>BPTQ01000002.1:50087106-50349316 GCA_019973895.1 Chrysanthemum seticuspe
AACCAAGAGTATTTAGGACAATCCTTGTTACTAGCACCTCATCATTTTCACTAGTAAGCTTGTTTTTATCATTTTCATGTTTCCTTTTCATTTTCATATGTTTCTTTTCATTTTTGGAGATAGTATGCATGTTATGTGATTTATACCATTTTTCATGATTTTAAGAAGTTATATATATATTTGTGGTCATCCTATAATTATTCCCATGGTATTCTTTGGTCTTGATGGTGATTAGGAACCCATGACACCCTAAGAAGGTGTATGGTAGGATTAGATTAGTTTTGGAGTTGATTTGAAGGGATTAGAATAGGTTTTGTCCGAGAAAAACTATTTTCAATACGTATTAAAAAGGTTCTGTCCTTGTTTCGAATTTCTGGAAAAACCTACTGTTGGTACGAAACTTTGGCCTTGATTTTTAGAAAATATACTTTAAAACGAATCCGTGGCCGCTTGAACGGATAAAAACGGACTTATAACGAAGAAGTTATGGATTTTTAAAGTTTGACGACGAAATATATTATTTTCTGGATTTTCAGCAAACTGTTTTTAGTTTGTTCGGGTCAAAAACGAGCCTTAAGCTTCACAAATTATTTCGACTTGTCAAAAATATATTAGTTTACTTCGATACGAAGCTAAGGACATATAAAACGTAGAAAACGGATTTAAAACGACAAAGATATGCACGTTTTCATAAAGTTGCCGTAACTATTATTTTCTGAAAAACTATATTATTTTTACGTTACAAGTGTTACATTAGCTGTAACGACCATGTTTGCGGCTGTTTTTAATGAGGTTGTGAAACTTTTTGGAACGAAATGTCTTCTAGTAAAATCAAGTTCACCGGCCATATTTTTCAAAACAAAAAGCTGTTTGTAAAGCGGAGTTATAGTAAATTAATTACGGATGTTCAAACTTGGCCGAAACTCATTTTTCTGCACAACATTAGCCAAAATCACTATCTTTAACCCTTAATATCTTTATGATCGAGACCTTTTGGACGAAAACTCCTGAACTGAAACTTCTAGATATCGATACAAACTTTCCAAAACCGTCGAGTTCGTTCTCTAACGATCGATGTACACCGTTTTACGACTGCTTTTCCGGAGCCATTTTTGTTAATTTCAAGAAAATTCCGACGACATTGTTTTACGACGAAAAGTGGTAATTTCACCAAAAATCATTATAAAACCATTATAGGATGACATTTTGACGTAAAAATATGTAAAGTCATTTTTGAAGGGTCAAGACGTCAAAAGAGTATTTTTCGTCGACGAGTAATATTTTCAAAACTCGTAAATGGTATAAATAACATACGTAATGCATGCATAACATTACATTGCAACTCATGACATATCATATCATTCGTAATAGGTCCCGGTTAACGCATCACATTAAACCTCGGTGTACTCACTTTTGCCGTTATTCCAGTTTACCAAGTGAGTTTTCATAGCCCCGTTTTACATGCTTTCGATTATTTTCAAACCCACGGGGGAGAATACATTGCACTACATTTTTTTTTGTACGATACCAAGTATGTTAAATTCATTTACATTGCTTAAGTTACCGCATTTACCAATTTGAAAGTCCCCATTACTTGAACATGAACCGTTAATCTTTGAAGCGAGGATGAGTGGATAGATCTATCGAGGGTGACGCCTCCATCCGGGTTGGTGAATCCCAACCAGGTAAACGGATGCATTTCATTTGATTACATTACGGAGTTGTCTGGCAAACACTCTGCAGGGGCATACATAATTGAACAGTCTAGTTTCGGGGTCATGGGCTTAGAGCAATTGTAACATTATTTTTACGTGACTGGATTGTCATGCCTGATCTATACTTGTGTAGTCGTATAAAACATTTACATAAACCTATGATTTCTCACCAACATTATTTGTTGACCGTTTTTAGCAATGTATTTTCAGGTAACTGAGGCATTCGCATCATGACATGGTTTAGGGACCTACATTTTGAGTCGCGGCGTCGACTTACATTATGTATATTATGGCACTTTATTTCAAAACATCGTTTGGAATTGTAACATATTTGTATTTCCGCAAACTTTGTAAACCTTTTGGGACCGATGTTGTACTCTGAATGTTTTTATGAAATATCCAACGATGTGTTTTTAAAACGACACTTTAGGTCGTTCAATATAACTGTGATGTGGTGCTATGACAGTCAAGCCCCCAGGAATTCCATTCCGCTGCAAAACAGGTAAATTGGGGGTGTGACAACAAGGGTCAACTACAGATTTGCACTGATCTATGAGTTTAATTAAGATAAGATGGAGTGTTCAAGTTAGCAAGGAGAGCTTGAAATGATTGTTTTAAGTAGGATCTGCTGAATCTGTCACCCGGATCCCACGGTTCCCTCCAATGAGGGATCCGTCTAGGCTAATCCTAGGGATCCGGCTCTCAGCAGCTAAGAAAGAAGGAAAATGATGTTTGTAGATTCTAATACCTATACATCTTGAGTGTCTCAGTCTTCTTAAGTGTTTTAAATGAGGTGTGACTTAAATGATCAAGGGTAATGAGTGGTGGTAGCTAATGATTGCCTTTTATGAAAGAAAAATGAGACTTTATGACCACCAATGGGTGATCAAGGATGACACTAGGAATATTTATAGTGTCAAGTGATGTTAAATGATCTTAGAGATCAGATGGCAACTTGAGATAAAATTTGAAAATTCCTTAAAAATTACAAAAATTGAAAAACTAGTTTTTGACCCATTTTGAGATAGAGATGACTAAAATCAATTTGCTAAAATTGAGAGATTTACAAAACTAGATGTGTTGACATGTGATAGATGATGTGTGAGTATAAGAGCAGAAGGATGATGAGTTTTGGTGATATGACAAATTAAAAAGGACTTTGAGTGTGATCCTAAATGAGCTATGAGTGAGTATGAAGCTTACTAAGCTTGAAGAAGACTCAAGTGGTCCTAAGGCCTTAGGTTTAGCTAGTGTGAAGTGATCTAGTGAGCTGTTTTGATGTGTGGGATTCAGCATTGTACATCTGTCACCACGGATCCCACGGTTCCCTAAAAGGAGGGATCCGTCTAGTATATCTTCAGGGATCCGGCAACTGCAGATCAGAAGCATCACAGAAAGATTGCAGATTTTGCACTATACTATGTATACCAATTGCTATTGATCTCTACTCTAAAAGAACAACAAAAGAAGCAAAATATCTCATAAACCATATCATAAATAGGAGTAGTAATGATAATATCCAAACAACCAAAGTAAAGCATTTCACAAACATAAGCATCCATTGTAAAATGATAACCAAAATGTCTAAAAGCAACCATAATCCTAATGTCTCTTTTGTCAATCTTTTCTCTTCCTCTTTCCCGACTTCACGACATAGTTAGTTAGGCATTGG
This sequence comes from Chrysanthemum seticuspe, assembly GCA_019973895.1. Taxonomy (NCBI): domain Eukaryota; kingdom Viridiplantae; phylum Streptophyta; class Magnoliopsida; order Asterales; family Asteraceae; genus Chrysanthemum; species Chrysanthemum seticuspe. The sequence continues at coordinate 50,090,494 of BPTQ01000002.1, forward strand.
ATCATACCCTTCAATTGTTTGAATTCTTCAGTCTCGTTTGGAAGAGTTGGAAGTTGTTCAAAGTAGGTTATGGGGTCCAAGTCGACTTTGGCAGTGGGGTTGACTTTTACTTCCTCTTTGTCCGAGGAGTCCGGGAGAGCCCGAGGTCTTCTTCCATTGACCATGAACCGTTAGAGGGTTGTTTGGTAAGTAGTACCATGACGTGATCGGAAAGGAAATGATCATCGTTGATTGGAGATGGTTGCATTGCACTAACATACTCACGGAGTTGTGTTAGGAGCATACCATAGGGAGTACCATGTTGGCAACTTTGAATACACCGGCCATTCTCTTCACCATGTAATAGGCAAGATTAAATGGCCTTTGGTGAATGAGGCAATATATCATTTGGACAAGACATGCATTTTAATGGTCTTTGTTTCCGACCAAACTGATGACATTTTCCCTAAGAATTTCTTCCCACTTTCTATAGATGGGATGCATTTCGAAGAGTTCCATTTGAAAGGGATCACGGTGAATAAGCTCTTTGTTGAGGTTGAAGCGAGATTGGTCGGCTCTAATTTGGAAAATGGTGTCTCGAACAATTGCGGGGTCATCAAGAGGAGTGCGGTATATTGGTTTGGAATCTAGTGCAAAGGATTGAGTGGATATTGCCCAATCTTGGGAGTGCATACAAATTTCCTCACAAGGAATGCGGAGGATTTGTGCAAATGTGTTGAGGGGTAGAGTAAAGTTTTGTTTATTGATGATAAAAGCGATTGAAATGCTATCATCACTATTTCGAATGATCCTAACACTTTTGTAGAATTCAAAGATGAAAACCGGACAAATTTGTTCATCAATATCAATGAGACAATCAAAGTTGATTGCCGAGAAGACTTGACGAATGTCGGTATTTTCAAGGAAACATTCCTTGACCACACGACCTTCGTGGATAAGTCGTTTTTCAAGTCTTTTGAAGACTTTACGATCGGTTTTTGACAACCCCTCTTTTCGATAGTATTTAGTGAGGTAGTGAACGGTATCATGGTGGTCTTGTTGGGTATCTTTAGGCATGGTTGGTCCTAGAAAAAGAAATTCCAATTAGGTAAAATTTGTTGAGATGGGTTTATGGTTTTGATTTGTATTAACAATGTTGTAAGCACAATGGTATTTTAGTTATGTGAAAACCTTTTCTAGTGATTTATTTTGCAAAAAAAAAAAAACTAATTTCATCAATTGATTAAGAAAAATTGAAAACCATAAACCCTAGGATGGGGATGATGAAGATTAAAACATATGAGTGTAATTACTTATAATAATGTTCTAGAGGAAGATGCTTGAGGATATGAAGCCCCATGGAGATGAAAACAGCACTTTGGTCATTTTTGTGTTTTGTGAGGAGAGGGAAAAGAGCAGAATTGGTTTTGAAAAACGTATGGTTGGTTTCTGTCACAAGGTTCCCCCGGATCCCTTGAAATTGGGATCCGGCTAGTACAACTTGAGGGATCTGGCTACTGTGGACAGAAAGAGGGTGTTTGGCGTTATTTTTGTATTAAGATATACACTAGCTTATGGAACAAAAATAGCTTTGAGGTTCCTAATTGAATAGATGTTTGGTCAACGGGATCTGATAAGTTAATTATCAAGGATCTATTTGTGACGGCGGCGTTAGTTTGACGATCTTCTTAGAAAATCAAGGAGGAATACTATTCCTGATGATGAGTAAGTCGGGAAAGTGGCGAAAAGATACTTTTTAGAGACTAGCAATTATTAACGTCAAAAAGAAAATAATATCAACATATTCATGTAGACGTAAACTAGCTTAGGATAAGTGAACATACCTCTACGCTCTTGGTATGGTTTATGGAGGCCATAAAACCGAAATACTTCATGAGCTTTTAAAGTAATCTGTTGTACTTAGAATAAGTAGGCTGCGATTACTTTTAGGTTCTTCCTTAAAAGTTGACTTCATTATTCTTTGAATAGAAATGAAGACTTTGGAGAGATCCTAGCATGAAGATTTCTTGAAAAGAAAATGTTAGAATAATCTATCATTATCCAACATAAAAGAAACAATGTGTTTTAAAAGATTTCCTTCTTTGTAGTTTTCAACCATACACGGATCGTATCAAGTTTTTAAAGTACAACATACTCTAAGAAACTTGGTAACGAAGTTCTGATGCCAATTGTGGAAAAACTAGAAGGGGGGGGGGGTTGAATAGTTTTACCGATTAAAACTTTGTTTTAAAATATTTAGATCGACTTATGTCAATCTATTCAAATGTGTATGTTGGATGTTGATAGATAGATATGGAAATATGTAATGCAAAGGTAAAGAGTAAGAAACACAAAACCATGACACGAGTGTTTATAGTGGTTCGGCTACAAGGACACCTTCCTTGCCTTACTCCACTCCCCGAGTCACCTACTCAAGAGTTCATAATCACTACACAACACAACTCCTTATGGCGGAGAAGCCTTCACAACGTCGCCTACTCTTTTTCCGGTACTAGGCTAGACACCGGGTTCTTCCACAAGGTAGAACCACACCTATCACAACGTCGCCTACACTTTATCCGGTACAAGGCTAGATACCGAGTTCCATTACAAAGGAGGAACTACTACCCAACACTACACAACACCTATCCCAAAGGAGACCCACTCCTTATTACAACATCATCAAGGATATCAATATCCTTGGATACACCCTATATCTATTTATACATTGATACACCTTATCGATTGTACACCCTTGACATCCTTCACTAATGCCTTTGACACGGGCGTTAAGCACATTTCACTAATGCCTTCGTCTTGACTCTTTAGGCATCCTTCACTAATGCCTTTGACACGGACGTTAAGCACCTTTCACAAATGCCTTCATCTTGACTCGTTCGGCATCCTTCACTAATGCCTTTGACACGGATGTTAAGCACCTTTCACTAATGCCTTCGTCTTGACTCTTTAGGCATCCTTCACTAATGCCTTTGACACGACACTTCTAGGGAGGAAGAAAGAACTATCAACAAGAGAACCTCAGTAGTCTTGATGATGACGAAGCATGGCAACTCATGGACTTGAGCTTGCTCGACTTCAAGAGGTGGTGATCTCGCCTTTAAGAGGAACCTAGAGAATCACACAAAAACAAACACAAACTACGTAGAGAGATCCTTAGGATCTGAGGTTAGAAGGTTTACAATACTAGGAGAAAGTATGTGTGGGAGTGGCAACCCAAAATGAAGAAATGGCTCACTATTTATAATAGAAAATAGTGTACTGTTCCACGGATCCCTTGCTTGAGGGATCCGTCCAGTGTAAAATGGGGGAACCGTGGGACGCTCCTCTTTGCCTATGGGTTTTGGGTCATGGGTCATGGGTTTTGGGTCATGGGTCCTAGACTTTGGACCATGGGTATCCAAGTAGATACAATGTATCTAGTATGTGCTATGCATCTAGTCCATGGGCCAGGGGTTAAATTCATGGGTTAAATCCATGGGTCATGGATAATACCCATTCATGACTTATGCATGATGTCATGCAATGGGTTATGGGTTATGCTCCATGGGTATGGGTCATGGAATTTGGGTTATACCCAACTACATTCAATGTATCTGGTTAATGGGTCAAATACTTAAACTCCTACCCATTGTATTACCCATAATACATACTAATTATGTATATATCTACCCAATATGTAAACACTAGTTGTTGTACATATGTATTATTAAATCATAAAATCACTATTACTTATTTAGTGTTTTATGTGAAAACGTAAGTGTGTTAGTAAACTATTGGCTCAAAACATTTACGTATTTTATTTGTTTTGTTAAAATGATTTTACGTTTGTTATCGACAAAAAATTAGAAGAACGTAAAATATAAATAAACGTTTTTATGGCTTATTTGTATTAACACTATTTTTATAGGTGTATTAGATAGACATGAAATGCCACAGCTGAGAACGAATGTCGTGTGCCCAATGGGATCACAAATGACAGTTCAGGAAAGAGGTAGAACAAATGTGTCTGCAACCCAGGCCACACTCAGTGGTAAGCCATATGTAATGAGCTTCATAAATTTTATTCGGCTTCCTACTGATTTTTCTTACAATACTGAAATTACTGATACTAGATTTGTTATGTCTACTCGATTAAAGGTGTGCCGAAAACATCGAAGGACTCAGAATGGTAAGAGCTGTAGGATGTGTTTCGGGACCATCAATGTAAGGTCCAGTGACGGGTGCGACAAACACCTCTGGAACAACAACTGTACATATAGGTATGCCAAATGCACCCACCTGTGCGGTTTTCGTTCTGTTCTATCCTGTTTTGTTTCATAATATGTTATGTGCTGATGGTGGATTTCTTATATGAACATGATTGTAGGTGTATCAGAAACACATTCTGCGCCACGAACTAGACCAAGTGTGATGCGCCCCAGATGGGCCTGAGATGGCAGTTCCACAAACATGTGAAACAAATAGTTCTGGAACACAGGCCACCCGCAGAGGTATTGCATAGTGCATTAGCTGCATTGTTTTAAATCTATTTACCATCAGTAAACTGACTAGCTGTACATACATGCAGTAAACTGACCAACTGTAATGACAATGTAACACAGCGTAGAATACAAAATATGGTATACATGTTTCTAAATCCTTTAAACTTGTTGTTACAGGTATTGTAAAAAAAGGCAAACGTTCCTGCTTCCCTACCCATTATAACAAGAACAATCGTACCCGTCAAACTACCCTACGTAAGTATGATCCTTCGCATTTGCTACAGGAAAAAGTGTGCTTGCACTAGATGGCATGCACGGAACATGATATTGGGTGCTTAGTACTTTAAACTATTTTTGTGTTTATGACTATAAGGGGTATTTGGGATTGCTTATAATATTTGCGTATTTTGAATCAAGAAAACGCTTTTGAGTTGTGTCATCCAATTTTTAAACTCCAACTAAGGTGAGGATAGTGTGGATTAGATGTTTAGGTGTCTTATGTGTTTTCTAAATAGTATCTGATGTAAAACACAACAGCTTCTCGAAAACAACTTAAACGAGCTAATAATCTCATAACATATATAAATAAGCAGTCCCAAACACCCATGTAAACATCTTATTCACAACTAAAGAGAAGAAACATCAGCATCTTTAATGATGTGGAAAACTAGAAGGGGGGGGGGGTTGAATAGCAAGTAAATAAAGTAAAGCAAAGGGAAAGAAAAGACACAACCGATGTATAGTGGTTCGGCTACAAGGACACCTTCCTTGCCCTACTCCACTCCCCGAGTCACCTACTCGAGAGTTCAAGCACTATGTCAACAAACTCCTTCACTTGGCGGAGAAGCCTTCACAACATTGCTTACACTTTTTCTGGTACAAAGTTAGATACCGAGTCCGTAACACGGTGGACCAAACCAACACGACTATTACACAACAAATATGTGAAATATCAAATACAAGATCTTTGCTACAGAAATCTTGCGGAGTGACAAATCAATCAAGTACCCCTTGCCTGGATGACTTGTAGAATGCTCGTGATCTCGCCTTAGAGAAGGACCTATATGAGGATCACAATAGAAAGAAAGAAGAACAACTCTCTAGATCAAGTGATCTATATGTTAGAATAGAATGAGAGTGTTTGAGAGATTTAGTAAGAAGAGGGGTGAGTTAGAATGAAGAAATGGCTCTCTATTTATAGGCAAAATTCTTCACTGTTCCCCGGATCCCACGGATCCCTTCCACTTGGGATCCGTCTAGTGTAATCCTAGGGATCCGTGGAACGCTCCTCTTTGCCCATGGTTTTTTTGGTTATGAGTCATGGGTTATGGGTTGGTCCATGGGTTTTCTTTAGATTCAATGTATCTAAGTATACATTGTATCTAGTCTTCTTGGGTATGGGTTAAGATCCATGGGTTATGGTCCATGGGTTATGGTTTTTACCCATCCTAATAAATTATTACAACAAATGCTTAATTACTACATTTTTGTATTTAAATGGCTATATGTAAATGCTTTACAAAAATAACATGTATCCTTATAATTATACTTAAGACAACATTATATTTGTTATCAACAAAACACAAAGAGATCGCAAAATATTAATAAACGTTTTTACGGTTTATTTGTATTAACAATCTCCCCCTTTTTGTTGATGACAAAACATTATGTTATGATGAGTAAAACTTAAGAATAGATGTAAGTTTTGAAAGCCCCTAAGTTTTACTTCTTCTCCCCCTTTTTGTCGAAACAAAAAGTTAACCCTTGGAAGAAATAAACACTAACTCCCCTTGACTGTAGCTCCCCCTTGTTTGGGGCGTCAAGAGAAGAAAAATAAAAATCCTACAAAAAGAAAGGTTAGTAACATGCTTGAATAATCTTGTGATTGACGAGAATCAAGATTGAGAGCCAAGGTATGTAAACAAGACCTTGTAATAAAACAACAAATTGTAGTGGTATTAGTGCCACGTACAAGCATGTATCAATAAGAACAAGACTTGTTCTTGAAAATGACTTCAAAAGAAAAAAAAAATACTAAAATTAGAAAATAGTAGTAGTGATTCCTTCCATGCTTGCATAAGGTTATGGATGGAGGTTTTGATGAGTGATGGTATTGATGCGATTAAGGATAAGGTTGAGTATGAAACGCATTTATTCCCTAACTTCTATTGCGATTTCCCTAGTGGATTGGCAATGTTCACAATGTAAATGATGTGGGTAATGAGTGCGGAAGTTTTCCGGGTTGTTTGTAAATGGTGGTGGAAAAGAACCTAGATGTTCTTGTAATGTGATGAGAGCTAATGGTGGTGATGTTTCAAGATCTTGAAAAATAGTATTTGGAGATGTGAGGGGTGTTGAAAAGACTATTTCTTTTTGTTTAGGTTGGTTAGATCTTGTTGGAGTCTTAAGGAGTTCCAAAAGAGTGACTTTAGGTGGTGATGAAGTTGGTGTACTTGTTGGTGATGAGGGAGGTGCTATAAAGGAAGCATCTTGTGGTGAGTTGTTTGTTGAGGATGAAACATTTGAGGTTGGTTTTGCTAAGCAACAAGATCGGATACTAATCCGTGCGGATATCCTAGAGTTTGATTGTGGTATTTTGGATGGAGGTAGTACAAAGGTTTGGGTATCATGAAGATGATTGTTTTTACTAGGTGATTCATCTATAGGATTTGTGGATGACATGGTATATTGTGTTTGTGAGGATGAGATGGATTATGCAAGCATTTTGGGAGTTCTATATATAGGAAAAACAAAGCATTGTAATGAATGCTTGACCCAAAATGTGGATTAAAATCTAATGATTAGATATGAATTTAAGGCATGTGATCATGAGAACACAAGCATTAAAGAGCATACTCCAAAAAATAAAACACATGTGGATTTTTCATCCAAAGTGAGAAAAATAGAAGGTAAAAACAGCTTCTGTCTCATGGATCCCACGGATCCTTCCCTTGAGGGATCCGTCCAGCATGAAAGCTGGAATCCGTAGGTCTGGTGATTTAGGCAGCACAAAATTTTCTTTTTGGAAACATTTTTGCCTATTGTGTGCCTATATGCAAACTATTTGGAGTTGCGGTTATCTCGACCTCTAAAAGGAAAAAAGAAAAATAAACTAGAAATAGAAAAAGCATCTTATTGAGATAACCCGAAAACACATATTTAGTACACAAGTACGTAATTGAGTGTTATCAATGCTCCTAATTCATTGTTGCTTAAATGAATGTACCCGAAAACACATATTAGTTATGTTTCCCCTTTAGCATTCAAAAGACATGAGATGCAATGAAAACGGGTTTTTACTTTGTATTAATAATGAAAAAGCGATTTGTCCTAGACGTGAGAAATTGCTTTTGTGAAATTGATACGGGAAGGTATCATTCTTTTAGAAAACATTTTGAAAAGAGTTTTTCTTTGAAAATATGTATGTGTTTGAAAAAAAATAAATAAGAAAGCTTATAAGTTGAAAACTTATCTTGGGTTTTGAAAATTCCCATATTGTTTGTGAGTTGTGCGTGAAATAAAGATCCTAGACTCAGAAAGAAGAAGGCTAGTGTTTACATACCTTGTAGAGTCAAATAATTTACGACGTTTGTTCCATTAGACCAAGACCAAGACGAAGTAGGTTGAGTTGTTCCCGCTTCAACGGTTTGGTGAGGACGTCGGCTATGTTGTCTTCGGATGCTACCTTCTCAATAGATATGTTCCCCTTTTGAACATTGTCTCTTAAGATGTGATGTCGAATCTCTATATGCTTTGTGCGAGAATGCAATACCGGATTCTTGCTTAAGTCGATGGCACCTTTGTTGTCACATAGGATGGCTATGTCGCTTAGATGAATGTCGTAGTCGACTAACGCTTGTTTCATCCATAGTGCTTGTTGGCATGCTTTTCCGGCGGAGACATACTCGGCTTCGGTTGTTGATATTGCTAATTCCGTTTGTTTCTTAGAAAACCAAGATGTTAAACAACATCCCATGAAAGTACACACCCACTTGTACTTTTTCTATCAACGTAATCACCTGCATGGTCAGAATCTGCATATACAATTGTTTCTACTCCCGTGCCCTTAGGATACCATAATCCTAATTGTGTTGTACCCTTAATGTATCTAAATATCCTTTTTACGGCTTCTAGGTGTGATATTTTAGGGTCTTCTTGAAACCTAGCACATAAGCAAACACTAAACATGATATCCGACCTACTTGCCGTGAGGTAGAGAAGACTACCTATCATGCCACGATATTTAGTATTATCTACGGATTCGCCGTCTTCATCTTTTGTGAGTTTGGTTTCGGATGACATTGGTGTCCTAATTGGTTTCGACTCTTCAAGACCGAATTTCTTTAACATCTCCTTTATGTATTTAGATTGATTAAAGAAGATACCATCTTCTACTTGTTTAATTTGTAGACCAAGAAAGAAACTAAGTTCTCCCATCATACTCATCTCGAACTCCTCATGCATGATTTTAGAGAAATCATCACACATATCTTGACAAGTGAATCCGAATATAATATCATCTACATATATTTGCACTATGATTATATGTGACTCTCTTTTCTTAGTAAAAAGTGTGTTGTCAACTAACCCCATGGTATAGTTGTGTTTAATTAAAAATGACTTGAGTCTATCATACCAAGCTTTTGGAGCTTGTTTAAGACCATAAAAGGGCTTTCTTTAATTTATATACATGTTTGGGTTTTTCAAAATCGATGAAGCCCGGAGGTTGAGCTACGTATACTTCTTCATTAATGAAACCATTTAGAAAAGCGCTTTTGACATCCATTTGATAAAGCTTTAGATCATTAGCACAAGCATACGTAAGAAGTATTCTTATAGACTCTAATCTAGCCACGGGGGCATAGGTCTCATCAAACTCTATTCCTTCTTGTTGGTTATACCCTTGGGCAACAAGTCTAGCCTTGTTCCTTGACACTACTTCGTTTGCATCTAATTTGTTTTTATATACCCATTTGGTTCCTATTATGGTTTGGTTACTAGGTGGAGGGACAAGCGTCCAAACATCATTAGACACGAATTGATTTAGTTCTTCTTGCATAGCCATTACCCAACTCTCATCTTTTATGGCTTCTTGTGTATTCCTAGGTTCTACGGTTGAAACGAAACAAAACAAGCTACTTTGATTTTGAACTTGAGACCTCAATGTTCGTTCGTTTAGCTTTCCTATGACTTTATCTACGGGGTGATCTTTGGACTCTTTAATGTTTATGATTTCATTATTTAAAGGTTCTTCTTCTTCATTTATCTTTTTCATTATTACTATAGCATCACTTTCTATGATCTCGTCATCGACAAGAGGTGGAGAGGGTTTGGGTAGACTTTCATCAAATTTTATATTTAATGACTCTTCTACCTTCATTGTTTCTTTGTTTAATATGACGTAAGCTTTGCTATTTGGCGAATAACCTAAAAAGATACCTTCGGTTGATTTAGGATCAAACTTTGTAAGGTAATCGTTAGTGTTAAGAATAAAACATTTGCTTCCAAAGACTCTAAAGTGATTTAACGTAGGCTTTTTGCCTCGGAGTAACTCATATGGAGTTTTACCTAAGATTGGTCTAATTAAGACTCGATTGAGTATGTACGTTGAAGTATCAACGGCATTACACCAAAACTTTTGAGGTATGGATTGTTCATTAAGCATTGTTCGACTCATTTCTTGTAGGGTTCTATTCTTTCTTTCTACTACCCCATTCGATTGTGGAGTGCGTGGAGCCGAGAAGTTGTGAGTAATACCATTAGCGTCACAAAAGGCTCCAAATTGCACTTCATTATCGAATTCCCTACCATGATCCGTCCTAATGGACACTATAGGACATCCTAGTTGTCTTTGGATCTTTTTGCTTAATATTTCAAAATAATTAAAGGTTTCCGTTTTGTTCTTTAAATTTTTTGTCCATGTATACCTAGAGTAGTCATCCACTATGACCAAAGTGTAGTAGTTGCCTCCATAACTTTGGATAGCGGATGGACCAAATAAATCCATATGTAGTAATTCTAGACACCTAGTTGTTGACACCATGTTTTTAGCTTTATGACTAGAATGAGCTTGTTTTCCTACATTACAAGCATCACAAAAGTGATGTTCATATTTTAACTTAGGTAGATCTCTTACTAGATCTTTGGATGATAGCGATTGAAGAAGTCGTATATTGGCATGACCCAATCTTCGATGCCATAAGGTCGAAGTATCATCCATAGAGGTAAGACAAAGTTTGTCTTTAGGTTCATTACCAATTTTAATGACATATACTCCATGTTTCCTAATTCCTCTTCCTATGGTTATGCCATTTTTTAGTATCTTACTACCGGTTTCAGTAAAAAGTACATTGCACTTTTTATCACATATGTGTCCTATACTTAAGAGATTAAAGTTTAGGTTTTCTACGTGACACACATCGTTAATGGTTAGAGATTTGTTAGAAATCGTACCTTTACCGATGATTCTACTTTTGCTATTTCCAAACACCACATTACCTCCATTTACGGATTCATATGTGGAGAATAGATCCCTATTGCCGGTCATGTGCCTCGTGCACTCGCTATCCTTGACCCATTCATCGGGGTCTAGATCGACCTTTAAGCACACCTAAAACAATAATAAACTCAAAAGTTTAGTCCCCATTTGTTCATGGGTCCATTAGTGTTAAACATTCCATTCATGTTAGAAATGTATGGATAAGATGAATATGCATTCCATGGAGCAAAGTTTTGAAAAGGAAAACCGTTTTGCATATTTGGGTTCCATCCCATTTGATGGTTACTACTTAGATAAACGTTATTAGGTCTCCTAAATGAATTAGGTTTTGAAAAAGATGGAGCTTTGTTTCTTGCAAAAGTAGGATTATATTTTGGAGGTGGTTGTCTAGTGGTGACGTGAGTTGGTTTCTTCCTACTAATGATAACAAAATCAGTTCTAGATGAAGACGCTACGTTATTACTACTGTTTGCTACAGCAGATCCACGGATCCCTGTCTGTACACTAGCCGGTTCCCTTTTTAGGGGATCCGTGGGATCTGCCACAACAGTGGCTGGTTTTTCTAGCGCCTTAACAAATTTTGTTTCTTTACTTTCACTAGTTGATGGATCAAGTTGTTGAATACCTAAGCCTTTTAGGTTGTTACCGTTTTAACACCATTTAGTATTGTATCTAAGGTGTTCGTACTCATTCTAGCAATTTTAGAATCTAGATGATCAACTAGTGTTTGAAGTTGAACACAAAGTTCACATTCACCACTTGCTATTTTACCCTTTTCTAAACGTTTTAGTTTTGCTTTTAATTCTATGACTTCTTTATCTAAATGTTGGTTTTGACTCTTTAAAAGCTTATTTTTGTTAATTAGTTTTAAGCTAATGTTGCATAGTTTGTCATATTCATTATGCAAAGAGTCGTCATCAAGTGATGAACTACTATAGTATTCGTGACATACCTCGTCATTTGCCATGAGACAAATTTCTTCGTCCTCCTCGTCGCTCATTCCCCACGTGTCGCTCACGAACGCTTTATGATCATCCCGTTTGGGACACTTACTAATAAAGTGGTTTGGGTCCCCACATTTAAAGCAAGTACGATCATCCTTTGGCTTCTCGTCCTCTTTGCTTTTCCGAAAGCCTTTCTTATCGTCATATGGTTGTTTGACGTATCTTCCCTTTCTTCTAAAGAACTTTTTAAAGTCCCTTACCGCCATAGCGTACTCCTCGTCATCACTACTCGAAGAGGAGTTCTCTTCATCGCTTGAAGCCTTTTTGGCTTTAAGGGCAAGAGATTTGTGTTTCTCTTTTACCTTTGAGGCTTCGGAGTCTTTGGCAAGGACAAGCTCGTAGACTTTTAGGTTGCCTATGAGTTCATCGAGGGTGAGGATTGTCAAATCTTTTGACTCTTCGATCGCCGTCACCTTGGACCTCCACTTCGATGGAAGTGCCCTTAGATATCTCCTAACATGGTTACGGCTAGAAAAAGATCCATCAAGTGCTTGTAACGATGTAATACTAGTATTAAAGTTAGCAAAAGAATGATCTATAGTTTCCTCATCCGATATTGAAAATTGTTCATATTGTTGAACAAATAAATCAATTTTATTATTCTTAACTTGTTGGTTGCCTTGATGAGTTACAACTAAAGAAGTCCAAATTTCTTTAGAGGTTTTAAGCATAGAAATTCTTTCGAATTCCTTTTTCGGTAAAGCAATATATAAAACCATTTTTGCTTCACTATTTTTAGAAAGCTTTTTCTTCATTTCATCATTTAGTTTATCATGAGGTATGTTAACTAAATTCCTTTTATCGTCTTTTGAGGTAGCCTCAAAGTCGCCTTCAACAATAATGTACCAAAGATCAATATTGATGAGTGTGTAAATAATCATCATTTTTAGTCAAATCTGAACTGCAAAACGTTTAAAAATGCTCAGAAATGCATCAAAATACTGAAAATATTCCAAAATTGCATTTTATATGTTTCAGATGCAAAATGTTTAAAATCAGATGAAAAATGAGCAAAGTTTGCATAATTGGCAGTTTCAGTCCCCCAAGTTTCTAAAATTGTCAGAAATAGTCCCTGAGCACATAATTTCAAAAGAAAAATCACCAAAGGTCCTTTTTAAATCATAAGTTGTCAAATTTAGTCCTTTGGTGAAAAATATCAAAAGTTTGAGAAAATTACAAGTTTGGTCCTCCAACTTTGAAATTTGGCAAAAATGGTCCCTGGAAAATTTGAAAATGGCAACTTTGGTCCTTGTAATATAAACACTTGTCAATTTCAGCCCCTGAAACATCTTTGCAGAATTGGCAGTTCTAGTCCTTCCATTTTCAGAAATTACAAATTAGGCCCTTGTATTCTAAACCCTTTAATACTACTTTGGACTTGTCAAAATTGCAAATGACCCCCTGCCAACCTTTTTGGACCCTGCCATTTGGACCCCCTATTATTAAATAATCCCAAGTCAAACCTCTTTGACTTATCTCCTTCCCTCCCTCACGGGTACACCATTTCTCCATCATCACAAACCTGCAAACCCCTCTGCTCACACTCCACCATCATCCCTACTCTACCCTCCACCTCACTCCACTCCAAGGGGTGCATTAAATGCCTGTATACCAAACACTCATCCCCTAGCTGGCTTAAACACCTTTTGGCGCCAAAATTTCATTCAAAGGCCAAGATCACTTTTACTAATCGAAGGGTCAGAATTGTTAGTGGGATTTGAAGAGAGAGGTGAGAGAAAGAGTTTGGGTGTATAAAAGAAGAGGAAGACTGAGAAGCAACAAGTAGTTAGTTTATTTTTTCAAGTGTATGTCGTTTTTAAGTTTAACATGTCTTAAATAGTTCTTAAGTGTAATTTCCAGTTTATGTGTATCAAACAAAAGTATTTAAGCATATTGCAACTTATTTTAAGCATCAATTCAAGATAATGTTATAAGTTCATATTTTTGTGCACTGTTGAGTTTTTCAGTTTCTAAATCTTAAGTACAAGCTTTTAGTAACTTGTTTTTAAGCTCAAACATGCTCATTCAATCTTATTAAAGCTTTCTGTAAGCTCAAATTTCAATTTTAAACAATCTTAGTTACTGGTCAACAAAAGTCAACATAGGAGCAAAATTGATGCAGAAAGGGAAATGGTTGAAGCAAACATGGATTTAGGTTGATTTATAGTCAGTTGGGTTGGATTTGATAGGTTAGTAGTTCTGGTTCACTGTTTGCAAGCCATTGTGGCTATGGACAATTGTAAGTCAATTTCAAGTTCATTAGCATAAACTGTTTTAGTGGTCACCAGTGGTTAAATTCTGTTCAATAAGTAGTATTTAGGTTTATTAGATTTAGTTTGATCAAAATTTCATGTTGGATTAATAGTTAGCTTGTTTAAATTTGCTAATCAGTCCATAAAAGGGGTGTTTGGTTTATAGCTTAAACTGCCCTAAAGGCTTGTTCAGTGTATATTTCTTGTTGGTTCATGTTTGTTAGCTCCAAATAGGCTCGTATCAATCTTAGTTTTGTGCCTGCTAGTTTAAAAAGTCAAATCTTATCTAAATCTGTCTTAACTTGCTCACTGTTGGAATTTTGGATTTGCAACTTCTTGATTTGTGTTTAGAAGTCATTGACATTGCTTGCATTGTGTTCATTACACCATATTACATCAACATCAGTCATAAAATTGGAATCAAAGTTCATGAAAGTCAAACTTTCTCAACTGCCTTTAAAAGTCAAAACATAAAAAATGGATTTGAGCTAGATTAGGAGGATTTTTCATGGCTTCATTTTTGAGCCATTTTCAGTGAAACTTGGCATTCTAAAAACTTCAACTGGTCTTTATCCTTATTACCATTTTAGTAGAATTTTACAATTTTTTTAAAGCTACAAACTGCTTCTCTTTTAGGTGTCAAGTGCCCTGCTCCACAGGTCTCATTCTAATATGAGTTTTCTCAGATTTTGTGCAAGGTGCACAGGGCTCATAAGAGCTTCCCTTGGTCTGGTTTTTGGCTCATAAACTCTTTGACCAGGTCTAGTTGAGGTCTCATAACTTGTTTTCTAGTTTCTGGCTTATTTAAGTGCTTATTCTTTGGCTGCCAAGTAGTACCCAGAAACTGTTTTTGTTAAATAAGCTCAACACATCCAAATCTGTTAATCTTGCATTCCAGTGTTTAAAGCTTGTTGTTTTTAGTTGCATTTCAGTACTTATAGCATATTTAGACTTCTGTAATCAGTGGGTAGCTTGTTTTGTTCATTTGGCTTATTAAAGTGCTTATTTATAAGCACTTGCTATAGCAGTTTCATTTTCTTGCAAACAAGCACATGTTTTTCCATTTTTCCTAAATTCCTAATATTATTTTAGAGTTTTCCTGAAATTTTCAGATTTTTCTAAGTTGATTTGCTATTTTTCTTAATTTAAATTAGTTTTTAAGCATTTTTAATTAGCTTTAAATACAAATAATTAAGAAAAGGTTCAAAAAAATAATTTTTCATTTTTCTTAAGTTAAGATAAATATAAAAAGTAAAAAAAGTAATTTTCCAGATTTTTCATAGTTTATTTTGTAATTTTTAGTAATTTAATTAGTTTTTAATAGTTTAAAATTCATAAAAAATACAAAAATAATCAGAAAAATATAAAAATAGTTTTGAAAATTCTATTTTGATATTTTAGACTTTTCCAATTCATAATTTTATTTTTCTAGCCTTATTTCACATTTTCTTGTATTTTAGGTTATTAATTAATAGTAAAAAATAGTTTTTAATTAGATAATTAGTTATAAAAATAATTTTCTTTTTCTATAAATTTTCTTTTATCATTAGGATTGTAAAAATATCACTTTCATATTTTTAGGGTTAATATTGTGTAAGTTTCACGTTTTCATTTGTACGTCGCGTAGATTTTAATTCAGTTTTATAAAAACATAAAAACAAAAACATCATTTTAAATATAGTGATAGCGTTTATTTAATATTTTTTTATCTTTTTAACTTTCTTTAATTTGCATTTAAGCCGTTGTAATTTGTTGGCTTTTTCTGTAGTTATAATCATATTCAAATCCTTTTTCCGTTCAAATTTCTCGATCACTTTACGTTTGATAATCCATTGCATAGCTCGCTGGGACATAACGACCCGGGGAGACCCTATAATCCTCAGATCTTCATTGCATTCGTGCTTAGGCAGTTTTAAGCTTATTACGGTCTGCCATTCACAAGTGGCAGGCTTGAGTGATTTAGCTTGACTGTTTGGCACGCATCAAATTTTTGGCGCCGCTGCCGGGGAGCTGTGCTGATTATCTTACGTTTAGCAGATTAGTGATTTGGATATTCACTCTTTGTTCATACCATCCATCTGTATATGTTTATATTTTCTTATCCAAAAATACAAAAACACTCTTCTCATTCCTCTTATCCGTATGATTCTATTTCTCTTACCCCCTCGTACCGTTTGATTCTACTCTTCTTTAACCTCAAAACCGTTTAATTCTATTTCTTTAACCCTCTACATGTTTAATTCTCATGGCAACGTTCGATTATCCTTGTTGTTTCCACTGCAAAAGCTGTATGGAAGAGGATCAGCTCGATTGTCAGAATCCGGATTGTTTATGCAAGCGATGTGGAAGGATGGGTGCAAGCAAATATTGTTATTGGTGCGAATTATCTGATAACTCTCTCGATGATTCTCCAAGTTTTTCCGACCATCCTCCACAACCCGATGAACCCGTTCAAGAACCAGAGACCATAACGGAAGTGGTGGAAATTGCTAGCTCTCAGAGCACACCACTTGTCCCACCTCCTGATTTTTCAAATTGTTCTTCGAGACTTGATAGTCATTCGGATCATCATGTTGGTTTTGTTGATTCTTTGAATAAACTGATTCCTCTTCATAACTCTCAAATGCAATCGTTTATTCCTTGTGTCGGTTGTGGTGAGCCTCTTTATGGTTCACCCTGTCGTTGGTGTACGTGTGTACAATGTGGTAATGATATTCATAACGGGAGTTGTTTGTTTTGTGGTTCGAGGAATTCATTTGATTATGATCCTAATCCGAACTCATTTAACGACCCCTCAAACTTTTCCAATTACCCACCACAACCCGACTTATCTTCATATAATCAACATATCTGTTGTGAATTTTGTGGAGGTCCTCACCAAGGGTTTGAGTGTCAATCCGGAAACACGTTTGTCTATGAACAGTTTTCCAGTGATGCTCAGAACTTTGGTTATGACCAAAATCCATATGATTCACCAATCCAGACTCAACAGTTTTACTGTTGTGAGTACTGTGGAGGTCCCCATTTCAGCTCTGATTGTCAAATAGGGAACCCAATTCCTTGTAACAATCATGACTCTTACATGTTTGAAAATTTCCAACCTCCACAGCACCATACGGTTCAAACTCCACCTGAGCCGTTATCTTAAGAAATCTCCCAAGATTTTGAAACCACAATGAAAACACTTGATGATATGATTAGTAACTTTAAGAATCAAGTGAGTGGTGAAAAAACCATAGGAGAATTGCTGGCCGAAGAACGAGAAGAACGAGAGGCTCGCAAATCTAGGGAAGAATCATTAATCCTAGAGCATGCAGCTCTAAGGCGTTCCCAGTTTCTTAAGGCAGCTCTATATGATGATGACGAGGAGAGTTTTTATCCTTTTAGAGATAATATTTCTCAACTCCCTCAGTCAGTTGATATCCCAGCAGTTGAGATTCCATCTCAAACAACTGCTATCACACCCGAAGCTCCTACTCACTCTCTGAGCGTGGGGGACGAGCATCTTGACACTGTTCCTGAAAAGGAATCGGACGAATTCATAAAGTCTAGTGTTGAGGACCTTTTCCCAATCCCAAGAGAGTCACAGGGAATTCTTGATCATGTGTGTGATATCCCTCCTCCTCTTGTCTTCCAAAATGATCATGTTGAGATGTTCTCCGATTCTGATGATGATGATTCGTTATCTTGCGGAGACATCATTTATGTGGAAGATTCACCTTCTGAGCTTGTTAGCTTAGAAGAAGAGAATGATGAAGTTACTGACACTGAAATCAAAGATGAAGCACTTCGTGCAACATTACTGAATGTCAGTCTTCTCATTTCTAAAATCGAGGCTTTCAAAGAGAAATCTATTTCATCTCCTATCCCCATTAAGGATAGTGACATTCTTTCCGATGATTCTATTCCGAAAATGAAAGCCTTCTGTTTTGATAATATGGGAGAGAAGATTAGTGGCAGTACCACTTCTCATTCTCATAATTCTCTCCTCGATCATGAATCATTTACTTTTGAGGAGTTCGCCAGTGAACCCACTCATATCAATTCTGAATATGATTCATTCACCTTCATGGAGTTGTCTGATGAACTCACTCATATCATATCTCCGCCGGAGTATGATAACTTCTACTTTGATCTAGACACACCCGGGATATGTCTAGACCAATTGAGCTTAAATGATGAGATTCATGCTATTATGAATTCTCCTTCTGATGATGATGAGTTAATCATGATTTTCTATCTCTTCTTCACCTATCCCGTGGCTTCTCCTGTTCTTCACTCCTTCGGGAATGAAGACACTATCTTTGACCCCGGCATTTTCATGTACCATTTGTGAGCCGGGTCTGTCTATGTATATCTCATCGGTGTGGAACTTTCACGTGCTTGAAATGTTTGTCCAAACATCTTGAATGAAAGTCCGATGGAGATTGTCTCTTCCACTTTGCTTCCCCATGAACCAATGAATTCGGGGTCGAGTCAAGCTAGCGACTCGGTAATCAAAAACAGTAGCTAAACATGGGTTTTCACCCGTGTGTACCACCCTAATGTGGGGGAGATGCCCCACATGTTAAAAAAAAAAAAAAAAAAAAAAAAAAAAAAAAAAAAAATCTTTCTAAATAATGGCCGTAATATTTCCCTTTTACGTTCTTTGTTGCGGCATAACCGCCGGTACTTTGAATATTGAGGGCAATATTCATTTCTAAGTGTGGGGGGGATTCTCACGAATTTTATCATATAATTATACCAATTCCCCCGTTTTTGGCCAAAAAATTTTTTTTTGGAGTAAGTGTTTTGCACTTACTCACCTTATGGTTATCAGTCCGCCTTGTCTAAAAAACAAAAGGATTGGCTAATCCAGGAGCAAACGGCTCTTGGTAAAGATATCTCAAATCCGTTTACGGCTTGCAATTTGCCCAAAATTGTATGGTATTCAGCTCACCATATCCTAAAAAGTGAAGAGTTGGCTAGCCCGCAAGGTTATGGCTTGTGGTAAAGGCAGTGGAAAAACCATAATTGGTTATCAGCTCACCAAAGATAATATTGATAATTTATCTAAGATTTGGCTAGTCCAGAAGCAAACGGCTTCTGGTAAAGACAAATCAAATCCGTTGAAAGCTGGTGGTTTGCTCAAAATCACATGGTTATCGGTGTACCATGGTTCTTACTTGAACTGAAACATTTGGCTACTCCAGAAGTAATGGCTTTTGGTAAAGAGATTCAAATCCATTAAGTTTTTCTCAAAAGATTGCTAGGGACTAGCAATAGTTTAGTGTGGGGGATTGATGAGTGTGTAAATACTCATCATTTTTAGTCAAATCTGAACTGTAAAACGTTTAAAAATGCTCAGAAATGCATCAAAATACTGAAAATATTCCAAAATTGCATTTTATATGTTTCAGATGCAAAATGTTTAAAATCAGATGAAAAATGAGCAAAGTTTGCATAATTGGCAGTTTCAGTCCCCCAAGTTTCTAAAATTGTCAGAAATAGTCCCTGAGCACATAATTTCAAAAGAAAAATCACCAAAGGTCCTTTTTAAATCATAAGTTGTCAAATTTAGTCCTTTGGTGAAAAATATCAAAAGTTTGAGAAAATTACAAGTTTGGTCCTCCAACTTTGAAATTTGGCAAAAATGGTCCCTGGAAAATTTGAAAATGGCAACTTTGGTCCTTGTAATATAAACACTTGTCAATTTCAGCCCCTGATACATCTTTGCAGAATTGGCAGTTCTAGTCCTTCCATTTTCAGAAATTACAAATTAGGCCCTTGTATTCTAAACCCTTTAATACTACTTTGGACTTGTCAAAATTGCAAATGACCCCCTGCCAACCTTTTTGGACCCTGCCATTTGGACCCCCCTATTATTAAATAATCCCAAGTCAAACCTCTTTGACTTATCTCCTTCCCTCCCTCACGGGTACACCATTTCTCCATCATCACAAACCTGCAAACCCCTTTGCTCACACTCCACCATCATCCCTACTCTACCCTCCACCTCACTCCACTCCAAGGGGTGCATTAAATGCATGTATACCAAACACTCATCCCCCAGCTGGCTTAAACACCTTTTTGCGCCAAAATTTCATTCAAAGGCCAAGATCACTTTTACTAATCGAAGGGTCAGAATTGTTAGTGGGATTTGAAGAGAGAGGTGAGAGAAAGAGTTTGGGTGTATAAAAGAAGAGGAAGACTGAGAAGCAACAAGTAGTTAGTTTATTTTTTCAAGTGTATGTCGTTTTTAAGTTTAACATGTCTTAAATAGTTCTTAAGTGTAATTTCCAGTTTATGTGTATCAAACAAAAGTATTTAAGCATATTGCAACTTATTTTAAGCATCAATTCAAGATAATGTTATAAGTTCATATTTTTGTGCACTGTTGAGTTTTTCAGTTTCTAAATGTGAGGTCACAAGTTTTACAACACAAGCTTATAAGAATGATAGAAAGGCGATTGAACAAGAAACCAAACACACACACACGTTAGACTAAGACGGATACGCGTAGAGTATGTGAGAAAGGAAATAACTTGAACAACCAACCCTCAAGTGAGGGTTATTACAATGTATTTATAGGCAAGGAGCTAGGGCAACACTCCCTCTCCTTCCCTATTCCTTATTGGGCTTGGATCAAGCTTATGGGCCTTCTACATAAGCTTGACCTTAAACAAACATAAAGGCCATAATTAAGCTACCTATTACATATGAAATATAAATACTTGAAATACAGTTTAGGAGTGATTCAACAATCTCCCCCTCAAGTATATATGAATGTAAACGGTGAAGGCGTTGATGTAATAGTAGCTGTGACGTCTTCTGACATTCTTCTTTCTTGTGAGAGGAATTGTCTTGATACGAACAATCTCCCCAGTGTAGAGAGATTGTTATCTTTAAACAGTTATGCTTCGACGTCATCTTTAACTTTGTTCTGAAATCATTGTTCTTTGTGGTGAAAGTGATAGTATGTTGTTGTCTGCATCAGTCTGCCTTAGGTCTGCTTCGCTGCTCCAGTGTCTCCACGTCATTCTTCAACATGCTCACACACTCTTTGACGTTGGAAATCAATACTGATGAAGTTCTTTAAGTCTTTGACTTTGTAGATTCTTTGAGTAGATGAAGAATCATTCTGACTGTTGTGTTGCATTGGATAGAACTTCCATTAGTGATGATGTTGGCGTGAGCATGAGAAGAATCAGCATGATCATCCCGCTCCGGAGCTTCCATAAGAAGAAAACATTTCAAACGGTTAGTAATAAGCGGTTTCCGGCACTTACAAGTTTGAACTTCGAGAGTGTTAACAGCATAGTGTGAAAACACAACTCTAATTCTTACAACGGCCGTTCCTGAACTGGAGTCCCACAAGTGAGATAACACGATGTACCGAAGTACATCTACAGTTCAGATGAGTCGCTGAGGTACACCGAAGCATCACCTCACGACTGTAGACCGTTTGAGACACACTCCGCGTAATCCACGGGGAGTTACCTAAGTGACCTGCTGTCAGGGCTGTTTGATGTTGACCCTGGCAGGAGTTTCCATTCAATCACTGAGGATCACAGATGTGAACCTCTCATAAATGTTCTCGACAGATTGCTAAGATCTGTGAAGGACTCGATATGAACCACTGATAATCTTATTTGTTGATCATCAAGTGATTAAATGTCAAGTGTTCCTAAGAGATCTTTTGATGAATCTCGTGGCTCTAGACTCAATAGTGCGTTTTGGTTTTCCTGAGCGGAGACTAGGGAGAGGGTCTCCTTCTTCAATACCAGCGATCTCTAAGAGAAAGCCAATAGTTTACGTAGGGTTCCCTGTGAGAATGAAACAAGCTTCTTTTGAAAAAAAACTTGAGTGGCTAAGAAGGTTTAGTGCATGCGTCACTGGGTCCATGACGACTTTTAATCTTCAATACCGGTGTCACTAAGTGACAACCAGTAGCATATGAATTGAACCCGGTGTCTGCCCTGAGTTGAATAATCTGGAGGGCTATTTCTTTTCACCCTTTACTTTACATTTCTTTTTGATTCTTCAACTCCTTCTTTCTCCGATTCTCATTTTCTCCTTTTTACAATCATTCCTAAGGACTTCTAACACTAACTAATGGTAGTGTCCTTGGGTAGATCCCTCCGGCTCTGGCGGATCATAGGACGGTTATTCCTAACCTTAGTCACCTTATAACTCCATGACTATCCTATGTTTGCCATTAAAACCACTGTATGTGAAAATATCTCTCAAAGGGTTTGTTAATGAAAAACATGTTTGAACCACTGTGAGAGATGATGTTTTGCATAAATACTCCCCCTCCACATGTGCTTAATAGTTTTAATGGTTAAATGCACAGTGAGGAAAGAGCGCGCATTTTTTTGAATTGATCCACTGAAGATAGACAATCCCCCGCGAGACACGGTTACGTTGCATAGTTAAAGAGTTGCATTGTCAGCTTTTAGGTGACAACTAGCTCTAATAACTACCTTGAAGGTGTAGACAAACCTTGAAAGGTTGTCATACCCGTCAGAGTTCATGTCTATCAAGAGTTTCTCGAATGGTACATTCTACTCAGACAAGTCCTTTGCGAGACACGTTTACATCACTAGCGAACTAGCTTGAAATTATTACCCGTCCAGGACAAGTCTTTTCGAGTTACTAACAGTTTAGTACCGTCAATTCATTGGTTAAGTCTGAGGTACACAGATTCATTTGCATTTTGTACAACATATCACACAATTTTCTCCCCCTCAAAAATGGCATATAAAATGTTATTTTTGAACGATTTGAGAATAAATATGACCATTTCGAGTGTTGCGGGAAGATGACCACTATGAACAATTTGTGAGCAACGTTTTAATTCAAATACTCCCCCTCAACTAGTGATATAAACGGTTGAGGTTTTAAAATCATATGGGGAAGTACTTGTCTTTTTGAGCAAAACCTTGAAAAATGAAAGGTTTGATAGGTTTTACTCAAAAATAAGAAGCTTTCGCTCCTTTTATAAGGATTGTGGCACTGAGGCGTACCACAGGGTCCTTTCTTGACCATTACGGGTTGTACACTGTTATGTGTGCACAAGCCATATTAGGGAAAAGATGAAATAAGTATGAAACAAATTAACCTTTCCCCAATTGACGATGTTTCAGAAATAGCTCCCCCTCGAACTGACAACTGTCTTTAGCAGATTTGAAACTTTTGATGAAGTCTACATTTCCTCTAACTTTTGACGGTTTCAGTATGCAGCGGAATTTGTAGATGAGCAGTAAACCATACAAAGAAAATCTGACTAATTGCGGAAGATTCGTTCGAGGGAAACATGCCAGAAATCAACAAGATCTTCTCGCGTATGTAGACGCATCACATCAAACAAACCACGAAAGACGAAATGAAACGACTTTCCCCTGAATGTTGTGGTCTTTCGGAATACTAGTCACTGTGAATATGCAATAACTCGATACCAAGACCGTGTGTGAGGCATCTTAACATTATATTTGTGTAACTTCACACAATATAACCCGTGAAAGTTGAGACGATAAAACTCAATTAAGACGTTTGAACCACAGATCGTCTCATTTCTTCGCCCTTATGGAAGAAATTTTGGAGAGCATTAGGTTTTCGCAAGGAAGCACGTGGAAAAACGAAGAAGGAAAGGGACGCCTACACTCTCTCCCCCTCGATGTTTTCAATGAATCAGAATCATACACCACGTATGTTGATGATGAATTGAAGACATCGAAACCATGTAAATCCAAGCAACCGAACAAGTGTGAAGTACCATAAATATCTCGAGAGAATCAACTGCTGACAAAAAAACATCTCAGTTCATTAAGTTGATCATCAGCTGTGACATTGTTGTAGGAAACACTTTGTTCTTCTGTTTTCAGAGATTCGATTGGAGGTGCAGCTACAGTAACGGTTGTTGTTGTAGAGTCAGATGTATCAGAAATAAGAGTATTATCGGTTGTGCAGCGGAAACATTCGATACATCTGAAGCACGACTTTTGACAGAATCTTTAACCAGAGGAGCAAGCAATGTTTCCAATTCATGACAATGGTGGAACAGCTGATGGATCATGATATGTATGACGGTGAGAAACGGGTCCTATGCTGTATTGCAATAAGAGCCATAGCTGTTGTACCTGCATAGAAAGATAGAAGGGGGGCAAGAAAGAGAAAGACATGGATCCCCAAGTGTAACTGGGTTCCAGGTGTTATATGCATAAAGATGTAGTGTCAATTATCTTCTTGACACCTGAACATGCTATTTTGATGATTTCCTTTCCTGCCTCACGGATGGATGTAGAGGGTATCACACTTGTTTTGGTGCAACTACTTAGTATCTTGCCTGTAGGAATCCACCTAAGACCAACAGTGTTGAAAACTTTACCCGTTGGTATCCATCTAGGGTTAGATCTAAGGGATGTTGAAACTTCTTTTGGGAAGAATTTGCGTCCTATATTGATCCACCTATTAGGTTTCTGAAATTTCACGTCTAGAGCAACGGGTTTATTTCTAACTGTTTGAGTTAACTTAGGTTTTGGTTTGCTACTACAAGCAGTGTTCAGTAATACACTCGAAGGTGATACACTAGGTCGTGAACCTAAGATTCCATCCTTTTGGAGTAGTGCCCTTTTCCTAGCCTTTTCAAGATCACAGTTCTTGTACGCGTCATTTGAATCATATGAATCTTTACGTTTAATGCTCAGTTTAGACACAGTATTTGAACTAGTACTAGATTGGCCAGGAGCAGCTACTTGTTGAGATATAACAGAAACAGGTATAACAGAAACAGATTTAATAGAAACAGAAGCATTATTCATTGGCCCGGAATGTGGGGTAACTGGTTTTGACAAATGATTATTCTCAACAACTTGGGAGGCAATCCGTGGTTTTGACGATTTTGAATGTTCAGATTGAAAAGCAGTTGGTTGTCTAACTACTGATTGTTTTCTGATTGGTTTTAGAGACGATTTCCCCAAGATTGTTGGTTTTGCAAAATTAGTATCCACATTCTTGTCAGTGAATCTTCTCAGTTTGTTTTGTAAAGCAACATGTGCAAGCCCCTTTGCTTGAAGTTGAGCCTTTAAATGCTCATTTTCTTTTACTAATAAATCCACACGATTACTTTGTTCATTTGAAGACTGACCATTGTGTTCTGAAGAAAAAGATTTGTTTTGAAGTTTAAGTTCAAGAGAGATGCAATGTGCCTCTAGTTTTGAAAAATCTTTATGAAACTGAGCAATGGTCTTTTTGAGAAGAATGTTTTCAGATTCAAGAGTTTGATTTGACGTTTCAGTTGAATTGTTAACAAGTAAGGGCTCAGACATGAGAAAGTTGTCTGGACATTGTGCAACATACTGGTCAACCTCTCCTTCATTACTGAATTCAGGTTGTTCAGTTTGTTGTATCGCATTTGCAGGCAGAATATGATCAACATTAGATTGTACCTCGACCATCTGTTCTGTGTCAGTGTCATAGGTGGGTAAGATATCTTCCTCAACCATTTGTTCTTCGTCACAGTTAGGCTCGGTGTCGTAGTTAAGTATGATATCTTCTCTAGATCTGCTGCTGTCATGCTGCTTTTCCAATGCTATAACCTCATTGTCCGCATTACCGACAGATGCAGTACTCACAACATTCTCAACGTCCATTTGAGCATTACTTTCATGTACAGCAACTCTTGCACCTTGTACGACTGCGGGATATTGGGAATTAGCTGTTGTCTGACGCTTGAAGGCCAGAGATATAGCCATGAATCCTTCTTGCAAAGCCACAAATGGATCTTTATGATCATAATCCATTTCACTTTCCTGCAGAAGAATCAAAGAGAAGAAAAGGTGCGAAGACGATATAGCACACAGAAGGCCGATATAGTAAATTTCAATTTCCCTCCAAAAATAATTTTGAAAAATTTTGACTCTCAAAATTTGAAATTCACTATAAAATTCAATTCTAAGGTTGCAGGAAAAAATTAATCATGAACATCTCGTTATATGAAAATTCACAAGAAAAAATTCACAACCCTCAAGTGAATTTTTCACAAGAAAAAATTCTCAAGAAAAAATTAATTTTGAAAAATTGTGAAAATTTTCATCTCGTTATATGAAAATATCTTGTGAAAAAATTCAGATATTTTTTCTATCATATAACGTGTGTGTCTGAAAATCGATGATGATAGGACTCTAGTGTCTCTCCAGGTTCAATCATGAAGTGTTCATAAGCCAAGTAAATTTTGGATTCCAAATCCTCCTGATTGAGTACAGATCCTTCCATAAGAAGACGAATATGATCCCACATTTTTTGTGCAGTCTTTTGAGCATCAACACTACGAAGAATTGGGTTTGGTAATCCTAAGAGGATGTATTCCATTGCAAGTTCATCAGCTTCATAGTGTAGAAGTTCTGTAGGATTTAAATCTGCAACAGTAGCAATGTTGGTTTGTTCATCTCTTGGTGGAACAGCAGTTGGATCTCCGGGTACAATGACAGTAGGCATCTCAAATGGACCTTCCAAGATAACCTTCTTTAAGAACTTTCCATGTGGCTTCTTTAGATCACAAAACCTAAAGAACCTTATAACCCATTGATCGTAGTTTCCTGGAGTGAGCATTGGAGGTCTATCAAGTGATCCAGCTTCATGAATTGATTGTTGGCTACTTAAAGCTTCACACATCTTTGCAAACCAAGTGGGTTCCTTCATAGTGCTTCGTGATGGATGTTGATTGAAATCGTTTGTGTAGGGTAGAACTTGAAGACTTGGTGGTGGTTGAACCATTTATGGTTGTGGAATTGAACCCATTTGTGGAGTATGTTGCTGGTTAAATTGTTGTTGATAAATTGCTTGTTGTTGATTCCATTGTTGATGTTGTGGAGTTAATTGTTGTTGTTGTTGTTGATGATTATAAGTATGAGGGAAATAGTTAGAGTATGGTGGTTGAGACATGATGATAAACCTGTGTGGTAAAAATGGATCTTTGTAGTCGAATGAACCTTTGTTGATGAAGTGTCCTTAGGCGTAGAAAAGACAATAACCAAGTAGCACTTATGCGTAAAAACACCAAAAGGTACGCGTAACAATGAGGAGTTACGCGTAGGATTTAGCTTACGCGTAAGTAGGATAAAAGCACTAAATTTAGGCGTAGACAAAAGTTAGGCGTAGAAAGTTAGGCGTAGGATTACCTTATGCGTAGACCTAAGTTTACGCGTAAAGTGAATCTTATGCGTAGAATTTCTACGCGTAAGCTTATGCTTATGTGTAATTTTAGGGTTTTTGCCCAAATGATCTTTTACACTTCACAATGCAAAAGATATCCAAAGTCGACGTATTTTCAGACTTATCCAAGTAAGAAAACACGGAATAAACCAGAAAATTGAAGATCAAACCAAGGAAAATCTTACGCGTAATTTTAGGGTTTTGATACGCGTAGGATTACTCGTAACTTTGATTTTGCCCAAATGTGTTTCTAAACCAGATTTTTGTTATGGAATAGCTTCAATAGTACCAAAAGAACACAAAAGTGTGAATTTTGATGTACCAAAACTGCTAAACGGGTTACGCGTAGAACGACACCCACGAACAAAAACAAGCTTAAAAACGTAAATCCACGTGTAAAGTTTGAAACTTTTTGCCAAAAACAAGTATTTTAACACCTCAAAACATTGAAAGTACAAGAATCTTGGATTAAAAAGTGTAAAAAACGAGTTTTTAAGATAACCAAAGATTGCGTTACCTTTACGCGTAAGACCCAAAACCAAAGCTTCAAAAACAAACGAGTACACCCAACTATTTGGCGATTGATACCACTGTTAGGTCACAAGTTTTACAACACAAGCTTATAAGAATGATAGAAAGGCGATTGAACAAGAAACCAAACACACACACACGTTAGACTAAGACGGATACGCGTAGAGTATGTGAGAAAGGAAATAACTTGAACAACCAACCCTCAAGTGAGGGTTATTACAATGTATTTATAGGCAAGGAGCTAGGGCAACACTCCCTCTCCTTCCCTATTCCTTATTGGGCTTGGATCAAGCTTATGGGCCTTCTACATAAGCTTGACCTTAAACAAACATAAAGGCCATAATTAAGCTACCTATTACATATGAAATATAAATACTTGAAATACAGTTTAGGAGTGATTCCAACACTAAATCTTAAGTACAAGCTTTTAGTAACTTGTTTTTAAGCTCAAACATGCTCATTCAATCTTATTAAAGCTTTCTGTAAGCTCAAATTTCAATTTTAAACAATCTTAGTTACTGGTCAACAAAAGTCAACATAGGAGCAAAATTGATGCAGAAAGGGAAATGGTTGAAGCAAACATGGATTTAGGTTGATTTATAGTCAGTTGGGTTGGATTTGATAGGTTAGTAGTTCTGGTTCACTGTTTGCAAGCCATTGTGGCTATGGACAATTGTAAGTCAATTTCAAGTTCATTAGCATAAACTGTTTTAGTGGTCACCAGTGGTTAAATTCTGTTCAATAAGTAGTATTTAGGTTAATTAGATTTAGTTTGATCAAAATTTCATGTTGGATTAATAGTTAGCTTGTTTAAATTTGCTAATCAGTCCATAAAAGGGGTGTTTGGTTTATAGCTTAAACTGCCCTAAAGGCTTGTTCAGTGTATATTTCTTGTTGGTTCATGTTTGTTAGCTCCAAATAGGCTCGTATCAATCTTAGTTTTGTGCCTGCTAGTTTAAAAAGTCAAATCTTATCTAAATCTGTCTTAACTTGCTCACTGTTGGAATTTTGGATTTGCAACTTCTTGATTTGTGTTTAGAAGTCATTGACATTGCTTGCATTGTGTTCATTACACCATATTACATCAACATCAGTCATAAAATTGGAATCAAAGTTCATGAAAGTCAAACTTTCTCAACTGCCTTTAAAAGTCAAAACATAAAAAATGGATTTGAGCTAGATTAGGAGGATTTTTCATGGCTTCATTTTTGAGCCATTTTCAGTGAAACTTGGCATTCTAAAAACTTCAACTGGTCTTTATCCTTATTACCATTTTAGTAGAATTTTACAATTTTTTTTAAAGCTACAAACTGCTTCTCTTTTAGGTGTCAAGTGCCCTGCTCCACAGGTCTCATTCTAATATGAGTTTTCTCAGATTTTGTGCAAGGTGCACAGGGCTCATAAGAGCTTCCCTTGGTCTGGTTTTTGGCTCATAAACTCTTGACCAGGTCTAGTTGAGGTCTCATTACTTGTTTTCTAGTTTCTGGCTTATTTAAGTGCTTATTCTTTGGCTGCCAAGTAGTACCCAGAAACTGTTTTTGTTAAATAAGCTCAACACATCCAAATCTGTTAATCTTGCATTCCAGTGTTTAAAGCTTGTTGTTTTTAGTTGCATTTCAGTACTTATAGCATATTTAGACTTCTGTAATCAGTGGGTAGCTTGTTTTGTTCATTTGGCTTATTAAAGTGCTTATTTATAAGCACTTGCTATAGCAGTTTCATTTTCTTGCAAACAAGCACCTGTTTTTCCATTTTTCCTAAATTCCTAATATTATTTTAGAGTTTTCCTGAAATTTTCAGATTTTTCTAAGTTGATTTGCTATTTTTCTTAATTTAAATTAGTTTTTAAGCATTTTTAATTAGCTTTAAATACAAATAATTAAGAAAAGGTTCAAAAAAATAATTTTTCATTTTTCTTAAGTTAAGATAAATATAAAAAGTAAAAAAAGTAATTTTCCAGATTTTTCATAGTTTATTTTGTAATTTTTAGTAATTTAATTAGTTTTTAATAGTTTAAAATTCATAAAAAATACAAAAATAATCAGAAAAATATAAAAATAGTTTTGAAAATTCTATTTTGATATTTTAAACTTTTCCAATTCATAATTTTATTTTTCTAGCCTTATTTCATATTTTCTTGTATTTTAGGTTATTAATTAATAGTAAAAAATAGTTTTTAATTAGATAATTAGTTATAAAAATAATTTTCTTTTTCTATAAATTTTCTTTTATCATTAGGATTGTAAAAATATCACTTTCATATTTTTAGGGTTAATATTGTGTAAGTTTCACGTTTTCATTTGTACGTCGCGTAGATTTTAATTCAGTTTTATAAAAACATAAAAACAAAAACATCATTTTAAATATAGTGATAGCGTTTATTTAATATTTTTTATCTTTTTAACTTTCTTTAATTTGCATTTAAACCGTTGTAATTTGTTGGCTTTTTCTGTAGTTATAATCATATTCAAATCCTTTTTCCGTTCAAATTTCTCGATCACTTTACGTTTGATAATCCATTGCATAGCTCGCTGGGACATAACGACCCGGGGAGACCCTATACTCCTCAGATCTTCATTGCATTCGTGCTTAGGCAGTTTTAAGCTTATTACGGTCTGCCATTCACAAGTGGCTGGCTTGAGTGATTTAGCTTGACTGTTTGGCACGCATCAAATATCTTTAGATTTCACATATGTTTCGAATCTATTTTTCCAATATATAAAACCATTTGTTTCAAGTAGTGGTGGTCGTTGCATAGATTGCCCTTCCTTATAATTTTCAGAACTGTTAGGAATTAGAAAATTCCATAGTGAAGTTTCGGTCACCCCAAATATTATCTAGCAGAAGTTAGCTCGTAGACTTGTAGTTATTTACGTTATTTAGCAGTTTATTAGTTAGTTTGTAGCGTAGTATAGTTTAGTGTAACACCGTGGAGGAAGGACGGGTCTTTACCCACTGTATGCCTGATCCACAGTCCGACTGGAGGACGGTATGTTTGTAACTATAAATACCCCTTCCATCCATGGAAGGGGTGGTGCTTCTCATTCAATCTAACCTTTCCTTTGTGTAAACCTCTAGCAAGAACACCCTCTCTCTCTACTTTCTCTCTCTAAAATGGTAAACATGTATTTTGATCATCCAAGACCACCCGAATCATCAACACAATAAATATATCGATCCTACAAATGGTACCAGAGCCAAGGTTTTTGTGTTTTGATGATTCTTTTGTGGTTTTGTTACTTGTTCAAAACTGTTTTATCTATTTGTATGGTCGAAAAACATCTTTTTGAGTAGTACGGTATAACAGTTTTAACAAGTTAGTATCCTTTTTGTTTGGTCAATAAATTTAAAGTCTTGGTCCAAAGTTTATATCTGTCTTGTGTCTTTTGGTCCAAACATCATATATCATGTTTTTGACATTCTTTTTTACCAAAGCTGTGTTATATTTGTGGGCAATCATATCTGTGTATTCTAAGTGGTCGTTTTCGTCTATATCTGTTGTCAAACCGGGTAATTTTTCTGGGTAACATATTTATGTGGTCAAACTGGGTCAAAGAAGCAGTTTTTATGCTATTTTTTCTGGGTTTGATGCTATTCGAAAAATGGTTTGTTCTTACTAGCGAGTTGACTGTAAACAAATGTCCAGATGCATTGTATGGTAAGTAGCGACTTGTACTTACAAGTCATAGCGACTTGTTAACCGAAGTATGCAGCGACTTGTCATTATTGAATGACAAGCGAGCTGGTTACAGAAAGTGTTAGCGACTTGTATGTTTTTTTCAAAGGCTTAGCGAGTTGTTTACAGAAAATCTTAGCGACTTGACTCATAATTTGGCTAGCGACTTGCTTATGAAAAATGTAGCGACTTGTACTGGTTTGACTTTTAAGTCAAACTGAAAATAAAAGGCTAGCGACTTGGACAGAAAATGATGAAGAAGAATGACTACAAATGACCTAAGACCACTTGACCAATTCTAAATAACTTCGACTCATCAAGACCTCAGGTTTAACACTTTAACCTATCATTGGTCCAAGTTCATCTACTAAATTTAAAGAAATTAAAAACAGTTCCATTACATCTACACTCATCGACCCTATTCATACACCATCAACAAATCTATCCTATCCTTCCTCAACTCAAATCTTTTCCAACTTTAACATATCCCATCTCCAAATACAACATAGACTCGAATTAAAACAATAGAATTATTAATCTCAGATTGGTGTCAATATTTTCTTTGCAATCTTTTCAAGATTGTTGTAATTGAACACACATCATCATTGACTTCCTAACTGTGACTTTTTTCGAAGTTAAAGAAAGAATAATAACACTCATGTTACTTCTTTTCTTTTGTTCGATTGAAAACAAAATTAAAAACGACTCAACACATTTAATCTTACCCGAGACCACTTGTTTATGATCTTGAAGACGTTTCTTTTCTTGCTTCGCCATAAAAGATAGGCCAAAAAGGATTGGTGAGTTTCGTTAATATGCTCGTGATTCGTTTTTATGATAAAGGATGATGGAAACTGAGATTGATGTGGAGTGGAAAAGAGATATGTTCTATCTTCTGTGTTTTGGTGAGAGTGTTTGAGATGAAGAGGGAGGCGGTTTTTTTAAGAATGAGATTAGGGTTATGATGTGAGATAATTTAGGGTACCATGGTTTTATATTAACCGAATGGTTTATACTAGATCAGGTATATTTCACGTATTGGACTTGTTTGGTTTTTTTTTAATATGAGTAAATTTCGAATGGTTTTTTTGGATCGGGTATTTGATTTCACATATTGGACTTGTTTGGGCCTTGCATTACTTCTCCCCCTTGGTAATGGATGTAAGTGAATTGGACCGAGAGACTATTTGAGCTAATTGAAACCGTGGGAGATATTTGGTTGAAATATATATGGCTTATCTTATTTTGCTCATAGTCATTTTGTGTATAAGGGTTGAAATATTTGTTTGTGCTAATTTGATTAATGGACCTGAGACCCTATGTTGATATGTTAAACATCGTAGGTGTTGTAAAAATTGGATATCTGAGACGGTTTTATGAAACGGTGGCTATACTATAGGCACATTCCGAAATTTACTATCTTGTGTAATGTGGATACATAAGTGTTTATTTGTCTCGGGAATGAGTTATATGACAATTATTAAAACCTAATATGAGCTTTGATATTATGTGACTTGTACATAATGAGATTTGTTGAAAATTTTGATGATGATGCGATTTGATGATGAGATTTGGTAGGATGCTGAGATTCGTCATGTGGTGAGGATTGATACTTTGGTTTATACACTCTCACGAAGGACGGTGTGTCACGGCGTGAATTGATATTTGAACAAGATTGACTATGGGGTTGTTTGTTCGGTATTTCGTATTTGGATATGAAGTGAGGTTTTCCGGGCATGTTTACTTATTTCGTCTTCTTTCTTTTTACCCTTCCGCAAAGATGGCTTGTTTGGGCATTTACAGAGTGTGATAAAGACTTGGCAATTTAGTTGCGGTTGTGATTCTTTCTCGATTAACCCACAACGTAGCTACCACTTCGGTGTCTCACGCAGTTGAGGATACGTCAAGAGGTTTTGTACATTGGGTACACCGTTTCTTTTTCACAAGGATTAGTACAAGTTTAAGTAACAAATCTGGGGAATTCTACTTCATGATCAAGTTTGGTATATCGGGTTTACTTCTCCATGTGGTCACTACAATAGTCGACAGAATGCGTGAATGATGTGTTTACCAAAGTGTTGCTTGGTTGGTTGATGATGTTGTTGATATTGGATAATGAACCGTTAATGAACCGCTGCATGTTCCCCTAAAAATAGATATTCACCGAAACCAAAGTTGTCATAACACATTCAAGCTGACATTGTTTACGGTTTTGTCTTGATTTTGTAAAATCCCGTGAAAGAACCTATTTCTCGGTTTAAATCATAGACTTGTAAAATCCCGTGACAATGGAAACATCCTGGTAATAGTAAAGTGCATTTCCGGATCTATCTTACGGTTTATTCTTGGTTTTGTAAAATCCCGCGAAAGAATCTATTTTTCGGTTTAAACTATAGAGTTGTAAAATCCCGTAATGATGGAACCATCCTGGAGAAAAGGAAAGTGTATTTCGGGATCTTATCTGATGCTGGTACTACGGTTTCTGTTTCGAAGAAGGGATAAAAGGGTGTACTTCATGAATTGGGAGTGTGTTTGGGTTGTCTTCATGGCAGTTTGGTTATTATATGGTTTTACGGGGTTACGTGCTTTTAACCATGGTCAAGGATGAAAACCATTATCATAGTTCTCTTAAAACGTCAAAGAAGGCTAGATTTGAGTTTTTAACCA
The DNA here is from genome assembly GCA_019973895.1 of Chrysanthemum seticuspe. NCBI lineage: Eukaryota > Viridiplantae > Streptophyta > Magnoliopsida > Asterales > Asteraceae > Chrysanthemum > Chrysanthemum seticuspe. The sequence continues at coordinate 50,124,798 of BPTQ01000002.1, forward strand.
AGAAAGATGTGACAACGGAATTAATTCAGTATTATTTATTTGAGGTTGAAGTGAAATATCACGGGCGAGTGTACTTAGTATCTGAAGGTATCGGGGATGGTTGGATGAAGATTCTTCAAGATCCTTGTTCGAGCTTATTATCAAAAACGAAGACTTGGAAATCTAGTTATTGTTGGGTGACTTTTACCTTTTCTTTTACCACTTGGGGGAATTGGGCTCATACCACCACAAAATAACTATCACTTTAAGGAGTTACGTTGTAGTGCTCAGTGTCACATTCAATTGTGGATTTTCAAGAGGTAATGTACGTCTTATACTTGATGGTTGGTTGGTTGAAGAGTATAGAGTACATAGAGAGTACTTAGAGATGCTAATGGAAATCATCACCGCTCTTTGTTACATAGTTTATGCAAGTTTAAGTCACGAGTTCGGGGTAGTTTACTTCAGGGTTAAATTCATCATACTGGGTTTTCTCCATCAGCTGTCACGACTAAGAGCCTACAGAATGATAATGGAGTTGATCACATGTTTTACTAAAAGAGATTGAAAAGAGAGAGATTAATGACGTCTGTTCACATCAGTTCAGGCCTCGTACTCCAAAGAAAAGAAATGTGTACGTTTCAGTGCGCATTATCTTCCGAAGAAGAGAAATCTTCTTATGACGTTTGAATACTTCAATTCAAACCTCGTTCTCTAAGGAAAAGAAATGTGTACGCTTCAGTGCGCATTATCTTTGCAAGAAGAGAAATCTTCTTAATATGACCATTCTCGTCAACATGCTTCATGCTTTTTCCATGGGCTTTCGATTATCAAGTGAACCGGGCTACCATTGATTGTTTTCTTATTCTACTTGCTCAACTATAATGATGATGGCAACATCATGTGCTAATTTTGCGGGGGAGAAGTGTGAATAGACTACATTTGTTGATGATTTTACTTATTTAATCAAGAATGGCAACTCCGTTTGCAATTCTTGAGGGGGAGAAGAAGTGTGAATCTACTGCATGGTTGATTGATTTTTGAGAATTAATGGTCAAACAGCTCCAAACTCATGTAAGAACCAAGCTTCTTCTTATATGGTCATCTTCACATGATGTTTCTTCTAAGAGCCGTTGGTTAACATCTTCACACGGACTGATGAGTTTATTGACAAAGTGTTTCCGGTTAATGCTTCACTTACACATCAACATGATAATTCCGAACAATCTTTCTGTTCTTGTTTGATGTGATTGGTAGTTTGGTGTTACCATTTAGTGTGTTCGTTGCGGGCTGATTGCTGATTTCCGTGATGAACATCTTTCTGTTCTTGTTTGATTGGGAGGGATTTTAGTTAAGGGGATTTGCAAGATGTAAGTTAATTGGGATGCTTATTGGTGAAATGAAGATGTTAACTTTCTATTCCCCAACTGGACAATCTTGAAGAAGGTCGAGTCTACAGTCGGTTCTACATTTTCTGCTACATGTTAGAAGACTAAAGATGAGTTGCATTTAAAGATCTAAAGACTTCTTCTTATCTCGGGCATTTATTAACAGATTGTCGGTTTAGGGGAGAGCATTAATTGGGGGAGAGTGAAATGCCGAATTTAATCCCCAATTAGACTTGCTCATTCTGTTCTTCAGCAAGTTGATTCCTACAAAGACTTCAAGCAATCTTCTCAACAGATTTCAAGTATTTGGGCTGATAAAGTGTTGTTGATTCTGAAGCGTCAAAACCAGCAAGGGGGAAGGAGACACACATATAAACACAAAGCGAGTAAACTTGATGAACTTAATTCTTCTAAGTGATTGAAGATATCCTGGGAAGACAAATGTTATTACCGCAGAGAAACTCATGGTTTGATTCATGGCGAGTAAACTTGATGAACTTAACTCTTCTAAGTGATTGAAGATATCCCGAGAAGACAATTGTCATGACCGCAGAGAATCTCAAGGTTTTACTCATCAAGGCTTTCAGTGTTATTATTCCAACGACGTGGGGGAAGTGATGTAAGAGAAAGTTTCTGAAGATAAAAAGAGGTACACAAGTGTGTGATGATTTCAATGTTATCGCAATCATCAGGGGAGAGAGATTGTGTACATTGGGGATGCTCAGCTGTTTTACTTGAGGGCTTAATCAGTGATTCAGAGATATAATCACTTATTCTGGTGTTGACATCCGCATAGATTGTCACCCGCAGAGATAATCAGTGATTCGGCCTGCTTCTTCAATGTTATCGGTTATTCTCTCTTTGGGCATTCGGGTACTTCGGGTTCTTGAGCTTCATACACTTTCTTCAGGGGGAGAGAAAAGTATACATCGGGGTTATTCTTTGGCTATTGGACTTAATCTGCTACTTCGATGGTATAAGCTTCTTTGTCTTCGGGTATGTGTATTCGGGTTCGTGAGCTCTAGTCTAAGAGACTGACTGCATCAATTCGTCTACTTGGGGGAAGTGGTCTCTTGACAACTTTTTTGGTATGGAGTGCTTCAGACTTCAGTGGGTATGGAATTTGAGAAGATTATTTATATGTGGGATGATACGTTGTTGTTGTTCTGTTGATGATATAACCCCGAACGAAGAATCTCGATTTTCGTTCTTAAAAGGAGCAGTGGGATCGATGATAATGGTGTGCTTCTTTGTGCACTTGGCTAAGGGAAGCTTAAAAGAAAGCTTTGAATCTGCTCAGCTAAAGGATTTTCGGTTTAGGGGGAAGCTGCCAAAGTCTCACTTTCAGATGGTTCAATTTATTTCTTCAATACAAGAGCCTCGGAAGCTTTGGTGGTGGAAGTTTAAGAGATGACGAATTCTATCTTCTATAACGGGGCCGCTCGATATCCTTATCTCGGTACTCGTATCATCATCTTCTTAAACTATATCATCTACTCTATCATTGTAAATATTTTTCAAAAACCAAAATACAAAAATATAAAACCAACAAAAAGAAAATAGAAAATTATAAAATCAACAAAAACCCATAAAAATCAGAAAATTTAAAAATACCAAAAATATGTTTTCTTAAGACATGTCTTCTGGTATCGATAACATCTACGGTCTTAGAAATGTCATTCAATAATGGCACGGGACCATAGATGAAGTTCGAGCATGAGGTGTAAATATTCTTATCAAAACATGTCACAAAATATGGCTTACAGTTATTTCAGACTGTAACCCGTGCTTAAACTATGGTTTGCTATTATTTCAGATAGCAACCCGCTCTTAAAAGGAAGGAAAGTTCTACGCTTAAACGTTTTTCACAAATTTCGTGCACTTATCCTAAAACAAAATGAGGAAAGTATGTCGAAGGACTGCTATTCCTACACAAATGTTTTTCCGTCTATAATTCTTCAGAAAAATATTTGTTGTGTTCAAAATGGTGGTAAATGAGTTGCTTGAAAAATCAATCAGAATCTGTGTTTTCGTATTAATTTGCAAACTCAATCAATGACTTATGCGCTTTTAAAATTTTTCAAAAATTGAGTCATTGATTGAGGGGGAGAATGTTTTCAAATCTATATCATCTAACGAGCTTTCTTAATTATCCTACGTGCTTAATTAAAAATGATATTTGCCTGTGTCGAAGGACTAGGAATTTAGGATATGATTGTTAGGTTTAGATGATTAGAGTTTGATTAACACATAAGCCCCATGCCTTATATGATCTGATTGCTATGTTGTGTTGAATTGACTTTAATTAGTCGATTGCTGTTATGGGTGATGTCGACCACCATATATCTGTATGTGTGTTCACTAACGTATGCAGGTATATTGGTTATAAGAATGTTCCCGATCCGGATCCCACAATTGAAGATGATTGGATGCCGAAAGGAAATGGTAACTATATCTTGGGTTGACAAATGAAGAAACGGAGCTTAATTGGACTTCAATGGAGAGTTGGCATAAATGCAACGTAAGAGGTGTCACTGCTTCAGCAGATGGTTTTCTTCTAAGTGATTGAAGAAACAAAGCTTAATTTGACCTCAGTTGGCATTAAAATGCAACGTAAAGAAGTCTCACTGCATCTGCAGACGGTTTTTCTTCCAAACCCTCAGCAACAACAACAAAATCTTCTCAACCACTAATGTATCTTTGTGCAGGATACCATTTTTAAACAATTTTTGATAAAGTTGAATAAAATTGTTTTGAAAATGGAAATTATTGTTTTTGAAAATTATTTGGACTAAATTTTGTAAATCACCGGACTTTTTTTTATCAAAACCTAAGTCACTCAATTATCGACTTCGGTCATTGATTGAGGGGGAGAGTGATTTAATATAAATTATTTTCAAACAATATTTCTTCATAAAAGTCCAGATTGTACAATAATAAGTGGTGATCTAAAGATTTAATGTTATGTCATGGTATGATTTTCTTTAAAACTCAAAGATCTGTCAAAATGAAATTTTTTCTGTCCTTGTTTGATTGTGAAATTATTTTATTTTACTTAAAGATCTCTTAAAACAATCATACCTGACACTAACAATCTTTAATGTCTTAAATTGATTCTCATCAGTCTATTTCAAAAATTAAATCTTGCCACGTCTTTCCCCAAAACTTTTCTAAATGATTTAAATCAGATGGGATCACAAATCTCAAATGGTTTGATATTTTTGATCGGGGGAGAGATCGTGATTTAAATCTCAAAACAGTTTTAAAAGGGTGATTGTTTCTAAAGCACTCCTTCCTTCATGTGCCAAACAATTTCATATACATGCTGCACATGATTGTGGAGGAGCATTTAACCTAAAACCAGAAGAGTATTTTAAATCAGGCACATATTCTCCCATGTTTTCCAAACCTTATTAAATCACTTGGGATCCAAAATCTCAAAGGGTTTGATATTTTTGATCGGGGGAGAATTTGTGATTTAATATGAAATTTGATAATGATGATCGTTTTGATTCAAAGTGCTGGCTCTCTCTAATATGTGCTAAACTCTTTCATATATTGATGCACATATTGAGGGGGAGCGAATGGTTTTTTAATGGCTTGTGTGATCGTAATTGTGCTTCAAAAGAACTCTTTCCTGTATGTGATAAAATGATTTCAAATATCCTATGCACATATTGAGGAGGAGAATTTACCAAAGAAAATCAAATGGCTTTTTCTATGAAAATAGTGATCAAAGAAAATATTTAAAAGTCCTCTTGCCTCCATGTGCTAAACAATTTCTAAATCATATGCACATGTTGAGGGGGAGGTTTTCTTAAATGATCAAAACAATTAAGGTACAAAATGTTTTGATTTTATATCACAAGTACCTTGATTGATTTTCCAAATGATTTTTCAATTGGTTTCATGAAGGAAAGAACAATACCAAAAGACCGACCAATTTACTTTATGCATGGTGATATAAGGATGATTAGGTTAGGTATTCATTCCCACGATCCCGCCAGAGCCGGAGGGATCTATCCAGGGACAATCCACTAGTTAGTGTAGAAGTCCTTAGGTATGATAAAAAAGGAGAAAAATGAGAAATGGGAAGAGTGCGGACTGAGACAGAGCTAGTACTGGAATAAACCCAACAAAGTTCTAGTTATGAAGTCTCGGTAAGCACTGAAGGGGTTGAAGAATGAAAAAGAACTGAATGTGAAAAAGGGTGAAAAGAAATAGCCCTCCATCAATTCAACCTTAGGGCAGAAACCGGGTTCAATACATATGCTACTGGTGGTTACTAAGGTAATGCCGGTATTGAAGACAAGACGTCATGGACCCAGTGACGCACTGCACCTAACTTCCCAAGCTACTCAAGTTCCTCTTAAAAGGGCTTGTTACATTCTCACGGGGAACCGACATAATCTATCGACTTTCTCTTAGAGATGGTTGATATTGAAGTAGGAGACCCTTTCCCTAGTCTCCGGCAAAGGAATCAAATGTGCACAATTGAGTCTAGAGCCAAGAGATCATCCACAATATCTCATTAGGACACAAAATTAATGAAGACTTGCTGTTTCACACAATGTGGAAAGTAAATATATATTAAGAGTCCTACGCATTATCGTTGTGGTATTGCCAGAACATCCGAGTGATATGTAAAAAATATTCACGATGAAGATGGAAATCCTTCTAGAGCCAACATCAAACAAGCTCTTGGTGGGTGACATGTGAAATCTTTCAAAAGATCAAGCTTGTGACAACTGGATAGAAACGATGGGGAGATTCTTTCTTGAATCAACCTTGGTCCAGGAATGGAATTGACGAATGCTTTTGGAAAAACCGTTCGATGTGCAAACCTTCTTTTCTCTAGCACGTCGAATGTGTATTCATTTTCAAACTCAAAAAGTATATCTGATTGAAAAAATACTTTTAGAAAAACCGTTCGATGTGCGAATCTCTTCTTTTCGCTAGCACGTCGAATGTGTACTCATTCTCTAATACAAAAAGTATTTTGATTGAAAATTGATCTTTCTCATAAAACCTTCGTTTTATTGTAAAACTCTTTCTTCAAGCAATACGCGATTGTTTTCAAATCATTTTTCATCAATCAGTGAATCTCAATTCGCTGGTTCACTCACTCCATGTTGTCTTCTTTGAGACATTCCGGTTTGAGAATAGCTAGAACAGCTGCGAAACCCTGTCAAGGAGATTCTTCGGAATTATACCTGATCACAGGCAGTACTTGTATTGATCAACGGGGAACCATGGGCCGTGTACCTCAATTCAACGAAAGTGATCAAAGACACTTTCGTGTGTTTTATTGCTAACTGTTGTTTGCAGGTACATTTGGACGGTTGCAGCTGATCAGAATTGAGGAGTCAATCCAAAGCCGCATGCTCACAGCAACCACACTTAATTGAAGAAATCATGACTGGTGCATATCTACAGAACCTGGTTTAGATATTTTTATACTATGTTCTTGCTGTGCTGCTGCAAATATCTTGAACCAGTAAAAGCTTCCGCTACTCTGATGAAAAGATGTCATGATCCTGAAAGTGTGAGCATGTCGGTCCAAAAGTCACAACATCACATGATGGAAACACAATAAAGGGTGATCCAGAGATTTACTGTGGCTGATGATCTCAAAGAAAGCTCGAAGATCATCAAAGATGTGGATCAGTTCAAAGACCTCCACTGAAAGTACAAATCAATGCGGACTTTGAAGAATCACTGCTAAAGCACAAAGAATGTGGAAATTGAAGAATTAAAGTCTACGAGCTCAAGACTGAAGATTAAATAGAATGCTAGGATTCGAAATGTAAAACATGGGGTGACCTCCCTTAGGGGGAGATTGTTAGGAATTAGAAAATTCCATAGTGAAGTTTCGGTCACCCCAAATATTATCTAGCAGAAGTTAGCTCGTAGACTTGTAGTTATTTACGTTATTTAGCAGTTTATTAGTTAGTTTGTAGCGTAGTATAGTTTAGTGTAACACCGTGGAGGAAGGACGGGTCTTTACCCACTGTATGCCTGATCCACAGTCCGACTGGAGGACGGTATGTTTGTAACTATAAATACCTCTTCCATCCATGGAAGGGGTGGTGCTTCTCATTCAATCTAACCTTTCATTTGTGTAAACCTCTAGCAAGAACACCCTCTCTCTCTACTTTCTCTCTCTAAAATGGTAAACATGTATTTTGATCATCCAAGACCACCCGAATCATCAACACAATAAATATATCGATCCTACAAGAACCCATAGTGATCGAAAAGTTTTTAAAATACAATTTTACTTTAAAACTTTTATAAACTTAGCTCTTGATGCCAATTGTGGAAAACTAGAAGGGGGGTTGAATAGTTTTGCTGATTTTATGTTAGTTTCAAAAACTTTAGATTCGTTAATATGTGAGATCTTATGGATGTAGAGAAAGTATAGATCTAATGATAAAGCAAGTAAATAAAGTAAAGCAAAGGGAAAGAAAAGAAACAACCGATGTATAGTGGTTCGGCTACAAGGACACCTTCCTTGCCCTAACCCACTCCCCGAGTCACCTACTCGAGAGTTCAAGCACTATGTCAACAAACTCTTTCACTTGGCGGAGAAGCCTTCACAACGTTGCTTACACTTTTTTCGATACAAAGCTAGATACCGAGTCCGTAACACGGTGGACCAAACCAACACGACTATTACACAACAAATATGTGAAATATCAAATACAAGATCTTTGCTACAGAAATCTTGCGGAGTGACAAATCAATCAATGACCCCTTGCTTGGATGACTTGTAGAATGTTCGTGATCTCGCCTTAGAGAAGGACCTATATAAGGATCACAATAGAAAGAAAGAAGAACAACTCTCTAGATCAAGTGATCTATATGTTAGAATAGAATGAGAGTGTTTGAGAGATTTAGTAAGAAGAGGGGTGAGTTAGAATGAAGAAATGGCTCCCTATTTATAGGCAAAATTCTTCACTGTTCCTCGGATCCCACGGATCCCTTCCACTTGGGATCCGTCTAGTGTAATCCTAGGGATCCGTGGAACGCTCCTCTTTGCCCATGGTTTTTTTGGTTATGGGTCATGGGTTATGGGTTGGTCCATGGGTTTTCTTTAGATTCAATGTATCTAAGTATACATTGTATCTAGTCTTCTTGGGTATGGGTTAAGATCCATGGGTTATGGTCCATGGGTTATGGTTTTTACCCATCCTAATAAACTATTACAACAAATGCTTAATTACTACATTTTTGTATTTAAATGGCTATATGTAAATGCTTTATAAAAATAACATGTATCCTTATAATTATACTTAAGACAACATTATATTTGTTATCAACAAAACACAAAGAGATCGCAAAATATTAATAAACGTTTTTACGGTTTATTTGTATTAACAAATGATACACCTTATTGTTTTGATATCACATAATCACAGTAACACCGTAATGCCAAAAACACCCCTTTGCTTCTTTCTAGGCTTCGTTTATTGTTTATTATTTGTTTGACAGTTTTAACTTTTGGCACTTTCGCGTAACATTTTAAGAATTAAGTTGTTGATATTCTTCTTTTTGGATGGTAGCAAGTAAGGATGCCTGCAACTGTTACCAAAGGTGTTCCTAAGAACCCAAGAAAGTTAAAGGACGATAACAATTTTCGATATTTAAGAGTTAATTACAGGTATGAAAAGCTTAGATAATTATTCTCTTACTACTGTTAGTTTGTTAAAGTTTATTATGCCTTTTTATGTGTTTGTTTTGTTTATTGTTATACAGATACCGCTAAAGGGTTCGCATTTGGGAAATTTGGAGTTGCTTAGCTGGGCAATCTGCAAGAACACCACCTCGGGACGTTCTACAGATAAAGATGTAGAAGGTTGGTTCGTACAAGCACTTTGATGCTTAGGTTATTTGGCTGTGAAGTATTATTAAAGCGGGTATACATGTTAATTTCTTTTTAGTTGTTTAAATTATCTGATATACTGCCTTATCTGACGTACACTGCTTTGAATTTTTGATTTCAGTTGGGATTTGGGGGAAAAAGGTCCATGGGTCGAATTGGTATTTTCTGTGTAATTCATTTGAAGTTTATTATACATGTTTGCGAAATAGTTATTACTTGCGGTGCAAACTTATATGTATGGGAAAGTTGTAATTTTTCAATGGTCCTTATTTGCTAATTTGGAGGTTGCAAGGATTTTGTATCCTTTTTATGCTAAAGTGTACAAACTTGACAGCTTCATGTATAAATATTAATTGGGTTAATGTTGTTGTTTGTTTTCATTGAATGTAGATTGTTGCGGCTTATTTGTCGGCTTCGTTGGTAGGTGACACTTCTCAAGCTGCTGGGTAAACAGTGACAAACTGGCTAACGAGGCAACGAACGCCATGGATGCACAGGTTAGAAAAAAATATCAGTCGACACCTTTTTAATTGCACACCTTTAGTTGGGAATTTGGTTAAATTTAAGGAAGGGAGGTGGTTATCGGATTAGCATTTCCTTATGTTTTATTAACATTTGAGATCATTAGTATCTTCAACTTTTATAAATGTGGGACATTTGAAATTACCAGCTCGAAAGTTTACCAAAAGAGGCATTCAAATTGTTTAAAATTGGCCCCCGAGGGACACCTAGGGCCTAACCAAAACTATCTAGGATGATTTATACCAACAATTCTAAGCGTGACAAAATTGTATAGCCAATGCAAGGTTAATCAAAGATTTTGATGCTTTGATAACAACATCTGAAGTCCACACACAGGATCAGCAGACTATGTTGGTTTTTACTGTGAAATTTTGCATTCCAGTACTTTTACTGCATAATTATTTCTGATCTTTTATGAACATTTGGTATTTACAGGGTGAATCGAGAATAAGGCATATGTGATGAGTTGCGTCATTTTTATGTGGCTTCCTATTTTAAATATTTACTGTTGGATCAATGTACTCTAACCAAACTAACTTATATAGCTTGCTAAGGGTTTAATAACCTCGGATAAATCCTAAGTTATTAACAATGAAACACTAAGCAAAATCTATTAAGTATGCGGAATTTACTTAACAAAGCTAAGAAGAATGAACTTCAACTTTCAATGATATTATTAATAACTCTAAATCTGCTTGTTATGCAGATTCTTTAACAGCTCTACAACTATAGTATCGTACTTCTCTAAAACTCTAAAAACACGTATATGCTAATACCAACCTAGGGGTCCTTTTATAGGCTTAAGAATAACCCTAGACGGTTTACAATTATAACCTTGTACGACAAGTAATCTAAACAAAGAATATTCTAGAATAACAAAGCTTTCCATAAACGAATATAGCAGTTCTTTAGCTTTGCAGTACTTTGACTTCGACAGCAGTACTTTGACTTTTTCCTTAGCAGTACTTTGACTTCTTCCAGTACTTTGTCATTCTTCAGCACTTTCATATCCCAACAACCCTCTCCTAACTTGAATTCTACTTGCTTGACTTCAAGTTCCTTTGTAAATTTATCTTTAACATCTTTGTCTTCAAAAAGAGATTGTGGCTTTATCTTTAAATTTTGTCTTTGTAGATTCTATGCTTATATCATCATCATCAAAGTAATCTTTATTCTTTTAGCAACATTCTTTACAGCAACCTTTATAAGTAATTTCTTTTCAGTAACATTCAGCAATCTCCATCTTTTCAGCAACACAGCAACATATGACAATTTGTACATTAATTCAGTAAAGTTTCAGTCTATTCTCATCACTTCCAGGTGTGTAAACTCCTGTGAGAGGTGAATCATTGAAATTTAATGGATTTTGATGTCTCTTTACCAAAGCCATTAACTCTGGAGTAGCCAAATGTTTAGGTGTTTAAGACCATGGTACATTGATAACCATATGATTTTGAGCAAATCATCAGCTATCAACAAATTTGATTTGTCTTTACCAAAAGCTGTACCCTTTTGGACTAGTTAGTTCTTGCAACCATGGTGAACTAATTACCATAAAATGGTTTTTCCACATCCTTTACCACAAACCATTTTCTTGTGGGCTAGCCAACTCTTTACATTTGCTGATATGGTGAGTTGATTACCATACAACTTATTAGCAAGTTGTCAACTATATAACGGATTTGAGATATCTTTACCAGAGCCGTTTGCTCATGGATTAGCCAGTTCTTTTGTAAACATGGTGAACTGATAACCTACTGTTATACCCATCTCAAAAACCATTGTTTCTTGTTAACTTTTGTTTCAAAATATTCTTTACTTAACAAAAGTTTTTCTTTCAAAAACATTTACTGGTTTATGCTGCAAGCAGTACTTTGGTTAAAGTACTGTTTGTTCCAGCAGTACTTTGGATAAAGTACTTGTTTTTCAAAAATTTATATATTATAAACATCATACCAGTATTTTATGCTTCATCCTCAGCCATTGTTGTCCATCTGATAAACAATTTGATGACCATAAGTGCAGTTTCATTATCTTCTTCAACCTCCATACCATGTTCTAGCATTCTCCTCATAAGATCTGATGTAAGCTGATATCTTCTATCTGCTAACATATGAATCATAGTTCCATCTTTTAACTCTAAAACATGTACTCCAGATTCTTCAAAAAATCTCCAGCTGATAATCTCCCAATCTTCTTGATTTTTCCAAATCTCATCAGTGCTTGATTCTTCAGTTTCCCAGACAGTTGTGAGATCTCCAAGCAATATTAAACCAACACCTTCTGATGGAATGTGTTCAAAATATTCTTGAACCAAATGATATAAATGAAATAAATCCTCTCTATCTGTTATGTGCAATAGATCCCATAGCATATTAAACACTCTGAAGCTTTCATCTTCTCTATGAAACATCAGATAATTTCCATCCTTTGATTCTACAACTTCAAAAGTAGTTATTGGTGATTTTTTCTTCTTCTTTTCTGTCTTCTTTTCTGCATCAGCTTTAGAATACTCAAATTCTACAAATCTTAAATAATTCCTTAATTCATCATCTGTATCAGACCTTAACTCAACCTTCTTTGATGGCTGAACATCTTCAACTTCAGTTGTTCTTTTTCATTTTAAGCTTCCTTTTCTATCATCTTCTTTCTGAGCATCATCATCTTTAAAATCTTTGATACTATCAACATGCTTCTGATAAGCTTCTCTAACAGCTTCATACAGCTGTTTCATCTCAACATAATTCAACTTCTGCAATCCAATATATCCTTGACTTTTTAAATAAGCCATCATTGCATTTCTTTCTTTAGCACGATTTGGTCTTCTTGGTAAAGCAGAAACAGGAATAGGTGTCTTTAATTGTACAGCAACTTCAGCATTCAATTCCTCTTGCAATTTCTTAGCTACTTCTTTATTCTTAGCTTCTTCAATAGCAACTTCAACATTCAATTCAGCTTGTACCTTTCTAGCTGCTTCCTCATTCCTAGCAACTTCAGCAGCCCTTAGTTGTGCTAAAGTGAGCTTCTTTTTCTTCTTTGTTTCAATCATTTTACCTTTCCCTTTATCTTTAGGATTTAACACAGGTTGAGATTGAGAAACTTGATGTTGTTCTTCAGCAACTCCTGGAATGCTAACACCCCTTGGTTTTGATAAATCATGCAATATTTCAGCAATAGTTTCATCATCACTTGCAGTGTGTATTGGTTTGAGTGTATCAGCTTTTTCTTCTTGTGGAATTGTTGAAGGACCAGCTTCCTCTTCAAAATCTAACACCCTTGGTGTAATTAATTCTTGTCGAGATGTTTCTTGAAAACCAGTACTTTGATCAGCAGTACCTTGATCATCAGTACTTTGAACTCTAGTGCTTTCTTCCTCAGTACTTTGAATATTGACTTGCACTTCAGTACCTTTAGGTTGAACATCAGTACCTTGAGGTTCAGCTTCTTCATTCAAATTCTTATCTTCCAATTTCCTCCCCAATTGGAATGAAGATTGCTTTTGAACCTTTGTGCCTTTGGTGGTCTTCTTAACTTGCCTTCGCTTCTTCTTTTCAGCTTTGACCCATAACCTGTGATGTTTAACCAAGGGCCAAACAGACTTCTTGAACTTTCTAAACTTAATCTTTAATAAGGCTATCTGAGCAGCTTGAGCCTCAGTGGTTTTCTTCAATCTGACTAACTCTCTTGTCAGAATATAATTATCTAACACTAAACCTTCAGAGGGTATAGTAGCAGTGTCTCCTCCAGAAGATGATGAGAGAATAGGAATATCTTGTTCTGGTGACACATTAGGTGGAGTATCATGGTGTGATGATGTGGGAGAAACTGCAGTACCTTCAATAACATCAGTGCCTTGTGAAGCAGTACCTTGTGATGCAGTTTCTTGAGAAGCAGTACCTTGTGAAGCAGTACCTTCTCTGTCATAACTTTCTGCAGCCTCATCGCGTATTGCTTGAACAACCTCCATCATTAAAGTGGTTAATGGGGTGTTCCTACCAGTAAAAAGATCACTTTTCCTTGCCATAAATGTGAAGATCTTGGCTGGTTGTACCACAATAGGTAAAAGACTTGACGGCTTTGGTACATCTGAAAGTTGTTTATTAAAGAAGACTTGAATAAATCTCGGATACATTAACCATCTTGATCCATGAGAGATGTGTGAGAGCATTCCATCCAAGATTAGCCTTGAAAAGTTGAACATACGGTTTGTAGCTAATCCTACTAGTGCAGATGCAATGTTTGAACCAAATTGCTCCCAAGAAGTACTTTTAGAGCTGATACAATAAAGAAGAACATGTACCAGGTACTTCCAATGTGGACTGAACAAGGATTCTTGAATGTTGTTGTGTCAGCCAAAGACCCTTCATATCCAATATCTCTCAGTGTATCCCAAAGAAGATGTTTATCAAACCTAATAGCTCCTTCTGCATCATCAAACAATAAATCTTCATGAATTGATGCTTCAGTAATCTTGATAAGCCTTCCAGTAACTTTAGCTTGAATATAAGATTCATCATTCTCCATATGTGTCCTTGCAGTTGCCCAAAACTGTTGTATCCAGGGCTCAGTTATATCAGGTTCCACCAAAAGCGCATAACTGATTGGGGAACCAGTTAAGAAATCAATTATGTCAGGGAAGATGACATTAGCCTCTGTTTTATCTAAATTTGCCACCATGTTGTGTTTAGAAACTGTGTGTAGGTTTGCCATGGATGATTGTAAAAGATATTAATTCTTGAATACGTAAGTATGTGAGAGAGAGAGAGAGAGAAATATGGAAAGATTGATACGAATTAAGATGAGAGGTAAAATCGGGAAGTAGGTATTTATAGGTTGGATTTAAAAAAATCACAACCCATAATAACAAAGTTACCGTTATTTGAATTTACCCTTCTTTTTTACCATTGGAACAGTACATTGATAAGACAAGCAGTGCTTTCCACATGTGCAGTACTTTCCAGAGCAGTACTTTCATAGGACAAAACAGCAGTACTTTTCCATCTTCTTCTCTAAAATAACAAACACTCCATGTGGGCATTGTATTGCCTCCCCTTAAGCAAAGCACAAGACTGACTAACTAACCATTCAGTCCTCCCCTTAAATGTAACTCAATAATTAATCATTCCAATGCTTACTACCAAGTGATTGAATCTTGAAACATCAAAGCCTTTGGTGAGTAAATCAGCTACATTATCATCCGTGTGAATCTTGACAACATTAATGAGCCTATGCTCAGAACAATCTCTGATAAAGTGATGCCTAATCTGAATGTGCTTGGTCTTGGAGTGATAAAATGGATTCTTCACAATACAGATTGTACTCTCATTATCAATTTTGATAGGAGTATTCTTGAAGTTGAACCCATAATCCAAGAGTTGATTCTGCATCTACAAAACTTTCCCACAACAGCTTGCAGCAACCACATATTCAGCTTCAGTAGAGGATGTTGCTGCAATTGTTTGCTTCTTACACTGCCATGAAACTAATCTTCTTCCAAGATATTGGCATCCTCCAGTAGTTGATCGTCTGTCATAGTTGTCACCTGCATAATCACTATCTGAAAAAGCTTCCAAGTGAAAAGGGTAATCCTTTGGATACCACAACCCTAACTTAGGTTGTTGCTTTAAATAACTGAAAATTCTCTTCAAACTTGACTTCAACAGGTTGTCCATCTTCATCCTTTCCCAGTGAGTTGATAGGTTTAATAGGTGTAGTAACAGGCTTCATAGCATCAAAATTGAACTTCTTAAGTATGTCAGATACATACTTGTCTTGACTTATGAAAATTCCCTCCTTTGACTGCTTAACTTGAAGTCCTAAAAAGAATGTTAACTCACCCATAGAACTCATTTGAAATTTATTCTGCATCAGCTGCTCAAACTCCTTAACCATGGACTGTTTGGTAGCTCCAAAGATGATATCATCAACATATACTTGAACCAACATGATATCCTTCTTATCTCTCTTGATAAACAAAGTCTTGTCAATTGCTCCTCTTCTGTAACCATGTTGCAATAGGAAAGTAGAGAGCCTTTCATACCAAGCTCTAGGTGCTTGATGTAAGCCATAAAGAGCCTTAACCACCTTGTAAACTTTGTTTGGATGCGCAGGATCTTCAAAACCAAGAGGCTGTTTGACATAAAACTCCTCTGTAATAGTGCCATAGAGAAAGGCACTCTTGACATCCATCTGATAAACATGAAATCCCATATATGATGCAAAAGCAAGGAAGATTCGAATTGCTTCAATCCTTGCTACTGGAGCAAATACTTCATCATAATCTACTCCTTCTTCTTGTCTGTAGCCTTGAGCTACTAACCTTGCCTTGTTCTTGATGACATTCCCTCTTTCATCTCTCTTGACTCTGAACACCCATCTTGTACCAATGACCTTCTGTCCATCAGGTAGATCACATAGTACCCAAACTTCTTGAAGTTTAAATTGAAGAAGTTCTTCTTGCATAGATTCAACCCAACTTTCTTTAGATAATGCCTGAGCTATATTCTTGGGTTCTTCTTGAGAGATAAAGCAAGTGAACAGACATGTTTGATGATCCTTGTGGTTCGACCTGTTTTGTTTATAAACAAAGCTAAGTAAAGCATTGTGAGGTGTAGAAAGACCCTTAGCTTTGTTTCTTGTAAGTACACCAGAGGTATAAGGTCCAATGATTTGACCAGTAGGATGATTCTTATGAATTCTTAAGATTGGGGTCTTTGGAACTTCAACATCATCATCCAAATTTGTGAAATCAGCACCTTCATGGAAAATACCTTCATCTTCAAATTCATCATCAGTGTCTTCTAAGCCAGGCATGGTAGGATCATCCAAATCATCCAAAGTGCTGTCAACAGGTGCAGCAGTACTTTGATCAAAATTACTGTCACCCAAAGTACTGTGAGTGAACTCTGCAGACTTGTTCTTTTTCTTTGCTTCTTCATAAGCTCTTCTTTGATCATCATCATAAGATTGTGCTATGACATCTTGAAAAAGCATCCTATTAAGCTCATCTTGAATAGCTTGTTCTTCAGCAGATAGTGTAGCTTTTGGCTCATCAGTACTTTTCTCTTTCTCAACAGTTATAGGTTCTTCATCAGGAACAACATCAGGTCTAATATGAACTCCATGAACAACATACTGTAAATCTTCTCCGTTGTGTACAGGTTGATTTTCTTCTCTAACATGTACATAGTTCATAGAAGGAGTCAAAACTTCAAGATCAAACATCCAATCGGGACCTTTACCCTTCTGATTGTCTTGATCTTCTAAGAATTCAACATGAAGACAATCTTGAACCTTCTTGGTGACTCTATTGTACACTCTAAATCCTTTGTTGTTCGTGCAGTACCCCAATAAGTATCCTTCTTCTGACTTTCCATCAAATTTGCCCAAATTATCAATTGTGTTGAGAATAGTCAAAGGGCATCCAAAAGGTTTTAGAAAACGAATGTTGGGTTTGATTCCCATCAACAACTCATAAGGTGTCTTCATCTGAGGTTTGGTGACTGATACTCTGTTAAGTACATAGCAAGCAGTACTTACAGCTTCAGCCCAGAATTGCATAGGTAGTAATGAGTCTGCAAGCATTGTTCTGGCTGCTTCAATCAAAGTTCTGTTCTTTCTTTTTGCAACACCATTCTGCTGTGGTGTTCTAGCAATACTGAACTCCCTCTTGATTCCTTTCTTAGCACAAAATTCATCAATAAGCTTGTTCTTGAATTCAGTCCCATTATCACATCTAATACCTCTAACTTTGAGTCTCAATTGGTTTTCAAGTGCTATTATAAGATCATGAATAGCATCAAAAGTATTATCCTTAAATCCCAAGAAAAATACCCAGCTGAATCTACTGCAATCATTTGTCACAACCAAGCAGTACTTTTTCTTGTTTAGACTAGTAACAGAAACAGGACCAAATAGATCCATGTGAAGCAACTCCAAAGGTTCTCTAATAGTTCTTTCCTAAAGCTTCTTGCATGAAGCTTTGTGTTGTTTACCCTTCTTGCACGCCAAACATGAGTGATCATTCTTGTAAGTCTTTGAAGGTAAACCTCTAACTAAGTTTCCTTTGACCAATTTGTTGATATTCTTGAAATTTACATGGCCCAATCTTCTATGCCACTAATGTGCTTCTTCAGATGTTGCTTTTGCCACTAAGCATGTGGCTCTTCCTGAAGAGTGAAGACTCTTCATATCCAAACTATACACATCATTGGTTCTTGGTACTCTAAGTATTACCAAGTGATCATCAACATGTTTGAACTCAGGGGAAAGAATAAGACATTCTTTGTCAGTGAATAGCACAGGATACTTCTTGTCACAGATCTGAGATACTGACAACAGGTTGAACTTGAGCTCCTTCACATATCTAACATTCTCAAAATCAATGCTCGCTGCTTTGATGGTTCCTTTCCCACTAATTCTACCTCCACTAGCATCATTCCTAAATGCAACTCTTCCTCCACAATATGACTTAAAATCTGACAGAATCTCCTTGTCTCCTGTCATGCTTCTAGAGTAACCACTATCCACAATTAGATGATCTTTAAGCTCCTCTTCTGGGTTGCCCTGCACAAAGATAAAAGAGTTAGTTAATTTTAGGAACCCAAGCCATTACTGACTTGTGTTCCCCTTGTGGAGTTATATACTTAAATTCTTTAAGTATGTAATTTCCACTGTCTTTAAGCACATGATCAATTATCTTTGGTTGTTCCATAACTTGTGTTTGATTTTCAATAAAAATCTCTTTTTCATTCAAGTTTTCTTTATTATTATCAAACAGAATATCTGTTTCACTTTCACTTACTGAAAGTACTGTTTGTTCCCCATCAGTACTTTCCTTCTTAACCCATTTGGTTTTAACTTTTGGTGTAGAGTCCCTTGATCTATCTAATTTCTTTGAGTTGTAACGCCTTCTAGATTGATAGTAATTAGATCTCCTAGGGTTGCTATTCCAAAAGGTGTTTTGTGAAAACTGAGCAGTACTTTGAGAAAGTACTGGTTTTGGCTTAACGGTACCTTGGAAAGTGTTTGAAGGTACTGGTGGTTTTGAAAAAGGTCTTCTCTGATGAGGGTACCTATAGTATTGTGAGAAATTGCTATGGTTGACTCTATTTGAGTGATTCCAGACTGGCTTATTCTCTCTAGGCTTATGGTTGGTTGATCTATTCTTTGGGAATTTGCTTAGGTACTCTGAGTGAAAGTCACAGTTCTTAATCAGATGATTAGGACTGTAACAAACAAAACATAATTTTTGACCCAAACTCCCAAAATTGCTTCCTCTATGTCTATGACCAAAACTATTCTGTCTTCTAGGTGAATGAATAAAACTGTTTTGACCAAAATTATCCCAAAAAGGTTTAGCAGTATTTTGAGAAGGTTTTCCTAAAGGTATTGTTGAACATGTAGCAGTACTTTGAGTTGAAGGTACTGCTTGACTCTTAAAATCATCTACCTTAGGTGTCTCAGCTGTTTCTTTTGGGGTTTCAGACCTAGATTGACTAGTAAGCTTTTTCCTAAACTCTAGGTTGTCTACACCAAAACGAGAAACATCAGGTCTAATAGGTTGATGACTACCAGTGGGATGAGGGACAACATGATAAACTTTGTCTTTCTTATATTCAGGAGGTGGTTCACTAAGTGATTCCTCATTACTAGATGTGTCTACATAGTTAATAAGTTCATCATCACTAGTAGTTATATCCTCAAAATCAAGGTCATCCTTATCACTAGGTGGGTTTTCTTCTATGCTGCTGAAATCCATACCAAAACCTAGTCCAGTTCTATTGTAAGCCCTTCTCTGTTTTTCAACATAAGTGACATGAGAAAGACCAGATTCTTTCCAAGCACCAAACTTTGCTAACAATTCATCTCTCTCCTTAGTCAGTTTCTCAATTTCATAAATTTTACAGTTTAACTTCCATTCACTTAGTTTTAACTGATAATCCTGTTGTTCATACTTTTCTGCCCAAGCCATTTCATTATTTTCATGTGTTATTATTTTGGCTTCCATAGACTCTAAAGTAATTTGATAACCTGCTACCTCAGACCTAGCCCTTTGATAATTATCTCTTTCAGTAACATAATCATTTAGCACTTTTTGATAAAAATTATGACACTTAGAGCATACCTCAGAGATAGGGGTGAATTTGGTGAAGTGGCTACCATAGCAAGTAGAACAGGATCATCTTCACTCTCCATGCTTCAATCAAAACTTCCTAGACCATCTCTGGATTCCAAAGCAGCATGTCCAGGGTCCTCTTCAAAAGTTGTGCTCCAATCAAACTCTTCCACAGATTCCTCCACAGCTACCATACAATAGGTTACTGGTTCATCATCAAACTCAGCACTCCAGTCAACCTCTGATAGATTCTCTTGAGCAACCAAAGCTTTTGTTTCTGTAATATGAATTTCTTTTAGCTCAAGCTTTGGTTTCTCAGACATCCTGTTTGCTTGATATTTAGCAAACATGCATTCCGTTGCAAAATGTCCAGTCTTTTGACAATTGAAGCATTCAATCTTGGACTTATCAAAAGTGATTCCCTGTTTTGGTTTGAAGTCAATGCCTTTTCCTGTTTTCTTTATGAACTTCCTAATCCTTGCAGTGATCATAGCAACTTGCCACCTGATATTAATTTCTTCAAGAGCATCCTCTTCAATCTGTGAGAGATCTTCTTCATAAGTGACAGGAAAATTAGCTTGCTGTGCAAAGAAAGAGCATACGACTTCATCTGAGTGGATGGTATTTGTTGGTGAGGCTTGTTGAGCAAAGGTGGGGGTAGAGTAGGCAACAGTACTTTGAGTAGGAGAAGCAGTACTTTTAGTGGAAGTACTGCCTCTCTTTTCAGAAGACAAAAAGGCAATACTGTGAGATTTTGAACTAGTTTGGCCATTCATCTCATGCTCATACACTTTCAAGTGATTATAGAGATCATCAAAGTCCATAACATCCAAACCAGGTTGTCCTCTGATCATAGTAGCAATCATATGCCATGTCGATGGCAAACTCCTTAAGAACTTTAGACTAGCATCTTCAACTGAAACCTCTGCTTTGTACAGCTCCAGCATGTTGAGAAGATTTTGGAATCTGTCATAGGCAGCATCAAGGCCTTCTCTTTCTCCAACAGTGAATGTTTCAAACTACTGCTTCAACAGATTTATGTGCATATTCTTGGAAGCATCATTACCTCCAAACCTTGTCTTAAGAGCAGACCAAAGTTGCTTTGCATCTTTAGCATCATGGAACTTGAGTAGATGACCATCTGGAATAGCAGACAACAGTATATTGAGAGCCTTCTCTTGATTTCTGATTGTTGCTGCTGGTAAGACTGCTTTGGGTGGTTTAGGTTGTCTAGGAATCTCTACAGGTTCTGGAACTACTTCATTACCATTGACAATTACATTCCATAGTGCATGGTCTGTAATAGCAATGTACTGCCTCATCTTCATGCTCCATAGGTCGCATTCTTCAGCACTTTCATATCCCAACATTTACTATTATGCTTTTCTTCCTGGTGATGATGATTATAACTTAGTTTGTTCCCTACCGCTAAGCTTAGAACCGGAGGTTTTGTGTAATAGGCGCCAGCTTTAATGCAAGCACCGAGTTTCTAAAAAGGGTGCAAAGTATAGCAAACTCCCCCGCCGCAACGCGGCGGGCTCCTGCTGTCACACCCCCAAATTACCTGTTTTGCAGCGGAATGGAATTCCTGGGGATTGACTGTCATAGCATCACAATCACAGTTATAATGAACGACCTAAGGTGTCGTTTGGAAAACACATCGTTTGATTTAATAAAACAATCAGAGTTTACAAAGTATAGGTCCCAAATGAAAATCAACTTGTGCGGAAATAAGTTTGTTACAATTCAAACGATGTTTTAGAGTGCATAAATCCCATGAAAGACGCGTCGTCACCACGACTCTATGATAAGTCCACATGCATGCCATGAAGTGTATGCCTTAGATACCTGAGATAAAACATGCTAAAAGTGTCAACACAAAGGTTGAGTGAGTTTATAGAGTTTGTGTTGAAATGTAAAGACTTTCAAAATCGTTTATGCAACAAAGGCATTGTAAATCCACTCAGTTCCAAGTTCCGCCCATACAAAACTTGCAACCTGTGTGTTCACAACCCACTGCCAAAAGGTGCATATTTTATGTTCAAGCGCATGATGTCAAATGAATTCACATAATAGTGCATGACTTAATGTATCAACAATTACTTGACATAATTATACCAAGACATTTAGTTCCAATGATTATACCAAGACATTTAGCTCAATGATAATACCAAGACATTTAGTTCCGTGATAATACCAAGACATTTAGTTCCATGATAATACCAAGACATTTAGCTCAATGATTTTACCAAGACATTTAGTTCCGTGATAATACCAAGACATTTAGTTCCATGATAAATGATATAGAATATGACTAAACATTCAGTTCAAATAAACATATAGTTTGCAATTAATCATGATTGTCATAGAAATAGTTGAGCATGTATCTCCCCCAAAAGTAATTCAAAACAATTAAAAGAGTAGGGGCTATGACTCACTTGATGAAATGATGCGAAGACAAAAGTGAGTACACTGAAATGTAGCGTGAATCTCTAATTGCGACCTATTATGAATGATATGATATATAATAAGTTATGATGTAATGTTACGCATGCAATTCGGATGATATTTATACCACTTGTGAATTTTGAAAATATTACTCTTCGTCGAAAAAAATACTCTTTTGACGTCTTGACCCTTCTTAAATTACTTTGCAAGTATTTACGTCAAAATGACATCCTACGATGTTTCTTAATGATTTATTGTGAAATTATAACTTTTCGTCGTAAAATAATGTCGTTGGAAATTTCATGAAAGTGACAAAAATGGCCTCGAAAAGCTAGTCGTAAAATGGTGTACGTCGAACGTTAGGAAACGAGCTCAACGGTTTTGGAAAGCTTGTATCAAAATCTCAAAGTTTTGGCATTTAAGTTTTTATCCTAGAGGTCTCGTTCATAAAGAAAAATATAGGTTAAGTAGGGTGATTTTGTCCAAAATGTAGTTTAAAAGTGAATTTCGGCAAAGTTTAAGTAACCGTAGTTAATTCATTACAACTCCGCTATACAAACGGTTGGTCATTTTGGAAAATATGCTTGGAAATCTTACTTTTACTAGAAGACATCACTTTATAAAAAGTTCCACGTCATCGTTAAAAATAGCCTTCAATATGGTCATTTTGTTTACCGTAACACTTGTCAAATAAAAATAATATAGTTTTTCTTAACTAATAAAGTTACGGCAATGTTGTGAAAACGTGTATATTTTAGTCGTTACAAATCCGTTTTCTACGTATTATACGTCCTTAGCTTCGTATCAAAGTATACTAATATATTTTTGATAAGTCGAAATAATTTATAACGCTTAAGACTCGTTTTTGACTCGTACAATACAAAAACAGTTTGCTGAAATTTCAGGATATATATATATTTCGTCGTCAAACTTGAAAAATTCATAACTTCTTCGTTATAGCTCCGTTTTAATCCGTTCAAGCGGCCACGGATTCGTTTTAAAGTATATTTTCTAAATATCTAGGCCAAAAGTTTATGTCTACAGTCGGATTTTCCAGATTTACAAAATAAGATCAGACCCTTTTTAAGACTTGTCGAAAAGAGTTTTTCTCGTACTAAACCTATTCCAATCCCTTCAAAACAACTCCGAAGCTATTCTAATCCTACCATACACCTTCTTAAGGTGTCATGGGTTCCTAGACATCACCAAAACTAATATATAACAAGGGATAATTATAGGATGACTTATATATATAAAACTCTTAAAAACAATGTAAAAATGGTATAAATATCCATAAGTCTTGCATGCTTTGCTCAAAAATGATGAAATAGATATGAAATGATAATGAAAGATGTAAAAATGAAAATGATATGCTTACTAGTTACTTGATGAGGTGATTAGAACAAAGGATTAAACCTAAACACTCTAGGTTTTTATTTCAAAACCTTGATTAAGAGTGTAACTAGATTGTTAAAACTTGATCTTGGAAAAACTTTGATGAAATCTCCTATCCCCTTAGGTTGGCCGGTTCTTGGAGGAAGAACAAGAGAGAAAGATTTAAATTATTTGATTGAATGAGTGTGTGTGAAAAGTCTTTGGAGTGTATATCTATACATGTAAGAAAAAGATCTACCAACTTTGTGATTCACCCCCCCCCCCCTTGGGCCGGTTTTTGGGGTATATATTTAGATAATATATATATATTTTTTTATTATGTATGTAATTGTGTAAGTAATTGTAGTTGAGTACAAATATGTTGTAACTTGTATATATATTTGTGCAATTAGGGTAGTGTTGTCTAAAAATAATCTTTAATGGATCAAAGTAAAATATATTGAGGTCATAAAAATTATAAAAACACATTTCTTGCAAAATTTGAGTGAAATAATAATTATCGTGTAGTTTTTACGAAAACTGTCGTAATAATATAAATTTAACGATTTATATACAAAATAAATTTAAAACACTAGGTAAACTCAAAATATTATTTTTATAAACTAAATGTAAGTATAAAAATATGTCGGGATAGTTTTTGGAAGTATCGGATTAAATGTTCAAAATAATAACTTACGCGATAGCGTTTATTTAATATGAAATTTACGCGTTTAAGGAGAAATGCAAAATCATGAATGAACTAACATGATGAAAATGATGCTAATGATATGTAGACTAAACTTAGTCTATACTAAATGTCCGTGATGATATGATCATGAATTCGCCGCTAAACCATTGAGGTTACGCGAATTTGGAACACGCAAACCTAGTTTACGATAAATGATGAAATTGTGAAGCATGAATTGTTTTGAGAAATGACCTGAAAGTACGGGTTGTCACATTCGCCCATCCAAAAAGGAATTCAGTCCCTGAATTCAGTTCGTGTTAGTCTATCGAATTTTTGAGTTTGTGATGAATATCGAGGAGAGAAGACATGGAGAAGTGTCGTTACGGTTGTCGATGATTGAGAGCGTACAAAACATCGTAGTAGAGAAAAATATTGGGTGAGTATCTCCGATGAGTAACACTTTGACTTTGGAATATGTGAAAATTTTGCTTGCACTAAGATTTATAAATAACTGCTCCCAACATAACATGATCCCTCCAGAATTAGACATAGTTAGCTAGGCTATGTATAATTAAGGAACGATGACGTGACGTTCGGTTTAGTTGTTATAACTCTCAATGTTTACAAGGATTTAAACCGTGTTGTTAAAATGGTAGTTAAGGTAAAAAGAATTAAAATTCTCGTAAATGATATCGAATCGAAAGGACATAAAGTACGATAGATAAGAATATTTTACAACGAGTGGTTTATCAAACAGAAATACATCTTAGGTTATAAAGATTCGGATACGATGGAAAACATAAACTTAGTACGACATAGTACATAAGGAGAAATAAGACTGTTAGTTTCCGAACTTCTTTAGTCTTCCGCGTCGTTGATACCTTGACGAGCTTCTCCTCCTCCTAACATGTATGCATTCCCATGAGCACCTTCAACTTGTTGACCTTGGTTTTGAGGACATTGATTCCGATAGTGTCCTTGCTCCCCACATCCGAAGCACGTAACTATGGTCTTGCCTCTACAATTCCTGGCATGGTGTCCTAGTTTTTGACACTTGTAGCACTTAACAGGACAAAGACCCGTGTGATGATACTTACATCGATTACATAGTGGGTAGGTTCCAGCATAACCTCTGCCTTCTATTGGTGCAGCAACATAAACCATTGCGGCTCCTTGTCCTCTATTCTGCTGTTGATGATGGTTAGTGTTACGGTTTTGGTTGTTGTTATTATAACCTCCCTGGTCATTTTCCCATTTTCTTTTGTTGTGGTTAGTTTGGTTGTTGGTGTTGTTGTTGATGGTGTGATTGTTGTTATTGTTGTCGTGGTTATTGTTGATAATATTTTCCCTTTTCACAACTTGAGCCATGAGTTTTTGAGTTATCCTAATAGTTTCTTCAATTGTTTGTGGATCGGAAGAAGTTACATCTCCTTGAATACATTGTGGAAGTCCTTCAATGAAATTTTCCAGTAGTTTCTCATTGTCCGAAACCATCGATGGACATAGTGCAGCCAACTCTTGAAACCTCCTGATGTAGGTCTCGATGTCATAACCAACAGTTACTAACTCGTAAAATTCCGTTTCTAATTTCTTCACCTCCGTGCGTGGACAATACTTCTTAGTTACCAGATTCTTGAATTCATTCCACGTGAGCTTATAAGCATTTTCGATACCAATAGGCTGCGCATACGAATTCCACCATGACATTGCGCCATCTAAGAGTGTACCAGTGGCGAACTTTACCTTGCAGTCATCTGGGCAATTGCATAGAAGAAATACAGACTCCATCTTTTCAAACCAACGGATCATAGCAGTGGCTCCTTCCGTGCCTTTGAACTTTGTGGGATCACAGTTCTTAAAGTCCTTGTATGTACAATTACGAACTTCGGACCCTCCTGCAGCTCCTGTAGCAGCAGCAAGTCTAGCAGCTTCAGCAGCAGCAGCAGCTACCGTTGCTCGTTCTTTCCTTAGTGCCTCGGCTATACTATCCTCTACATACTTTTGCATAGCCGCTTGAGTCAATTCAGGTGTGGCTTTCTTCGGCGCCATATCTTCTTCAAAATAAGAGGAAAGGTGAGACGTAACAAAGTCCGATGTCAATAATAAACGCTCCAAAGAGATGTGATAAGAAATGATAAGTTTGAGGTTATTTTTCAAAATGATCGACGGTTTCCTAAGAAATGGGTTATGAGGTGTTGTAAGTGCTTCAAATGTATAATGGTTTAGTGACTTAATGTGTTAATAACGTGTAACTCGACATGTTAGTGGTGAAACAAAGGAGTGAGAGTGACTTCGCCCTACTTAAAGGTTTATCTCGGTATTCGACGTTATGGGTGATGAATCAGCTGATGTAAAAATTGTGATAGGGAATGACAAGGAATTCTCCACGTTAGAGTATGAGGAAAGGATAATGGGATGGGTATTTAAGGGCATCCATGTGACAACCGATTTGAAATGAAAGTAAATAACTCGAAAATGTAGGCATAAACCGCATGTAAAGTGAATATGCACTTATGATGAAATGATGAGATGCTATGATGATGTAGTTATAGTCTAGGGTCAATGATGCAACCTAGTTCTCTATAACTGAAGCTCTGATGCCAATCTGTCACACCCCCAAATTACCTGTTTTGCAGCGGAATGGAATTCCTGGGGATTGACTGTCATAGCATCACAATCACAGTTATAATGAACGACCTAAGGTGTCGTTTGGAAAACACATCGTTTGATTTAATAAAACAATCAGAGTTTACAAAGTATAGGTCCCAAATGAAAATCAACTTGTGCGGAAATAAGTTTGTTACAATTCAAACGATGTTTTAGAGTGCATAAATCCCATGAAAGACGCGTCGTCACCACGACTCTATGATAAGTCCACATGCATGCCATGAAGTGTATGCCTTAGATACCTGAGATAAAACATGCTAAAAGTGTCAACACAAAGGTTGAGTGAGTTTATAGAGTTTGTGTTGAAATGTAAAGACTTTCAAAATCGTTTATGCAACAAAGGCATTGTAAATCCACTCAGTTCCAAGTTCCGCCCATACAAAACTTGCAACCTGTGTGTTCACAACCCACTGCCAAAAGGTGCATAGTTTATGTTCAAGCGCATGATGTCAAATGAATTCACATAATAGTGCATGACTTAATGTATCAACAATTACTTGACATAATTATACCAAGACATTTAGTTCCAATGATTATACCAAGACATTTAGCTCAATGATAATACCAAGACATGTTTGCTAGAGAGAAATGAGAATGGAGAAATGGAAATGAATCAAATTTCTTTGTTTAGTATGTTAAAGAAATAAAAAGGTGGAGAATTTTGTAGAATTTATGGAGAATTGGTAATGCAATTTTTTAGCTTTCATTTCCACTAGTTTTAGTTGGAAAATGGGAAAAATGAGAGTATATTGTAAGATTTAAAATAATAAAAATAAATGCATTTTTAAAAATATTTTTTTTAAATAATTTTTTAAAAAAATAAGTTTTTTAAAATAAAATTTTAAAAATAATTATTTAAAAAAAAAATTTTAACAAAATAAAAGAAAGTAAATAAATTTAAAAAAAATATATTTTTTTTAAAAAATAATTTTTTTTAAATATTTTTTTTTAAAATAAGATTTTTCAAAAATAATATTTAAAAAAAAATAAAAATAATTATTTAAAAAATTTTAAATAATTCTTTAGACTTGTTATTTAGAAAAAATAACTTTTAAAAAAATCAACAAACAAATACATGTGAATATCATATGACAAAATGTTATTTAATTTTTTTTCATTTCCCGAGTCAAGTCTCTGTTATTACCAAACATTAGAATTGAACAAAATTATCTATTGATTTCTATTCTCTGGTTCATTTTATTTCTTTGAAATTCTCTCTACGAAACATAAACATGCTCTTAGTATAAAAAAAAAGAAGAGAGAGAAAATATATATTTGAAATAAAATTATTATCTTTTTTATAGTAAAAAATGTATGATAGAGTGAATGAAAAAAAATGGGTCCACTAGTATTATTAGGGGTGTGCACAGTTCGGTTTGGGTAGGTTTTTGGTTAAAACCGAAACCGAATCACAATGTTCGGTTTTTGTAGAATCCAAAACCGAAACCGTTCGGTTTTTTCGGTTTGTTATCGGTTTCAGTTCAGTTTTTCGGTTTTTTCGGTTTTTAACCGTTAATATTTGGGTATGACCAAATTATACCAACAAACTTGTTTTACGTACAAAATTAGTTATTCTTCTTTACTTTTTTTCAATTTAAGCATAATAATGTTTATTGCATAATTCTACAATTACAAACATATAAATGAGACATACACATACAAGTGAACATACACGTAGTATAATCATTATCGAATACTTATTGATATATTCACACAAAACACGCGACACGACAAACACACATATAAATATAAACATTAAGATAAATATATAATAAATCCACTCACAAAATGAATATGAATTTATAAATTTGATTTATTTAGTTATTTAATCATATTATATTAATTATATATTATTATATAATAAAACCGGTTCGGTTTGGTTTTTGCGGATTGAATTTTGGACGAAAACCGAAACCGAACCGCATTTTTCGGTTTCTAAAAAAGTAAAAACCGAATCATCGGTTTTTAGTTTCGGTCGGTTTTTTCGGTTTTTGGTTCGGTTTCGGGTTTTTCAGTTTGTTTTGCTCACTCCTAAGTATTATAAAGTCGCCTATGTTGAAGACTTTTCAAATAGTTGTCAAGTGAGGTTTATGCCTATTTTCTAATCCCAAAATTGCACCCAAACAATGTTTTAATGTCAAATCAAATAAAAACTCATGCCAAAGTAGCAAACCAAACGAGCCTTTATTGTATTAAATCACATTATGCTAGCAAGTTTCTCGCGCGATGCAATATTAGAAAATAAGATGATATGTTGATGCTTCACGACATTCTTCTAAAGTGTAACCAAGTAGTGTATTTAATGTTTGCTTAAAAAGATGAGGAGAGTTATTTTACATACCAAACTTTTCTTACATTCCAAGGGACTCATCTCCACCATCCATCTAAAAAGAAATCAATGGCTGAGATTAAAAGCATTTTATTATTTCACATATTTTTTATAATTTAAATATCTCTTAAACCGTTAATCGTTAAGTGAAAATATTTACACCGTCGCGAAGAGCATTTAATTATCTTTCTATAGACGGACACTTTGATATATTTTTGAAAAAAGAAAAAAAAATCGTTTTTTTCACGTTTTTTCGTCTTTTTTACGTTACTTGAAATTTGCATGAAAAAAATCATATATGATTTAACACTAATTTGAATATCACATATGATATTAGTAGTAAATCAAATATGATATGTGATATCACATGTGATATGATATGTATATCATATGTGATTTTACACTAATATCACATGTGATATTATTACACTAATATCACATGTGATATTACACTAATATCACATGTGATATTACATATCATATATGATATAACACTAATATCATATATGATATAACACTAATATCACGTGTGATATTCAAATTAGTGTTTAATCATATATGATTTTTTAATTTAAATTTCAGTAACGTAAAAAAATGAAAAAACTTAAAAAAAACGTGAAAAATACGATTTTTTTTTGTCGAAAGTATATCAAAGTGCCTATTTATAGAAAGATAACTAAATGCTCGTCGCAATGATATTTTTTTTTTCCGCTTAATGATTAACGGTTTGAAAGTTATTAATATTTGAAAAAAGAGGATGAAAGTGTGTTTTTTAAATTGTTGGGATTAATCTCATCCATTAGATCAAATAAAAATAAATGGTAGAGATTGATCCCTTAGTATGTAAATAATCTTTTTTACTCAAATGATCTTAAATCTAAAAAGATAGTCTTAGGAATTTATAAATATGCTACAATCGCATACTTCATCTATAATAAGATTTATTTAATTTGAATAAAAATATGGATGCAAATTTGTAAAACAATATACATAAATAAAATGGAATTGAATATATTTCCATCTATACATTTATATTTCAAATATTTTGGAAGGTGTAGAAGTAATTTTCATATGTTGAAATTTACAGCATTAAGTGGTAAATGCTTTACAAGATGTTATTATTATTATTGTTATTGTTATTGTTATTGTTATTGTTATTGTTATTGTTATTACTATTACTATTACTATTACTATTACTATTACTATTATTATTTATTTTATTTTATTTTATTTTATTTTTTTAAAGGGCAAATTTTTACAACCTACATTACTTATTACACAAATTATATCTCACATGTTATCAATGAGACTTACAACCTTTATTTTAATGAGCCACTCACATACCGCTGGGCCAAAATGTCTTTGATATTATATACTTATAATTATTGAGAAGAGTTATTTTACATACCAAACTTTTCTCACATAGTAAGGGACTCATCTCCACCATCCATCTAAAAAGAAAGCAATGGCCGAGATTAAAAGCATTTTATTATTTCACATATTTTTTATAATTTAAATATCTCTTAAACCGTTAATCGTTAAACGAAAATATTTACACCGTCGCGACGAGCATTTAATTATCTTTTTATAGACGGGCACTTTGATATACTTTCGAGAAAAGAAAAACAATTCGTTTTTTTCACGTTTTTTCATCTTTTACGTTACTTGAATATTGCATTAAAAAATCATATATGATTAAACACTAATTTGAATATCACGTGTGATATTAGTGTTAAATCATATATGATATGTGATATGATATATATATATATATATATATATATATATATATATCATATGTGATATTACACTAATATCACATGTGATATTACATATCATATATGATATAACACTAATATCGTATATGATATAACAGTAATATCACATGTGATTTTATAATTAGTGTTTAATCATATATGATTTTTTTAATGCAAATTTCAGTAACGTAAAAAAACGAAAAAACTTAAAAAAAAGGGTGAAAAATACGATTTTTTTTGTCGAAAGCATATCAAAGTGCCTATATCTATAGAAAGATAATTAAATGCTCATCGCAATGATATTTTTTTTTCGCTTAACGATTAACGGTTTGAAAGTTATTAATATTTGAAAAATATGATGAAAGTGAGTTTTTTAAATTGTTGTGATTAATCTAATTCATTAGATCAAATAAAAATGGATTGTGGAGATTGATCCCTTGGTATGTAAATAATCTTTTGTTCTCAAATGAGCTTTAAAAAAAACAAGTTATCATGATTATAAATTTATAACCGTTAACAGAAAACAAGTTACCATGAATGAGTTATTTTTCCGTACTAACAACAACATTATGAGTTTTGTTATCCCTTAATTAAGGGAGGTGATATTTACACGGAAACTTTTACTACATTCACAGAATTATTATGTGATTTTACCGTTTTGCCCTCCCAATCCTTTTACCTTTTATCTGGTTTTTCTAGTTTTTCCGGTAAGCCACTGTCCATATATAATGTTGCACATCCAAATTCACTTGGACTCTCAACACATACTTTTGAATAACCATTACAGTGAGACTAATCCTCATGTTAACATCTTTTTAGTGGTTCAAGTTTTGCAACTTTAGATAACATCAACCTTCAAAATGATACAGTATTTCATTATTTAGCATTTTAGTTGATTCAAAGATGAAAGTTTCAGTAGTGCAAGTTTGCAACTCTAGATAACAAAAGATCCTATCACTGACAAATTTTGTGGATCTAGAATCACCGTCGTCGCACCCGATAATGATATTTGCTCGGTAGCAAAATGTACTAACATGTAACATATATATATAAAAGGCGTAAAAACATTTGTTGATCTCTAAATTAAAACCTTCTGATAACAGTTTGAACCATATATATATTTAAATTCCGGTGACACAAGATCACGTACGCCGTTGGTATCTCGAGGGGTGTGGTATTAAAGGAGTACAACTGCATGAGTTACTCGCTCATTGATTTTGTTTCAAGTCTGCTCATTCTTCATCGTTTATCTCGGGTGTTCAAGAATTTCTCTTTTCCAATGACAGATTCGATAAAAATATTAGTATGATTAGAAGATTTAAATTGGTGATTTGATTTGTGAAGAAGATATGAAATTGTTAGTGACTAATGCAACGATTTGTTTGGATGATTATGGTGGTGAAAATGTTAGGCAGACATTCTAGGGAAGAGAATGGTGTGGAAGAGAATGGTGTAGAAAAAGTCAAAGATGAAACATTGGTAAAAGACTAAACAAGGCGGGAGGGCACAAACGTAAAATCAAGTACCATTTCTGTGGATGAAGTAAAAGGTGCCGTGTAGATATCAACTCCCCTTAATTAATGATGTTTCGAAAATAAAAGTCATCATTTTTATAAATACATGATTTCAACACATATAATTAAGATAAAGGGTTGTTTATTTTTTTCCTTAGCTAAGGGTCCATGTGAGTCCCACGTCTGTCCTAACCTCTCGTTGAGGAGGATATCAATTTTCATCCTTTATAGATATAGAATTATAGAGCGAATAAAGGATTTTTATAGGCCACACCTAAAAAAGTAATAATATAAATGGTAAGTGGGTCCAATCCCTTCACTAAGGAAAAAAAAACCGAAGCCTAAGTGAGTTTTAGGGTCCATTTGATTTGTTAAGGGATTTGAATATGGATTTAGATTTGGATTTGATGTAAGTTTTAAGAAAAAAGTAGATGAGAGATAATATACAAGGGTCCGTTTGGTTTATAAGTGGGGTTAGATTCGGATTTGGATTTGGGAAAAGTTTGAAAGATTTAGGAAACGTTTGAGAAAACGTAAGATTGAAAAAATATATTATTAAATATAATTATATATAATTTATTAAATTTATATTAGATTTAAAATATATTAAAGAAAACATAAAATAATAAGATAAAAGTAAATAAGTTGTGTGGCTAAGAATATTAAGAATAAGGATGCTTTCTGAACTTTTCAACGATACCTACTAAGTAGCAGTGGAATGGTTTTTGTTGGTTGAATCATCTATTTTATTCTTAAAGATTATACCAAACTATTGATTTTATGCTTGAATATAATCCTACAGTGTGAATCCCGCATGACAAACATTTCCTAAATGGTAAAATATTATATTTTGAAAATATGTAAAAGAATACTAATTAAATTTTTTTGTTATAAAATAAGTTTATTTAAAATAGTTGATTATAAAAAGTGGTGTACATTAAAAGATGGCCCATTATATTTGAAAAAAACAAAACATGGCAGACCTTTTATATGTAAAATTAGGGGGTGTTTATTAAATTAAGTGGTTCCATATAAACCTATTAGGCTGGTAGTAGTGGTGGCCTAGGTCAACCCTGTCAAATCAGCTTTTTCTCTCCGACGACCTGACGACGACCTAGTTGCCACAG
Organism: Chrysanthemum seticuspe; assembly: GCA_019973895.1. Classification (NCBI taxonomy): domain Eukaryota; kingdom Viridiplantae; phylum Streptophyta; class Magnoliopsida; order Asterales; family Asteraceae; genus Chrysanthemum; species Chrysanthemum seticuspe. Next base: position 50,158,593 of record BPTQ01000002.1, read on the forward strand.
TGATGACATGAGATTTTATTTATTTATTTTTAATTCAAATATTTTTAAAAACAAAATTAAACTTCATTAACAAAATGTGTTTGAAGGTGTTTATGAGAAGTTGTTTGAATTGTGTGTTTAGAAATGTGTTTGAGGTTAGTATTTATAATGTTGTAAAAGTTATATTTTTTTTTAATCTCCAAACGGTACACAAAATGGAAGAGAAAGTCGGTTGTCTCAACGAACTAGTTTGTCCATTTTGTTCAACTCAACCGACCACGACCCAACCCTCGTGGGGCAACCGAGCCTCAACCTTACACAACCCTTGGGGTCGACCGACCCATTACGGTGAGCCTTAGTTAGCCTCTTATTTGGGAGGGAGAAGCTTCAATGTTTCCCCTAATTAAGATGTATTAAAGGTTTGGGCCCACATTTCTTCCTTATTAAGAAGAAAAGAAACACCTCCTAAGCTTTGTGAAGTGGAATGGCGTGAAGTGGAATGGCCTACGGAAAATATTTGGTATTCAATCTGAAAGATGGGCCCATATTTTTATACCAATCAACTCAATTAGGGTGTCATTCTATATCTAGAGTCTGAAACCAATATAACAAACACTTACTTAATAAGGTATATATTAATATCTGAGTTCTTATTTGAGAATATATTTTTAATAAAGGTAAGCTTAAACAACGCTTTTGTGGTTGTTGTCAGCAAATCCTTTGTAAAAAATATGATATGTTTGATGTATGCAGAAGTGGAAAGGAGTTTTCCAATCTCTCCGGTGATTATTAATTTATCTAGGTGCCGTTTGATTTATTATTAGGAATGAGTTTGGATATGAGTTTTAATTATAAGATAAAATGAGAATAGATATGGGCTTAAATATCATATCTAATATATTATTGTTTGGTTTATTAGTTGGGTTTGGATTTGTAATGGTAAATAAGTGGATTAATTGGGACTCAAATTTTAAACCCGCCTTATAAGTTGGGTATGGGAAAACCCTTATTTTGGAGTATAAATCCAACATTTAAAACCCATATAAACTAACGAAACACCGTCAATCAATTCCATTCTCACTCCCCATTCCCAAAACCCTCAATCCAAACACACCCTTAATGTTTTTTATGTTACTATATGACCCTTCTCTTTGAGTTTCAAAATTGAATAAGATCATGCCAAACTATTTCCATCTTATTTAGGATGAAAAACGAAGATATTTGTGTCGAAATGAAGGTAAACTTGCTTTATATTCTTATCAGCCTAACAATTTTGATACTATTAAGTATTAACGCATATTGTTACGACTTGCACTATATAGTTTAACTAAAGTAATTGATAAGTCCAGTCTGAAGTTATACATAATTATCTTGTGAGACCTGCAACAACGCGGGCATAAACCTCCTCGTTCAAAACAAAAACACGGCTTTACATTGTGCTTGTCCCTTTATATCACCTCTACTTCAATGGACAAGTGTACGTACTTAATTACGTTTAGGAGTATGAGTCCTCTGAAGATGATGGAATGACACCTCTAATCTACTGGTGAATTTCACGTACCCTGTATATATTTGACAACAGCTCAGAAATTTCATGTAATCGAATAGTGAGATCCAAGTGGATTAAAAACGTAAACTAACCAAGTACCCATAGACAAGGCAGCTTGATTTCAAACATAGGCAAGCCTGTTATTTACAATCTTGTAATCTTGTTACCTAAATGACGGGGAAAAGATTATGATATGCATAAGTTAAAATTTCTCAAATAATTTAGGTCCATTAGGACATAGTAAGGTCTATTTGGTCTAACCAAGGACCTTTGTAGGTGGATAGGCCGAGATAGAAACAGGATATTCTTAGCTGAAGATGTGTAAAGGATAACGATTTGATGCTTTAAGGTTGCAGGTTGAAGAATGTCCAAAGAAAATCTCTCCAACAGTGACTGTATTATAGAATGTCACATGTTAAAGTTACGATCGGCATACCATGTTTACAGTAGAAATATGTTCGACATATATGATTTTTCTGAATGTTTTAACAGGCTTTAACATATATGTCGAACAGTTAGAAGATCGAGGGGTTTTTTGCAATGACAAGTATGTCGAACAACACTTACTAGACTGCATAATAGATACAGAAGTAGGATTTACCCCTTCCATCACATAGCATCATATACGCCTAACCATTTATAATAAAAAGTACAAATGAACTTCATTCCTTTTGGACTTTTGGTTACGACAAGCAGGATAAGCGTGATCATGAAGAGTCTTTGACTGCAGGATTTATCCAAGCCAGTGAGTTTTACAGAATTAATTCCATAGCACCTTGAGGTCGCAATCTCAAGCCACTTGCATTTACCTCGTACGGGTCAAATATGTAAAATTTAAAAAGATATACTTGGCATGTCCAAGTAACTGAAAACCAATCAAAGCCGTATTACATGCTTTACATTCTCCCAAGTTGTTATCATATTAGTTATTGTCATCATACTATTATTTTTCTAATTTTAAAAAGAAACGAACAAAAAAGTGTTAACCCACCGTGACTTGTTTTCGCTTGTATTAGTACTTAGTGGGTTTAAAGTGTCAGACAACTTGTTTTTTGTAAATAACACACGTCAAACTCACCATCATTATGCGCGAACGCACACACACAAAAAAAATATATATATATAAAAAATAAAAAAATAATAATTGAAAAGCATATAGGTCATTTTTACTTGCAAGTAACCACACAATTCTAGTTTAAGGAAATTTTTTGGCGAGGGCGGCGATACCATAGTCTGGATGCCATATATGTAATCCTACCAAAAACCAGTTAGCAAACATAAAGTACAAATATGGCTAAACTTTTAAAGATCGCAATTAAGTATCTAACATTCTCTCTTTCAAATTTGTTCAACCCCAATCAAAGCTACATTCTCGAAAGGTGACACTAATCTTGATCTTTCCAACTATAAGAAACTGAATACGAAAAGACTTACATAACAAGGATTCAATATGAAGGTAGAATCCGCAGATTTCTAGACTCATCATCAAAAAGCAGTCTGATTTCTATAAGTAACATCGCCATGCCCAACATTCTTACATTACCATCTGTTGCCAGGTGGTTTAACTTTGTAAATCCTAACTATCCAGTTTGATGTTGTGAATGCTTCTTCTAAGTATTCAAGTTTGACATCCTTATTCCCTATCTCAACGCCTCTCGCTCGGTCATAACTGTCAATGTCATAATTTGAAAACCACAAGTGTCATAAAACCAAACATAACATAGATTTAATAGGTCATCTCTATTCATAATTTCATGGATCAGCATATCTTATAGTAAAGTGTAGTCATTTAATAATCTAAATGTAGCTAAATAATGGATTTACATGTTGGGTTGCCAACAGGTCAAAAAAGTTTTTTTTTTCTTCTTCTTTTTCTTTCTAAAAACGGGTCAGCTAGGGTCGGGCCAACCCACATACACCTTTTCGGCTTTCATTTCTTTGGACTTTACAAAAACCTCACGTTTTATTTATGATCCAATAACTATATGACTACAACCACCCACAATTCACATACGTAGAGCAGACATAAAGATAAAAAACGAAGTACAAAAAGTAAAGACGCTTACCCAGGAGGTTTTCCATACTCTGTCGTCAGCTCCCCAAACCGATAGTAGCATAGCTTGTACCTACAACCAGTATAAATAAAATATATGAACACGAGTCCAGCTCCTTCTAAAAGGATTACAAACATACAGTTGGATCAGTGATTTATACATATGATATACAGACTACTTCAAAACTTAAAGATAACCAACTGGGACATACAGCAAAAAAGTTACTTGCCATGAATGAGTTATTACTTTATGCAAGGTGAGCTTTACATACATAATGTATTTGTAAGTTCACTTTTTTTGCTTTTAGATACTTTCTTAGTCTATATGCAAGAAAAAACCAACACGAGCTAGCAAAAATTATCACTGACAAGATACTAAGGCTGAGAACTTACATTAGACAATTCAACATCTTGGGAGCTGCTCCTTTGTCAACACGATATTCACCATTGACAAGATAATCAGGTTCCTTGATCACAGGGAAAACTCCACCTCCAATTCTCACCATCCACAAAAACCTACATACAAACATTTTTGTAAGTGTTACAGATATTAATAAAAAACACTAACATAAATTTGTTGAGCAGTCTGAACACCACAAACTTCTATATATAATCAGGTTCCTTCATTTTAAGAGAAGGAAAATGATATACCCTAAAGTGATTGTATATATGATATTAAAGGTGTCAATTCGACCAGTTTAACTACAAATGGGTTGATTTGGGTCATAATTTATCTCACATGGTTCAACTATTAGAATATTAGCTAGAAGAGGAACATGTCAAATGGTTAGAGGACCCCAAAGTCTATGTTTACTGCATACAACCTCCAAATTGGTCTTACTCAAAGATTTTGATCATCATTTTAATAACAATGACATCGTAATTGTAGTTAAAGAACTGCGCAAAATAGCAACATTCTTTCATACTTTCAGCAATAATAGCAACAGACGTTGGAGATCATACAAATAGCACCATACTAAAAAAATATTCAATCATGACAATATTCATACACTATTTTACCAAATTGATTCGTTTTTTAACAAATAAGAACCTAATTACCCCATGGTTGTTAAGTTTAGTTAAAAAAGGTTGTAAAGTTTGATAATTTTCACACTGCGTTTTGGTAGAAGTGTGAAGGTATATTGTTATTTAAGAGTTGGAAATAAAAGTGTTTGTGGGCCAACACAAGTGTAGGCCCTTGCAAAAATTCCAGTCTCGACCCCAGCCCATTACACAGCCCGCTTGCCCATCTATCTAGCCACCTCAATCATAAGAATCTTGAGATTTCTCAATTAAGAACGGTTGAGAAAGGCTGAATGCTTACTTGTTAATATCATCTGAAGAGTAGCCAGTAACACCTCCAAAAACAACCAACACATAGTCCACATCCAATGATCTCATTATATCATATGCTTCGTCCTCATAAGAGGACATAGCCCGCCCGACTGTAGCAATGTGTGTATTATTCCATGTGTTATTGTCTACAATAACAGTTCTGTTCCCCATGGCTGTAATTTGATAACCATAATCCCACCAAGACATTACTTTAGCATCTTGAGGAGTATTTTGTCTAAGCCAGAAGTATGCTTCACGGTAATCATCAAATATGACCCGTTGACCATGGGCCCCACGTGCAGCCAAGACAATTGAAGGAGATGAGTATGCCTCTGATGTGACCCATGTACAGTGAATAGCATATCTGCTTAGTAAATAGAAAGCACCAAAGAGTAACACCATAGCACCATTTTTCAGGAAAGGAATAGATTGGTCAAGCGAAGCTTGTTGCTGCAACAAATATATTACAAGAAAATAAATGAAGAGGATGATTAACTGATTCATTAAACTAAATAAAGCAAGAAATGCACAGCAGAACTTATATGAAGTTGGGCTTAAAAAAAGAAGATGTTGACTTCAACTTCGAGCCTTCGAGGTTGAACAGCTTTGAAGTTGTGTCCAATTAATTTCCCTAGTGAACTAACAATTTCCTGGCCAATTAACTTAATGATCCAATACATTAGGCAATCCTAATTTAGCTTATTTAACCCTGCTTAACTATTTGAAGTGTTAATTAGGTGTTAATCGCAGATAGAAGCAGTTGCTTTCATGAAAGGTTAATATTAATTCACGCCAAAAAATTAGAGAAAGAGCACATGAGAAACTTAAAAAGAGAACACGACAACACTCTGATTATTTCCAAATAAGTGCTTGTCCGAAAGACCACTTTGAAGTTTGAAAACAATATTTTTATAAAATTTCACTATAGGCCTGTACATGACTCAAAATGATCCCGTCTAAAATATTGGCAGTTTAGTCTAACGGCGGATACTCAGATGATTATATATCTGGATATTTACTAGGTTGATAAATTATTACTCACATCTAAACTATATACTTATGAAACAACGCAAAAAAGCAAAAAGAAAACAAAAACGCAAAATGCTGCCTAACAACTGCATTTCATCAAACTAAGGGTGAGCATATGACCCGAACGGACCGGACCGACCACATTCGGTCCGGTCCGCGGTCCCGGCTTTTGGGCTAATTGGTCCTCGGTCCGGTCCGGTCCGGACCAAAACCGACGAATTTGGCCTTGTTGGACCGGACCGACCGAAGGACCGACCGGACCGAGACCGGACCGACCACATCCGGTCCGGTCTCGGTCTAGGGTTTATGCCGAAATCGGTTTTTGGTCCGGTCCGGTCTTGGCCGGTCCGGTTTTTGGACCATGCACACCCTTACATCAAACTACATAAAGTTCTCAAGGTTATTTATCATAAAACAGTTATTAATTGATTACTTTGATTAAATAAAAAACTACATAATATAATGATGTGCTTTTTAAATCAGCACCAATTGAACAGCTTCATTACACATCAAAAGTTCACCTATGACACTAAAACAATGATGTGAAATAACTTTAATAAACTACAAAATTTAATGATATTGCAGAAATAGAGTTTCTAACCTTAGATAATCCCTTTGTGCTACTGGTTCCTTTGGCAGACACAGTTTGACCAGTCTTTCCCCTGATAGCTTGGGTCAAGTTCTTTATTGTAGCAGAGACTGCAATAGCACTAATAAGGCATACGGCAGGTGTTGCAACAAGAATCAACCGAACCATCACACCAGCGAAATACATACTCGTGAGACCGTACATTACAATGAAAATAGTGGCATCTGATAGTCGTTTGAAGCAGAAATATAAACCCGCGGGAAAGAGGAAAAGCAGGATATGAAAATCAAACATGAAAGATGACCATGCCGTAGGCTGATGCTCAGAGACCGAAGCTATAATTGGAATATGATCTTTTGCATATGTCGGGTCCAGTAAAGAGTAAAATCGCCCTGTCCATGGTGAGATATAACCAGAAGCTGTACCCAATCCCAAAGCAATAGCACCCACAGCTACTGCAGATGTTACACTAATCCTCAAAAAGGCTTGAAACTTAGTTGTATCGTTTAACATGTGCTTTACCCAAACCAGGAAGTAAAATACCTACCACAATAATAAAATTAAGCAAGATCAGTATAGTAGCATGTTTATAGTGAATAACTATTTTCAAACGTTTACAAATACTAAATATGATTTTCTGATAATCTAACGTCAAATAAAAAAGCTTGTAGATGCAGGTAACGAGTTGCATATAGAATCTGATTATAGTGGTAATTCTAAGTTTAGTCAACTATCCGCCACTCTAGTAAACTGAATATCTAATCAGTAATCAGTATTCAAGTCACGATAATCACTTTAATATCTCACATCCAAATATATTATTACTTCCAATAGCGTGTCCATAAAAACTGTAGCAAACAATTTACTTGTTGGGCACTGTTTATTAGATTCATCTCAAATGCAACAAGTATGTTTGAAGTGAACAATCGGTTCTGCAAATTGGTAAAAGCTGATTATGGATTTCTGATTATTTGAGGTCAAAACAATAAAACTTGGAGATGCTGATAAGAAATTGCAGAGAGAATAATTTTTAACCTAACATCCTAAAAGTCACAATTAATCACCTAAATATCTCACATCCAAATATCTTTTAGCTTCCAATAGCATGTTCAGACAACATTATACCATACAATTTACTTATTGGGCGCATTTGATTAATTCATTTTAATGCAACTCGTATGCAAGTCACGACATAAAATCATAAACGGATTAAAAAGAATCCAAACAAGAACAGTATCAGATAACCACGTAACCATATACCTGAATCAAGAAGAACACTCCCATAGCAGCCATATGTTCACCCGACTGAACATGTTGAAACCCAACAAACCTAATCTGCATAGCGAGCAACATCCCCACGATATACATACAATTATACGCCACATACAATCTCATCGAATACCTCCCAGTAATCAGCAACACCAACACATACAACGGAATCAAATTAATAATAAACACATAACCACCCCACGCCGAAACCATATAAAAATACCCAAAAGCCGACGCTAAACTCCACGCCAACGACCCCGTATTAACCGCCTTAACAAACAAATAAAAAGTCAACAACAACGCAAAAATCGCAACACCCTCATTATCATAACTCCCTGCAACCGACCTCGATATATAACCAGGACATATAGCAATCAAAATAGCAGCCACTAAACCCGCCCCAGAATCCCACACCTCTTTCCCGAAGAAATACGCCACAATTGTCGTATTACTCGCGAAAAAAGGCGCAGTCAAGACACAAACTTCGCGAATATGAACCGCAAACCTTAAAAACTTCAAACCCCAATAAATAACAGCAGCAGTAACCATAAGACCAGGATACAAAGTCCCACCTATAATTCTACCTAAAGGGTACCAGCTTTCGGAATCGAACCAGTTCCAAAACTCGTAAAACCCGTTTTCGGTTAAGTACAAGGTGGTTCTGTAGTTAAAGTAAGGGTCAAATTCATGTATCATAGACTCATAACGTAAGACACTAAACAAACGAGTAATAAAAGCTAAAATGTAGACAAGTAGCAGGATTGTGATACGGATCAAGAGTTCTTGCTGTTTGGTTTTGAGTTTGAAGGTTTTTAAGGAAAAAGGTGGTGTTTTTAAGGCTGTGGTTGGATCTGGTTGGTGGGTTTTGTTGGTGTCTGGTTTTCCGACCATGGTTAATGATGATGATGATGGAGATCAATGGTGGTTGTTAGGGTTTGATGGAAATGACAGAATGGAGTGGACTGAAGAGAAGTCTTCGTGAGTGTAGATCCAAAAACCCTTCACCAACAACTTATTAACTAACCAACCAGGTTTTTTCAAAAGAAAATTTTACCTACCATGGTAAAAGATAAATATAAATATAATATTTTAATCTTTTAACTTTGAGTTGTTTTTACTTTTTATCCTTAACTTTGTTTGAAAAATTTTTTCCTTCCCAACTCTAAAAAATAAGTTTGAATAAAACCCAAGGTTGTCAGGATCGGGATCCTATCTAGGATCGTTTTCGACTTTGCAAGATCATAATCATAGGATCGGATCGGGATCGTAAGATCTTATGAAAATGTATATATTTTTGTATAGGGTTGTAGTTTTATATTTCTATATAATATTTCATATGATAAACGAATCTAAATGGATGATAAAAAAAAAGTTATATGTTCAAGTACCGTAGTAGTAGAATATTAGAATATTGCAATGCATACTTGCACAAAGTTACTACATACGTGCACGGTGCACCTACTTCTTGTTTTAATATTTTTTTATTATAGGTTTTTCGTGATAACATTTCTGCAAAAAAGATAATGTTAATTTATTAACACGTGATTCTGAAACTTTTTCGTTACAATATATAGATTAATGCAAAAAGATAAAAGGATTGTATTTGAAAATGAAACGAAATAATTTATAATAGATGGCAACACAATTTTTTTTCTTGATGACCAAATAAATTAAATTAGAATATTCTGATAATATTACTGAATTTTTTTCTTGATGACCAAATAAATTAAATTAGAATATTCATGCTTTTATATGTAACATAAAATAAAATATGAACAAAACTGGGTCAAGTATGTAGATAGTTTATGATATGTGTCTAAAAACACATATATTTTACATTGTTTAAACCCACAAAAACAGCCAAAAACACACAAATGACTTTATAAATGTTACAAATATCATGAAAATGTGTTTTTATGTGAATCAGGTACAAAAAGAGTTGAAACAGTTTGATTCTGCTGATAATGATGGTTTCTGCTGAAGCCTATTGTGATTCTGCTGAATCAATGGTTTCTGCCGAAGATATAATGCGCTGATGGTTTCTGCTGAAGGCATACGTTTCAGCAGATACTTCCACTAAAATATCTGGTCCCTAAATAATATTTGGTCAAAACCACTCCTCCACCTTGCCTGGTTTTTGCCACCTGCTACCACCTTTTTCTCCACCATCCTTTCACCTATACCAGCCCACAATCAATAAATGCATTCTCACCACAAACACTTCACCTCACCTCACATACCCTGTTTTTGCTATCAACTCTACCACTTGACCTCTAAACCCACCAAACATGTCCCCTCCACCTCTACAAGTGAACAAGAAGCATTAATTGTTGCAGAACTGCCTCAATCTACTAGTATTACTTTTGGCGCCAAAAGTGAATTCAAAGGCTAGGATCATCTCTGCTCAATCAATGGTCAAAAATTAAAGTGGGATTTTACGAGGAAGATGGTGGGAACTCAAATGACTATAAATATCAGAGGAGAGGCAAGAGAAGAAGTTACTTTTGGGCTAGCCATTGGTCGTGTAGTATAGAATTTAAATGCTTTCTTTAGATTAAATACCTTGGGCTAGCCTCGGTCATGTAGTGTAACGAACCTTTGGATTAGCCTAGGTCACGTAGTTAATTTAGTTTACTGCTTTCTTTAATTTCAAGTCATTTTATTGCTTTCAATATTGTATTTTCATCAAATTAGTGTAATGGAACATCCTTTTCAGTTTAATTTCAAGTATATTTCAGTTTCAAGTTTTTACTTTAATTACCTTTAATTTTCAAGTCACTTTAAATTCTTGTTATGTAGTTGTTTAATGGACTCTATAGCTCATATAAGCTCCTGACAAAGCTTTAAAGCTTTTAGAGACCTTAAAACAAGTTTAGTCTTTAAAATTCAGAAAAACAATGAAAAACCAAAAATAATGAAGTAATCTTGGTGAAACTGCATGGAGCAAGGTTAATTGTGGATTGCCTTTGGTTTAGAAGCTTTGTAGAAAGCCTTAGGATGTGTTATGTGGCCATGGTTCTCAGTTGCAAGCAGGATTTCAATTGTAAGCCCTTTTTACCATTTTTGCATTTTATTGTCTCAGTGTTTTAGATGCTTTAATTTTCATGTTTCTGTGTTTCTTTGCTGTTTGTTAATGATGTTATAGCTTAATCTTAGGTTGTTATGCTTTGGATTTGATTGTGGGTTGATATTGCATTTGGACTGTCACTATGCTTGTTTTTGAGAATCCTAGGTTTAGACTTGAGTGACTACTTGTTTATGCTTAAAAGGGTCTGATTTGACACATTGTGACCCCTGGATTTGATGAAATTGGTTTACATAATATTTTGCTTTGAAAAACCTCAAAACAGTCCATTTAAAGGTTGTTTGGATTTGATAATGAAACTGTGTTTAGGGCTGTGTTTGTGGTTGCTCTTGTTTGATGTACTCTCTATATGGCCTAAGTAACTCAGTGAAATACTAACCAAATGGTGTAGCATGGTAGAAAGTCAATTTGACACTTGACAATCTCATTATGAGCACTGTGAGGTTGTTAGATCCTAGAATCTTGCATACTTGTTTAAATCTTGTTTATCTTTGTTTCTTTCATGTTCTTATAGCTTATTATAACTTAATTAATCAGTAGTTTAAGTTCTTAATTCATATTAGTCAACTTATGTGTATTAAGTAAAAGTCAAATTTCTAGTTTTCCTGTTTTTGATTTAATTGTTTATTTTCCTATGTCTTTGTTACTTAGTTTTATGTTTAATGCTTTTAGAGTTTTAATGATTTGTTGCTAATCTTGCTTATTGTATTTTTGTTTATTTCTGTTTTCCATGTTTAACTGCTTATTTTATAGTTTTTTATAGCTTGTTTTTGCCCTGCACCATGGTTAGGACTGTTAAAACCATGAGCTTGCAAAAGCTTGTGGAGTTGGCCCTATCCAGTGCACTTGACTGCTTTGTGTACCCTTTGTTGCCTTTTTATTATGTGTATGCTTGTTTTTCAGTTTGTAGCTTATTAAATAGCTTAATCACTTTCAACTTTTTTGTCCCATCTTACTCACTACACAGAAGCAAACTGTGTAGTTGGAGTTGTTTTTCTAAACTCATGAAAAGTTCCTCATTGACCCTGAGCTTGTGATCTTTGGCTTCATGTGAGGCTAACCAATCATACTCAGTGTTTCAGTGTTTGTTGAGCTCTCATGAGCTCATTTGATAAGTTAATTTAGAGCTTGTTGTTTGCCCACTCATAACAGTTCACTGAGAACTCAGTGAACTTACACCATTACCAACAGCTCTAAAAAGCTCTTTAGTGATCATAAGCTTGTGAGATTTAGTTCCCTGTGGAGCTTATCTGCCCAACTTTAAGATCCTATGCTTAATTTTCCCATTGTAGCCTATTTACTAGGGCTGCAAGTAGCTTATACTTATCAGCAGTACCTTGCAATGGTTCAGCAGTATTCTGGATTCTGCTGAATTGCTTATTAGCTTATTACAAGCTTATTTGATGAAATCCAGTACACATGCTTGTTTATACTTGTTCATATCACTTGTACATATTATTTTTCTTTTGCTTTCCTGTGTGGAGCTTATACCAAGCTTTTGCAAGCTTCCATTCCATCCAAGTTAAGCTCAAAAAGCTTAACTGACTAAACCTTAAGCTCACACTACCACAGTTCATTTTCTTGTTTATATTGATCCATTGGACTTGTGTATTTTTATTTTATCTTCTGTTTCCTGTATAAAGCTTTTTCCTAGCTTATTTCAAGCTTAAACTCCACTATGAAGCCAAAAGCTTAACTGTTGGATTCATAAGCTCACAATTTGCTTATTTTTAGGTTTGTAAAGTTTTGTTTTCATTAAACTTGTTCATATTCAGTACATATTGATTTTTCAGATTTTTCAGATTTTTCAGATTCTTTATTTTATTTATTTAAGATAATCTTAGATTTTCTTATTATTTAATTCATTATTAAATACCTTTAATTCATTTTTAATTTATATTAATTAATTTAATAGTGTAAAAATTTATCTTTTATGTTTTTAGGTTTCTGATTGCACGTTTTTAACGACATAGCTGTGACAGAGCTATCACAATTCACATTCCTAGTGTTAGTCAATCAGATTCCTGTTTTTGTATATTCAATATCATTTCAGCAAATACAGTCGTTGTATTACAGTTTACACACCTCGTTGGGACTTAACGACCCGGGGAAACACTAAACTCCTCTGATCTTAATTGCATTTGGTTCTAGACTGTTTGGAATTTTATTACGGTTGACCATTCACAAGTGGTTGATTTGTGTGATAAAACCTGACGGTCTGGAGGTGAATCAGTTTACTTAAAAAACAAGCTTCTGACATTTTACAAAGCACGAAATCGGTTTTCATAATAAAATCTAAAAGACACATCTAAACTATTTCTAAATAGTCCATAAAAACATAATGATTTTACACTCATTAATCTTGCAAGAGATAATTAATTAACAACACCAAAATAATAATTTTTTTGAAAAATTCTTAGTCATTGGGCTTTAAGACATGAGCTTATACTTCATAAGTTAATATACCAAAAGCCAAAAGCCCAAAAAAAAATAGGCGATCCTATACGATCCGATCGGATCATACGATCTTACGCGCGATCCTGCGATCCTACCTGGATTACGATCTTGTTAAGATCCTGATCGTTTTTTGTGTGTAGGATCGTACGATCCTACGAGCAGGATCGCGATTTTGACAACCTTGATAAAACCCATTAACTAAAAATATACCCAAATTTGTTTTCGTAAAAACTTGATAAATGATAGATGGACTTGTCTAAAATTTATACTGGTTTTGAACTTGCTCGAAATCAGTATTACAGAAAACTACCCCATTTATGACTGAGATTGATCATGGACTTGCTCACTAGCCATAAATTAATCACATTTTATATCAAAATTGGTCGAAAACTAGTTCTAGTCCAAATTCGGTTAACAAACAAATTTAAAGCGATTATGTTTGGACCGATTATCTTATATATTAGATTGATTATTGTGGTGCCTAGTGGCCTGCCTGTGAACTAGCCAAACATACCCATGTTAAGAGACTTAGAGAGAGAAAGAAAGAAGAGATATACGTGAGAGAAATGATAAAATCTTTATCAACATCGGTATTTACATTTACTACATAGATATTCCCCTCCCAATTATACAAATATTGGGAAGGTGGCAAGATATTGCTTCCCCTCTCAACTATATACAAGTGTTGATAGGGTATAAGACACAATCTAGTAACATATCTGTATTATTGCTCTAACATATTAAAAACTGAAACTGAACAAAAAATGGACCAAATCTAAACCTGTTGTAACTAGAACTGGAATTAATTTTAATCTGAAATGAAATTGCTTCAAACTAGCTTAACATTTTGATCAAGTTTTTATGTACCGTTTTATCTCCTTTTAAAAAAAATGCACTAATGTGTGTATGTTTTGATTATAGAAAACGAGTTTTTCAAAGATATTTAAAGTATCAAAGTATTATATGTTATCTTAACTACATATAAAGTATTTAGGGAGTGTTTGTTCAAGCTTGTTTAGAAGGCTTATGAGATTATTAGCTTATATAACACAAATCAGACGAATTTAGTGTTGGCTAATTAAGCTTATGTAGTTGGGGCTTATGAGCGTATATAATGGGGTTTTGATAAGCCTAAAATTTGTAGCTTTCCTAGGAGGGGTGGCGATGTGTGATTTCTAGTCTTAAATTTCTTTTCTTAGTTTTACAAGAAATACTAACACTCTCGGGCAATGTTCCCGATCTCGTATAATAATATATACTTTGTTAGTGCAAATATTACAATATTTAAATTAAACAGTGATAAGATTTTAAAAGGTACCATTTTGAGGGGTCGTTTAAGTCCTTATTTGATCACTTTTGTATCCGTTATTGCTTAATATCATTCCTTTTCACTTTTTAGGTCTCTTGAAGGCAAAATGCTGGAATGGCACTTATTTGGACGAAAAGGCGCGAATATATGAAGAAAATGGCCAAAGTCAAAATCGAGACACTCACAGTTGCTGAAATTAGAAGGCGACGGCGTCAGGTGCTAATGGTGACGCCGTCCCAAAATTGTTGTGACGGTCCAGAACCCAAAACTCGTATTTCCAAGCGACGACGTCTAGTTGTGAAAGAGTAGGCCGTCGCTACTCAGACGGCCTAGATGCAATCCAGACGACGTCAGAAGCTGAAGAGGACGGCGTCACGGACATAAGGTGACGCCGTCGCAAGGTTAACGTGGCCAAGACGAAACCCTAATGACGGCGACACGACGACGTCACTAAACATAAGGTGACGCCGTCGCATATGTAATCTTATATATAGAATCCGAATTTTTCAGTTTTAAGAGAGTCTTTTGGAGTGGAAAACCTAAAACCGAACCTAAGGTGTCTTGTACAGTATTTTAGGGTTTTAAACCCTATCTTACATCAAGATAAGTATTTACTTCATTAATTCAATTATGTCTTTGATTATTTGTGTGTATGCTTGCATGTTCTCCATGTCCGGCTAATTTATTTGTGTGTTTGCTTAGGAAGTATGAAACTTAATTATTGAATATTGATTGGTTGTTTCTTATCTTAGTTGATATATGATCTAGTAATGCGATAGGTCATTCGTTGTGTACTTAATGCTTGATTCATCTTTGTGAACCTTAGAATATAATTACCTGAGTAGTTGTAGGCTAAACCATCCAAAGAGTGCCTTAGAGTAAGAGTTTATCATCCCTAGTGGGTTTGTAGACGAGACCCTTTGGTAAGTTCAAAGAGTTAGGGAGAAACGCATACCCTACAACTTTAGACACACAACGCAACTAAGAATAAGACGTGACAACTCAACCATCAATAGGAGATAATTAAGGAGTAATACAACCTAAGTAAACACATCTTTAAACTATCATACGAGCACACATTAATTAGACATAGACTCCCACAGCCTTAGTTTAGATAATTAGATAATAGTAGAGTAATCGGTAGAAATACCAACCCCCCAAATCCAATACCCGAGATTCGTACCTTTCCATTTCATAAAACATAAAAAGATAAAAAAATAATCTTCCTCAACCTTAACCTTAGCGTAGTAACTCCTTACTAGCATTCCTATTCCCCTAGAGAACGATATCAATACCCGTGGCTTACCCTAATTACTACACTACAACGATTAGGTTCACTGCCTAGGGTGTTATAAAACTTGCTCGAAGAAAAGGAAGTTTCCTTGACCCCGAACGACGCGTGTAGCGTTATCAAGTTTTTGGCGTCGCTGCCGGGGAATAGAATAGCTAGTTAGTAGTCCACCTCGTTTAGGTTTCTTTGCTTGATTCCTATCAAGTAAACTTTTTCTCATTTTTAGCTTTCTCTTAGTCTATCCCTCTTCTTCGTGACCTTTGTTCGTAACCATTTTCATTGACTATTCCGTTAGCCGTTATGGAGAACGCGAATCTGCCAAAACTTTCACCCAATCAGTGAAATCTACTACATAATTTACCCCTTCCACTCCAAAATGAGATCTTGAGGTTCCAGCAACATCATGATGAATCCTTTCCGGAGGCGTGGACTCGAATTAAATATTTATTACAAAAAGTCCTTTATCATGGTATTGATTTACTGTTTCCACTACAATTCTTTTACACTCGTATCGCCCAGGAAACCCAAAGGAAACTTGACTATGTAGCGGATGGGGATATTTGGGGACGTGGTGTTCGAATTGCATGGGAAACCTTTGAGATTCACGCCCAATTTAGAGGTGGAACATGGGACCCAAAAAACGAATCTTTAGACCTATTTTCAATTTGGAAACTTCGGTCGGAAAGGTTGTTTAGCAGGGGCGGAGGGGATGGGGTGACTAGCGGGTGCTAGGCCTTCCCCAACTCCCCCAACAAGCCTACTACAATATATAGAGACGGAGCCAATCGGGTGGCAGTCGGGTGCTGGGCCTCCCCCAACCGTGGTAGGGGCATCAAATTTCAGATTTATGTTACATAATAGAAAGAAAAAGTCAGATACAGTAAAGATGAAAATGGTAGATGATATGATGATGTTTAATGGGGAAGAAGATGATAGGTGGAGAGAGAGAGTGTCAAGTTAAAAATATATATTTAATGTGTAGGTCTCATCCATATCCCACTAAGTAAACTTATCTTTCTTTTTTTTTTTTTTTAAATAAATAACGGATGGCTTTTACTCCATATTTATGGCATTAGCAAGGTGTTATTTTTTTAGTACAATATCTCTTATCTTAAAATTAAGTATTACGAACTTATCTTAAAAATGTTATTGAATAGTAAAACAAATCGGAATAAATTCTTCCATTTAGAACTTATAGCATCTTTGTCATTCATCCATCTTTTATATAATAAAACAAAACTTTTTTTGAAATTTTTTCATTTAAAAAAAATCAATTCATATCTTTTTTGATAATATTTTATTTATTTATTATTATTATTATTTTAAAATATTTACTAAAAAAACTCAAATATTTCAGATTTGGCAATAGTCAAAAAAACGTTCTTATATATAGTCAAGAAAAAAAATAAACATAAAAGTTTAAGTGTCAAAAATATAAAGAAAAAAACCTAGTAAAAAGCGGGAGTGATTTTTATAAATATTTGTGTCTAATGTAAAGAAATAAATTAGTAATCAATTTAAAAAAAAAAAAAACACAATATATAAAAACCCGCGCTTGCGCGGGTATTATAACTAGTTTTTCATATATAAGATAGTATACGTCGTCCAAATGCAAAAGTTGTTGTCGCGATGTGGCAGACGGAAAAAAAAAATCGGGCCCCCCTTAACTGAAATTCCTGGCTCCGCCCCTGTTGTTTAGGAAGGAGATGATTAGAGTTGAGGTGCCAAGGTGCATGTCATGGTTAGGCGCTACCACAGTACAAAATGAATACATAGGTGATCTTGATAAGATGGAGGATAGAGTAGAAAATCCAATCCCATCGGATAACCCACAAGTCCTACCATCACTTGAGGAGCACACATCACCTATAACTTACCCGGAAGAAGTAGAAGAGACTATAGGAACCCCGATTGATAGAGAACCTTTGGACCAAACGCCACTAGAGAATGTAGGTTTAGATGCTTGTTATCATGACCTCTCTCTTAGTCCTAGGGAAGTCCCTAATTTTGATGAACCGGAGCCTCAACCAAAAACCTTACCCAATTTTCCGTCTTTAGATGTGAATCTTGGAATTGAATTAGGCCCCAATCCACCCATCAAAATAGATAGTCCGGGTAGTTGCTTGATAAAAGTGGTAGATTCTAGGCCATGTAGAGTGGAAGCTAATATAGGAGTAACCCATGACCTTACACACTTATATCACCCATTCATGGTTGATAACAAGAAACACTATGGGTTTAAACCGGGTTTATTAGGTCAAGATGGATCCTTAACTAAGAATCTTTTGAAGTTAATAGAAGATGATCCATTTTTAGGAGGGAGATTTGATTCACCCGCTGCACCAATAGACTTAGGTAAGGTTATAATGAATGGAGCACACTCCTTTGAGCATATAAATCACCCATCACCCTCTCCTCACGTAGCAAATTTCCACCCTAAGGGTGTGTATCGCTACTATCACCCGCACTTAAACTTAAGTGTAGGGAAAACTTCCCATTTATCTGTTAAATAAGGGTAGAGTCAGGCTCGTGACTCGAACAAAAACAAGCGCTTCTTGGGAGGCAACCCATGTGTATTTGATTTTTATTTTCATTTGTGTGTCGTATATCTTTTATTAATTGTTTATTCTCATGTTTGAATTTGTAAATGTTGGAATCACTCCTAAACAGTATTTCAAGTATTTATATTTCATATGTAATAGGTAGCTTTGTTATGGCCTTTATGTTTGTTTAAGGTCAAGCTTATGTAGAAGGCCCATAAGCTTGATCCAAGCCCAATAAGGAATAGGGAAGGAGAGGGAGTGTTGCCCTAGCTCCTTGCCTATAAATACATTGTAATAACCCTCACTTGAGGGTTGGTTGTTCAAGTTTTCTTTTCTTTCACACACTCTTTCTCTTAACCGTGCTTATTCATACGTATTGTGTGTGTTTGGATAGCTTGTTCATCCGCCTCTCCTCTCTATCTCTTTCATATAAGCTTGTGTTGTAAAACTAGTGACCTAACAGTGGTATCAATCGCCAACTAGTTGGGTGAATCGTTGTGTTTGAGGTGGGTTTTTGGTCCTACGCGTAACACCGGTTCCTAAACTTGGTCACGCTTAAAAACTGATTTTTTACACTTTTGAATCCAAGATTCTTGTACTTTCAACGTTATTAGGTGTTAAACTATTGGTTTTTGGCAAAAAGTTTGGAACTTTACGTGTATTTCCTTGTTTTTAAGCTTGTTTTTGTACGAAAGTGTTATCCTACGCGTAACTGTTTTAGGTGCTTTGGATCATCAAGTTTCACACTTTTGTGTTATTTTGGTGTTATTAAAGCTATTTCATCACACAAAAACTGGTTTAGAAACATCTTTGGACAAAATCATTCTTACGAGTAGGATTACGCGTATCAAAACCCTAGTTATACAAGTAGGACTACGCGTAACTTTGTTCTTGGCTTGATCTTCAGTTTCGTGGTTTATTCCGTGTTTTCTTACTTGGATAAGTCTGAAAATACGTCGACTTTGGATTTCTTTTGCACTGTGATAGTGTAAAAGATCACTTGGGATAAAACCCTAATCTTACGCTTAAGCATAAAGCTTACGCGTAGAAAATCTTACGCTTAAGATTCATCTTACGCGTAGACCTAGTCCTACGCATAAGGTAATCCTACGCCTAACTTTCTACGCCTAACTTACTGTTTACGCATAACTTTAGTCTTTTTTCCTGCTTACGCGTAAACTAAATTCTACGCGTAACTATTCTTGTTACGCGTAACTTTGGTGTCTTTACGCATAAGTGGTATTAAGTGATTTCTTCGCGTAACTTTGGATTATTGTGATTTCTACGCCTAAGGACACTTCTTCAACAAAGGTTCATTCGACTACAAAGATCCATCAATACAAGTTATCAAAAAAAAAAAAAAAAAAAAAAAAAAAAAAAAAAGAGTTTTTTGGCGGGAAAAGTTGAGTAAAATTTAAATTTTCGAGGAGACTAAACATTCAATTTTTACGCGAGATTCAAATTTTGGTTTAAAAGTGAAAATTTTGGTCAAAAATTCAAATTTTTGAGCCCAAATTCAAATTTTTCGGGTAAAATTTGGTGTCAAAATTGTCATAACTCAATTTTTTCCTGCAACCTTTGAATTGAATTTTATAGTGAATTTCAAATTTTGAGAGTCAAAATTTTTCAAAATTATTTTTGGAGGGAAATTGAAATTTACTATATCGGCCTTCTGTGTGCTATATCGTCTTCGCACCTTTTCTTCTCTTTGATTCTTCTGCAGGGAAGTGAAATGGATTATGATCATAAAGATCCATTTGTGGCTTTGCAAGAAGGATTCATGGCTATATCTCTGGCCTTCAAGCGTCAGACAACAGCTAATTCCCAATATCCCGCAGTCGTACAAGGTGCAAGAGTTGCTGTACATGAATGTAATGCTCAAATGGACGTTGAGAATGTTGTGAGTACTGCATCTGTCGGTAATGCGGACAATGAGGTTGTAGCATTGGAAAAGCAGCATGACAGCAGCAGATCTGGAGAAGATATCATACTTAACTACGACACCGAGCCTAACTGTGACGAAGAACAAATGGTTGAGGAAGATATCTTACCCACCTATGACACTGACATAGAACAGATGGTCGAGGTACAATCTACTGTTGATCATATTCTGCCTGCAAATGCGATTCAACACACTGAGCAACCTGAATTCAGTAATGAAGGAGAGGTTGACCAGTATGTTGCACAATGTCCAGACAACTTTCTCATGTCTGAGCCCTTACTTGTTAACAATTCAACTGAAACGTCAAATCAAACTCTTGAATCTGAAAACATTCTTCTCAAAAAGACCATTGCTCAGTTTCATAAAGATTTTTCAAAACTAGAGGCACATTGCATATCTCTTGAACTTAAATTACAAAACAAATCTTTTTCCTCAGAACACAATGGTCAGATTTCAAATGAACAAAGTAATCGTGTGGTTTTATTAGTAAAAGAAAATGAGCATTTAAAGGCTCAACTTCAAGCAAAGGGGCTTGCACATGTTGCTTTGCAAAACAAACTGAGAAGATTAACTGACAAGAGTGTGGATACTAATTGTGCAAAACCAACAATCTTGGGGAAATCGTCTCTAAAACCAATCATAAACCAATCAGTTGTTAGACATCCAACTGCTTTTAAATCTGAACGTTCAAAATCGTCAAAACCACGGTTTCCCTCCCAAGTTGTTGAGAATAATCATTTGTCAAAACCAGTCACTCCACATTCCGGGCACAACAATAATGCTTCTGTTTCTATTAAACATGTTTCTATTATACCTGTACAAGTGGCTGCTTCTGGCCAATCTAGGATTAGTTCGAACATTGTGTCTAAACCGAGCATTAAACGTAAAAATTCATATGATTCAAATGACGCATACAAGAACTATGATCTAGAAAAGGCTAGGAAAATGGCACTACTCCAAAAGGATGGAATCTTAGGTTCACGACCTAGTGTATCACCTTCGAGTGTATTACTGAACACTGCTTGTAGTAGCAAACCAAAACCTAAGTTACCTCAAACAGCTAGAACTAAACCCGTTGATCTAAACGTAAAATTTCAGAAACCTAATAGGTGGATCAATATAGGATGCAAATTCTTCCCAGGAGAAGTTTCAACATCCCTTAGATCTAACCTTAAATGGATACAAACGGGTAGAGTTTTCAACAATGTTGGTCTTAGGTGGATTCCTACAGGCAAGATACTAAGTAGTTGCACCAAAACAAGTGAGATACCCACTACATCCATCCGTGAGGCAGGAAAGGAAATCATCAAAATTGCATGTTCAGGTGTCAAGAAGATAATTGACACTACATCTTTATGCCTCTAACACCTGGAACCCAGTTACACTTGGGGATCCATGTCTTTCTCTTCCTTGCCCCCCCTTCTATTTTTCTATGCAGGTACAACAGCAATGGCTCCTACTGCAAAACAGCGTAGGACCCGTTTCTCACCGTAAAAAATTATCATGATCCATCAGCTGTTCCACCATTGTACTTAATCATAATAAATTGGGAACATTGCTGGCTCCTCTGGTTAAAGATTCTGTCAAAAGTCGTGCTTCAGATGTATCGAATGTTTCCGCTGCACAACAGATAATACTCTAATTTCGGATACACTCTGAAACTACAACAACTACCATTGTTATAGATGCACCTCCAACAATCGAATCTTTGATAACAGAAGAACAAAGTGTTTCCTACAACAATGTCACAGCTGATGATCAACTTATTGAACTGAGATGTTTTTCGTCAGCAGTTGATTCTCTCAAGATATTTATGGTACTTCACACTTGTTCGGTTGCTTGGACATACATGGTTTCACTATCTCCTCATACATGGTTTCGATGTCTTCAATTCATCATCAACATACGTGGTGTATGATTCTGATTCATTGAAAACATCGAGGGGGAGAGAGTGTAGGCGTCCCTTGCTTCTTTTGTTTTTCCACGTGCTTCCTTGCGAAAACCCAATGCTCTCCAAAATTTCTTCCATAAGGGCGAAGAAATGAGACGATCTGTGGTTCAAACGTCTTAATTCAGTGTTATCGTCTCAACTTTCACGGGTTATCTTGTGTGAAGTTACCCAAATATGATGTTATGATGCCTCACACATGGTCTTGGTATCGAGTTATTGCATATTCACAGGTGATGTGTATTCCGAAAAACCACAACATTCAGGGGAAAGTCGTATCATTTCGTCTTTCGTGGTTGGTTTGGTGTGATGCGTCTACATACGCGAGAAGATCTTGTTGATTTCTGGCATGTTACCCTCGAACGGATCTTCCGCAATTAGTCAGATTTTCTTTGTGTGGTTTTACTGCTCATCTACAAATTTTGCTGCATACTGAAACCGTCACAAGTTAGAGGAAATGTAGACTTCATCAAAAGTTTCAAATCTGCTAAAGACAGTTGTTAGTTCGAGGGGAAGCTAATTTTGAAACATCGTCAATTAGGGAAAGGTTAATTTGTTTCATACTAATTTCATCTTTTCCCTAAAATGGCTTGTGCACACATAACAGTGTACAACCCGTAATTGTCAAGAAAGGACCCTGTGGTACGTCTCAGTGCCACAATCCTTATAGAAGGAGCGAAAGCTTCTTATTTTTTGAGTAAAACCTATCAAACCTTTCATTTTTCAAGGTTTTGCTCAAAAAAAAGACAAGTACTTCCCCATATGACTTTAAAACCTCAACCGTTTATATCACTAATTGAGGGGGAGTATTTGAATTAAAACTTTGTTCACAAATTGTTCACAGTGGTCACTCTTCCCGCAAAACTCGAAATGGTCATATTTATTCTCAACCGTTCAAAAATAACATTTTATATGCCATTTTTGAGGGGGAGAAAATTGTGTGATAAGAAATATGTTGTACAAAATGCAAATGAATCTGTGTACCTCAGACTTAACCAATGAATTGACGGTACTAAACTGTTAGTAACTCGAAAAGACTTGTCCTGGACGGGTAATAATTTCAAGCTAGTTCGCTAGTGATGTAAACGTGTCTCGCAAAGGACTTGTCTGAGTAGAATGTACCATTCGAGAAACTCTTGATAGACATGAACTCTGACGGGTATGACAACCTTTCAAGGTTTGTCTACACCTTCAAGGTAGTTATTAGAGCTAGTTGTCACCTAAAAGCTGACAATGCAACTCTTTAACTATGCAACGTAACCGTGTCTCGCGGGGGATTGTCTATCTTCAGTGGATCAATTCAAAAAGTGCGCGCTCTTTCCTCACTGTGCATTTAACCATTAAAACTATTAAGCACATGTGGAGGGGGAGTATTTATGCAAAACATCATCTCTCACAGTGGTTCAAACATGTTTTTCATTAACAAACCCTTTGAGAGATATTTTCACATACAATGGTTTTAATGGCAAACATAGGTTAGTCATGGAGTAATAAGGTGACTAAGGTTAGGAATAACCGTCCTATGATCCGCCAGAGCCGGAGGGATCTACCCAAGGACACTACCATTAGTTAGTGTTAGAAGTCCTTAGGAATGATCGTAAAAAGGAGAAAATGAGAATCGGAGAAAGAAGGAGTTGAAGAATCAAAAAGAAATGTAAAGTAAAGGGTGAAAAGAAACAGCCCTCCAGATTATTCAACTTAGGGCAGACACCGGGTTCAATTCATATGCTACTGGTTGTCACTTAGTGACACCGGTATTGAAGATTAAAAGTCGTCATGGACCAAGTGACGCATGCACTAAACCTTCTTAGCCACTCAAGTTTTTCTCAACAGAAGCTTGTTTCATTCTCACAGGGAACCCTACGTAAACTATTGGCTTTCTCTTAGAGATCGCTGGTATTGAAGAAGGAGACCCTCTCCCTAGTCTCCGCTCAGGAAAACCAAAACGCACTATTGAGTCTAGAGCCACGAGATTCATCAAAAGATCTCTTAGGAACACTTGACATTTAATCACTTGATGATCAACAAATAAGATTATCAGTGGTTCATATCGAGTCCTTCACAGATCTTAGCAATCTGTCAAGAACATTTATGAGAGGTTCACATCTGTGATCCTCAGTGATTGAATGGAAACTCCTGCCAGGGTCAACATCAAACAGCCCTGACAGCAGGTCACTTCGGTAACTCCCCGTGGATTACGCGGAGTGTGTCTCAAACGGTCTACAGTCGTGAGGTGATGCTTCGGTGTACCTCAGCGACTCATCTGAACTGTAGATGTACTTCGGTACATCGCGTTATCTCACTTGTGGGACTCCAGTTCAGGAACGGCCTTTGTAAGAATTAGAGTTGTGTCTTCACACTATGTTGTTGACACTCTCGAAGTTCAAACTTGTAAGTGCCGGAAACCGCTTATTACTAACCGTTTGAAATGTTTTCTTCTTATGGAAGCTCCGGAGCGGGATGATCGTGCTGATTCTTCTCATGCTCACGCCAACATCAATACTAATGGAAGTTCTATTCAGATGCAACACAACAGTCAGAATGATTCTTCGTCAACCAAAGAATCTACAAAGTTAAAGACTTAAAGAACTTCATCAGTATTAAATTCCAACGTCAGAGAGCGTGTGAGCATGTTGAAGAATGACGTGGAGACACTTGAGCAGCGAAGTAGACCTGGGGCAGACTGATGCAGACAACAACATACTATCACTTTCACCACAAAGAATAATGATTTCAGAACAAAGTTAAAGATGACGTCGAAGCATAACTGTTTAAAGATAACAATCCCTCTACACTGGGGAGATTGTTCGAATCAAGACAATTCCTCTCACAAGAAAGAAGAATGTCAGAAGACGTCACATCTACTATTACATCAACGCCTTCACCGTTTACATTCATATATACTTGAGGGGGAGATTGTTGGAATCACTCCTAAACAGTATTTCAAGTATTTATATTTCATATGTAATAGGTAGCTTTGTTATGGCCTTTATGTTTGTTTAAGGTCAAGCTTATGTAGAAGGCCCATAAGCTTGATCCAAGCCCAATAAGGAATAGGGAAGGAGAGGGAGTGTTGCCCTAGCTCCTTGCCTATAAATACATTGTAATAACCCTCACTTGAGGGTTGGTTGTTCAAGTTTTCTTTTCTTTCACACACTCTTTCTCTTAACCGTGCTTATTCATACGTATTGTGTGTGTTTGGATAGCTTGTTCATCCGCCTCTCCTCTCTATCTCTTTCATATAAGCTTGTGTTGTAAAACTAGTGACCTAACAGTAAAAATGCTTTATTTTGTTTTTAACCTCGTCTTAATTGCATATAAAGATATTTTACATAAGGGATAAGTGTAGGGAGGATTACACACGTTTTCAAAAGAAACGTAAACATGAGAATAACAATTAACTAAAAGATATTTATGTTTGTTTGTTCAAGTCAAATGCTTGTATCGAGTCATAATGGATGTTTTGCAGAAATTTTTCCAGATTCTAAAGATGTAAATTTTCCAGAATTTTTTCCAGAAAATCGCAGACCAGTTTTTGTCAGGATAACCTGACGGCGTCAGGGTTGCAACCTGACGGCGTCAGGAAGGAGTAAAAACATCAGATTACTTTTTTCTCGTTTTCTGAGCTACTTATAAATTTTTGGAATTTTCCAGGTCTTAATTTTCTTAGAAATTCTGTAAACATCCATTCCACAAGCATTATATCCTAGTTTAAATCGAGTCTTATATATATTATTACCGCCGATTTTACGCGAAGGTTTCGTTTGTTTTCTTCAAGTGTGCAGGTTTAGTTTGTCAAGAAGAAGTTACATAAGATTGGAAGGAGCTTTTCACGCAATAATTCTTCTTGAAAAGGATTTAACCACCATTTTACACGGATCCTACCGAGCTAATCAGGGGAGTACTAGTTTCTTTCGTTTTTGATTACCTTCTTTTATCATAACTTTGATACTTTCGGGGAACATTGGGGACAATGTTCAGTTTAAGTGTAGGGAGGGAAAATAAAACGGAAACTTTGAAACTATGCTTATCCTTGACTATTTGCTTTGTCCAATTGTGATTGTGTAATAAACCATGAGAAAATGTCGGTTAGGGTAATTTTGGCACCAAATTTAAAATTTTTTATGACATATAGGAGTGGGCCATTAGTCTTAACAAAAGCGTCTCACGGATAGGAAGTTATATGACTAGCACAAAAACCCTTTACCACCCAAATTCCACCAAAATGTGAGGATCACCCTTAGATTAGTAGGAATTAAAAGCATTCATCTTTAATGCTTAGAGTGTGAACCGGTAGTATATTAGATTCTAGAACTTGTTTTGTGATGCATTCCGAGATCGCAAGTGAGGCTACACTTGTGTAGTTAGGAATAACTAAATGATAAGAGGCATTAGGATAACCCTTGTTTGATACCCGTAATATAATTACTTCTTCCACATCGGATGAGTAATTCCCCCACACCTTTTGCGTTGTACTCATTTTTAGTACACGATACCCCTAGTTAACCCCTCAGAGCCTATCCTTTTCGCGGTTCTCGTGATGTTTCGGTTTTTCCGGAATATCAATGAAGAGCATTGTTTACACCCCACCCCCAAATATACACCCAAATCGCCTTAGCCTACCCCTTATGCACTCACTTTTAGTGCAAATGTTTGTTGTCACCCTAAACCCTTAGTTCAATTATCTAGTTGCTTGCATAAGTTGCTAAGTCGAGTCATATCCTTTGTATACAGTTTTGGGACGATTGGGATTCATGGGAAAAGTTAAAGTTTATGAAATGACGGGAAGGGAACGTTAAAAATTCAAATTTCCTTTATTTGCATAATAATGTACCCCAAGTGTTTTGATCTTTTCAAATCGGGTCAAATTAGTGTTAGAGTAATAAAAACTCAAGTGTAGGGATGTGCCTATAAATTCCTATTATTTTGATGTTACCGTAGATGATGGTAGAGTAAAAGTGTATGAAAAAAAAAAAAAAAAAAAAAATTTTGAAATAAAAAAAAAATAGAAAAAGAGAAAAAGAAAAAGAAAGTAAAAAAAAAAAAAAAAAAAAAACATACGGGCTACCATCCTACATCTATCTTTGAATTTATGTTTGTTTATTTCAGTTATGTAGAGTTTAGAGTGTCGAGTCTTGACTTAGCAACGCCATTCTTCGTATGCTTGTAACATAGAGATTTTTGACTTGCCACCACTAAATAGCCTATCCCACCAAACCCTTGTTTTCCCTACCGTAAGCCTAACATTACAACCCTTTAAAAGACCTCTTTGATAGTCTTTCCTAGGTGCTTACGCCAAAGCGATGAAGGTTTGATCTATTCTCAAGCCTATGGTAATCTATGTACTAGGACCGGTTAATGAGTGTTTATCTTCCATTTCCTATTTGTTATATTTCATATATACACCCGAGAGAGATGTGAGTATCCAAACACCCCATGTGAGGTGCTAGTATGTAATTTCCGTGCTTGTTATGACTTTTGCGGGGCTTATATGTGTTGTGGACCGTTTTGAATTAATGCTTCATGACCCCAACTTATAAATTAATTGGCTAAAAGCACATTTGCTTGAGGACAAGCAAATAACAAGTGTAGGGATATTTGATAAGGTTTTAAAAGGTACCATTTTGAGGGGTCGTTTAAGTCCTTATTTGATCACTTTTGTATCCGTTATTGCTTAATATCGTTCCTTTTCACTTTTTAGGTCTCTTGAAGGCAAAATGCTGGAATGGCACTTATTTGGACGAAAAGGCGCGAATATATGAAGAAAATGGCCAAAGTCAAAATCGAGACACTCACAGTTGCTGAAAATAGAAGGCGACGGCGTCAGGTGCTAATGGTGACGCCGTCCCAAAATTGTTGTGACGGTCCAGAACCCAAAACTCGTATTTC
The DNA here is from genome assembly GCA_019973895.1 of Chrysanthemum seticuspe. Taxonomy (NCBI): domain Eukaryota; kingdom Viridiplantae; phylum Streptophyta; class Magnoliopsida; order Asterales; family Asteraceae; genus Chrysanthemum; species Chrysanthemum seticuspe. The sequence continues at coordinate 50,186,860 of BPTQ01000002.1, forward strand.
CAAGCGACGACGTCTAGTTGTGAAAGAGTAGGCCGTCGCTACTCAGACGGCCTAGATGCAATCCAGACGACGTCAGAAGCTAAAGAGGACGGCGTCACGGACATAAGGTGACGCCGTCGCAAGGTTAACGTGGCCAAGACGAAACCCTAATGACGGCGACACGACGGCGTCACTAAACATAAGGTGACGCCGTCGCATATGTAATCTTATATATAGAATCCGAATTTTTCAGTTTTAAGAGAGTCTTTTGGAGTGGAAAACCTAAAACCGAACCTAAGGTGTCTTGTACAGTATTTTAGGGTTTTAAACCCTATCTTACATCAAGATAAGTATTTACTTCATTAATTCAATTATGTCTTTGATTATTTGTGTGTATGCTTGCATGTTCTCCATGTCCGGCTAATTTATTTGTGTGTTTGCTTAGGAAGTATGAAACTTAATTATTGAATATTGATTGGTTGTTTCTTATCTTAGTTGATATATGATCTAGTAATGCGATAGGTCATTCGTTGTGTACTTAATGCTTGATTCATCTTTGTGAACCTTAGAATATAATTACCTGAGTAGTTGTAGGCTAAACCATCCAAAGAGTGCCTTAGAGTAAGAGTTTATCATCCCTAGTGGGTTTGTAGACGAGACCCTTTGGTAAGTTCAAAGAGTTAGGGAGAAACGCATACCCTACAACTTTAGACACACAACGCAACTAAGAATAAGACGTGACAACTCAACCATCAATAGGAGATAATTAAGGAGTAATACAACCTAAGTAAACACATCTTTAAACTATCATACGAGCACACATTAATTAGACATAGACTCCCACAACCTTAGTTTAGATAATTAGATAATAGTAGAGTAATCGGTAGAAATACCAACCCCCCAAATCCAATACCCGAGATTCGTACCTTTCCATTTCATAAAACATAAAAAGATAAAAAAATAATCTTCCTCAACCTTAACCTTAGCGTAGTAATTCCTTACTAGCATTCCTATTCCCCTAGAGAACGATATCAATACCCGTGGCTTACCCTAATTACTACACTACAACGATTAGGTTCACTGCCTAGGGTGTTATAAAACTTGCTCGAAGAAAAGGAAGTTTCCTTGACCCCGAACGACGCGTGTAGCGTTATCAAACAGTCTCTTATGTTTTTTAATGATGATAAACATGTAACTTGTAATACATAACGTAAAATGTGCAAGTTACTCGTTTACACAAATCATCAAAACATACATCAACACATCTCGACGTCTCCAATCCTCTCATACTTCAACATAGGCTCGAATATATTTGTTATGTTGCATTATGATCAAACAATTTAACAAACCATAGAGAATGTTTTTTTGAGTCATTAAGTATTCACAAATCCAATCATTCTTTTTTGAATCTTGATTTGCATTTCATACAACGTATGAAAACGATTTTACAAACTAGCTCAATAATCAAAGAACCCAATTGCATGCATTAAACATTTGCTAACTAGTTCTTATGTTTCAAATAAGTTTAATTGCACCTTATTAAATAAATGGATTTTCAAGTGATCCTACACTTAACAATTAAATAATCTCTTAAGTGAATAGGACAAGTCTTAAGTAGATAATGTGAAAAACTAGAAAGGGGGAGGGTGAATAGTTTTACTGATTAAAACTTCGTTTTATAGTATTTGGATCGACTTATGTCAATCTATTTGGTATGTGTGTTGGATATTGATAGATAAGCATATAAGTAAGTAATGCAAAAGATAAAGAGTAAAGGAACAAAAAATCACGACACAAGTATTTATAGTGGTTCGAATATAAGGACACATTCCTTGTCCTACTCCACTCCCCGAGTACCACAGTCGAGAGTTTGTAAGCACTACACACCACAAGCTCCTTAATGTGGCGGAGAAGCCTTCACAACGTCGCCTACTGTTTATCCGGTACAAGGCTAGACACCGAGTTCTTCCACGAGGTAGAACCAAACCTATCACAACGTCGCCTACACTTTATCCAGTAGAAGGCTAGATATCACGATTACAAAGGAGGAACTACTACCCAACACTACACCACAACACAACTACCCAAAGGAGACAAACTCCTTGTTACAACATTAGAGAGGATATCAACATCCTCTAACCCAACCTACATAACTTGTACATCGATGCACCATATCGAATGTACACTTTTGGCACCATTCACTAATGCCTTCAGCACAATACTTCAGCACCTTTCACTAATGCCTTCAACATGACACTTCTATGGATGGAGGAAAGAACTATCAACAAGATGCAATTCAGTGGTCTTGATGATGATGAAGCTTAGTAACTCATGACCTTGAGCTTGCACGTCTTCAAGAGGTGGTGATCTCGCCTTTAAGAGGACCCTAGAGAATCACACAAATGTAAAACTACATAGAATGATCCTTTGGATATGTGGTTAGTGATGTTAAAATACTGGGAGAAAGTATATCTAAAAGTGGTAGTGAGCAAGAGAGAAATGGCTCACTATTTATAGACAAAACATGTCTATTGTCCCACGGTTCCTGCAGATCCCTCACTAGAGGGATTCGACTAGTGCAAATCCTGGGATCCGGCTACTGGGTCATTTTAGTCCAGATTTCGGGTTGCAAACCAGGTTATGGGTTATGACCATGGGTCATGGGTATTCGATTATGGATACCCAACAAGATGCAATGTACCTAGTCATTGGGTTATGGATCTTGGTTCATGGTCATGGACTTTGGGTCATGGATCATGGATAATATCCAACATGACTTCATGCATGATGTCATGCAATGGGTCATGGGTTACGGATCATGCTCCATGGGTATAGGTTATAGACTTTGGTTTTTACCCAACAACATTCATTGTACCTAGTCAATGGATCATGGGTCATGGGTCATTGGTTATGGACTTTGGTTTTTACCCATTACAACATATACAAAGTACATATACATTTCTATAAAATGTAAAAACTAGTTGTTATACATATACATTTCTATAAGATGTAACAATATTACTTGTTAGTGTTTTATAAAAATGTCTTTGGTTTTATATAACTTATTTACTAAACATTTTTTTGATGGTTTTAATATGTTTAGTCAAAGTGTATTAGTAAAATATTAGCTCAAAGCTTTTACGTATTTTATTTATTTCGTTAAAATGATTTTATGTTTGTTATCGACAAAACATTAGAAGATCGTAAAATATAAATAAACGTTTTTATGGTTTATTTGTATTAACAAACTCCCCTTTTTTGTTGATGACGAAACCTAAGATTATTTTATGAGGAAATAAAATTCGTAAAAATTTGAATTGGAGTTTTTAGTCTCTTCTCCCCCTTTTTGTCGAAACAAAAAGAGCGTCGAAAAGAAACTAACACATTGTGAAAAAAGTTTTGAGAAAAACTAATAAAAAGTAAGAAAATAAGAAAGAGTTGGAGAAAGTAAAGTAAAGTAAAGAGAAGTAGTAAGGTGAGAGAATGATTCTCGTCTTAGCTCCCCCTTGACGGATGCTCCCTTTTGTTGAGGCCATCAAGTAATTAGGAAGCTAAACGAATGTGTTGCATGTATTTTTGCAATGGTTTCATTTTTGACGAAATGCTCCCCCTTGACGAGTGCTCCCTTTTGATGAGGGCGTCAAGTAATTTGGAAAACCTAAGTGAATGTATTGCAAGCGTTTTTGCAATGCTTTGCTTTGACGAAAAGCTCCCCATTGTTGAGGGTGTCAAAGTCTTCATGTGTATTTTGAAAATCTACAAAACAAAGGTTAGAAAACAAGTATATGGTGCATTGTTTCCTGCAAATGAGCTTCAAATTAGTAAAAAGATTGTTTCTGTTGGACGGTTCTGGCGGATCCTTCCTGTGAGGGATCCGTCTAGGCTAATTTCTGGGAACCGTGTACCTGTAACTTATTGACAGCAGTGTAGATATAAGTAGTGACGTAAACGTCCAAATGAGTTATGCATTGTTGCACCAAACATATTCACATAACTATATAGCATACAACATATAGTTTCATTCAATAAAACAAGAGAAATGATACACATATCTGTAAAACTAAGAAAATGATACAAACATTGAGTACATTGCCTAACAATTCTAAGTTGTGCTTAAGACTAGAGGAGAGCACCACTTGTGCTTATATTTCTATGTTTAGGGACAAGTAGATTTGTTGATTTGGTCAAATCGTTCAAGAAGGTAATGGAACATGAAACGTAACTCATCTCGTACTTTTTGAACTAACCCTTGGGTATGTTGACAATTAGAGCAATTATTGTCATTGCTAGGAAATGGAGGTATTGAGGTGAAATGTTGGGTGAGGAGGAAGGAGGTTCCATAAAGGATTGAGGGATTTGTGGAGGTGAGTTTGATGGAGTAGGATGGGGTTCAACTAAGAATGAAGGTGGTGGAGATAAAAAGGTATCTTTATGGTCCGATTTTTGAGATTGGTGATTCCTTGTACTCAAAGATGGACTATTTGATGGTGAAGGTGAGTAGAATATGGGTGTTGGTGATGTTCCAGCATCAAGGTTTTGGTGTGAAGGTTGTTCCTCATTTGATGAGAAAGGTGGTGGATGAGAAGTCCTAGGTGGTGAGTATTCTAAGGAGTAAATGTTTGTATGTGAAAGAGGTATGTTGAAGGAGTGTAATCTAGCTTCTAGAAATGAGGTTTTAGGTGTTTTAGTGAAGCTAAGTGTGTTTGGTTTAGAGGGTATGGTAGTGTTTGGTGAAAGTCTTTCCAACCCAAAAGGTCGGATGCTAATTCGAGCGGTTCACCTAGCTTTGGTTAGTTGAGTTTGTTGGGGAGGAACTATAGTGTTTGAAGTTTTGACGGGTGATGACTCAGTTGAGGAAATTTCATGAACAACATGAGCATTTTTCTTGGAGGAACCTTTGGTTGATGAGGTTGTACTAGATGCTTTAGCATGGTGAAAAGTAGGAGGTAAAGGGTGTTTTAGCTACTGAGTTTGAATGGTGGTTTGAGAACACAAACACAATTGGTTTATAAAGGATGAGATTAGATTAGTGAATTAAAGCTTAGACCACTAAGGTTCTTTGCATGTACTAAAGTCAACTATAGTGTTGTTCTGTTCTAGAGAGTCATTTAAGGCAAAGTGGAGTGTTTAGATTGCCAAAGAGAGTTTGAAATTGATGTGTTGAGTAAGTTTTAACCATTCTGTGCAGCCGGTTCCCACGGAACCCTAGCTTTATGGATCAGTCTAGTGTAAGTTGAGGAATCCAACTCTCATAAGCAAGGAAAAGGAGTGACGATGTTCTACCAAGGTCTAGTTCCTATATATCCTGAGTGTTTAAGTTCCCTAAGGTATCTTAAATGGTATGGGACTTAAATGTTCAAGCATAATGAGTGAGGATATCTAATGACGGTTTTTATGAAAGGATGGGGTTTTCATGAATACCCATGAGTGGTCAAGGATGATACTAAGAATTTTTGAGAGTGTCAAATGATCCTAGAGACTAGATGGTGATTTAAAGAAAATTTAGAAAATTCCTTAAAAATCACAAGATATAAAAAACTAGTCTTTAGACCATTATAAGGTAGAGATGACTAAAATCAATTTTCTAAAATTGAGAGAAATATCAAACTAAGTGTTTTCAGATGAGAGAAACAATGTGTAAGCATTGGAGGAGAAATATGGTGAGATTTGAAGTAATGATAAATAAAAAACACCTTGAATGTGATCTTAAGTCATCTATGAGTAAATGTGGGATAAACTGATCCTAAGGAAGACTTAAGTGATCCTAATGTATCATGTTTAACTGGTCTAATAAGATCTGGAAGGTTGGATTGATGCAAAGATGCTAAATTACTACCTATGTCCACCCGGATCCCACGAATCCTTCATGTGAGGGATCCGGCTAGTTATATCCCAGGGATACGACATCTGGGACCATTTTCTTAACATAACACGTGCAAGAATTTGCACTACGCATCGAATTTGAAACTAATGATTTCTACAACAAGTATTCATGTATGTAAGTAAATCATAGCAAGCATGGCATGTAAAAGCAATATATGGGCATGCAATTAGGATGAAGACCAACTTTTCGATACGAGATCAAAAAGTTGTACAATTCCTATTATGTTGTTCTAAGTTAAGATGTCCATGTTTTTCACCATACCACCACATACTACTTAGTTCTAAATGAAAGCAACATTGTTTAAGACATACATCACATGTTTCAAATAGAGATCATACACATCGCCTCCAATCACCCTCAAGCTTCCATCTCACTTTTTCTTCTTCCCCTTTAAGAAATGAGCAATGCATTTGAACATTACTTTTGTTTGTTGGAACTCTTAGGAAGGACTTGGAATGTACGGCAACTGGTCAATGTAGGACACGGGGTCGAGATGGTAATTGTTGACGGGGTTGCTTGCTTCTCCTTCCGTCTCCTCGGATTAGTCTGTTGGTGGATGAGGCATTTTACCGTCAACCATGAACCTTGATGTTCTTTCCTCGGTTAGAGTTACCATCACCCGGTTACAAAAGAAATGATCATCTGTATAGGGAGAGGGTTCTAAAGCAAAGACAAAGTTTGCTAGGCGAGTTAAAAGCATAACATACGGTAGAACCATTTTGTCCGTCCTAAAAACACTAGACATCCTTTTGACCATGTAATATGCAAGGTTGAAGGGAGTTTCGTTGACGAGGCAATAAATCATGTACACAAGACATGCATTCGGATGATCCTTGTTCTCAACCAAGCAAAGAACATTTTCCCTAAAAAAATGTTCCCATTTTTTTTGTAGAGAGGGAACATCTTGAAAAGCTTCATTTGAAAGGGATCTCGGTGAATGACTTTTGAGTTTCTAGTGACTCGGGTTTGAGAGGTTCTTTGTATGAATACGACATCTCTTACCATGGCCGGTTCATGAAGGGGGTGAAATAAACCTCGTGATCATCAACCATGTCATGAAGCTTGGCGAGTGACCAATCATTGGAATACATACACACCCCATGGTGAGGAATGCGGAGAATCCGGGCAAACTCGGCAAGGGTTAAGGTGTAGTTGTGCTCGTTGAAGATAAAGGCAATGGAGATGGTTCCGTCATCATTTCTTATGATCCGAACACTTTTGTAAAACACGGGACATATTTGTTTGTTGATATGGAGGAGACACTGAAAATTGATCCTAGAAAAGACTTCGGGAATGTCGGTATCATTGAGAAAAGATTGATCAACCACACGAACTTCATGAAAAAACCATTTTTGTAGCATTTTGAAAGCTTTTCGATCTTTAAGGTCAAGACCGTCCTTTCGGTGATGCATCGGTATATAATGAGCGGTGTGTTGATAATCTTGTTGTTTGGAACTAGGCATGATTGATCCTAAACAATAAAACCACAATGTGGTGTTAATTATGAGAAAAGTTCCTTTTGAGGTTCATCACAATTTTGCTCAAAACATCTCTTTTGAATTCATTATGAGTTCTAATTTGTATTAATAATGTTTGTTCTTTGATTAGTTATCTTAGATAGCTAATTTAAAAGCAGTGTAATAGCAAATCGTGACAAACCCACTTGAATCAAAATGCTAAAGATGTAAAAATTGTATAACTAGGAGCTAGAGAATGGAAATCACAATGTAGTGAAGATAAGACTTACAAAAGTGATTGAATTGCTTGGATTGATGATGAAAGAGCTCCTAGGAACATTAGTGTTGTGTTTATGGTCGTATATGAAAGAGTAAAGTGAGGAGAATTATCAAACACTTATTATGTTTGCTGATGTGCCGGTTCCCACGGATCCCTTGAAAAATGGATTCGGCTAGTTATAGTTTAGGGATCCGGCTATTCAGCGAGAAAAAGGTTTTAATGGGTTTGATAATTTTGACGCGGGAGTTTTTGATTTCGATTTTTGCCAATGGGTTTGCTCTATATCTTAGGGTTTATCTATTATAGGTGTGATACAAGGTTTTTATGAGTCTTCGTATTTACTAAACACATTTGATGAAGTTCCTTTTTATGAGTAAACCATAAGTTGGGAGAAAAGATAAGAATCATGTCAAATTCTATTTTAACATGATATAGATAATTTGAATAGATGATATTGACATAGATTACTAGTGCAACACCAATATCTCTATGTGGGAAACGATGGATCAAAAACTTTTGGTTAGCAAAAGTTTCTTTTCGAGGTAAAGATGTGTATTGACTAGTTTATAGTAGTGTTTAGGGAAATCAAGCAAGAGTACTATTCCTGATGATATGATTAATATGAAGAACAACTTTTTTTGGAGAATTTGTGACATTGAATTTTAAGCATTAAATCTACGAGTCTTTACATAATATTAAATATATGCAAGGATATTATAATACTACCTAATAGAAGTATATATCATTATTTTATCTATAAGCAATTAGCATAATTTTAGATTAACTAATTGTAGTTAGGAGAACATAGCTTTGCTATATACAGTATTATTTTTATGATTCTAAAAAATCATAGACGCGAAATACTTCATGAGCTTTTAAAATACTTAATTGTATTTTGTAAAAGCAAGTTTGTAAATACTTTGGATTTTTCTTTAGTTAGAACGAATCCTAGCATGAAGATTTCTCAAAAAAAATGTTAGAATGATCTATCACTATCAAACATTTAAAATGTAAAATTTTTTAAGATATGAATTTTTGTATTAAGAAATTTCCTTCTTTCTAGCTTTCAAATATACACGGATCGTATCAAGTTTTTAAAGTACAATATACTCTAAGAAACTTGGTAACGAAACTCTGATGCCAATTGTGGAAAACTAAGGGGGGTTGAATAGTTTTACCGATTAAAACTTCGTTTTAAAGTATTTAGATCGACTTATGTTAATCTATTTGATATGTATGTTGGATATTGATAGATAAGCATATAAGTAAGTAATGCAAAAGATAAAGAGTTAAGGAACACAAAACCACGACACAAGTATTTATAGTGGTTCGAATACAAGGACACCTTCCTTGCCCTACTCTACTCTTCGAGTACCACACTCGAGAGTTTGTAAGCAGTACACAACACAAGCTCCTTAATGTTGCGGAGAAGCCTTACGTCGCCATCCGATACAAGTCTAGACACTGAGTTCTTCCACGAGGTAGAACCAAACCTATCACAATGTCGCCTAGACTTTATCTGGTACAAGGCTAGATATCGAGTTCCATTACAAAAGAGGAACTACTACCCAACACTACACCACAACACAACTATCCAAAGGAGACACACTCCTTGTTACAACACTAGAGAGGATATCAACATCCTCTAACCCAACCTACATAACTTGTACATCGATGCACCATGTCAAATGTACACCTTTGGAACCATTCACTAATGCCTTCAACATGAAACTTTGACACCTTTCATTAATGCCTTCAATACGACACTTCTATGGAGGGAGGAAAGAACTATCAACAAGATGCAATTCAGTGGTCTTGATGATGACGAAGTTTAGCAACTCATGACCTTGAGCTTGCACGTCTTCAAGAGGTGGTGATCTCGCCTTTAAGAGGAACCTATAGAACCACACAAACATAAAACTACATAGAATGATCCTTTGGATCTGTGGTTAGTGATGTTAAAATACTGGGAGAAAGTATATCTAAAAGTGGTAGTGAGCAAGAGAGAAATGGCTCACTATTTATAGACAAAACATGTCTACTGTCCCACGGTTCCTGCGGATCCCTCACCAGAGGGATCCGGCTACTGGGTCAGTTTAGTCCGGATTTCGGGTTGCAAACCGGGTTATAGGTTATGGGTTATGGATCACGGGTTATGGGTATTGGAATATGGATACCCAACAAGATGCAATGTACCTAGTCATTGGGTTATGGATCTTGGATCATGGGTCATGGACTTTGGGTCATGGATCATGGATAATATCCAGCATGACTTCATGCATGATGTCATGCAATGGGTCATGGGTTATGGATCATGGTATATGGGTATGGGTTATGGAATATGGTTTTTACCCAACAACATTCATTGTACCTAGTCAATGGATTATGGGTCATGGGTTATGGACTTTGGTTTTAACCCATTACTTACCTATTACAACATATATAAAGTACATATACATTTCTATAAAATGTAAAACTAGTTGTTATACATATACATTTCTATAAGATGTAAACAATATTAGTTGTTAGTGTTTTATAAAAATGACTTTGGTTTTATATAACTTATTTACTAAACATGTTTTGATGGTTTTAATATGTTTAGTCAAATTGAGTTAGTAAACTATTGGCTCAAAGTTTTTACGTATTTTATTTATTTCGTTAAAATGATTTTATGTTTTTTATCGACAAAACATTAGAAGATCGTAAAATATAAATAAACATTTTTATGGGTTATTTGTATTAACAGATAAGACAAAATTAATCACAAGTGATTAAACTATTTTTGGAAACAAATCTAACTATATATTTCCATATCTAGCAAATCTTTCCTTATTAGTGCATATGAATATTAACCTTTTAGAAACAAGATCTAATTATATTTTAACTAGATTACAAAGTACGGAAGAATAATTTGAAAATATTTTTTGATTACCACAAAAGACAAATTATTGCCTAATGGCACCATGCAAATCCGACAAATACAAAGACGAATCCAACATTTTGGATCCGTGGATTCACCAACTTGCCAAATCTGGGCAGAATTTTTACCTATAAAAATGTACCATTTGCTTGCATTTGAACCACCCTTTTTCCACATTTTTCTTGCATATTTTCACACACTTAGTCGTCATTATAACCAAGATTTTTCAATGTAATAACACACATTATCAAGTCTTTAAAACCTCACTAACTCTTGATCATAATGCTTCTAACTTTCATTTGTTGCAAGCATGTTTCCACATGATGATCCATCCAAGCGAGCTTAGAGATCTTGCCATCCTCATCCACTACAAGCACACACATATGAAGATCCACTACAACCAGATTATTTCTCTTGTAATCTTCATTCATTGAAGGCTTCTTATGATAAGAAGTTCATTTAGATTAGGTATTCTTATCCATTAGACTACCATGTCTTGGATCACCATTATATACCACCTTGTATCACTATTATACAACAAACTAGAGGTTATATGATTTATGTGTTTAGGCCTTAAAGTAAAAAGGGTATTTGGTTTAGTTTGTTTAGTCTTAAAACACATGGATGAAAGGTTTGTTATGTTACACCATAAAACATAAAGTAAAAATGGATTGTGTTGACTTAATTAACTAAATCTCGAGTTGGGTACTCGGGGAGTGGAGTAGGGCGAAGAGGAGCTTCGTGACCGAACTACTATAAGTCATCGTGTTTGGTTTGTGCTTTCTTTTACTTATCGCTTTATATTTATATTTGCACTATGTTTATGTTTGTTTCATGGCTTAGTGATTATATTGTGTTGTGATAACTTGCTTTACTTAATACTCTCTATTATCTTTGTTGGTGTATAACTATTATTGCCACTTTTCATATTGCGTCACACTTGATCGGTTATTTGATACTAAAGATTTAAGATTTTAAATGGGGAACGCATTTACCCCCTATACGTTTTTCAAAAATTGGTATCAGAGTCTCGTCGCTCTAATTTTCTTAAAAAATTAGTTTTTAAAATGAAGTACGATTTATGTATCAAATTACCTATAAAGGAGGATATGATAGATAAACTATTTCTTTGGTTTATACTTACAAAGTTTTGTTGTTAGATATATATTATTATACTAGCTTGAATGTTTTCTTGAAAAATAAAAGATGGATCCCAAACAAAGGAATCCTTGTGACTAAAATTGAATTACATTTTCTGTCCCAAAATCAGGGGGATCCACGGATCCAAAACTTTGGATCCGTGCTTTATGCATAAAGATCCTTCGGGTGCATTTTCAGATTTTGGTTAACTTAAAAAAATTTGTAATGAATCAGCCATGCGTCAGATTTCGATGAAGTCAAAACCAAATTTGAAGTTATTTCAGTGTACTTTCCAATGAAATTAGTCTCATGTCTTAATTCAGGATTTCAAGGTGTAAGTAAGTCAAATAAGCAAAATGACATAGAGTGTCTAAATTTTGAGTTTTGTCTTAGCGTAAATTTTTTATTTATTTATTATTTATTTTTTTTATTCGGGCACTTCTAGTTGGTATCTTTTTGAAAGTTGGTGTATTTATCTTTTCAATGTAAAGGACTTGGTCAAATTTGGAAATGGTGAGGAAACTAATTTGTAAATAAAATCAAGTTAAATATAAATTGTTATATTTAATACATAAAATGAAGTAAAGTATTCTTGTGTGTTATGCTAAATGATTATGTGTTTTACTTTGTGTCTTTATGTAGTTCATAAATCTTTTTTTGTGTTAATTGCAAATTTATAGTTGAGCTATTTAAATCAAGAAACATTTGTGCAACTATGCCATATACATTATTAGTTTTCATGTTTATGCATTAATATGATTTATACTATATTTCTTGCACTAAGTTGTGAAATTGTTCTTGCATTGCATATAAACATAGATCACTCTGTAGGATCGAATAAATAGTTGATTATTGTGGTTCAGAAGGTCGGGGAAGCTAGATACAAGATATATCCATTTTAGAGAGAGAGAGTATGTAACACCCCCAAATTATCGCAACGGAAGATTGTGTCACTAGGGTATTACTTCATAGTTTACAGCACAAGTTATAGAAAACAACTCTAAATGAGACGTTTTGAAATAAATTATCATTTGATTAAAATATCAAAGTTTACAAAGAGAGGTCCCACAAGTTTGTACAATCATAAAAAGTACAACATAAAGTTGTAATGTTTTTCGAATGATAATATATGCATCGTCTTCAAAATATTTTCCATGCACCTTCACATGCCAGCTAATTCCTTTCGAACCTGAGATAAACATGCTAAAAAGTGTCAACACAAAGGTTGAATGAGTTCATAGATTTGTAAGCAAAATAGTTTGATCACAAGTTTTCAAGTCAAACATAAAGTGGGTTACGTTGTTATACACCCATAGTGCGTTTGATTGCCTAACCGGTCAATACAAACGATAAGAACCTCATAGGTTTGAAAACAATAGTGGACAATATAGTTCGTAGTATAATTGCAATGTGCACAATTATCTTCTTGATAGTTATTATTGCTCTATGTTCATGGCATTCACGATTGACTGTGTATATATATCACCGGACGATATATATATTAAGTAACTTGTCGCGGGTAGGTATTATGCCCTATACCTAGAAATTCAAATAATGTGCGTTTGGTTACCTATCCCGGCTAACACAAACGGGATTCGTCAATCTCGATAGGCCTATCCACAATATTTGCGCTCACTTGCAAGTGATTATTGGTCCATGATATTGGGGAATTTTGGCATAAAAAACTTAGGCATGCAATAACACGGTCAAGGCATTAAGTTTGCAAGTAATTATCCATAATAAAACGTTTTAGCATGTATCTCCCCCAAATAGTTTACAAAACAGTTAAACAAAAGTTGGGGCTATGAACTCACTGTAGTGATCAGCAGGATACGGCGAGATTATAGCGTATCAAGAAGTAGCGAGGTTTTAACAACGACCTAAAAATGTAGTAGTCGCATCTTAGATATATAATGAGAAAGTACTAAATAACTTTTATGAAAGTAGTTATATACTTTTGACATTGTACATATTTTTGTAGGTTTACAAAAATATGTGAGTTGGATTTTTATCAAAAATATTAACAAGCCTTAAGTCATATTAAGGTCGGGCAAAGATCCAATCTAATGAACAAGTCTCAAAAACAAGTTTCGGGTCATCAAACCCAAGCTAACCGTACGGCTAGACTATGGTAAAACAACTTGAGACAATAATCAAGGCCATACCTATGGCTATGTCTAAGTTAGAAGACCTTGAGATAACAACCTTGGCTTAACCTTTGCTTTGTTTTGGCCGTAAGGTATCAAAATACCACTAAGGTTCCTTAGTCATGGTTGTTTTCCGGTCTACAACATGTCTAGTTAGTTTTTGTAGTTTTTAGCCTTTGTTTTTCACTTTCTGCTTATGTGCTCCCGAGTTTTTGTAGAAAAAGTCATTCTGAGCAACATTTGTGCTTTACACTTTTGATTATTCGGACTAGAAAAGGGTCAAAATCATGTTTTAAAATTGTTTCAGAAGACTTTTTGTTCCAACACCATATTTACCTCTAGTCATCTTCATTTGGTAATAACTTTTTATCTACAAGTCCTTTTAAAGTGATTCAAAAGCTCAAGTTCTAGTTTTTACTTCCTCTAATGCATTCTTAAGCCTAATCAAGTGCAAAGTCCAAAGTTTACTTATATTAATAGTCTAATACAAGTATATACTTATATTTCATTGCAGAAATTTTGGCTGCACATTCAGTCCCACCAAAATGACCATAAGCTGAGTTCTACAACTTGTTTAGTTGCGAGGCTTTTTCCAAACTTCAAGTTTAGGTCTTAGCTACATTTCATAAAACTAGGCCGACTACCAAAAATGACCAGAACCATGAGGTTTTTCCAAATGAAAAATCTGGTGTGCAGATTTTGACATGTTTCGCCATTTTGGTTCTCATTTACTCATCGGGATGAGTTATGAGGTGCGCCACCTGGTGAAACGACCGTAAGACATAGATCTACAAGCCTATCTTATTGAATTAACCTAAAATTTTACTGAGATGATCAGTTTAATCAATATTTGGGACTATTGTAAATTTCAGGTTCATAAAACCTACCTAAGGCTTGTTTTAGCGTCTTTTCATGTTACAAACTTCATGTACAATGTCAAATGCATATATAATCTTACAAATATCATAAAAATAAATATAGTCCCGAGCCTATTACAACCATATTGAATGTATATGAAAAATAAACAAATCTTACAATGATTTGGTTGGAAAAACACAAGAATCACAACTACAAATCAACACCTAATAACCTCTACTCTTCAACACTTCTCTTTAATCTTCACCAAACTTGAATAATCCTTTCTTAACCTTGTAAGAACCCTCTTTATCTCAGCCCTAATACCCTCGTGTAACTCCAAAAATAACCATGGAAATCTTGAAACAAACCCAAGGATCATCACTAGCTACCAAAACCCTTCAACTTTGTAGTACAACTTGAAGTGTGAATCAAAACTTATAGTGGTGATGGTGGATTTGGATGTTACAGTAACGAAGAGGTAGTAGAGAGGATTTGAGATTGATTTGCATGTGAAAATGACAAAGTGATGTTCTTATCTAATAGTGGGGGACAAGAGGTGTAAGACTTGGGACATGTGGCCACATCAAATGAAAACAACAATATTACTAAGACATGTGTGTAGTTTAAGAGGCAAAAAAAAAGTGGCATAAGAAGTATGAATTGGTTAATTAGTGATTATCTAGTGTTATATTGATAGTTTAGCATTTAGAGGGCATAGTTCGATCCCGGTAATTACTAATGTAAAGTTCTTAAGTCACGAAACTTAAAACCAGGTAACATAAGAATATAATACTTATGAAAATGTCTAAACTTATCAATATACTCTAACTAGGTATATTAACGGTGTGATAAGTCTAACGGAATGCACTTATGTTGTTAATACCTAATAATGTAGGTTTGAGTACGCGTCTTACGTAAAAAGTAAAATGTCTATGTAAAAATGATAAAGTGGTAATAGTTCATATAAAATATAACTATTGGTGATATTCGAGTATTTTGAACACATGGACTCATCCTATTCTTGGGTTGGTCGCGAAGAAAATTGACACAATTAAACTTTTGAGATTACTTATAAAAGTAAATTTAAATTAAATTGTTTATTGTGTTTACCATTGTGTCGGTACGCGTTGTGTGCGGTTTTTACGTTTTGCTAGATAACTTCTCGTTAATTAGACAGAGGTGAACAAAAATGTCCAGAGAGGAATAATTCGAAGCAAAGTGAATTATTTAACTTGGAAAATTATCGGTTAACTACCGGTTATGGTAAATGTGTTTATATTACGGAAAAAGTCAAATTGTCAAAAGAACTTTAAAAGTCAAAGGGTAAAATTGTCATTTTACCTTATGAAAAATTCCGGGTTGCTACAGAGTAGAGAGATGAAGGGAAAATGTGTGTTATTAAAGAATATTAAAAGGTTACAAGACTACACACAATGAGCTTCACCATCCTAGTAAAGTCTAGGAGGGTATATATAGCTTACAATACACATGACTTTGCACTATTGTCGTTTCTAATCCCTGTGTATTTGATTAACTATTATCTAATGTAATTCCCGTAAATGTCATCATATTTACATTCCTAACAATCTCCCCCCAATGGAGCGACATATGGGATTACTTACAACATTTTCTACAAGTACAAATACAAATAAAGAAACATCTTCATAAGCTCTCCAAAGGCTGAGGATGACTGTAGTTGACACGCTTTATCTTGTTCTTATACCTTGGCTGGAGAAATTTTCTTTACTTGTAGGCAAATGCTGTAATATGTATGAATTGGATTAATTTCCCTCCAATTCATACTACATGTCTTTATCAGCTTCTCCATACGCTTCTTTTTGGTAAAGTTTCTAAATGAGCTTCCCCAAATTGACAACTGTTTTCAGCAGATTCAAAACTTTGATGTAGTTGACATGTCTTCCAAATCTTGTGATTTAAGCACGCGGCGGAATTTGTAGAAGATACAGTAAAACGCAATAAACAAATCTAAATTCTTCATTGAGAATTATGAACTGTTGTAGACACGTATCTTGAGACATACAACCTCCTCCAACTAGACTCAAGATGATAAGTATACTCAATACGAAAAATAAGTTGGAGGGAACATGCAAGAAATTAACAACATCTTCTCACTTATGCTTAGGGAGGTGGTATGTAGTGAAGGCTTGGTGAGAAGTGATAATGGTTTAAGGTTTAACTTGTGAGAAGTGGTAATGGTTTAAGGTTAAATAATGATGTGTGATATGGTATATTGTCTAGAATGTTTGAGACAATATAATTATTAGAGAATGTGTGATAAAATGTGGAGAATTAAATGATATTGGGTAGAGAATGTAGGAAACAAGAATATTCAATGTAGAAGTGAAACGCCCTCTACGAGTTTTTTGAGCATACGACTGTATGCTGAAATAGGATACGACTGTATGGTCATTCTGAGAGCATACGGTTGTATGGAACTTTTTACACATTCTACCAAAAATGCATTTTTGAGCATACAAACGTATGCACTTATACCATACGGCCGTATGGTCCTGACCTGCTCATTTTTTGCACTAAATTTTATGCACTAAATTTTCTGCGCATAACCACTTTATAAACCAAATTTGCTTAACCAAAACTTAAATCACATATCATTACTAAACCAAGTTGTGCATACATTTTACAACAAGACTAGACCCGAATATATGTCAAACGGGTAAAACACAGGTAAGAATGGCACTATGTCTAACACCCTTATAACTTTAAAAACACTACTTAAATACTTGTTTACCACACTATTATGAGTTTATAAGTGTATACATAGAAACATGACAACTTAGGGAGTTTTTTGGTAAAAGAGAAAGAAGGGAAAAAGCTCAATTACCCATGAGCTCCACTCGTGGCTAAACCGTGACCTTTAGCCTTAAACTTGATCTCACCTATAAGAAAAACTGAAGCAACATAAGCATAAGCTTAGTGAGATAGCATATATATATATATATATATATATATATATATATATATATATATATATATATATATATATATATATATATATATATATAAAACTAGAAATAAATGTGGAAATATTGCTAGGAGTTGCTTCATAAGAACTTCCCTCGTGTAGCTAATTTGCTGCTTAAACGGGAATATATACTTGCATCGTATCATGCACTAGAGGGCTAGAAACTTCATCATAACAATATAAAGTTCATGTTTGCCATAAATCCACTAGTCATCCACTTAGGAAGTCTTGAGCCCTTGTTTGGTTCATCACACTACTACAAAATGAAGTTAAAGCGACATTGATGAAGTGTTGTATTATGCGTTTAAAATGTTGCATTATGCATAATGTGACACTTTATCAAGTGCTACGTTATGCAACGTTGCCTTAGGTATAAGCGACACTTTCAATTGGAATGTGCAACATTTTTTGAATGTGTTGCCTATATTTACCGAATATGATACATTAAAGTGCAACACTTTTTATACTCAATCACAACACTTTTTATACTTAATTGTAACACTTTCACACTCAATTGCAACACTTATTACAATAAAATGCAACACTCTCTATAACAAAGTGCAACACTTTTTACATTATAATGCAACAATTTTTAAGCTTAAGTGCAACACTTTTCAAAATGAATGCAACATTCTTTCACACAACCACAACACTTTTAGATTCAAGTGCAACATTTTCTCATTATTAAAACTAAATTTGCAACACTTTATTCTTTGAAACGCAACACTGCTAGTTCTTTTCGAGTGACACTTTTATAAATGACTAGTAACACTTTTGTTTCACACAATACAATGCTAAACATGTTACTTTTGTCAAACGCATTCTTGGAAAAGGTCTGATAATACATTGATAATTAACATTTGTTCAACCACATGCATAACAAAATACCGTAGATAACATCATTGTGTAATTTGACAAAATTGTTTAATGTAAGATAAACAACATAAAACTTCTAGTGAACAAAAGAAAAAAGCAACATGTAACCCTAGACATCTTGAGTTCATCTTTGCAAATCTCCAGCTTGAAGTACTATGAAACGATGTTGCCTGGTCCAAACGAAAACGATAGAAAATATTGTTAGTTTACACCGTCATATAAATATCCAAATAATAGACGACCAAATCTCTACAATAAAGTACATTCCAATATAATTTAAGATAAAACTATCAGCCGAAAAATAGATCACTAGACTACATAGCAATAATATAAGTAAAAAAATCAATATAGTGTAATATCAATATAGTGTAAAGCTCAGCTCCTAATCTGCCTAGGACTGCCCAGTTCCACAAATTGAACAATTCTAGCAAAATCGTTTTCCACTAATTTGGATCTACATAACCTTACACCAAGTGCAAAGGACCAAAATAGTGACAATAGTTCAACAGCTACGGCCTACACCAAATGAAAGTTCTATAATTTGATGATACAACATTCTAATAAACATGCCAACCTTTTACATCCTAATCCTAATCCTAATCAGAGGGGGGGGGGAGTTACTAAAAGTCGTAATTTTTTGGAGCATGTTTAGTATCAAACCAGAAGAAGAGGGATGAAACGTACCTTCAACCGAACATAGACGCTAACTCACGCTAAAAACTTTTTAACAACTCCAGGAGGTAACTTTTCTAAAAGCATTATGACTGCATCTTCAACTAATTTGTCACGTTGGTCATCAATTTCCTTACGCATTTCTTTACGCATTTCTTCTATTTCAGCCTTATTTTTTTATGTTCCTCTGCGAGTTCAAGCTTCTTCCGTTCATGATCATCTTCAATCTTCTTTCGCATTTCAACCATCCTTTTCATTTCAGCATCTATAGCAGTTTTCACAGATTCCATAAGCTCCGTTGGAACCATATATGATGTCTCACTCCCATTCACCTTCTTTATTACCTTATTAGTAACACCTTTACCAAAAAGTCTACGGTGTCCATTATACTCTTTGTTCATCACAGCGAGAAAAGGATCTACAGGACCACTTACATCTTGACCACCTCCATCTTCTTCTGGAGCCTGATAGTTCTTCATTTTTTCCTTCATTATAGGCAAGAAAAATGATTACCCAATTCACATCTAACTATATGTATATAATATAAACACTTTATATCTTATCTTACAATCAATATTTCTGTTTCATCGTATGTATCAGCATACACATGCCCTTCTTTTCTTTCACGCGTGCGCTCAAACAATTTAGTTAAGCTAGGTGGTTCCTTGTTTGGATCTTCATTTTTCTTTATTCATAACAAACAAAAACATCGAGAAGACTATCATTAGTGGTATGCATTTAAAAGTAAATATCAAAAACTAAACAATGATGGTTACCATATCCTCACGAATTCTTGCGAAACTTTTTGGACCAGCTGTATGCATGTTTTTTTGTGACATTCGTCGTTTCTTTGCAATTAAACAACGCTTCTGTACATACATTAATAGATATAGAAACATATCAAACGAAAAGTATCATTGATAAAGAAATAGTAATAGTAAATAAACTACCAAATTACCTGCTCTTCTTTTTTATTCCATAAGCGTAGCAACTGTACAAAATCCTTTTCCGGGATACATTTTGGACGGTTCTTCAATCTGCTGCTGTTATCCTTCAGGTTATAAAAGTGCTTTTTCTTGAGCCTTGATTTATGTCCCCGCCAACACGCTCCAATAGTCTTTAGCACCCAATCTTTAGCATCTCCTGGTACAACGTATTTTTCCTACAATGAAGAGTAGTATCGTATAAGTAAAAGAAGAAAAATCCATACATATAGGGAGGATGCATAAGAACATACCAAAACATACTCCCACATTCTGTCCTTATCAGGAACTTTGTGCCATGAATTATGGATCAATGGAGCATAACTATAAGTACGAGATATTGTACCCAAAAATCGAGAAAATTTTCCTACTACGTCGTTTTCCTTGGTTACAGGTCCAATAGGTTGTCCAAATTCGTTGCATATGATGACCTCACGCAAGTTTCGCGTGTGTATGTTATGCATCATTGTTGGTCCTCTTTTCTTAGTGGCAGAGATGGCTAACATATGTATAAATAGTTAATATAAATAATACTAATTCAAATGAAAGAAGAAGGAAAGAAACAAAAAAACCAATGGTATTCGAGTTAACCTGTTTGCTTTTGTAACTGGGGTCCTGAAGTAGTTCGAGTTCAACATCATCATCCTCACTGCCATCATCTTCTATCTCATTATCACTATTATCAAACAAATGCTCTATATTCTCATTCTCATCGTCTTCACCTCCATAATTTTCTATATCAGCATCATTTACATCTATAATCATGAAAGAATAATTATGATGAAGTTTATAAAGGCTGAAAATTGATATATGAAATTTTATATTCGTAAGAAACTTGTACAAACAACCCCTTATTCAAATTCACTCAACAATAAGGTCAACTAATAGGTACTAAATGAAGTACACTGGTTGTTATCACGCATAAACCATGTATTTTAATTTTAATGTGTCACAGTTAATAAAATAAATTTAAAAACAACACATGCATGTACCATGAGATTGAAAGTCATCCTCTATGTCTTCATTCTCATCATCTTCACTGCTTACTTCCTCCCCCTCTCTTTCATTCACATCTATATGCATAGAAGATTGATTATGAAAGAAAATAAAAAAGGTTTACAAATGCCCTATTATCTTGCTATATAATATTTTATTTGAAGTTTGTGGTTGACATATCAAATATGTACCTTGAGATCTTACGTCATCCTCATCCTCTTCGTCCACGAGAAAAAGTTTTTTTCTTGATCCACTAGAGATGCTTGTTGTTGCAGAATTAGGCTTAGTTGCATTCTGACCCGAATGCCTTTGCGACCCTTTCTTATTTAATACAAGTTCACCCATGGTGACTTTTGCTCTTGATTGATTCTTGTTTGCTGCATTTCTATCAATAAATTGTCCAGTTCGCTCATGAGCTTCTTTACATTGTTGTAACCTACTATTTTTTGCTGCACTAGAATCAGCAAAAGTTTCCAGTCCATCATAACCTTCCTCGGATGGTAACACACGAGTGACATTTGGTGCAACAATGCGGTGCTTTGTTAAGTTAGCATATTTGTTCATGGACAAAGGTGGAATATACCGTGTACGAAGTTGCTGTAACAAGTGAAATTTTGATAAGAGAAACATTGTATACAAATAAAAAAATTATAACTCTTGTCATATTGCAGGTACTTATTGGAGTTTAATTAGAATAGGTCATTTGGAGCTTAGCATGGGAATGAGGTCTATAAGGGTTCTCAACATTCAGGCTACGATTCAGGATCTTTTGGTTTTGGTTCTGTTTTTATCAGCCTGAATATTGGTAATTATAATTATTCTGGTTCTGGTTTTTGGGAGTGCAATACTGTCTACATTATTGATAAAGGTTTCAGGATGGTTTGGAATTTTGGATTGTCATTTGGTCTTCAGATTACATACTTTCAGTGGGTATTTTGGGTTCAGGTTATATTAAGTTTTCAGTGAGTATTGATTCAGTATGGAAATATGGATTGTTTCTGGAATTCTAGTTGTAATATTACTGGTATAATGGGGGCTGATAATTGCACTAAGTTATTTATTTATTTTACTTAGGTAAAAAAAATTGTAATGTTATTCAAATCAAGTTACCTTTTTGGGTGCTCCAACACTTGCAGAAACTTCTTGAGGGTAATCTTCCAGAGCCTCAACATTATGATCATGAGAAGATCTGGCATTGGTCTCACTTATAGTTGCTGATTTCTTTTTCGTTTTCTTTGTTTTTTGACTATCTACTAAACTTGTCAAAGAATTAGCAATCTTTTTAATTCCTAACTCTCTTAATCGTTCTTGGTTTTCTTGAACCCTCAACATTTTACTCCTCTCATAATCATTCATCCGTGTTGTTTCACCTTGGTCTTGCTTGCTTTTGTTTCCCATACCTGTTGTAAGTCAAGGAACAACATTAGTTGATTAGTCATAATAGAATGAACATTAATTATAGAAATTGGTTGGAATTACTAAAAGGGATTGCAAATAAGTAAAATATTATAGGCATACATGTTACATAACATGCATACAAGTTATATACACAAAGTATAAATAACTAAAAACTTGCTCTAATGTAACTAAAAGCTTGCGCTAATGTAATAATATAATACCATACAATATTAACCTAAAAATAAGCTGCAAAAAGCTGATATGGGCACTTGTATGTTCTGAGATGACAGAAAAAGGGAACTGAATGGGCACTTTTGGAGGGCAAATAAGCTAAGAAAAAAGAAACCTAGGTGCAAATAAACTTAACACAGATTGAGATGGGTGCATGAAGATTCAATAAAAGCAATTTTTGAAAATTTTAGTTAAAAAATGAACAAGTTAGAAGCTTATGAACAGCAGCAATAGCTGCTGTTCTTATGCAGAAAAAAATGTGGCAGATGGCTTTTTTTTTTTATAAAACAACTTTTGCAACACTTTTAGTATCAACTCCAAATCATTTAAACTAACTTACTAACATTAAAAGAAGTTTGACCATTAAAGTCAAAATGGGTAAAACAGATTTTAGACCCAATCAAAGGCTTAAACCAAACACCCCTTTTGGGGCAGAAACACTTAAAACTGATTTTAAAAAAACTTGAACTTGGCTTTTCTTGTACAAAATCTGACTTACTAACTTAAAAGAGCTCTTATGATCAAATGAAAATGAGTAATAAGCAAATAAGCACTTAAGTGCTTATTTGCATATTAAGCAGAAAATAGGCGGATAAGTACACAAACCCCTAACAGAGTCCTTGGTGAAACCAAAAATTTACATAATAAAATAGGCGGATAAGTCTCAAAACTCACCCACCATCGATTCCCCACATAAGGGAGATCGATTGGGCAGCCTAACAGAGTCCTTGGTGAAACCAAAAATTTTAAGTCACAGGGTAACGGTCTAATAATCGATTCATACACAAACCCCAAATAAATTGAAATCTACATAATAAAACTGAATCTCCTAGCTGTTCCCAAAGTGAACAAAATAATACCCAACATAATATCACAAATGATGTATGGTACTCTATGGTTTTACCTTTGTTCCGAGAGGGATGAGGCTCCACAACGAGAGTAGCTAATTTGAGATAAAGGTAGGGACGATTGGGTTTACAGTAAATGAAAAGGAGGCTCAATTGGCAGTTCTTAAGAATTCATGGCTGAAGGTAGTTTGAGACTGCAATTGCTTGGAGAAGAGATGTCAAATAGCAGTTTAACGGTTATCTCTTGGCATTTATACGTTTATGTATCGTGGCCTGGGTTTATTATTTACAGGGGGTGTAAACGAGCCGAGCCGCTCGTAAAAAGCTCGGGATCGGATCGGTAAAAAGCTCGAACGAGCCGAGCCTAAACAAGCTCGAGCTTTTTATATATAAACGAGCCGAGCTCGAGCTCTGGCAGGCTCGGGCTCGGCTCGGCTCGTTTTCACCCCTAATTATTTGTTTACATTAATTAACAATTAAAATCAAATTACTATAACTATAAAAGATTCGGGCTTGACTCACAAAAATCGGAAACCAAAATCGAATTGAATCAAAAAACTGAACCGCATTTGTAACCGAATCGAATTGGTCAAAACCGAATCAAACCGAATTAAATATTCGATTATTGGTCGGGTTATGCTTTTGGCAAAGTGAAAACCGAATAAACAGAACAACACGATAACCGAACCTCACAAATATATATAGTCGTGACAAATTAGCCAAACAATAAAACTTGCCGATTTTTTAAGAGAAAACTAACAATCTAAAAATATATTAATACAACTATCGCGCGCATTTGTCTTAAAAGGTACTTAAATCAAACACAAGCCGGTTAAACCACGAGTTTCATATGTACATTTTCTTTTAAAAAAAGTTAAGCAACGTGTTCATTAATAACCCAAATTACTAAATCCAATTCAAAATGATTTAAGTCATTCTATGTTAGTTTACCACTAAATATCGAGAATGGGTAATTATTAAGTTCGGCCCATATCCAACAAATGTTGGCTAACTAATAAGGGTCTAGGATACTTATGATGTTGGCTAACTAATAATGGTCTAGGATACTTATGTGATATCCCAAATCCAAATACTTCTAGTTGCAAATTCACCGACGCCACTCATCATAGCCTTAAAATCCATAATGATCGATGGCTATCGTTTTCGATCATGGTGGTTTTATGGAGTGAGCTAAAACAAACTAATTAATCGGTACAAAAGATACATAAAATATAAAAGCATTAGGCGGGTTGTAATGGGAGTATAACTCACGCGTGAGACCCATGTGTGTTAAGCAACTACACTTACAACCTATTAAGTCAAGACCATGACATAAGCAAAAAATACCTAATTGAGTCAATATTGTTTTACGTATCTTAAAAGTAGTGGTTCATTAATACATTTAATCTTAATATGTTTGGTGAGCTCGAGCTCGGCTCGACTTGTTTCCACCCCTACTTATATTTATCATTAATAACTGTTTTAAGAATCTCATACCCTGCCCCAGCTGGATTGGGTTTGTTGTTGTTGTTGTAAGTGTTTTAAGAATGTATATTGATTATGCATCAACGAATTGTAAAATTGCATGAATACGCGTATTGCTGAAAATTAAGTTTTTGAGGTATTTAATGTTCGAAAGTTATGTTTAATTTAGCTGTACATTTAGCTTTTATACTTGTATTCCGGTAAGTTATTTTTCATTTGTTAGGTCATGGGCCTTGATCGGTTTCAACCCGTGTCATACTTGTGATGCTTAAAAGCTTATATTGGATAAGAATGCAGAGTTACTCGCCATTGAAGAAACTGGATTATAACAGAGAACTTCTTATTACTTACTAGAAAGTCCACGCGTAGTCATTTTATCCATATTACTTGTCCAAGCCCACTAAATACACGCTCGAATCAAACCCATTACTAAGGTTCATCAATAAAAACTTGATAGTGGCCCGACATAAATCCCATGCCACGTGAGGCCTGTAGAAACTCATCAGGCTATGCAACACAACTCGGTTAAACCACGAACTTCATATGTATACTTTTTTGAAAAATTTAGGTGGAAAGTTCATTAAAATCTCAAATTGCTAAATCCAATTCAAAATTATTTAAGTCGATCAACTATGTTAGTTTACTACTAAATATCGAGAATGGTTAATAATTAAGTTCGGCCCATGAACAACAAAGGGTGGCTTACTAATAAGGGTCTGGGATTCTTTTGTGACATCACAAATTCAAATACTTATAGTTGCAAATTCACCGAGGCCACTCACCATAGCCTTAAAATCCATAATAATCGAGGGCTTGTCGTTTCCGATCATGGCGTGGTTTTATGGAGTGAGATACAACAGACTAATTAATCAGTATAAAAGATACATAAAATATAAAAGCATTAGGCTGGTTGTATTGGGAGTATAACTCACACGTGAGACCCATGTGAGTTAAGCCACTACATGTCAAGACCATGACATAACAAAAAAAACCCAATTCGGTCAATATTGTTTTATGTATTTTAAAAAATAGTGGTTCGTCAATACATTTAACCTTATAAGCCAAATAAGTAAATTTCCATATCATCTTCTACAGACACTTGATATTATTAGCAAAGGTCAAGAATCACAAATTAGAAACCGAAGCGAGTGGTAAAACCAAGATAATGCGAAGCACACATTGAGAAAAACAAAGTATTGCTACCAGGGGTTAAGTTGTATAAAAAAATATTGATGGACTTTGGCTAAACATTTTGTGATAGTGGTAAATCCTAAAAATCAGACGATCAATAGTTGGTGAAGCAAGTCATTGAAGCAAGTTTCGAGGCATTGTCCATTTTAGTATGGGCTTTCGCTGGTGGTATTCTTACATGTCAGGGTATTTTCTTCGATCTTGTCGTACTAACTATTCGCATTGACGCTAGACCACTTGGTCATATAGTGTTCCGGTAGGTCATGTTTCATGTGTTAGGTCATGTGTCTTGATCGATTTTCAACTTGTGTCATACTTTCTACTATGTGTTTGCGTTTAACTGGTAGGTCAGAGTTGTAAATTAGTAAGTGGGATCATTTTGGGTACGCTAGGGTTGGTTCGTTGATTTGTTATGATTGTGTCAATGTAATTTAGCATATATTGTATTTAGAAGAAAAAAAATAGAAATAGAATCAAACTAAAAACGAAAAAAAAAATAAAAAAAATAAATAATAATAAAATAATAAAAAGCTGGATACCAAACAAGCCCAATGTTAGAGTATATTATAGTGCCATAAAATTTTCAAATATATTTAGAATTTCACTAAAATTTAACAACGTCTGGTTGATGGTCGACTTGCTCATTCCCCCGCCAAAAGTAATTTCCCCGCCAATTATTCACATACAGGTAGTTGACAGTTAACCACGTTTCTTCATCTCTATCCTCAACTACTTACAAACGTCCAAACCATGATAACCCATTACCACAACCCATCTGCCTGCACTACCATCACTTGCGATTTGAGTGGACAAACAGACAACACCTACGAGCAAAACTGGGTATATATCTCTCCATTCACCTTTTTTTGGCAAAGTAAATTTCATTTATTGGTTGTCTTTGTTTGCTACTTATGATTTATTGGGTATATTTGCAAATTGTGAATGCCAAGTGTTCGATGAAATGTCTAAATGAAATATTAGCCCCGAATACTATTAGCTACACACATAACCAGTTCCAATCTCTACTAATGCAATGTCCTAGTAGTCTAACAAGATTTTGATGTTGAAGTTTTGCAATCAGTTTAACCTCATTTTTGAATTATTGCAATCCTTGTCCAGAGAGGCTGGATAACCTCTTAACATCAATTTATTGGCATCCTGGAAGAATACTCTGACCATCGATCAAGTATTCACACTTAATTTTGTTACTACTACTTGTAGATAAAAATTCACTTGGAAAAAAAAATTGTTACCTTGTAAACAGGCCCATACCTCCTTGTCCTAGCTATTTTTTCTATGCGAAGTCATCTGTAGCAGTCATTAATCTTTCCAGCTAAAAATATGGAACATCAATGCCTTCTCTTTCATCTTCTTTACGGTGATCTAAATGAAGTAACTCGTTCATTCGTGCATATTACTGGACTGAATATACGTGTTTGATAACATGATTAATTGGTATTATGTATAATTGTATATGCATGTGTTATATAGGTATATTTGGTATTAGTCGTCTTGATAGACCATACACCCCTGAAGTAGCTTGCAGTGACCTCTAAGTGACCCGAGACTCAAGTAGCTAATTGTTTAGGTAACTTGTGGTGTAAACAAACCATTTGTTTTGTTCAGGACATTGAGACATGGGGGACGATAGAGACTGGATGTATTTCCCTAGAAGGTTGCCTGAGTTTGAAGCTGGAGTTAATGAATTCCTTGATGCTTCCTTTGCTAAGTCGGCAATTGGAGGTGAAATTTATTGTCCATGCAAGCAGTGTAGAAACCGTTACTGGTGTAGTAGAAAAGAAGTAAAAGACCACTTAATAGGACAAGGATTTGTAAGAAACTACTATGTGTGGCGTTTTCATGGTGAAGTACCCCAAAAAATAGGAGTTAATACGGTTAGCGAAGATGATACAATCATGCATGACAATATGGATGAGTTATTGCATGATAGGTTTCGTGATACCGTAAAGGAAACAAATAATGTACACCCAGGCCTAAATGAAGAGGCCAAAAAGTTTTATAGATTGGTGGAAGAGGGGAAGCAGGAGTTATTTCCTGGTTGTAAAACTTTTTCAAAGTTATCTTTCATTATTAGACTATTACTCTACAAGACGCTTCATGGGCTTAGTAATGTGGCCTTTGATGATCTCCTGAAACTCCTGAAGGAGATGATTCCAGAAGTTAAAATTCCTGCTACTTTTACTCAAGCTAAAAGTATTGTAAGAGATTTGGGGCTTGATTATGAGAAGATACCGGCGTGTCCAAATGATTGTATGTTATACTGGGGTAATTACAAAGATGCTGATGCGTGCCACATATGCCACACTTCCAAATGGAAAGAAACTAAAGATGACCAAGGAAACACGCACAATGAACCTTCCGAAAAAAGTTCAAAGGTTCCAGCTAAGGTGGTGTGGCACTTTCCTTTAAAGCCTAGGCTACAAAGACTTTATATGTGTTTAGAAACAGCTAAATACATGACATGGCATGAAGAAGAACGGCCCAAAGATGGAAATTTAAGACACCCTGCAGATGGGCAAAGTTGGAAGGAATTTGATTCAAAGTATCCTGAGTTTGCTGAAGAACCTAGGAATGTGAGGTTGGGGTTGTCTAGTGACGGATTTAATCCATTTAGAACAATGAGCATTTCACATAGCACATGGCCTGTTGTGTTAGTTAACTACAATTTACCTCCGTGGATGTCAATGAAACCAGAATACTTTATGTTGTCCTTGTTAATACCCGGTCCCGAATCTCCGGGTAATAGCATTGATATTTACTTACAACCTTTGATTAAGGAGCTAAAGGAATTGTGGGATGATGGGCTAGACACATATGATAAGTGTAGGGACGAGACCTTTAAAATGTATGCAGCCTTAACATGGACTATTAGCGATTTTCCAGGTTATTCAATGTTATCAGGGTGGAAAACTAAAGGAAAATTTGCATGTCCATGTTGTAATTATGAAACCAGCTCATTATACTTGAAACATAGCAGGAAGACATGCTATATGGATCACCGCAGATTTTTAGATGCACAACACTCATGGCGACGAAATAAGAGTGCTTTTAATGGTCAATTTGAGGAAAGGCTTTCTCCAAAGCCCTTATCAGGTGTTGAAGCTTTGAAAGAGGTGTCCAATTTTGAAAATCTTTTTGGAAAGAAACAAAAGAAAAAAAATGATAGCACTTGCCCATGGAAGAAAAGATCAATATTCTTCGAATTGGAATACTGGCAGTTCAATTCATGTCGGCATAATCTTGACGTGATGCACATTGAAAAGAATATATGTGATAATTTGATCGGTACTTTGTTGGATATAAATGGGAAGTCAAAGGATCATGCAAAAGCTCGATTTGATCTTATAGAAATGGGCATTAAAGAAAGACTCCAGCCACAATTATCTCATGATAGTGTGCATGTTATCTTCCAGAAAGCATGTTTTTCTATGTCTTCAAAGGAGAAGGACATATTTTGTCGTACTTTGAAGGAAGCAAAACTGCCGTATGGTTGTGCATCAAATATAGCACAGTGTGTACGTTCTTCAGAAAGGAAAGTATCGGGTTACAAGAGTCATGATGCTCACATATTATTGCATTACTTACTACAAGTTGCAGTAATAAAATCATTACCCAAGCATGTCGCAATACCTTTGATTAGGTTGGGTGCTTTCTTTCAAAGTTTATTCAGCAAGGTTATAAAGCCCCAAGAACTAGATCGATTACAATTAGAAATAACCGAAATACTATGTGAACTTGAGAAAATATTCTTGCCGGCCTTTTTTGATATAATGGTTCACTTACCTATTCACTTGGTAAATGAAGCCAGGCTTGGTGGACCTGTGCAGTACAGATGGATGTACTTCATGGAAAGATACTTGTGTAAGTTAAAGTCATATGTGCGGAACAGGAGTCGACCGGAGGGATCCATAGCTGAAGGGTATTTGATAGAAGAGTGTTTGACTTTCTGTTCACGTTATATGCACGAAGGAGTAAAAACAAGACTCAATAAGGGTGTAGAAGATTTTGATTCTTTAGCTCACACAAATGAATCTGGTGGAGTAGTATTTGTGAACTCTGGTCATCCTATTGGAGGTAAGAAACGAAGAAAAGGCAAGGTTTTCACTTTAGATCATTTGTTAAGTGAACAAGCACATCGCTACGCCTTATTCAATACTGATTGCACAGAGATTGATGAGTATATAAAGTAAGTGACATGTTAATAACTTTCCTTCTGTACAACTTATATGTCAAAAGTAAAGTATTTCACAACTAATCAATTTTTTTGTTTAAATGATTATTTCATAATACAGTGAGCACCAACGTTATATTGATAGCCAACCAAGAAAAAGTAGATGGGCACGGGCTCAAAATCATAGTCATCAATTTGCCGATTGGTTAAGAGATAGAGTAATAAACAACAATGTTCCGGATCATATTTTTTGGCTAGCTAAGGGTCCTAGTCCGACATCGAGGAGGTTTAATGGGTATTATGTCAAAGGGTATAGGTTTCATACAAAATCACGTGATGATAGATGCAAGACTCAAAATAGCGGTGTTTCACTTACAGCTTTAACTCCTAGTTTTGCAAGCTCCAGGGACAAAAATCCAGTTTTGGGTAATGTTGAGTACTATGGCAGAGTTTTAGAAATAATAGAACTCGACTATTGGTCAAAGTTTAAAGTTGTTTTATTCCGTTGCGAGTGGTACCAAGTTGAAAAAGATGAACTTGGTTTAAGCTGTGTTAATTTCAACAAATTATGTTGTTCTGATGATCCCTTTGTCATGCCTTCCCAAGTGCACCAGGTTTTCTATGTACCAGATCCTATACAAAATAGTTTGCATTATGTAGTAAATAAGGTTCCTAGAGATCTCTTTGACTTTGAGGAAGAAAGTAGTGAAAATGTTGCTGACTCTTATTGGTGTGAGCCTAATGATAATAGGTTGGAATGTTTGGCACAAACTAATGAGCATGACGGTGAATTGTTGAGAAGGGATATGCCTCCTGTTGTGGTTGATGCAAATGCAAGTTTAGCCGATGTGGATGAAGTTGACAATAAAAGCGACGAATCTGATTATGATGACACATTATGGGATTGGATGCCAGGAGATGAAGATAATGTCGATGATATCTAACGAGAGTTATGTGCTTAGGAGTAAAAAGAGCATCTTGTCTAAGTTAGTATTGTATACTGTTATTTGTTATAGTATATTAAGCTTTCTGTTATTTATACTTTGTTATAGTATATTAAGTTAGTATCCTATTTTCAATTTTCTATTGCTAATATGAATCCCACAATGCCCTTTTTTTGTTTTTTGTGATACTCAGATGCTATTGTATGTCATAAATTAGTATCCAACCACTCTACTTTTCATTTCGTTTCGTTAAATTCAGCTGATTATTGTTGTTAATACTTAGTATCTGATCTCTAAACTGATTTAACATCAAACATTAAAATTACTGAACAAATAAAATTACATGATCAAGTAAGTCAATATATCTCTGGGCCTAATGTTGTTATGGTCACTTACAACAGGTATGGGAAACAAAAGGAAGCAAGAACAAGGTGAAACAACAACGATGACTGATTATGAGAGGAGTAACATGTTGAGGGTTCCAGAAAACCAAGAACGATTGAGAGAGTTAGGAATTAAAAAGATTGCTAATTCTTTGACTAGTTTAATAGATAGTCAAAAAACAAAGAAAACGAAAAAGAAATCAGCAGCTATAAGTGAGACCAATGCCAGGTCTTCTCATGATCATAATGGCGAAACTGGGAAAGATTACCCTCAAGAAGTTTCTGCAAGTGTTGGAGCACCCAAAAAGGTAACTAGATTTGAATAACACTACAAAATTTTTTTTGCAAAGGTAAAATAAATAGGTAACTTACTGCAAGTGTCAGCCCCCACTATACCAGTAAACTTTTGTTTGCATACATAAACTTTTGTTGTCTGCATAGTGGACTTTTTTCTACAAAATTTTTGGGCTGCTTATTCATGAATATCTATTTTCTACTTTAGAAAGTAGCTGAAAAAGCTAAGGCCAATTGGGCAAAAAAGAAGATGGTGCAAGCTACAGCTAAAAAAAGTTATGCTAGGGTGCGTGAAGAACTCAAGGTAATTAAATCTTATTGTGCAGCTCTTGACGTAAAATTATGCATATGTATTGAGATTATATATTTCGTTTGAACAGGATTGTTTAAAGGGAAATGAGCTAACTAGAAAGGAGTTGTTTCGTGCTTGCTTCTCAAAAGACACATCATTGCAAAAAATGTCGAAGCTACAAAGGCAATTGATGATGCGTGATGATGATGCTTGATGACTTGAGGCAATTCACTTCTACTTTATTTCTAGTTGCTGCATGTTTGGCTACTGTATTTACATTTTGGCTACTGTATTTTCGTTTTGGCTACTGTAGTTGTAATGGAAGTTGCAATTGTAATGCTACTCATTTTCTTGCTATGGAACTTGTGCTTTGTATTTGGCTACTTATTTTTTAAGTAGCAGTTGTAATTGCTATGGAACTTGTGCTTTGCATTTTATTGCTAGTGTATTTGCTTTTTGGCCATTAGGAAAAAAGTGATGCTGAACTTTCTCTCCAAATTTTTTTGCATTTGGGTTCCAGTTGTCGAAACCCGAAACCGACCAAATTATACTGAAGAAACCCGAGCCTACCTGAGTCCAATTTGGTTCGGTTTCGTTTCCAGCTTTTCTCCAATTTTGGTTTTGGTTCGGTTCGGGTCTGCCCATTTTGGTTCGGGTTTGACCCGATGCTCGACCCTCCTAAAATAACTTAAGGCATGATAAAAAGGGTGTTTGGATGTGTATATTTACAACGTGATCACGCAACTTCATAAAATCAGAACTATCAATTTCTTATAGCATATAGTTAGCTAGGTATATCTAAATTTATCAAAAAATATTTCATTTAGTGATAAATGAAAATGTTCATCAAATTCTTGAAAAGTATAAAAAAGCATCTTAAACATATGTAAATGCCACACTTTCCTAAATGTTGTGCAACACTTTTTACAATGTTGCGTGATTGAATAAGATTTGGAGCACTTT
Source organism: Chrysanthemum seticuspe (assembly GCA_019973895.1). Lineage (NCBI taxonomy): Eukaryota > Viridiplantae > Streptophyta > Magnoliopsida > Asterales > Asteraceae > Chrysanthemum > Chrysanthemum seticuspe. The sequence goes on from BPTQ01000002.1 coordinate 50,220,277, forward strand.
AAACCAAAGTGCTGTATCTTTTCCTTGAAGAAAATGTAACATTTTTATAAAGTGTTGTATTTTACAATAAAAGATGCAACACTCAAAAAGTAATGTTGCGTTAGATCCTTAAATGCAACACTTTTTTAGTAAAATGTTGCTTTATTATTATTGAAGTCTATAAGGCAACAATCTTCTTAAGTGTTGCTTCTAAAATGCTGCAATAGCTTCATTTTCTTGTAGTGTCATAGCATTATTTCCTCTAGTTGTCCATTTAGGACGTCAAGTCGCATTTTAAAGACTTTTCTTATCATGTTGTGCTATTCATCCACTTAGGATGTCTGAGTTCTATATTTCACTACTAACGAGACACATGAATGTACTAATCATCCACATAGGATGTCTAAGTCCCATTTTAGGAAATGAGACACTAATGAAGGCTCAGTTCATCCACTAAGGATGTCTAAGTTCCGTTTTAGAACATGTGATCACATAATAGCACGTGTGACCCACTAAGGATGTCTATATCCCATTATTGGGTCTTATTGCATATAATTATGCAAGTCATCCACTTAGAATGTCTATTTAAGCCATGTCGTCCACTAAGGACGCTAAACAAGTAATAATGCAATATTTTAGCTAAAAATGCATAACTAAGACCACATGGTCATTACGGGCTATTTTGACGCGTTCATTTCACATATAAGCTTATACCTCTTAAGTCATTAAAGCTCATAATATGCAATAATATAAAGTGAACTTGTAACACGAGTATAACACGTGAACATGCTATAAACTTAAACATGAGAATCACGAATTATGTGGCACTTCTAACGGGTTACTAAAGTCCTGTTTCTACTCTTATATATGTTACTCACCTCGATTTAGCTTGAAAGGTACCTCAAGCTCCCGTATACGTCCCCGACTAACTATAACCTAGGAGCATGTAAATAACACATAGTTTACTTGAGATAAGGCTTAGCTTGTCATAACAAGCATTAGAAGTAAACTAGGCCATAAGGGGGTGTTTGGTTCTGCGGCTTATATAATCACATAAGCTCACTTTATGAAAATCAACAGCATAGATTGATGTTGTGGTACCTTTTAAGGTACCCATCACATAACTAAGCTCTTATACATGATTACAAGTATTCTTGGTGATTTCTCAAATATCAAAACTTTACATAATCATGTAAAATTCAGCAAGAACCCCATATATGGCATAAATACATCATCTTTAAGCATTACCCATTTAAGGGAGCACAAAACACGAATTTAAGATCAAGATATCATTTTTACCTCAAATTGGATGATAGGAACACTAGATTATGCGTTTGTGACCTTAAATACACTAACTTCTTATCTTGGACTTAATCAAAATGAAAAGATCCTTGAAACCCTAGCTTATGCTTATCTTTGTGTGTGAGACGTGGTGAATGAGGATGGAAAAAGATAAGTCTGAGACTTTGATAAGTTCCAGACTTATCTAAGTCATATATGTATTTTACTATAACTTTCATCTTTTGGCAAAACTGGTCCATGGAAGTAAAACAATTAAATGAAATTTTCATACGAGGTCCTTTTGATTAACTAAAACCTATAAGGATAATGAAATTTAACTGGGAAGTTTTTAAAATATTGATAAATCATTATCGTGAAAATTAAGGTGTTATAAGAAGTGTGTAAAAAGGTTTTGTTTGTTGGGAAGTGAAAGTGCACAAAGAATATTCAAACTTCCAAATAACCAAAGTCAAGTAACCAAATAACATAATCCATGAGCAAGAATAAACATAATCACTAATCACCTTGATGCAAATAAGATAAGTGCTTTGCATCACAAGTAAAGCACATCCCATAAAGGGAAAGGATGCATTTACGCAAAGTAACCTTGAATTAGTTCGACCAATAAGGGAGTAAACTCGTTACGTGATTAGAGAAGACGTACAAACAGATTATGGCGATATGAATACTTTCATTTGATGTTATATTGAAAGTATAAATGTCGTAGGTTTGGAAAAAGAGTTTTGGCCTTGGCTACATGCATTTAGTAAAGTAGTTATGAGTTGGTGTTTTCGTAAAACGGGAAGAATTGTTTTGGCCATCTCTCTAAGTCCAAACCTTTTTGTGAGTTTACCTAATAACTCAATTATCATATTCATACCTAGGGGTGGAAAAGAGCCGAGCCGCTCGTGAAAAGCTCGGGATCGGATCGGTAAAAAGCTCGAACGAGCAGAGCCTAAACGAGCTCGAGCCCGAGCTCGAGCCTAAGTTTGGGCTCATTTAATAATCGAGCTCGAGCCCGAGCTCTATACAAAAGGCTCGTTTAGGCTCGCGAGCCTAAACGAGCCCTAGAAATATATACGTATATATATTTTCTATACGTATAACCGTGTTAACGAGCTCGAGCCTTGTGTTAACGAGTCGAGCTTTGTGTTAACGAGCCGAGCTCGAGCTCGAGCTTGTGAAAAATTTCACGAGCCGAGCTCGAGCTCAAAATGTGAGGCTCGAAACGAGCTCGAGCTCAAGCTCGAGCTTTTTATATATAAACGAGCCGAGCTCGAGCCTAAACGAGCTCGAGCTCGGCTCGACTCGTTTTCACCCCTATTCATACCTATAGTGAAAGAACCAAATTTGTCAGGTAAGAGGAAAGTCGACTTTAAAAAATGGAGTTGAGCTTAACAAAATCTTGGTGCGCTGCTGGCATGCTTGCGCATTAGCAGCCCGCTTGGACCAGTTAAGGTCCGGTTAGGTTTTTGGCTAACGTGTGTTATTTTATTTATTGCGAATGTTTATTTTTCATCGTTAAAACATAAACGAAACTTAATCAATGTAGCACAAACATAATCCTTATCTTTTATAAAATGTAAGTTAAAAATACTGTAATATTCGGCTCATTTGATTTGAAATTCAAAGTCCTTTTATTGGTATATCTTTTTATAACAGAATTACTAAATTTTATCCTATTACCAGAAAATTTGTATCCTATTATCAAATCGAATGTAGGTCAAAAGCATTGCAACATTGAGCTTATTTTATTCGAAATTTAAAGACGTTTTTTATTGGTATATTTTTATAATAAAAATTCTGAATATTTATTAGATATTTAATAAATAAAGTTTGTCATATAAAAAAATTGTAAAAGGTAAAAGTTTAAGGTAGTTTCGTAACTTCTTACATAGTTTAGGGGTATGTTTTGGAAATTTCTTTATTAAATTTAAATTTAAACAAAATTTAGGGTTGTTAATAAAATTATTACATACTTTAAGGCTGTGTTTTGAAATTTTTTTAGGCAAAAAAAATTTATATTTATAAATAAAGTTAAACATTTTCTATAAAATCATAAGTAAGTCAAATGTATTGCAATATTGAGCTAATTTTGTTCGTAATTTAAAGACCGTCTCATTGGTATATTATTTATTAAGAAATCATTAGACATTTATAAGATATTTTATAAACAAAGTTTGTTATGTATAAAAATTGTAAATAGCTAAAAGTGCAGGAATGAAGGGATGTTGCGATTTATTTATTTATTATTTCTTTTTTATTTTTGCGAAACGACGTTCCACACTATAACAAATGCATAATACATAAAAATACTTTAAATGTTGCATTGGTAGAACGAAAGCCAAGGCCGTCTTTGAGAATTCGGGGGCCTGGTCGAAAATAAAAATGGGGCCCTTAAAGTTCAAATATAACATTAAAAGTTTATACATTTCTATTCGATACAATACAATACAAACTAGTTATGCAAAAAGCGTCACAATAACTTTATTTAATACAAAATTTACAATCAAGTATTTAACCCCCTAATATAATTCCTTTAATGCAAACTTGCCGACTAATCACATATTTAAGCTTATTCTTATAGACTCAAATTGCTTAAAGTTCTCTCCCTCTAAGAGAGACTGGCGGTACCATTTCAAGCATGAACAAACCTATCTTGAAACTAGGAGATGCCCGAAACTAGAAAGAGTCAAATGTAAACACGTTATATAATATTTAATGTGTGTTTCACTTTTCATTAATGCGATTTACTAAATTTGAGCCAAACCTACCAAACCAAAATTAAGCGGTTGCATAAAGGTTGACATTTTGATTTTTCGACTTGAACAAATCAAGAAAACACCTTGATTTAGGTTATCTGCATGATATTTGTTTTACTAAATTTGAGAACTCAATTCAAGTAATGCACATTTTATCTTACACATGTGCGTATGACTAATGTAACCGTTGTAGAAGAGTATAGGAATGTCGAGGAATTGATTGTTATTTAAGAAAATAATGAGGTAGACTCGTAGAGTATGATGAAATGTTCTAAAAGACTAAGGAGAATTATTTTGGTATTTCATGTCTTAAATGAAAGCAAGTAAATTATCAGGTTTTTGAGAGATTTGATTTTAAAATAATATTAACCTAAACACAAGAAAATAAATTGCGATAAAAGTAAATGTTGTGTAAACAATAGCTGGGAAAACCGTATTTATCTAAGGTACACTACTCATTAATAACTAGCTATATATGTTGTCCAGCTTAAAGGGTATTTAAAGGTAATTTAGCCAAACTTCATCAATTTAATAAATTTCAAGATTAATATTTCAATAAAAGAAATAAAGTCTTTATAAGTAGTAGAAATAAATAAGTATATTGCATTTATATCTATGCTACATATAAAGAAAAATGATTTTTTTTTAAAACTTAAAAAACTTAAAAATAAGTTTATTTATTTATTTTATTTTTTATTTTTTTATTTTTTTTAAAGAAAACTTAAAAAACTTAAAAATAAGTGATGTGTTATGCCCAAAGTACCATTTTAACTTAGATATATATAAATATTTTTTTCTTTTATTTTTTATTTTACTTTCCCACCAAAAAAAGTTGATTTGCCTTAAAAAGGTTATCTCATAACCATAATTAAAAGTTTATCAATCACATTAATTACATACTATATATACTTATTTCAACTATTATATAACACATAACTCTTAGAAAAAACTAGAAAAAAGAAAAATATCATAGAAAAAAAAGGAATGGTTTTACCAATAGTTATCATATTTCATTTTCAGTTTCAGTAAATATTTTATACGGTTTTGATACATTGTAAAAATTATTTTTTAAATTGGATTGTCGTATGTTACAACATTTTTCAATTATATTTTGATTATTCTACGTTGTTTGCATAAACATTACAAGGAACACTTAACCAAATATCCCATATATAAGTATCTGCCGTTATATCTCCTCGCTATGCATAAGTACTCATCTAGTTTGTAGTAAAATGTAATGTAAGGCGTTTGGAGATATTACCTAAAAACTTAAAAACTTTAAAATGAAAATAAATAAATTACTCATGCATCCCTTAACTGTAGTTGGTAATAACATTCACCATCTAATTAATGGTTTAATTCTTTCTTCATAGTTTGGGTCGACCCTTAAAAGAAAACTATTGTGGTTTTCATTCTGATATTTTTCAAAATATTTCGAAGATTACCTCTAAACCTAAAAGTGTTACATTAAGGCTTACCGCGAAAAATCCTCAAGCCAATACTAAAGACCGTCAAAAAACAAGAACATAGAAAGTTTACGAGGGTGCTATGCTTAGTTTAATTTTTAATGGGTTATAGACTTTCAAGTAACCACCACCAAATAGCCTAGTGGTAAGGTCATTGGTTTCATCGCAAGAAGTCAAGGGTTCAAACCCGCTAGAATTATACATTTAGAGGTGGCTAAGGAAGGGCCTGAAACAGTCCCAGGATTATCTCGGTGAAGCCACATACATCTGAGTAAAAAAAGCTCATCCTCCCCGTATAAACTGAACATGAAAACGATCATCTGTTTACCCATTTATATGGGCTTCCAAGGCCATAGCTTTGAACCACTAAGATCGATCCTTTTGATAAACCCACTTCAAAAGCCTCATCTTTGACAACCAAAACCATCAAACAAACCAAAAGCACCAGAACCCAACTTAAAACGTTGGCAACCAAACGATTATCAGAACTCCTTAATTTCTAATGATCATAGGATCCAAAAAATGTTCATTTAAGCATAGTGAACCAAAACCAATATGATCGAAATCTCAACTTAAATTTGAGTAAGGTAAATAGCAGGGACATATGAAGTAAAGAAAACTAAAAAATAAAACATCAAAATGATAATACTTGCGAAAAGTCATTACGGTTCATATGGATGTAACTTTTAAAACTAAGATTGGTACTAACAAACGTCCTTCATATGCTTGTCTCGAAATGGTATAATGAAAGCATTGTATTCTTGAACCTTGGACTATCAACCACATTCATTTCAGAAAGTCGATGAAACCATTATATGCTTGTCGTTGGTTTGATGAATAGGCATCATCAATTGAACCTTGTCCAGCAATGTTTTGGGGGCTAAACCCATTCATCACTGGGGAACCTCTCGCAGCTTGATTGGTCATGAGATTCGCTTCTGTTTGGCATCCGTTGAGTGACAAAGTAAGATCAGTAATCTTACTACTCCTATCTTCATCTGTTGATGGCATACGTCCATGCTTGATTGCATAATCTCTTTCACGACTCTTTGACGGAGCTAACACTTGTCGCTTTTCTTTAACTTCCCATCTTCCACCACGACATCTCTGGCACATGAGAAAATGATTTCGTTAACAATTAGCGAAGATAAAACTAATAATATACTTGAAGAAAATGATGTGTAGCTGATTTTCTTATACCAGTTGACAGTAAGTGTGAGACTTCAAGTAACATACTAAGTTATAAAATAGCAATTATATAAATTTAAAGGAAGTTTATAAATTGTGCCAAGACAACTCAAATAACTTCAAAATGTGTATGAAATTATCTTTATTTTAGACTTAGTTAGTTGATTACTGGCCCACCTGGATTTTTCATTATTAAAGCTTATTTCTAACAGATTAACATTGTTGATACAAAATTATCATATTTTAAAGGGCTAATTACCTATTAAAGCACTATACTTGTCAAGAATGTCAGTTCTGCGTAGCGAACTAAAAAAATAACTCTTTAAGCCATTAATGTACATTTTTGTCTTTCTTTAAATATTATGACCATTTTACCCTTAGAAAAATATTTCAAAAAAAAAAAAAAAAAATCAAAAAATTTTTTCAGAAATTTCGAAAAAAAAGTATTTCGAAAAAAAAAATTCAAAAAAAAATTTTGGAAAAAAAATTTCGAAAAAAAAAGTATTTCGAAAAAAATTTAGAAAGAGTAAAATGGTCATAATACTTAAAGAAAGACAAAAATGTAAACATTAATGTCTAAAAGAGTTATTTTTTTAGTTCGCTACGCAGAACTAACATTCTTGACAAGTATAGTGCTTTAAAAGGTTATTAACCCTATTTTAAAGTATCTGAAGAGACTTTGGAAACTAAGTCTTACGATAACTAGTCCGTAAACGTGAGCCTTGTTTCACAAGTAGTAAAGTTTATAGATCGAGCTTGTGTGTTGCATAAAAATCTTTGTTAAGTAGTGGCATGGTCGAGTCCAAAAATATAAAATAAAAAGGTACAAAAACCAACTCCTGTATAACTTCATATATGAAAATCTTACCTGAAGATGACTAGCAACCTGCATTCTTGTAAGACCAGGGACATTCATAAGCTTAACAATCTCCATGGGATAGCATCCTGATACGAAAATACAATGACTTAGTGACAGACAAATAAGTAGAGTAACTATTGGAAATACAAATACTAAAAGATGATATATACTTCCTTCCCCAAGCTGCCTTGTCGCGCTAATGAATTTGGTATGAAGTTCCATGGTCCACTCGATGTGATTTCTCTTCATAATGTCATAAACATCATTATCCTCGGAGGATTGATAACTTGTGATATCATCCTTCCTTGGGGAGCCTCTTTCCTTCCTTTTACTCCCACAACTTCTACTCTCCTGTAAATTAGTTTGAACTCGTGTGGCAACATTATGAGACGTAGTCTTATTTTTACATTTTCCATGCTTAAGCATTTTCTCTCTGATGACATGTTGATGTATAAGCATTATTACATCGACCGTAAGTGGCTTTTTCAGGACAAGAAAAGCTCCACTCTTCAAAGCTTCAACTAGGAAGTCATCATCATCTTCCTCGGACATCGCTTGAATATAGATCAAGTTAGACATTACATGAATATGTTTTTTTTAAACGACAATTGCATCAAAAGTTGAAGTATAAATTTGAGAGCAGTGCTACTAAAAACTCACCCATTGATAGTAATTCCTTGATATCTGCTGATCTTAGAAATGTATGAATATCCACGTTAGTAATCTCCCTATCTACGAGCAAGAGGTCATATTCATTCTTCTTCTCCGACAGCAATTTTAAAGCCGCACAAGCATCGTGAATGCAAGTAACTAACAAGAGCAACATAGGAAAGGATATGATACATCTATGAATTGAAGATGGTAATTAAGTGTAAAGACGAATATATATAGGTTAAAAATACCGAAATATACATATACAAACCTTCGGCATTTGTAGGAGCTTTTAAAGCCATATGCGTGTGTTGGAAGAAGATATTATTTTGATTCATTTTATTTATTTATTTATTTATTTTTTATTTTTGTTTTTGTTTTTGTCTAACTTGCGCCCCTATTTAACTAAACTCGAACTTTTCTTTTAAGTAAAAAATTCATTTAATGCACATTAATTAAAAATATAAATTACTTTAACTACATGTGATTTTTAATTTATAAACTCGACGTTTCCTTTTTTCACTCGTCCAAAACAACGACCTTTGGGCACTTATTAGACAATTTTTTTTAAACAAGTCAGTTATGAGTTGCAACTTGAAAACAATAGATATACGCATCGTCCTTTATTTCTTTCTACCATAGGGCACGTGTATATTGAGCCTCTTGGCCAATAAAAATCAAAATTTTGTTTTCAATTTAGTCAAAATTGATAATTTTAATTTTTGTCTAGGAATCATAAGTAGAACTTTTTTGTTACTGTAACGTTACATTCCAACGTTACCTTCCTATTAATCAATGAGATCTATAATTAAGTCCACACTTTCGAAAAAGAATCTATCTTTTATAGAGTTATGTGTAAAAGTATTATGTTTCATAATCTTTGATAAGTTTCAAAATTGAATAGATTCCCTTTACCAAAAAGTTTTCTAAAAAAAACTTGTTATTTATATTAACATAATTTTAAATACCAAGAACCTCGTATACATACGGGTTATAAATATTGAAAAAGAAGCATGATTTTAAACTACTTTTAATACCAAAACCCGTGCCACCCTGTGATTTTCATTGGTTCATACGAGCAACCTCTAGTATTACTTTTTAAGTAATACAAAACAGAGTTGTACGTATGAATTTTTAATGCAACGACTTGTGATATGTATTCATTAATTGTCTTCCTATTTGAAGCTTATGTGAGGATAACTCAATTTACAACTCACACCCAAAAACAACATATACACACATTTTATAAATATCAAAATGGAAGCACAAACATTAGATTAAATTAATTTTGATACCAAACCCCTTGTATGCATGAGTTATAACTAGTAAACATGTCGATCTTAACTTTGGATTAAAGTATACAATTATTAATTACAATCTAAAAATAGTATATCGCCGTGTATGACTTTTTAAGGTGAAACTCAATTCAAAATTATTTAGAGTTTCACATGAAGGAAATCTTGTTGAATTAGACCATCCTGGAAGAGTTTATGGCACACATCTAATCAACTTTAACATTTAATTTTGAACGAAGCAAATGCCGTTAACTATCAATAATATCACACTGCGTATAGTAAACCAAAATGGAAATGATGCTTCAATATGAAATGCTTTCAACAAAGCTTAAATTTTCAGAAAAAAAAAAAAAAAAAAAAAAAAAAAAAAAAAAAAAAACGTTTATGACGATTCTTACCTTGAAATGAATGAGACTGTAGTAAGCTAGCAATGGCATACACGTCGTCCTTCTTTTCGCTAACAACCAAAACTTTAAAAGAACGTTCTTGTAATTTTTTATAGGAACGTTCATTTAAAACTCCATAGCTATCTGAGCTTTGAGAGTTTTGGGAATAGCTATGGCTATCAGACATTTTTTTATCACAGAAGTACAGAAGACACAGAGAGAAAAATAAAAGGAAGTGAGGAAAATAGGATATTCCAAATATAGGGAGGGAGTTGAGGTGGGATGAGATGTAATATTATGATCACATCACAAATACAATGATGCACAAATCTTTTATATATCAGCCAGATTAGTTTAAAAAATTAAATGCTTTGGTCAAATGTAAGACCAATATGTTAATAAAGTTAATAGAAATATGCTAAGAAATCCTTAGTCAAATGATTATTTTTACTCTGACCAATATATGATTATACTTGTAATATCTAAGATATTATCGTAATTTACAGTATCTTCTTATGTGAATGAGAAAAATGAATCATATTCTGATAATTCAGGAACTCGTATCTTTAAGATAATAAAAGAAAACCTCACCAACGGGCTTTGATCCGGTGGTACTCGTGTGATGATTATGTCTCCACCTAAAATATTGTGGGTAAGTTTCATAAATGACAATAGTGAGATTGTGTAAAAATGATTAATAGTGAGTGCAAAGTAGCCAAGTGCTTGGATACGGTTTCAAAAAGAACAAAAAATACGCAAGTCTTTTGGAGTTTCTTTCTGTTAGACTTAAGTACAAAATAACATTATATTTTATATTATGTTTTGTATAATACACTTACAATTAATTTTACATATTTCAAAAGAAGAAACATCAAAACGATAACACTTCCGAAATGTCTAGACTCTAGAGCATTCACTAACTCAATTTAAAGTCATTACAGTCCATATGGATGTACCTTTGTAGTTAAGATTGGTTCTAACAAATGTCCTTCATATGCTTGTCTCAAATTGGTATAATGAAACCATTATATGCTTGAACCTTGTGCGATCAACCACACTCATTTCATAGAAAATCGATGAAACCATTATATGCTTCTCGATGGTTTGATGAATTGGTATCATGAACTGAACCTTGTCCAGCAATATTTTGGGGACTAGACCCATTCATCATTGGGGAACCTCTCGCAGCTTGATTGGTCATGAGATTCGCTTCTGTGTGGCATCCATTGAGTGACAAAGTAAGATCAGTAATCTTACTACTCCTATATATGTTGATGTCATTCATCCATGCTTTATTGCATTTTCTCTTTCACGACTCTTTGACGGAGCTAACACATGTCTCTTTTCTTTAACTTCCCATCTTCCACCACGACATCTCTGGCACATGAGAGAATGATTTCGTTAACAATTAGCGAAGATAAAACTAATAATATACTTGAAGAAAATGATATGTAACTGATTTTTTCTATACCGGCCAGTTGACAGTAAGTGTGAGACTTCAAGTAAGATAGCTAAGCTATAAAATGGCAATTATATAAATTCAAAGGAAGGTTATAAATTGTGCCAAGACCATTCAAATAACTTCAAAAATGTGTATGAAATTATCTTATTTTAGACTTAGTTTTGTTGATTATTGGCCCGCCTGGATTTTTCTATATTAAAGCTTATTTCTAACAGATTAACGTTGTTGATACAAAATTATCATATTTTGAAGTATCCGAAGAGACTTTGGAAACCAAGTCTTAAGATAACTAGTCCGTAAATGTGAGCCTTGTTTCACAAGTAGTACTAGTAAAGTTTATAGAGCTTGTGTGTTGCATCAAAATCTTTATTGAGTAGTGCCATGGTCGAGTCAGCCTTGAGCAAGTTAAACAAAAATATAAAATAAAAAAGGTACAAACACTAACTCCTGTATAATTTTAAGTATGAAATTCTAACCTGAAGATGACTAGCAACCTGCATTCTTGTAAGACCAGGGACCTTCATAAGCTTAAGAATCTCAATGGGATAGCATCCTGATACAAAAACACAATGATTTTAGTGACAGACAAATGTTTAGAGTAACTATTGGAAATACAACTATTAAAAGCTAGATGATATTTATACTTCGTTCCCCAAGCTGCCTTGTCGTGCTAATGGATTTGGTATGAAGTTCGATGGTCCACTCGATATGATTCTTCTTCATAATTATGTCATAAACATCGTTATCCTCGGAGGATTGATAACTTGTTATATCATCCTTCCTTGGGGAGCCTCTTTCCTTCCTTTTACTCCCACAACTTCCACTCTCCTGTAAATTAGTTTGAACTCGTGTGGCAAATTTATGAGACATAGTCTTGTTTACATTTTTCATGCTTAAGCGTTTCTCTCTGATGACATGTTGATGTATAAGCATTATTACATCGACGGTAAGTGGCTTTTTCAGGACAAGAAAAGCTCCACTCTTCAAAGCTTCAGCTAGGAAGTCATCATCATCTTCCTCGGACATCAATTGAATATAGATCAAGTTAGACATTACATGAATATGTTTTTTTAAATGACAATTGCATCAAAAGTTGAAGTATAAATTTGAGAGCAATGCTACTAAAAACTCACCCATGGATAGTAATTCCTTGATATCTGCTGATCTTAGAAATGTATGAATATCCACGTTAGTAATCTCTGTTGGGATTTTAGAAGCGTTAGCCAAGTAACGCATACGAGTACGCAGCAGAATTGGATCTAGTTATCGCAATTAGGTTAACACGTATTTAATAAACAATTAACGAATAAAAGGTAAATTAGGAAATTAACCTTTGGCGATTAATGAACGCAAGTGAACGAACAGGAAAACCAATAGAAACCCTAGTATAAAGATTAGATACCTCTATGATTATCACACACAAACACGAAAACCGAATACGTTCGATAAAGAGCTAGTCGAGAACGTATAAAACCCAATCAGCACTTGAATCACTTGAATACCACACGAAAAAGAAAACCCAAGAACCACGGCTTGCTTCTTATCCGAGAACCATTATTGTTCGATGAACAGTACCAACCTTTGCCCGATACCGGACAAAAGGGTCCGATATCTTTCTGCTTGTTGTCCGACAAAAACCCCACGACTAGAAACAGAAACCACCTCTTGCTGCTGTTCGAGAACTAGGAACCAACAAGAAACCAACAATGATAACTTCTAAACACTTGGATTGAGGTACGATTCAAGTTTAGAACACAAACAAACCAAAGAAACCTAATCGACTTTGAACAAGTCGAATTTGAATATAAACAGGATGCAAAAATCAGTTTAGGTATTTAGGGATATAAGATTATGCGTACAAATTGAGGTTGGGTGTGTTCGCTTAAATAGCCAAGCAAGCCGTCTCTTGTTTGGATCATTGCTTGGTCGACAAGCCAATAACCCAAACAAACCTCCCTTGCCCGATCAGTGATAGACATCAAGGCCCAAGGCTAGTCCATCCAATCCGACCCAAGTTCCCTTAAACAAGCTGTCCATGGGTCATGCAAATCGTGTCAAGTTGCATGCATGTATATCGAGTATATATTCAAGTTATATTACGTTCGACACGCACACTCGTGTTTATCGTGTGTGCCCCCATAAGCTCACACACTCTTAGTCGTTTACGTGTGTTTTAAACTCCAAAAACCAACAGCTCCCACTTGGGAGTTGGTGTGTCGAATGGCACACAAAACTAACGACGAAAACGCCTAGCAACGCTTTCACTAGCTTTTTAACTAAAGGTGTCTGAGATCATGGTCATTCAATGTCTTGCTTTAATCATCTTTTGTTATAGATACCGTTAATCATGGATATGGATCTTAAATCATTCCATATAGTTTAACCATTTAGAATCTCGTTATAGGTTTTAATTCAGATATACCAAATGTAATCAAGAATCATCTTGCATTACCCTTTGGGTCAGGCCAAACATTTATCTGATTAAATCTGGAGAGGCGCCATGGTATCTTTCTGCACATATCAAGTGGAGTAACAAATCCTTTATTGACTACAAGTGTTGTGAATGCTGCTTCACATCACTCCGAAATATAGCCTTTAAAACGACCTTATTCAGATAAAGTTTTGCATATACTTACAAAAAATGATATCCACACATAACATAACTTGCTTGTATCTCAAGTCTAAGGACGAAGATAACAAACCATTTTCAATATTTTACTTATGACAAGGATCTAAAAGTAAATGTTTGAAAGTTGGGGAATCCAATATGCAACTCTAGTGAATACATATGTGTTTGGTGGGAACAATCCAACTTCTCGTTAGAATTATAACCAACACTCACATTTGCCTTACATAACAATATTCCTATATTGTTAACCGACAATGGACATATTTAGAATGATAAATCATTTCATGGATTAAACATGCAAATATGGAATAACAAATTTATATGAATATAATAACAAATACCTCGTATCTTATTAATCAGAAAATAATAACTGTCTTACAATTCCAAATTATCCAAATACTAATTAACATACAGTTTACATGAGACTACTAGAAGGTACCAAACCTATATCTCTAGTCAATTTAGAATGCTTAGGATACTTCAAAGCTTTCGTAAATGGATCAGCTAGGTTTTCATCTGTGTGAACTTTTAATATCTTGACATTGCCCATTTCAATGGTCTCTCAAAGATAATGAACTTTAGCGCGATAATGTCTAGAACCTTTAGTGATTCCGCTTTCATTAGCTATAGTAATGGCTCCAGTATTGTCACAATACATATTCATGGGTTCTTCAATTGCGGGAACAATGTTCAACCCAGAAATGAATTTACGAATCCATACATCCTCTTTTGATGCATCACAAGCAGCAATATACTCAGCTTCTGTAGATGAAGTAGCAAAGATACTTTGCTTTGTGCTTTTCCAATCAACAGCACCTCCATTTAGAACAAATACATATCTAGTCTGAGATTTTAAGTCTTCAGCATCTGTTAGATATCCAGCATCAGTGTAGCAAGAAAACCTGAGCTCTTGTTCCGTCTCTCCTCCATGAACCAGAAACATATCCTTAGTATTGCGTAAATACTTAAGAATGTTTTTCACAGCAGTCCAGTGAAGTTCACCTGGATTCTGTTGAAATCTGCTTGTCACATTCTGTGCGAACGCAACATCAGGACGAGTACATCTCACAGCATACATAATAGAACCTATAGCCGAAGCATAAGGAACTCTTTGCATGCGCTCTGTTAGGAATTAGAAATTCCAGGTATTAAAGAGTCGGTCACCTCAAGTATATGTAATTGTTAGAAAGCTCGTAGTCGTAGTTATTTTAAGTTAAGTAGTATTTAGTTAAGTAACACCGTGGAGGACGGACGGGTCTTTACCCACTGTATGCCTGATCCACAGCCCGATGTGTGGCGTTTTATGTAAGACTATAAATACTCTCTACCTTCCAAGGTAGAGAGTTGGAGCTCATAATAATATTTTTCACTTTCTCTCACTAAGTTCCCTAAACCTCTAACTTTCTCTCTCTAGAATTCCATCTATATGATACTTTGTGTTATGGTTTGATGTGTATGTGAAAAGTTATATCTTACAATTGGTATCAGAGCCATGGTTAGATCATATCTTGCACATCTTTGGATTTATAGTGGTTTTTGAGTTTGAAAAAGTTTAGTGGTTTTAGCATCATTTGGTTGATTTCTTGTGTTAAAGTTTGAATTTTGTTGGTACTTTTATGTTTAGAATCATCACAAGTGTTTAGGTTTTCATTTGGTAAGCTTGAATCATCTTGGTTGGGTTGTTTTTGGATTGAAAAGTGATGTTTATATGGTTTTTCATGCTAGCGACTTAGTTCACGGATAATATTCTTGGTAGCGACTTGCTTCACATTTTTGTAGCGACTTACAGTGTTGGGGCTAGCGAGTTAGATCTAGCGAGTTAAAGTACAAGTAGTGGACTCTCCACTACGGGTAGCGACTTGGTGGTAGCGACTTGGTCTGTAGCGAGTTGCTCTTTAGCGACTTGCATTGTTAGCGACTTGAGTAGCGAATTGCTGCCGAAATTTTGCTAGCGACTTGAGTGTTAGCGAGTTACCACTTAGCGACTTACATCTGGCTAGCGACTTGGAACTCTAGCGACTTAGCATGGTGGCGAATTAAGTGTTGGCGACTTGGTGTAGTATTTTCTAGCGACTTAGCATGGTGGCGAATTAAGTGTTGGCGACTTGGTGTAGTATTTTCTAGCGACTTAGTGCAGTTTTTTTCTAGCGACTTAGTGCATTATCTTCTAGCGACTTGAGTGATTGTTTACGGTTTTCTCTTGATTTAGTAAAATCCCGTGAAAGAATCTATTTCCCGGTTTAATCATAGAGTTATAAAATCCCGTATAATCTGTTAACATGTCTTCCAACGTTCCTACTGTCATCTCCACTGTTGCCGAGGATGTTCAAGCAGCTGGCTCAGATACTCGTCCACCCATGCTTGACAGAACTGACTACGATTCTTGGGCTCAACGAATCAGACTGTATTGCCTTGGAAAGGAAAATGGTGTCAACATTCTCAAATCCATTGATGAAGGACCATATCGAGTTGAGACGACTAGAGACATACTTGATACTAATGCAGATGGTACTCCTGTTTACGGAATGGACAGACCTAAGATGTATGATGAGCTTGATGATAAGGATAAAAAGAGATTTGATGCAGATATCAGGGCTTCAAACATTGTTCTTCAAGGTCTTCCTAAAGACATCTACAAGCTGATCAATCATAACACAGATGCTAAGGCAGTTTGGGACAATGTTAAGATGCTTCTCTCAGGTTCAGAATTAACTATGGAAGACAGAGAATCCCAACTCTATGACGAATTTGAGCACTTCAAGATGAAACCAGATGAGAATGTCTATGAGTACTATGTGAGATTTCATAAGTTAGTTAATGACATGAGGAACATCAGAATGACTATGCCTAACATTCAGTTGAATTCAAAATTTGTGAACAACATGAATCCCGAATGGCACAAGTTTGTTACCGCTGTGAAGCTCACTAAAGGATTGAAGAATACAAACTATGAGCAACTCTATGCCTTCCTCCTTCAGAATGAGAGACATGCTATGTTTGAAAAATTAATTCTCAATCAGTTCAAAACCAACCAGGGAGAGACAAGCTCGTCTAATGACTCTACTGCTTTCTACTCAAACATCGGAATCACAACCAAAGCATCACAAGTCATACCCGTGGGTAATGGTAATCACAAACTCATTCCTGATCCTATGTACAAACAAGCTGATGCTGATGCTCACGTGGGTAGCTTCATTAATCAACTAGCTCTTCTCATTAGTCAAAACATGAATACTCTCCCACAAACCAACAACAACCTCAGAACTGCATCTAACCCACACAATCAAGCCACTGTTAAAGATGGAAGGATCGTGGTGCAACCAGTTCAGGAAAGACAGTATGATCAGGGACGAGGTGGAGCTGGGAGAGGTTATGTTGGAAACCAGAATCGAGGAAGGAATGGTAACCAAGGTCAAGCTAAGCCCATCAAATGTTATAACTGTGGTGGAGAGGGACACATTGCAAGGAACTGTACATCTCCAAAGCGTCCACAGAATGCTGAATACTTCAGAGATAAGATGCTGCTGGCTCAAGCTCAGGACAATGGTGCTACTTTGAATGAAGAGGAATTGCTGTTTCTTGCTGAGGGCAATGCCAAGACCTATGATGCAGATGTGGATGAGCAGCCTATTCAGGAGATGGGTCACAATCATCAGAATGCCTTTCAAGTCGCCGACTGTGATGCGTACGACTCTGATGTGGATGATGGACCTACGGCACACACAATTTTTATGGCTAGCATTTCTCCAATGGTTTCTCCCAAGGTCTCTCCTTCATCACTAGCTGGGCCATCCCATGACAAGCTCATCTCAGATGTATTAAAACTATACGATGATGCTGATGTGTAACAGATGCATGACAAAGTACAATCAACGGAAACTATTGAATCAAATATTGAAAATATGGGTAATATCGATATTGTCCCATATGATCAATATGTGAAACAAAGTGAAAGTAAAGTTGTACCAAGTGATGCATCTTCTGCAGTCAACAATGACTATGTTTTTGATGAATACACTGCATGTGCCCCTGATGATTCTATTATTTCTGAACTAAATGCCTATAAAGAACGTGTTGCTATTTATGAACAACGTGCTAAGTTTGAGTTGACCACTCGTGAGCAGGAAATGGATGACCAAGTAAGTACAGTAATTAGAAAAAGTAAGTTTAGAGAAGAAGTATTGAAACAAGAATTAAATTCCTTGCAAGAAAAACTTTCTAAAACATCTAAGCAAAAACAAGAACTTCAAGAAAATGTGAAAATGCTTAAGCAAGAATTTAATGCAAAGGAATCAAAACTCTTGAGAGATTTTTCTAATCTGAAAACTTTGAAAAACAAACTTGAGAACAAGTTGTACATACAAGGAAACACCATTCAGACTGCTCACATGGTCACTAAACATCGAGTCTTAAGCGATAAGCATAGCATTCCCCTTGTTGAGGAACCAAATCCAGAGGTAATTAAAAAGGCTAGAAATGCTCATAAGGTACTTTATGATGGTAATGAAATTCTTAAGCCTAGGCAGAAACCTAGTTGCGTTGAGTGCACTGAGGAAGATAAGAAATCAGATGAAGTCACTAGGGAAAGGATGAACAAAAAACAAGATGACCCGAAATGCAAAGAGAAAAAAATTATCATCACTCCCCATGACTACAAGAAGGAAAACTGGATTTCCTTGAACATGTTCAAGCCTCAAACATTACTGACTCCCGAACAATTTTTTTGGAAAAAGGATTTAGAAAAGCTGAAAGCGGAAAATATTGTTGAAACAAACCCCCCTCTATGGAAAATGCCTAGAGCGACTGAGTATCCTCCTAATACACCAATGCATCTAGTTCCTAGAAAAATTGCCACTAAAAGCAAGACCTTAATTAGTCAATATGTTATATTTCAACTGTTTGTTGATTTTGAGAAAACTTGCAAGAAAAGGATCACACCCACTGGTATAACGGAAGGAGAAAGGGGTTTTGAGCAAATGAAAGAATGTTATTTAACTGAGGTCATGCCTTTCTTTAAGCTTCTGAAAGATCACTTTGAGAGTCTTAAAAAGGGAATTGAAACTGATATCAAGGGAATGGAAAAGGAATTTGATGCAATGGTAGCTGAAGTTAGTGATTATGAGTGTGCACTAAAATATAATGAGATTGAGAGGAAGAACTTGCATACATTAAATGAGACTCTTATTACTGAATGTGTTGCTCAAGATATTTTTTTCACTGCTTCAAATTGCTCTATTAATGCTTCCAAATTTCATGAACTATCTGTTGCCCTGAAAGTCTCCCATGATCGTGTCATTGAGCTTGAAAAAACTAATTCCAAACTAAACGAGAAAATAGAACTGGATGATCACGACACTTTAGTTAAACATTTTTCTAAACTAGAAGTTGAGTATTTTAATTTACAACTAAAATATCAACATCTCAAAGAAAATGTCAAAACTTCAAATATCAAGACATCTTCAGATGCTCCAGAGTTTGATGCAGTTTTTCAAATTAACAAACGTGATGAACAGATTCAAGCTCAGTGCAACACGATCAGAAAGTTGAAAGCCCAGATCTCTCAATTAAAAGGTCAAACAAACAGTATGACAGGCTCCCAAATGCCTCCTCCTTTAGATTCTCAGAATTCTCAAATGTTTCATCTTCAAAACTTAGTAAATGCTTTACAAAAGGAAAATGAAAGTTTTCTAGAAGAAAATGAAAAGGTTAAACGTCATTTCAATGAGTTATTTGAATCAATTAAAGTCACTCGTAATAAAAATAACGATCAAATAGCGTCATTGCAAAAGGAAATTGAGAATCTGAAGAGTCAGGTAAAAGGGAAAATGCCAATGACCAATGGGGAGAATGTTGTATCTAAGGTTCCCTCTTGTAATAAATATGCTTTATCCGTGACATATGTCCCTCCTCATCTAAGGAACAACAAACTTGCCATTCAAACATACTTCTCATCCCTTAAGGATTGCCTAGAATGTCTGCGTGAGATTGTTGAAGAGGATAAGCTAGAGAAACCTCATGATAATGCAATTGGACATGCTTGCTTATATGCCAAACGATCTCAAGAAATCTTAGAATGCTTGATCACAATATGCCCAAAGTCATTAGGTGAGAGAGTTAATCCTTTGATTCCATGCTCAATGCCTAAAGCTAAGTATGATATGCATTCGATTCCCAATGTTTTGAAAGTGAACCGTAGTGTGCCTTTAAGCAGTTCAGATTCCAGATCTGTCAATACTAAGAAGGAGAACTCAAGTGTGCCTTCTAGGAGTACAAATCACAGTGCCTCTAGTTTTATGAAAGTGAACCTAAGTGCACCTGCATGTAGTTCAGACCCCAGTACATCTAAACAGGTGATGCAAAGAGTAGTTAAACCAACTAATGTTCCCATTCCCTCTACAGGAGTAATCAGTGACATTAAACGGAGCAGGTCAAAGTCTCAAGACAATACAAGGAATGATAGGACCTCTCAAGCTAAAAATGTGCACTGGAAGAGAGTAGAAGAACAATCTAGGAACTTTAAGCTTGAATTGAATAAAACGAATCGTGTTGATTCTAGTATTAGCCATAGGCGTACTGTAATTAATTCGAATTCCGATACTATTTGCAAACCTTGTACTGATGTCTGCTTGAATTCTGTTTCTAATCATGAATGTGGTGTTACTGTTCTGCCTAATGATGTTAATTGTCCTGTTAGTATTGTTAATGCTAAAATTCATGCTAAGAAGGCTAAAAGACAAAAACGTAAGAAAGTTAGAAAACAATGGAAACCCACAGGAAGAACATTCAGTAGAATAGGCTTTTATTGGACACCTGTTGGTCTTAAGACTAATCAGATAATGCCCACTAGAAAATGGATGCCTACCGGAAGAACTATTCCCTTAAGAAGTGATCACACTGTGAACAGGGCTAATACTGACACTAGTACTGCATCTATTCACAACGATTCCATTGCCTCACTTTCTGATATGAATGCTTCTATTTTTGATGTGGGTGTTCCAAACATCGTTACTAACCAAATGGAACCCATTCTTGCATGGGGATCCCAATTATCCAGTTATCCATTTTTGTCTGTGTTCAACTGCAGATCGTTCAAATCGTTCTGTGGTACCTGGACTCAGGCTGTTCCAAGCATATGACTGGAGACCGGTCACGGCTCATGAACTTCGTGAGCAAATTCATAGGGACTGTTAGATTTGGTAATGATCATTTCGGTGCTATTCTGGGTTATGGAGATTATATTGTTGGTAATAGTGTCATCTCTAGAGTTTACTATGTAGAAGGTTTGGGTCATAATCTGTTCTCTGTTGGTCAATTCTGTGATTCTGATCTAGAAGTTGCCTTCAGAAAACATACCTGCTTTGTTAGAGATCTTAATGGTAAGGAATTGTTAAAAGGAACTCGTGGGTCAAATCTTTACACCATCTCTATCGATGACATGATGAGGGCTTCTCCAATCTGCTTGTTATCAAAAGCTTCAAAAACAAAGTCATGGTTATGGCATCGTCGTCTCAATCACTTGAACTTCGGCACCATCAACGATCTTTCCAGAAAGGACTTAGTTGTAGGTTTACCTAGACTAAAGTATGAAAAGGATCATCTTTGTTCAGCATGTCAATTGGGAAAAAGCAAGAAATATGCCCATAAACCCAAACCTACTAACTCTGTCACAGAAGTTCTTCATATGATTCATATGGATTTATGTGGACCAATGAGGGTACAGAATATCTTTGGGAAGAAATATGTGTTAGTTGTGGTTGATGATTACTCTAGATTCACCTGGGTCAAGTTCTTAAGGACAAAGGATGAAACTCCTGATATCATCATCAAACTCATCAAACAGCTGCAGGTTCGACTTAACAAAACCGTCAGAATCATTAGAACAGACAATGGAACTGAGTTTGTCAACAAACAACTTAATGAATTCTATGAAAGCGTTGGAATCAGTCATCAAAGAAGTGTTCCTCGAACTCCTCAACAGAACGGTGTAGTTGAAAGACGAAATCGAACTCTGGTTGAAGCCGCTAGAACAATGCTGATTTACTCAAAGGTTCCAATGTTTCTCTGGGCTGAAGCAATCGCCACTGCATGCTACACACAAAATCGTTCCCTAATTCACACTGTACATGGAAAAACTCCATATGAACTTGTCCACAACAGAAAACCTAATCTCTCTTTCCTTCGTGTGTTTGGTGCATTGTGCTATCCAACTAATGAGGGTCAAGACTTAGGGAAACTTAGGGCTAAAGCTGACATTGGAGTATTTGTAGGATATGCACCAAACAAAAAGGGATATCGAATCTACAACAAAAGAACCCAAAATATCATGGAAACAATTCACGTTATGTTTGATGAGCTGACCGGTCAAATGGCTCCTGGACACTCCAGCTCAGGACCCGCACTTCAAAACAGTCCCATTGGTTCATCTCTTGTTCCAAACTCTTCTCAAGAAACTCCATATGTACCTCCATCTGAAGATGATTTAATGAAATTGTTTGATCCTATGTTTGATGAACTGTATGATTCAATTACTAATGAGGGGTTGATCCCTGCAACAGAGGATGCCCATATTCCTGTGAATGAAGTCAATCCTTCAGTCTCAATATCTTTAAGTCAAGAAGCACCTGCTGTTGATCCTTCAGTCTCATCAACAAATCATCATTCTTCAAATGTACATCATGGAAATGTTTCTGGCATCAATGATGAAGTTAATCCCTTTGCTACTCCTGAGGATGCTCCATTTGAAAACATATTTGCTACTCCTGAATCATCATCAGAACCATCTTCTTCAGGAGACATCGACTCTGCTACCTCAGTTCCTCAACAACTGCCACATGAACACCTTAGAAAATGGACTCACGATCATCCATTAGACAACATCATTGGAAATCCCTCTCGTCCTGTATCAACTCGGAAACAACTTGCAACCGATGCCTTATGGTGTTTCTTCAACTCCGTACTATCTAAGGTCGAACCAAAAGATGTTAAAACCGCCATGAATGAAGACAGCTGGTTCAATGCCATGCAAGATGAAATTCATGAGTTTGATCGACTTGATGTATGGGAGTTAGTACCTGCTCCAGACTGTGCTATGATTATAGCTCTCAAATAGATCTTCAAAGTAAAACTTGATGAGCATGGTGATGTGTTGAAGAACAAGGCTCGATTAGTTGCTAAAGGATATCGTCAAGAGGAGGGTATAGACTTTGAAGAATCTTTTGCTCCTGTCGCTCGAATCGAGGCAATCAGAATCTTTCTGGCTAATGCTGCTAGTAAGAACATGGTAGTATATCAGATGGATGTGAAGACGGCATTTCTGAACGGAGATCTTAAAGAAGTCGTCTACGTCAGCCAACCTGAAGGATTTGTGAATCAAGAGCATCCTACTCACGTTTATCGTCTGAAGAAGGCTCTTTACGGTTTAAAGCAGGCTCCAAGGGCATGGTATGATACACTGTCAAAGTTCCTTCTGTCTACCGGATTCAGCAAAGGAGCAGTTGATCCGACCTTATTCTCCAGGAAGTCAGGCAAACATTTAACTCATGTTCAAATTTATGTTGATGATATTATTTTTGCCTCGACAGACCCAATGGAATGTGATCGTTTTTCAAATGAAATGAGTTCAAAGTTTCAAATGTCGATGATGGGACAAATGTCATTTTTCTTGGGATTACAAATTTCACAAAGTCCCGGAGGCATTTTCATAAATCAATCTAAATATGCAACAGAGATTTTAAAGAAATTTGGATTTGATTCAAGTGACCCTGTTGACACCCCCATGATTGATCGAACCAAACTAGATGAGGACCACTCAGGGATCATGATTGACCAAACGAAATATCGTAGTATGATTGGATCCCTGATGTACCTCACAGCTAGTAGACCAGACATCTTGTTCGCTGTTTGCATGTGTGCTAGATACCAGGCTAAGCCTACTAAAAAGCACCTTGAAGCAGTTAAACGGGTCTTTCGGTATCTCCAAGGAACCATCAATATGGGACTATGGTACCCGAAGGACACCGGTATGTCACTAACGGCCTATGCAGATGCTGATCATGCAGGTTGTCAAGATACACGTCGAAGTACGTCTGGAGGTGCTCAGTTTTTGGGTGATAAGCTTGTGAGCTGGTCTTCAAAGAAGCAACTGAGTACTTCTATTTCCTCTACAGAGGCTGAATACATAGCCATGTCATCTTGTTGTGCTCAAATCTTATGGATGAGATCTCAATTATCTGACTATGGCTTTGAATTCAACAAAATCCCTCTGTACTGTGATAATAAAAGTGCTATTGCTCTCTCATACAACAACGTTCAACACTCAAGAGCAAAGCATATCGACATTCGACATCATTTCATCAGGGAACAAGTGGAAAAAGGTGTGGTGGAACTATATTTTGTGAGGTCTGAATATCAGTTAGCGGACATCTTCACCAAAGCTCTTCCTAGAGAACGTTTTGAGTTTATTCTTCCACGTCTTGGTTTGAAAAGCCTTCAACCAGAATCTCTCAAACGTCTTCAGGAGGAAGACGAGGAGTAAAGGTCTTTCTTCATCTATCTCTTGTATATATTCATTCGAAAAACAAAATACAAAATTATAAAACCAACAAAAGAAAATAGAAAAATATAAAACTTTCAAAATCCATAAAAATTTGAAAAATTCGAAAAATCTTCAAAAAATATTGTCATTTTGTCATGTTTCTCTCGATTCGATAATATCTACGGTCTTGATGTTGTCATTCAAAGAATGACACGGGACTTTAGATGTTGTTCGAATTTTTATAAAAAAAAAAAAAAAAAAAAAAAAAATCAAAAAATCAAAAAATATTTTTGGGAGAAAGAGAAAAAAATGGTTTATTGTCACTTTTCAGGCAATAACCCGGTCTTAAAAGAAAGAACAGAGCCATGTTTTACCATGTTTTCAAATTCCATGCTCTGATTCTATAAACATTTATCTGCTGAAAACTAAATGCTTTGAAAAATAACTCGGTCTCTATTTTTGATAATCATCAGGACTTATTTGTCAAAATCTCTATCTCTCAATCAACAACCTATGTCATTGATTGAGGGGGAGAATGATTTCAATTAAATTAAAAAGTTATTTGGCACTAAATTGTTTTCAAAAGATATACATGCATGTTTTATCAATGGAGTTTAAAGTCTTAAAATCCGATCCTTATCAGTTAAAACGCTTTCATAATCAAGTCACAATTCTCCTTAAAAGCTTTCAAAATCAATTTAAATCTATAAGAGATCACAAATCTCAAATGATTTGATAATTGTGATCGGGGGAGAATGTGTGATTTAAACTGGATTTAAACTGATAATTAGGTAAATGGTTTTATAAGGATGTACATGCTATCCTGCTCACATGTGACAAACGATTTTAAATTTTCCATGCACATGTTGAGGGGGAGCATCTATCTTAAACCTATGATTTGAAAAGTGATCATTTATCTCAATGTGCTGGTTCCCTCTAGTATGTGCAAAACTCTTTTCAAACCTCGAGGCACATATTGAGGGGGAGCAAATTTATGGAAACCTCATCCTTCCTGGAAATGCTTTATCTACTTGATTTGATCAAGGAAGTGATGGTGATATTTTTTAGAAAATGGTAAACAAAGAAGTTAATTTCTTCCTCTTGCCTCCGTGTGCAAAACAATTTCAAACATTTGATGCACATGTTGAGGGGGAGCACTTATTCTAAAAATATCAAAAACAATTCAGGTACAAAATGTTTTGATAATATATCACAAGTATCTGGATTGATTTTCAAATGGTTTTCAATTGGTTCCAATGGCAGATGAACAATACCAAATAGACCGACCAATTTTACTTTATGTACGGTGATATAAGGATGTTAAGGTTAGGTATTGGTTCCCATGATCCGCCAGAACCGGAGGGATCTACCCAGGGACAATCCACTAGTTAGTGTAGAAGTCCTTAGGTATGATGATAAAAGGAGAAAAATGAGATATGGGAAGAGTGCGGACTAAGACTGAGCTAGTACTGGAATAAACCCAACAAGGTTCTAGCTATGAAGTCTCGGTAAGCACTGAAGGGGTTGAAGAATTAAAAAGAATTGAATGAGAAAAGGGTGAAAACAAATAGCCCTCCATCTATTCAACCTTAGGGCAGAAGCCGGGTTCAATTCATATGCTACTGATGGTAACATCGGTATTGAAGACAAGACGTCATGGACCCAGTGACGCACTGCACTTCAACTTTCCAAACCACTCAAGTTCCTCTTAAAAGGACTTGTTTCATTCTCACGGGGAACCGACATTATCTATCGACTTTCTCTTAGAGATTGTTGATATTGAAGAAGGAGACCCTCTCTCTAGTCTCCGGCACAGGATCCAAATATGCACAAATTGAGTCTAGAGCCACGAGATCATCAATAAATCTCATTAGGACACTTTCAATGAAGACTCTTTGTTTCACACAATGTGAAAAGAGAGATTATATCTTGAGTCCTACGCATTATCCTTGTGGTATTGCCAGAACATCTGAGTGATGTGTTTACACATTCACAATGAAGATGGAAAGCCTTCTGGAGCCAACATCAAACAAGCTCCTGGTAGGTGGCATGTGAGATCTATTATATGGATCAACCATGTGACAACTGAACAGAAACAATGGGGCGATTCAATTTCTTGAATCTATCCTGGTTCAGGTTAGGGATTGACGGATACCTTTGAAAAACCGGTCTTTGTGCTTAACAACTCTTTTCTTTAGCACATCGACCGTGTACGGATATTTCAAATCAAAAGGTGTTTTATGATTGATAATTGATTTTCATTAAAACCTTCGCTGTATTGCAAAAACAATTTCTATTGAGCAATACACGATTGTTTTTCAAATCTCTTTTCATCAATCAGTGGACTTAAAATTCGCTGGTTCACTCACTCCGTGTTGTCTTCTTTGAGACGTTCCGGTTTGAGAACAGCTAGAGCAGCTGCGAAACCCTGTCAAGGAAATTCTTCGGAATTATACCTGATCACAGGCAGTACTTGTACTGATCAACGGGGAACCGTGGGCCGTGTACCTCAATTCAATGAAAGTGATCAAAGACACTTTCGTGCGATTTATTGCTAACTGTTGTATGCAGGTACACCCGACGTTTGCAGCTGATCAGAATGAAGCGGTCAATCCATAGCCGCATGCTCACTTAACACATTCAACTCAAAAGAAATCATGATTTGTGCATCAATGACTCTGATATTTTCACTCCATGCTTCTGCTACGCTGCTGCCAATATCATGAATCAACAAAAGCTTCCGCTACTCTAATGAGAAGATTTCATGATCCTGAATGTGAGCATGTCGGTCCTAAAGTCACAACATCACATAATACCAACACCACAAAGGATGTCACAGAGATTTTTGATAGTTGATGATCTCAAATGATGGCTCAAAATTATTATCACATGGATCAGTAAAAGACCTCCACCTGAAGTAACCAAACATGCAATGTGATGAATCAATGACTACGAGATTAGGAACAAAGGACTACATCAAGAATGCAAGAACAATTTTTAATGTAATATCTGTTTGTATTCAATGTAATTTTTAGTACATGATTGAGGTGACCTCTCTTAGGGGGAGATTGTTAGGAATTAGAAATTCCAGGTATTAAAGAGTCGGTCACCTCAAGTATATGTAATTGTTAGAAAGCTCGTAGTCGTAGTTATTTTAAGTTAAGTAGTATTTAGTTAAGTAACACCGTGGAGGACGGACGGGTCTTTACCCACTGTATGCCTGATCCACAGCCCGATGTGTGGCGTTTTATGTAAGTCTATAAATACTCTCTACCTTCCAAGGTAGAGAGTTGGAGCTCATAATAATATTTTTCACTTTCTCTCACTAAGTTCCCTAAACCTCTAACTTTCTCTCTCTAGAATTCCATCTATATGATACTTTGTGTTATGGTTTGATGTGTATGTGAAAAGTTATATCTTACACGCTCTTTCTGAGCAGGTGTCTCAGCACCTTGTGACTTACTCAACTTAGGCTCTTCTTGCATTGGGATAGCTCCACGTTTGGAATTCTCCATAAAAAATCTCTTCAAGATTTTCTCAACGTAAGCACTTTGACATAAAACAATTAATCGTTTAGATCTGTCTCGATAGATCTTGATTCCAAGAATATATGCAGCTTCACCTAAATCTTTCATGGCGAAACATCTTCCATGATAGGATTTTACATCTTGTAACATTGGAATGTTGTTTCGCATAAGCAATATGTCATCAACATATAGAATTAGGAAAGTGACATAACTCCCACTAGCTTTCTGATATACACATGGCTCATCTTGATTCTGAGAAAAACCAAATTTCTTGATCTCATCATCAAAACGTTTATTCCATTGCCTCGATGCTTGCTTAAGTCAATAAATGGAACGATTGAGCTTGCATACACGATTAGGATATTTAGGATCAACAAAACCCTCAGGTTGATTCATATAGACCTCTTCGTAAAGATGTCCATTGAGAAAGGCGGTTTTGACATCCATTTGCCATATCTCAAAGCCATAGAACGCCACTATAGCTATGAGAATCATTATAGCTCTAATGTCTGCTACAGGAGAAAAGGTTTCTTCATAATCAATCCTGTAGGTTTGAGTGAAGCCTTTGCTACAAGACGAGCTTTAAAGGTGTATACCTTACCATCTATGTCGGTTTTCTTCTTGAAGAGCCACTTGTTGCCAACTGTCTTGCAGTTAGGAGGAAGCTCAACTAAAACCCAAAAGTCGTTGTCTTTCATGGATTGCGTTTCCACATTCATTGCATCAAGCCATTTCTTGGATTCATGATCCAGCAATGCAGCTTTATATTTATTGGGTTCACCAAGATCCCCTAACTCATGTTCCTCAACGTCAATGTATAAACACATACGGTCAGGAGCACAACGTGTCCTTGTGGACTTTCGAATGCACAATATCACTTTGAGGTTCTTCAGTTTCTTGATCCTCCTCATCATGATGAATGCTAGTGTCTAAAGAAGGATTTGTATCTTCATCTTGAATTATTTCAAGATCTTATAAACTCCCACTTGCTTCAAGATCCATAAGATCATTCTCAAAGAACTCAGCATTTCGAGCAACAATAACTTTGTTCTCAGATGGAAGATAGAAATAATATCCCATAGTTTCCTTAGGGTATCCTACAAAGATACACTTAATAGCTCTAGATTTAAGTTTGTCAGGTTTGGTAAGTGTATCACACTTAACAAGAGCCTCAAAACCCCAGACTTTTAAGTAAGATAGCTTAGGGGTTTCCCATGCCATACTTCGTATGGTGTCTTTTCAACCTTCTGAGTTGGAACCATATTGAGAATGCGTGCAGGAAACTCAAGGGAATAATCCCAAAAGGACTTTGGAAGAGTAGTTTGTTTCATCATAGAATGCACCATGTCAAGCAGGGTTCGATTTCTCCTCTCAGATACACCATTGTGTTGTGGAGTATAAAGAGGAGTTCGATGGGCAATAATCCCATACTCCTTCAGATGATTCAAAAACTCTTAACTCATATATTCACCTCCACGATCAGAACGTAGTGATTTTATGGTCTTCCCGAGTTGGTTTTCTACTTCCTTTTGAAACACCTTAAATGTTTCAAACACTCCATGTTTATTTTTCAGCAAGTAAATATAACCATACCGACTATAGTCGTCAGTGAAAGTCATGAAGTAATTTTCTCCTTGTCTTGATGTGATTCTAAATGGGCCACATACATCTGAGTGTATAAGTCCAAGTAGATCTTTAGCCCTTTCCACTTGATGTGTATAAGGATTTCTTGCCATCTTACCAGACATGCAAGCAACACACTTTTCAAGTGACTTAATGTCAGATGAGTTGAGAAGTCCATCGTGTTGCAACTTCTCCATGCGTTTCTTGCTAATGTGTCCAAGACGATCATGCCACAAGAGAGCAGAATCCAAGTTTGACTTGGCTCTTTTATTGCTTACAGCAAACATAGAACATTCATTTGTATTCGAACAAGACATATCAATTTCATAAATACCATTACGAGGAATAGCAGTAAAATAAACAACGTTATTCTTAGAAACTGATATAGCATTATTCGATTCAAAACGGTTAATAAAACCATCATCATACAAACGAGAATCTAAAATAATCCCTCTAGATAGAGGGAGTATAGTAACAATCATTTAAGAAGATAACTAATCCGCTAGGGAGACATAAATGAAAAACTCCAATTGCTTCAACTCCTGCCCGTTGACCATTGCCCACGTACAGACTTAAAGCTCCTGGTTTTAGCTTCCTACTTCCCCTGAGACCATGAGTAGTATTACAAATGTGAGTACCACAACCAGTGTCATATACTAAGGATGTATTAGAAAAAGAGTAGAGTTCTATAGTGAAAATACCTGAAGAACTAGCTGCAAGAGATTTCTTCTTTTTCATCAACTCGGTGAGATACCGGGGACAATTCCTTCTCCAATGTCCTATCTCACCACATTGGTGACAGGTAGCGTCCTTTGCTGGATTATCCTTCTTGGGTGGTGGAAGAATCTTGGGTTTGGAAGTAGAAGCATTGTATGGCTTATACTCAGTAGCATAACCAAACTTGCTGTTTCCATTTCCACGATTCCCCTTAGCAGCCTTAAATGATTTATTCTTCTTTTGGTTTTTCTAGACCTTACCACCTCCACGTACATAATGTAGTGCAGGTGCAACATCTTTCTTTGGCAACGTTTGCTCATGTTGCTTAAGCATAGCATGTAATTCATTCACAATCTTCCCCATGCTGTGCATATTAAAGTTCTGCACAAACGAAATGTACTCTTTAGAAAGACCAATTAGGATCAAACTAACTCTATAGTTCAGAGTAACTGGGTGACCAAGACGTTCCAAGTTCCCAATGTAGCTCTTCATCTTTAGAACATACGAGCTAACCGATTGACCCTCTTCCTGCTTGCAAGCGTGAAATTCACGTGTAGTTTGTAGAAGCTCTTGCTCTGCCTGTTGGAAGAACATAGACTTCAACTCCTGAAGCATGTCATAAGCACCAAGATGAGTTATATTTCGTTGGATCTATAAATCCATGGTCATGAGCATGAAGGCAGCTATATCCTTTGAGCCTTTGACCCAAGCAGTGTGAGCTGCAAGGGCCTCAGCAGGGATATGGTGGCCAGGAGTAGCAACATGTGTTGCAGGTATAGGATGCTCCAAATAAGTTTCCTTATCTTCAGCTGATAGTATAATGTGAAGCTGGCGATACCAATCAATGAATTTAGGTCCAGTGAGTTTTTGTTTCTCAAAGAAACTCCTAAGTACCGAACTGTTTCCGACTGAAGTAGTCATCTACAATTTTGAAAAGTTCAAATAATTAGTATTTTCGATAATTACATTCTTAAAATAATTAACTACCCAATTAATTACTAATAAGACTAAGATCCATCTTGCACTCCCACTTAATTACCAGAGGTTTGACCAATGCGTAAAAAAATAGGACAAAAGGTAAGCGACGAACGTTAATTGCATGATGCAACTCTTAGACTTTATGATACTGTTTAAGGCATTAGTATCAAGTAATAATGTCAAAAGCATGTTTAGTCCTCATCTTAAGCCTCGGGTTCAAGGTTTGACCAAGCCAACTCGAAATAAGTCGACCAAGTATGAACGTGTAAAAATAACCAAAGGTCTAACCTAAGCGAAATAATCACCATGGGTTGGAAATGCCCTTAGGTCTGACCATAGAAGTCAATCCAAATGCACGTGTTCATAGTTGGATGACATAGACTTAAAATTAACAAATAGGTATGCACATAAATGTGGTAAAAGTCATGTACAAAGAAGCATGCAAAACAACTTTGTAACACTAATTTTAAAAACTTTTGGTAATGACACTATAGTGATCATCATGGTTTACGGTATCTCCAATCGAACGCACAGGGAGGCAGAGGACCAGGTAAGCGTTGAAGCAATAACCTAGACATCCTTTCGGTGTGACTTTGCTCACCTCTTTAAACCCCCTTAATAGTTTGTTCTAGTCGGTGAGCCGTACATCCCAAGTGTCCATAGCGTCTAGTTTTTAAATTCTTGAAAACGTGTTTCATTATATTAGGTCACTTTATTTTACAAAAACAATTTTCCACGAATCAAATAGCAGGTCACAATGAGCATGATATTTAGGCGTGTAAACAAAGACCAATATTAATGTTATAGTTACGATATGTATTATTCCATATTGCATACAATTAGGTGTCAAAGCAAGTAACAGTTATGCACATAATGGAATCACAAACATATAATCATAAACATCAATATCTAACCACATATTGTTCCGAGTTCTCTTGCGAGTCTTCCTTAAACGGAGAACCATAAGGCCGTCACTAGGTGCAATACCTAGATCGCCCCTTACATCGCAAAAAGCAATTGAGTGGGTCTTGTGGCCGGAAAACACATAAAAAGCATGGCAATCTCAATTAACAAGTAATTACGCTATTTTACGTATTTAATAAACAATATGTAATTCTAATTAACAATTAATTAATTCTAATTAACCTTTAATTCTGATTAACAAGTAATTCTAATTAACAAATTAATTTTAATTAACAATTTAATTTAATTTGTGTGAGACTAGTTATTTTTTATTAATAATTAACAAGTATTGCATATAGTTGTTAAAACAAAAATAAAACGAATAACTAAATTAGTTTCATGCAACCTTTTAAACATGTTTATTAAAAGAAACGTGTAACCCATAATCGCAAAAACGAGTTGACTCGTGATGCCACTGTTGAGATTTTAGAACTACGTTAGCCAAGTAACGCATATGAGTACGCAGCGGAATTGGATCTAGTTATCGCAATTAGGTTAATACGTATTTAATAAAAAATTAACGAATAAAAGGTA
Organism: Chrysanthemum seticuspe; assembly: GCA_019973895.1. Taxonomy (NCBI): domain Eukaryota; kingdom Viridiplantae; phylum Streptophyta; class Magnoliopsida; order Asterales; family Asteraceae; genus Chrysanthemum; species Chrysanthemum seticuspe. The sequence continues at coordinate 50,253,111 of BPTQ01000002.1, forward strand.
AATTAGGAAACTAATCTTTGGCGATTAATGAACGCAAGTGAACGAGCAAGAAAACCAATAGAAACCCTACTATCAAAATTAGATACCTCTACGAGTATCACACACAAACACGAAAACCGAATACGTTCAATAAAGAGCTAGTCGAGAACGTATAAAACCCAATCAACACTTGAATCACTTGAATACCACACGAACAAGAAAACCCAAGAACCACGGCTTGCTTCTTATCCGAGAACAATTACTGTTCGATGAACAGCACCAACCTTTACCCGATATCAGACAAAAGGGTCCGATATCTTTCTGCTTGTTGTCCGAGAAAAACCCCACGACCAGAAATAGAAACCACCTCTTGCTGCTGTTCGAGAACTAGGAACCAACAAGAAACCAACAATGATAACTTCTAAACATTTGGATTGAGGTACGATGCAAGTTTAGAACACAAACAAACCAAACAAACCTAATCGAATTTGAACAAGTCGAATTGGAATATAAGTAGGATGCAAGAATCGGTTTAGGTATTTAGGGATATAAGATTATGCTTACAAATTGAGGTTGGGTATGTTTGCTTTTATTGCCAAGCAAACCGCATCTTGTTTGGATCATTGCTTGGTCAACAAGCCAAGAACCCAAACAAACCTCCCTTGTCCGATCAGTGATAGACATTAAGGCCCAAGGCCAGTCCATCCAATCCAATCTAAGTTCACTTAAACAAGCTGCCCATGGGTCATGCAAATCGGGTCAAGTTGCATGCATGTATATTGAGTATATATTCAAGTTATATTACGTTTGACATGTACACTCGTGTTTATCGTGTGTGCCCCCATTGGCTTACACACTCTTAGCCGTTTACGTGTTTTTTAAACTCCCACAAACCAACAATCTCCCTATCTGCGAGCAAGAGGTCATATTCATTCTTCTTCTTCTACAACAATTTTAAAGCCACACAAGCGTCGTAAATGCAAGTAACTAACAAGAGCAACGTAAGAAAGGATATGATATATCTATGAATTGAAGATAGTAAGTGTAAGACGAATATTGTAAAAACTATTAATCTCAACACAAAACACAACAATACCACTTATAAATCACCCAACCAACCTCCCCTTGGTAATATTCTTCTATTACTCAAAGATTCGAGAAGATAAGTCCACAACTGTGTGCTTACCAAACAAATATAAAAGAAATCAGATAGCCCCCTTCTCAAGGATTCTATCTATCTCACTACAAAGATTGATACAAAAGACCTCACTACAAAACACTCAAAAACTACCTAACAATGTTCAAGATGATCAAACTAACACCGGATTTGAGAATACGAGAGAATAACAGATTGTATGTGTGAAAGAATGTATCTGAATGAGCAAACCCTAGATCTGACTTTGCTTATATAGACCACAGTTTCACTTCTAACCCTGCAAAACCACAAACTTGACATATGGGGACAAAACATGTTAGAAGAATAATAACTTGTCATAACTAGCCCTTATAGTTATAACAAGTATGAGTTTGACCAAATAACAAAGACAAACTAGTTGTTTCAACACCCCTCCTCAAACTCATACAGTGAACATATCCACCAGATTCAACTTAGAATAAAACTACTTATGTTGAGCTATGCTCAACCCTTTAGTAAACACATCTACTATTTGACTAACAGAATCAACCTTCACGGTTTTAATAGCACCAGATGCTACCTTTTCCCTTACGAGACATACATCAATTTCAAAATGCTTAGTCTTTTCATGGAAGACAGATTAGCAACAATTCGAATTGCAGATGTACTATCACAACACAAAGGCACATGTAAACTTTCAAATATTTCAAAATATTGACAAGCCAAACAATCTTACAAGTGGTAGAAGCCCATACCATGACCTGTAAATAGTTTATTGTTTCTTACTTTTCCAGGACACCATGTTACCACTAAGAAACACACAAAAACCAGAAACAAATTTCCTGGTAACTAAACACTTAGCCCAATCTGCATCTGAATAAGTATGCAGACTAAGTAAACCACTTTTACTATTCTGAATAGCACACCCAAGAGCAGCCTTAAGATATCTTAAGACTCTTAATGAAGCAACAAAATGTGACTATAAGGGAGAATGCATATGCTGACTCAAGCAATGCAAAGCATATGAAATATCAGGTCTAGTCACATATAAGTATATAAGTTTACCAACAAGTTTTTGATACTATGTTAAACTAGCTAATTTTTTTCCCTTATCAGTTTCAACATGATTAAGCACGGTATTCTGTTGCATTGGTGTTGCAGCAGGCTTGCAAGCTAAAAGACCATACTCACATAGTAATTCAAGACAGTATTTCCTTTGTATCAAACAAAGACCCTTTTTGTTTTCTAAAACCTCTATACCTAAGAAATATTTTAGAGTACCCAAGTATTTAATTTGAAACTTAGATGACAAAAATTATTTGAACTTTGAACTTCTTCATCACTATTACCAGTAATGACAATGTCATCAACATATACTAACAATGCTAGAAAATCCCATCCTTATCTACTGTGAACAAAGAATAATCAAATGTACTTTGTGTAAAACCATTTTCTTTTAAAGCATTGGTCAATTTTTCATTCCATTGTCTTGGAGCTTGTTTGAGTCCATACAAAGACTTGACAAGCTTGTAGACTAGGTGGTAATTCCATATACACACTCTCATTCAGATCACCATAAAGAAATGCATTATTAACATCTAATTGATATAACGACCAACCATTATGCACAACAATGCTAATAATACACCTCATAGTAACCATTTTAACAACAGGACTAAAAGTTTCCTCATAATCTATACCTTCCTTTTGATTATACCCCTTAGCAACAAGTCTAGCCTTATAGCTATCAACCTCACCAGAAGACTTATACTTAATTTTAAATACCCATTTACTTCCAATAGTTTTCCTATCACATAGGTATTGTTTTTATGTAAAGCTTCCATCTCATTATTCATAGCTTCAATCTAATTCTTATCTTGAGTTCAACAGACTTGTTAAGGGTAGTATAAAAACATAAATTTCTAGCAGAAACCTTAGCATAACACATAAATTTTTCAATACCATACCTCAAAAAACTATTAAAAACAAAATCAGTAAGTCTAGAAGGCAGATTAATAACTCTACTAGACCTTCTTAGCATAGATTGAGGAGTACTCCCCATGTTAGTAGTATGATCAGCAACAAACCTAGAAGGTCTAGAACCTGACCCATGAGCTGGACTAGGATATTGTGTTCCCTTAGATGGGACAATGTTTTCATCTAACTTGGTTACCATGGTTGCATTCTCATCAGTAGTATGTGATTTGCTGACATCATTAGATACCTTACCACTACCTTCCACAAATGATGAGTCTCCCTGTTCATGATTGGGACTTGCCTCATTATTGGTGTGGTCATCAATGTCATCAAAAAAATTTAAGAAACTTGACTCAGACTCTAAAGAACTTAAAACAGACTCATTTTAACTCAAAAAACCATTTGACTCAGAATTCATTTTAAAAGGAAAAATAGTTTAATAAAAGTTCACATCCTTAGCAAAAAACACAGTGTTGCTTTCAAGACTATATAACTTGTAAGCCTTTTTGACACTAGAAAAACCAATCAAAACACACTTTTCAGACCTTGAAGAAAACTTATCATTATTATATAAGACAATAGAATAGCATAGACAACCAAAACACCTGAGGTGAGAGAGACTAGGTTCTTTACCATATACTAACAGATAAAGAGAATCTCCAGACAAGAAAAAGGAAGGCAACCTATTAATCAAGTGAACCGCAGTTAAAATACACTCAATCCACATATTGAGAGGAATCCCCTTGAAACATAAGACTTCTAGCAACATTTAAGAGATGTCTATGTTTCCTCTAATTTATGCCATTCTGTTGAGGTGTATGGGCACAAGAGGTTTGATGCACAATTTCTTTAGAGTTAAAAAATGTTTCCATTTTGTTATTTACAAACTCTGTTCCATTGTCAGATCTAAAAACCTTAACTATTCTGTTAAATTGTGTAAAAATAAGTTCCACAAAACTTTGAATATAAAAACCAACTTCATCTTTAGTTTTGATAAAATATGCCCATACAGTTCTGCTATAGTCATCTACTATAGTTAAAAAAAAAATACTTGTATCCTTCTCTACTCATAACTCTATAAGGTCCCCACAAATCAAGATGAACCAGTTCACCAACAGAGTTAGCCTTATGTTGACAAAGGGAAAGGTTCCCTAGTCTGCTTAGACTTATGACACACATCACATGGAGTCACATGATTATCAGTTTTAAGACCAATGGTTTTACTAATTTTAGATAAAACAATATCAGATGGATAACCTAGCCTGCTATGCCATAGTTGCTTAGAATCATGACAAACAAACACATTGTTAGATACACCACTTATCTTACCACATTGTTCCACATCAAACAAATAAAGGCCACCACAATCATTACCAGTCCCCACAGTTTTGACTAGATTCAAATCCTGAAAGTAGCATTTGTGTTCATCAAATACAACAAACAATTTACTATCCTTAATCAATTTATGAACAGCCAGCAAACTGACACAATATTATGGAACCACAAGCACATCAAACAACACAACATTATTGGTTAATCTTAAATTTCCAACAGCTGTTATTTTAGCTAAAGTTCCATTAGGATGTCCAACAGTAAGATTTAAACCATATATATCAATTACATTAAACATATTACTTGTTGAAACTGTTAAATGCTTATTTGCTCCATAATTTATAATCCACCCCAAACACACATTATACTTGTAGGAACCGGTTTGGGCATAGAAAAACTTCTCAAAATGCAGATTAAACCAAACATTAGCATTAAAAAAACCATTTTCATACCCTCCATGAAAACAATAGATATACGCACTGTCCTTTATTTCTTTTTACCATGACCAACCTTGAAAATCGAGGGCACATGTATATTGAGCCTATTGGTCAATAAAAATAAAAATTTGTGTTTCCAATTTAGACAAACTAATAATTTTAATTTTTGTCTGGGAATCATATGTGGAATTTTTTTGTTACCGTAACATTACATTCTAACGTTACATTCCTATTGATCAATGAGATCTACAATAAAGTCCAAACTTTTGAAAAAGAATCGATCTTTTTTAGAGTTATGTGAAACTATTATGTTTCATAATCTTTGATAAGTTTCAAAATTGAACGTATTCCCCTCAACCAAAAAGTTTTCTAAAAAAACGTTATTTTTCTTAACATAATTTTTAATACCAAGAACATCGTATACATGGGGTTATAAGTATTGAAAATGAAGCATGATTTTAAACTACTTTTAAATCCAAAACCCGTAACACCCTGTGATTTTCATGGTTTCATACGAGCAACCTCTAGTATTACTTTTCAAGGAATACAAAAAAGAGTTGTACGCATGAATTTATAATGCAACGACTTTTGACATGTATTAATTGTCTTCCTATTTGAAGATTATCTCAGGATAACTCAATTTACAACCCACACCCAAAAATAGTATATAGACACGTGTTTATAAATATCAAAATAGAAGAACAAACTGTCAATTAAAATAATTTTGATACCAAACCCCGTGTATGCATGGGGTTATAACTAGTAAACATGCCGATCTTAACTTTTGTATTAAAGTATAAAGTTATTACAATCTAAAAATAGTATATCACCGTCTATGACTTTTTAAGGTGAAACTAAATTCAAAATTATTTGGGGTTTCACATGAAGGAAATCTTGTTAAATTAGACCATCCTAGAAGAGTTTATGACACACATCTAAACAACTTTAGCATTTTATTTTGAACAAAGAAAATGTTGTTAACTATCAATAATATAACACTGCATATAGTAAACCAAAATGAAAATGATGCTTCAATATGAAATGCTTTCAACAAACCCCAAGTTTTCAAAAAAAATATTTATGGTGATTCTTACCTTGATATGAATGAGACTGTAGTAAGCTAGCAATGACATACATGTCATCATTCTTTAATCCAACAACTAAAACTTCAAAAGAATGTTTTTGTAATGTTGTAAAGGAACGTTCATTTAAAACTCAATAGCTATCTGTGCTTTGAGAGTTTTGGGAATACCTATGGCTATAAGACATTTTTTTAACATAAAGGTACAAATGACATAGAGAGAAAAATAAAAGGAGGTAAAGAAAATAGGATATTCCAAATATAGAAGGGAGTTGAGGTGGGATTAGATGTAATATTATGATCACATAACTAATACAATGATGCACAAATCATTTATATATCAGCCAAATTAGTTTAAAAAATTAAATTTGTTGATACAAATAAACTGTTAAAACGTTTATTTATATTTTACGATCTTCTTATGTTTTGTCGATAATAATCGTAAAATTATTTTAACGAAATAAATTTGAGAAAATAGTTTACTAACACATTTCACTAAAGATATAAACCATTAAACATGTTTAGTTAAATAGTTTATATAAAACCAAAACCATTTTTATAAAACACTTATAAGTAACTTTGGTAACTTATATTTTATAAAAATACATACTAGTTCAATGTATTTTGAATTCTATATGTATTGGGTAAACCATGATCTATAACCCATGCTCATGACCCGTGCCCATGACCCATGTGCATTTACGTCATACATGACATCATGTTGGGTTAAACCCATGACCCATAACCCATTGTTTATATACATTATATCTAGTTGGGTACCCATGATCCAAATTCCATGACCTATGGTGCATTACCCATAACCCATAACCCGGTTTGTAACCCAAGAACTGGACTGATCTCACCAAACAGCCGGACCCCTTGGTTTACACTTGTCGGACCCCTTTGGGAAGGGATCCAACGGATTCAGGTGAACAATAGGCATAAATGTATATAAATAGTGAGCCATTACTTCCTTATTTCTCACCTCTCTTAGACATATTTTCTCTCTATGTTCTAACCTCTCTAACCTCAGATCTAAAGATCTTCTATGTAGCTTCTCTCTTTGTGATTCTCTAGGATCCTATTAAAGGCGAGATCATGACCTTTTAAAGACCACTGAAGTGAATCTTCTTGATTTTTCTTCTCTTTCTCCATTAGTGTGTTGTGTTAGTTAAAGGTGTTGGTATGTTGTGTTAATAGATGTATTCGATATGGGGTGTCGATGTGTGTTGTGATACTTGGTGTGTAGGGTGTTGGTTCCTCAATGATAATAGAACCCGGAATCTAGCCTAGTACTGGATAAAGTGTACGCGATGTAGGTTTTGTTCTACCTTGTGGAAGAACTCAGTATTTAGCTTTGTACCAGATAAAGTGTAAGTGGTGTTGTGAAGGCTTCTCCGCCAGTTAAAGGAGCTTGTGTTGTGTAGTGATTACAAACTCTCGAGTTAGGTACTCGGGGAGTGGAGTAGGGAAAGGAATGTCACCTTTTAGCCGAACCACTATAAATACTTGTGTTGTGGTTGTGTATATCTTTCTCTATCTCGTAGTATTGCTTATATATTCGTCTAACTATCAATATCCAACACACACTTTAAATAGATTGATATAAATCAATATAAATACCTTAAAAACAAAGTTTTAATTGGTAAAACTATTCAACCCCCCTTCTAGTTTTCTACAAGTGGTATCAGAGCTTCATCACCAAATTTCTTAGAGTATATTGTACTTTAAAAACTTGAAACGATCTGTGTATGTTTGAAAACTACAAAGAAGGAAAATCTTTGTGAAAACTGACATCAAACTCATTTTTACGAATTGGATCAAAACTTCTTAGTGTTGGATAATGATAGTTTCTATTCGCTATAATTTAAAAAAAATTATTTCAAAGTCTACTTCATAATAGGTCTCTTTGAATACTTCATCCCATTAAAGGGTAAATGAAGTTCACACCCAAGAAGAACCTAAAGAGCTATCAACCTGCCTTACCAATAAGCTTGCAGGATCTTTTAAAAGCCCATGAAAGTACTTTGCATCTATGGTTTCACAAACCATTATGAGTTAATGTGGAAAAGTTATGTTTCCTTACCTATAATGAATGTTATAAAATGTGGTAAGTGCATATGGTTAAAATGCTTGTCTATATACTTCTTCATTATGATCAAGCATCTACATGAACTTCTTTGTTGGTCATAGTGTTAACATGCTTTATTCTATATCTACATGAATTATGTGTTTCATCAAATCACAATTTTCAAAAGTCTCTCTGCACTAATTCCCACACACGTCATATCATTAGGAAGAGTATTCCACCTCATATTTCTTATACTTCATCACTCAAAATTTATTTGCTCTACAATCTTTCATCATCGCTCATCGTCAAAAGAAGAAATAGTGACAAAACTAAGTTGACTTACTATATCTTTCTTTCTCCATCATCACTTGCTCTATTCAAGACAAACTTATCTCTTCCCGTGTGTCTCTTCTTTCTCCACAACTTCGATGGTGCTGCTTCTTAAAGCAAATGGAACATAATTACCTTCTCGTCTTAATCTATCTTTTGCCCATTCTGTATCTAAAACTCTCGCCTTAAACTTCTCTCATAATTTATTCCTTAGAATCATTAGTCACAATCTAACTTAAAATAAGTAAAAGAACAAGTGACAAAAATGATACACCAAAAACCAAACACTCAACAATGTCACGTCTTCCTGGATCCTTTCATCACCAACGGGCCAAATCCATTATAAAAAGGATCAAGTGGAACCGGCACATCAAACACCAGTTTAACGATTTTAAATATCACTGACAACCTCCTTTTCCCTCTCTTCATTCCAAAAACGACCAAAATATTATATTCTCTCATCCTAGGGTTTCATCTTCCTCAATCTCAGTATCCTAAACATCTTCGTAAGTAATTACACTCATCCGTCTAATTTCTTGTTATTTGATTCTAGGGTTTATGTTTATCAAAAAAAAAGTCAAATGGGTTTTTGTTAAATGAATCATTTCATTAACCTGATCATATAAATTAAGCATCAATTGGTGATTTCCCTTAAGGAATACACCTTCCTCAAAATACCCAAACTAGTATTTTACAAAAACCTCATATGAATAAAATTTTGAATTGATGATAGGCATTGTTAATAAAAATAAAATCATAATTATATGAGCCCATTTGGTCAATTCGTCCCTAGTAATTGTCCAACTCACAAATCTTCTTTAAAATATATATCTTACTATGTAATATTGTTTTTCTAGGATCAAACATGCCTAAGTGTACCCAGCAAGACCATCACGATATCGTTCATTATATTCCTAGGTATTATTGCAAAGACGACCTATCATCTAATGACCGAATTGTTTTCAAAATGCTTCAAAAACGTCTTATCCATGAAGGGCGTGTCATTGAGGAATCCTTCATTGATGTCACCGACATACCTTGAGTCTTTTCCGCAATCAACTTTGATTGTTTTCTCAGTATCAATGAACAAATATGCCCAATGTTCATTCTTGAGTTCTACAAAAGTGTTCGGATTATCCGAAACAATGATGGAACCTTCTCCATTGCTTTCATCATAAACAACCAAAGCATTATCTTACCCTTTACCACATTTGCAAAAATTCTTCGCATACCCAGTGATGGAATTTGTATGTACTCAAAAGATTGGTCCATTGCTAGTCAACACCTCACCTTAGATCCTAATCCCACCTATCACACCTCTCTTGATGATCTCGTCGTAGTTCATAACACCATCTTCATTAAAAGAACCGGTCCATCTCGAATAACCCATAGCAAGGAAGTCTTTCATCGTGATCTTTTTCTAATGGAAATTTTTGAAATTCTTCCAACTTACAAAAAGTAGGAAGAAATCTTAGAGAGAATGTCATTTTTCTGGTCGAGAACAAAGACCATCCTAATGCTTGTCTTGTCCAAATGATCTTTTGCCTCATCCACCAAAAGAATGGTTGATGTTTTCAAAACTGCCAAAATGGTTCTTCCTTATAGTATGCTCCTCACTCGTCTCTTTAGGCATGTTAGTGCAATACAACCTATTCCAATCACCGATGACCACTTTTTTTCAAACCATGTCATGGTGCCCTTCACCGAAGAACATACCAAAAGACTTATGATCAAAGGTAAAATACCTCATCCTCTCTCAGATTCTTCAGACGAAGTTGGAGTTGATTGTTAATACAAATAAGCCATAAAAATGTTTATTTATATTTTACGATCTTCTAATGTTTTGTCAATAACAAACGTAAAATCATTTTAACGAAACAAATAAAATGCGTAAATGGTTTGAGCCAATAGTTTTCTAACACACTTACGTTTTCACATAAAACACTAAAACAAGTATAAGTGATTTTATGATTTAGTAATACATATGTACAACAACTAGTGTTTACATATTGGGTAAATATATACATAACTAGTATGTATTATAATGGGTAATATAAATGGGTAGAAACTTAAGTATTTGACCCATTGACCAAATACATTGAATGTAGTTGGGAATAACCCAAAGTCCATGACCCATACCCATGGAGCATGACCCATAACCCATTGCATGACATCATGCTTAAGTCATATATGGATATTATCCATGACCCATGGTTTTAACCCATGACCCATGGACTAGATGCATTACATCTTATAGATATATTGTATCTACTTGGATACCCATGATCCATAACCCATGACCCATGACCCAAAACCCATGGGCAAAAGGGAGCGTCCCACGGATCCCCAGTAATACACTGGACGGATCCATGGAACAGTAGCTATTTTTCCTCTATAAATAGTGAGCCATTTCTTCCTTTTGTGTAGCCACTCCCACACATACTTTCCCCAAGTATTGTAACCTTCTAACCACAGATCCTAAGGATCTTTCTATGTAGTTTGTCTTTTGTTTTTGTGTGATTCTCTAGGTTCCTCTTAAAGGCGAGATCACCACCTCTTGAAGTCTAGAAAGCTCAAGTCCATGAGTTGCCATGCTTCGTCATCATCAAGACTGCTGAGGTTCTCTTGTTGATACTTCTTTCTTCCTTCATAGAAGTGTTGTGTCCAAGGCATTAGTGAAGAATGCCAAAAGAGTCAAGACTAAAGTATTAGTGAAAGGTGCTTAACGTCCGTGTCAAAAGCATTAGTAAAGAATGCTAAAGAAGTCAAGACGAAGGCATTAGTGAAAGGTGCCAAGCGTCCGTGTCAAGGGCATTAGTGAAAGATGCCTAGATGTCAAGTCAAGTGACATTAGTGAAGAATGTCAAGGTTGTATACTTGATGAGGTGCATCGATATACAAATAGAGATAGGTTATATCCAAGGATATTGATATCCTTGATGGTGTTGTAATAAGGAGTTGGTCTCCTTTGGGGTTAGGTGTTGTGTAGTGTTGGGTAGTAGTTCCTCCATCGTAATGGAACTCGGTACTTAGCCTAGTACCGGATAAAGGGTAGGCGACGTTGTGATAGGTGTGGTTCTACCTTGTGGAAGAACCCGGTGGTTAGCCTAGTACCGGAAAAAGAGTAGGCGACGTTGTGAAGGCTTCTCCGCCAAAAGGAGTTGGTGTCGTGTAGTGATTACGAACTCTCGAGTAGGTGACTCGGGGAGTGGAGTAGGGTAAGGAAGGTTTCCTTGTAGCCGAACCACTATAAATACCCGTGTCGTGGTTATGTGCTTCTTACTCTTTATCTTTCATTACACATTTATATATTTATCTATCAATGTCCAACATACACATCCAAATGGATTGATATAAGTCGATCTAAATATTTTAAAATGAAGTTTTAATTGGTAAAACTATTCAACCCCCCTTCTAGTTTTCCACAATTGGCATAAGAGCATCGTTACCAAGTTTCTTAGAGTATGTTGTACTTTAAAAAATTGATACGATCCGTGTATGTTTGAAAACTACAAAGAAGGATTTTTTTAAGTCATGATTCAAAAATCATCATATTGTTTAATGTTGGACAATGATAGAACGTTCTAATATTTTCCTTGTTAGGAATTCTCCATACTTGGATTTGGGCATACCAAGTAGATCATGAAGAAATTCTCTAAATATTTCTTTTCGTAAAAAGAATATTTAGCAAAGTATTCCTCATACATGGATTTGGGGATCCTAAGAAGATCACAAAGAATTTCTCTAAATATTTCTTTCCTCAAAAAGAATATTTAGCAAACTTATGATCTTTAATAAATTACAAGCTTTCTTTTATTTTATTAAAGTCTTAGTAATATGTTTACAGTTTCTTAATAATTACTAAAGTAGTTATCTATATTGAAATCATCATCAAGAATAGTATTCTTCGTTGATTTGTATGGACTACACTACAAACCTGTAATAATGATATCTCGGCTATTCGAGAGCCTTGATCATTATTCATCACAAAAGGAATATTGACATTTCATCTATGTCAATGAGTATCCATGTGAAATTTCTTATATTATGATAAAATGGGATTTTATCATAATTTTTGAAAACCTCCTAAAGAATTATGACTTATTCATAAAAAGGGAACCTCATCAAATAGGATTAGTATAAAACCGTCAAAACCCCAAACCACAAGTTATAGAGCCTAAACATCAACTCTAGGAAATTTAGAACTCCTAGACCAAAGTTATCAAGGAATACTTAAGCTGAAATTTTGCTGTTATGCCGGATCCCTGAGTTTGAACTAGCCGGATCCATAATGCAAGGGATCCATGGGATCCGTGCAACAGAAGACAGCATAAGTTAGAAATGATCACTGTGGAAGTTCCACTGTCACTTTCCCCTATCAAAGACTCACGAACAAAAACCTAGTTACTGTTCACAGGAGCAAACTGATCATTTCCTTCAAACAAAACAATCTCTTGTGTAAGTATAATCTTCACTACATTGTTAATTTTATTCCTTGATTCCTAGGATTACAATTTTCATCTTTAGATGTTGGGTTCAAATGGGTTTGTCATAATTTGTTACCACATTGTTTTCTAAGATAATCTAAATCAAAGAATTAACATTGTTAATACAAATTAAACTCTTTTCTTGAATTTAATGAAGATGTTTTGAGCAAAATTGTGATCAAACCCTTTAGGCTACTATTCACAATTAACACCACATTGTGGTTTTGTTGTATAGGAACAATCATGACTAGTAACCGCCAACAATATTATCATGATACCACCCAGTACATCCCAATGTATCATCGAAAGGATGGACTTAGCCCGGAGGATAGGAAAGCTTTCAAGTTGCTCGCAAATAGGCTTTTTCATGAAGGTCGTATGGTAGAACCATCGTTCCTTGCTAGCACCAACATCCGAGAAGTTTTTGGAAAAATTGGATTTGATTGTCTTTTAGACATAAACGAGCAAATTCTCCCGGTGTTCGTGCTTGAATTCTACAAAACAATGAGAATAGTTAGGAATGAGAAAGAGACCATCTCAATTGTCTTCATCATAAATGAGCATGAGTACACTCTTTCACTTGTAGAATTTGGAAGAATACTGTGTGTTCCAGATCAAGGAGTTTGCATGTATTCCAATGAATGGTCTTTGGCGGAGCTACACGTCATGGTAGATCATCATGAAGTCTACCACATGAGAATCTCGGAAGCAACCACGGTAAGGGATACCGTGTTCATGAAAAGGGCATCCCTATCGAGGGTCACTAGAAATTCCAAAGTGATCTATAGGGATCCTTTTCAAATGGAGCTCTCCGAGATGTTCTCGTTGTATAAGAAATGGGAAGTCGTGGTAAGGGAGAATGTGCTTTGCTTGGGAGGGAACAAGGATCACCCCAATGCATGCTTGAGCTTTATAGTCTATTGCCTTGTGACTGAGACTTGATTTAACCTTGCATATTACATGATTAAGAGAATGACGAGTGTGAAAAGCATGGACAAAATGGTGCTCCCTTATGCAATGCTCCTATCACGTCTTACAAGCTTCATATTTGCTTTAGATCCTTCTCCATATTCCTTTGATCATAGATTTTGCAACAAAGTCATGGTGCCATTATCCGAGGGTAAGACTACAAGGTTTATGGTGGATGGCAAAAGACCTCATCCACCAACGGATTCATCAGATGAATGGGAGAGACAAAGAGAAGGAGAAGGAAGTAGCAACCCCTTTGGCAACACCGATCTTGACCCTTTGGATTACATCAATCTATTGCCGGACATTCCTAGCCCATCACAAGAATGGCAACAAACTAACGGAATCTTCAAGTGTTTCGCCAACTTCTTGAAGAAAAAGAAGTAGAGATGGTGGGATGAAGAGTGGAAGGGAGGATGAAGAACGGGGAGTGCTATAGAAGGAGATATGGATGAAAGGTAAGGTCATAGGACCTTAATTTGTGAAAACAATGGCTTGTAACATCTTAACAATACTTATGTAGAGTAGGACATAGTGTGTAGGAATTGCAATGATTTAGCATTGAACAATTTAACTTAAGAACGAGTAGGATGAGATTTTATGACATCTTGAATTCATTCAAGTAGTCGTCGTCACTTATCTTTAGCTACCTTTTAGTTCCCCCACACTTGCTATGCGTTATACTTATTGTGTTCTTGCATTTAATCATTGTAGAAATGACTAGGAGATGCATTTTCTAAGAGTGCAAGAATTGCACAATTGCTGAAAGCCTTCTGATCTGCAGTAGCCGGATCCCAGAACTATAACTAGCCCGATCCCTCCAATGAGGGAACCGTGGGATCCGGGCAGACAGATACTAGATACAGATCATTATACATGAATGTTATCCCCTTGATCACATCATGTTGGCTAAACATGATTCTTTAATACCACTTAAGGCTTCCTCAAGCACAGTAGGTCTCACATTCACCCGTAGCTAACTAAGGATGAAATTCAAAGTGCTTTTGATTTATCAAACCCACCAATACCCACCATATTTCCGCTCCAACGCTCACACATTGTTCCTCACATCTCAAAACACTTAGTTTGATATTTCTATCAATTTTAGTAAATTGATTTTAGTCACTCTTACCTCAAAATAGGCTTAAAACTAGTTTTTCATTTTTCTTTATTTTTTCAGATTCTCTCAAATTTATCTTGAGTCATCATCTGATTTCTAGGACTAATTTCCATCATTTTTCCATTCCCAAATCAAATGGTATCTTCCTCAAGCACTTAGTTAGACTCTCAAAAGTCCACTTGCCTACCCAAAACCATCATTAAGTATCCTCACTCCTTATGGTTAAGCATTTAAGACATCCTCTACTTAAGACATCTAAGGAAAGTCAAATCCTCAAGGTTCATAGGTACTAGACCTTACAAAAAGCATGATCATTTAATCACATCTCTGTCTGACAGACGGATCCCTGGTTTATAACCAAAAGGATCCCTAGTGACAGGGATCCGCGAGATCCGTTTCTACAGAAAGCCTTTAATTAACTTTTCCTTCAAATTTATGCCATATTTGGTAAACTAAATGTTGTTCCCCGTTCACTATCGTTTAAAATAGTTTAAGTATATAAAACAAGTTAATAGTGAATTATGACTGAAATTAACATAAGTAAAACACACAAAGTAATTTTCAACATCATATTCTTATTAGAAATAAATCAACAAAGAATATGTTACCCAAGTACTTGCGGAATAGTACTTGGGATTGAAAAGACAAAGTTTGGTGACTCCTCTCTAAGCTCAGGCTAAGTCTGAGCACAATTCTTAGAGCTCACTGAGCTATCTAAGGAACTAAGTTGTATTTGGAGGAGTGAAAAGATGGCTTGCGTGTATGTGTGTTTTTACAATTCACAAGCTTAACCTTTTCACTCCATCTCTTATGCTATTTATACATGTATGATTTTTGACTCTTTCCTAAGTGACAAACTGACATCATACAGAAGACAAAATACTGATGTATTTTGTCTCTGTTTACGAAGACTATTCTAGGTAAGAGACAAGACTACTTTCCTAAGTTCAGTGATGACACTGAGCCTGATCTTTTCCATTTAGGGAAAGTTGACTTTGGTTGATAAGGACTTCGTCTTATCTGATTCAAACTTATCCCGCCTTGTCCCGCTCTTTCTTCAGTCTTTACATCCTTCAGTCTTCTACTTCAGTTTGTCTTCAGTGTAAGTAGTTGGAGAGGAGTCTTAGGGATTCAGTGAGTTATTGTCATCACTCGCTGAATCCACCATCTTCTTCTTGACTCAGTCTTCACCCTTTAAGTTACGCTTTACTGAGTGGAGAGACTTCTTCTTCGCCTCGTACTGAGTATCCTGAAGATGACTCACTGAGAGGCTATGCACTCAGTGACCTGTTAGTGTTTAATGGGCTAAACACTTGGGCTATTTTCTATTCAAAGCCTAGATTAAGGGGTTTGGGTATTTACTGAACCCAACAGTCTCCCCCTATTTGGATATATAAATAGCCTAAGTTTTTTATCAGTGTAAGTGAGCAAATGGCTTCTTCTTACAATGAATGTACTAATGAATACTATAAGGAACATTGAGTAAATTAACAAAACATACATCTTTTATTGATCAGATTACATAGTTCCTATCACTAGTACAAAAGATAAAACAAAATGATGTCAGTCCAGATGGATTCCTAGTGCTTCAAGCTTGACTTTCTTGGTGATGAATGTTTCCCTGTCAGGATGGTCTCTTATTTTTGCGTTTAAGTCAATGCAGAACCTGATATTCGCAGGAGTCTGAATTTGAGAGGCCACTGGAATATAGCTGATCACTGAGAGGCTCAGGAGTTGTCATTTTACCTTTTCCTTTGTCCTGGCCTGAGGAAGATGAAGTCGCTACCAGGGGTGGTGGTGTTGTTGTTATTGGTGTGATTACTGTCAGTGTTGTTGTTGTTGATGTTGGTGGTGGGATTGATGAGATAGGTATTGCTGAGACTGGTGGTGATGATGAGATTTGAGCTACTGATGCTGATGGTGTTGGCTCCCCCTCAGTGTGAGATGGAGGTTCTTCAGCAATATTCTCCCCCTCAACTATTGCCGAAGCATCAGTGAGGGCAAGAGTTGGAGTTGGTGCTGAGGGGGACGGAGCCGCTTGACCCTTGAAGGCCAGATAAATTTCAGAGATCATAGCCTTGATGTCTGATGTGTCGGTTTGAATACCAGTGACCTTTGCTTCCAAATTAGCCTGAGAAACTTCTAGAGCAGTCATTCTGGGCCCAAGATTCCAGGCCATAGATGAGGATGCTTGAGCCAAAGTAGCTACCTGCGTATTCAAGGAGTCCAATGTAGCTTGAAGGGACTGGACTGAGGATGGAAGACCCTGAACATTTGCAGATTTGAGCATATCGAGCAGTTCAGTGAGGCTTGAGGATTGTTTCAAGAACGCCTCAGTAGCCTTTAGCACTTTAGAGTTGAGTGCTGGGTATTCATTGACAAATTCCCTGATTTCATCTACCTTTGTACCTACAGCCTGAAGGTGCCTGAGGAATTTAGCCAAGTTTTCATCCAATCGGTGAAGGTTGTCATACATCAGATCCCTGTGCTCATGAACATTTTCATCAAAGCCTTGTACCTCAGCCTTTAGATCAGCATAACTCGCAGCAGCCTCAGTGTGTTGTTCCCACAGTGTTTCAGTGACCCCAGAGTATAACCTTCTTGAAGCTTTGGTGATCCACTAAACAAGCTGCCTTTCAGTAAGTGGGAGAACATTATCAAATCTTTCAAATTCATCAGTGGAGGAAGAGGAGTCATGCTGGAATGGTGATTCAGTATGTTCCTGTGGATCAGGCTGAGGCTCTTGTTCAGCTTGAACCTCAACGTCCACTTCTTCCCCAGCTGATAAAACTTCATCATCAGTTTCAGTAAGCTCATCTTCCGAAAAGAGTATTCCAGTAACATCAACAACGGTTAACAGGGGGTTGGTGATGGGTTCCATATCAGCGGGTGGTATGTTTCCCCCTAAGTCTTTATCCCCCATTGACCCCTCGGACACTGGTGGGCGTTTCCTAGTGCCTTCGCTGGAGTCAGGATTGGTTGTGGGTTTCGTATCGGCGGGTTGTTTCTTTCCCTCCGAGTCTTTGTCCCCTAGTGACCCCTGAGACACTGGTGGGTGTTTTCCAGTGCCTTTGGTAGAGTCAGTGATAGTTGTATCCCTATTAGGGGGTTGTATCATTCCCTCTGAGTCTTTGGGATCGATTAGTGTGCCCTCAGACAAATGCTTGGATTTGCTAATGTCATCACTGGGCGTTGTGGAAGGCGCTCCCCTAGCAGCGGGTTGTTTGTTTCCCTCTGGATCTTGGGGAGTAGTGGTTGTGGCCAAGGGCACTGACTGTGATGTATCAGTGTCCTTCGTTGTCACGGGAGTGGATGTTGACTGGTCATCAGTGGGTGTCTTTTTAGTGTCGGGCCTTTTGTGCCTTTTAGGCTGTGTTCCTGAAGCCTCAGGGCCCTGGGACTTGGGTTTAGTCTTAGTCCCAGTCTGAGACTTCCCCTTTCTCTTTTTAGGAGCAGGGTTTGGAGACACTGATCCCTCCTGGTTGTTTACAGGAACCATTTGGGCCATCAATTCAATAGGAGTGACAAGGGATGGGTCTTTTTGAAAATTGGATTGGCTCAGGATGCCAGGTAAAGCACCAAAATTTTCTTCCTGAGGATATTTTGAACCGAGTAACACTTGCAAAACACAAGAGACAAACCTAGGATACGAAACGTATTTCATCCTAGTTTTGCTCTGTAGCTTTGTTACGAGATCACTGTAATGATCTCCCCTATGTCGACAGTGACCCCATTCATTAAGCAGTATGCCATCATCAACTGAGTAGAGTTAACTTGTTCAGTGGATGAGTGGTTCCCGCCGAGGACCTGAATCACAAAAGTGAATAGGATCCTCCAAGCCACAGGAAATGAGCTTTTGGTGACTGGGGTCTTGTCCAAAAATGTTGGATCTAAAACGATTTGTTTTAACCCATCCTTCACTGTGGAGGGTTCAGGATGGGCGACATAAACTCCTTTGTTATAATCCAACCCTGTTGAAGTGCAAAACGTTTTATAATCCAGGGTGAATTGTTGTTGCCCCCCGTGAAGACTGAATCTGATGAGATATTCCCTGAGAGGTCTGAGGTTGTTCTCATCAGTAGAGGGTGTCGGGTCAAAGGCCTTGGCTGTTGCCCAAAACTCCCTAAGGAGATTTTGGTAAACAAGGGAGGGACACTGAACAAAGGCCGTTTTCAGTGGGCAATTAAACAAAAATTTCATAATGTCTTTGTAGGCTGGGACAGTTTCAGGGTATTCAAAGTTGCCTATGACATTATTAGTTTTAAATTCAACATTTAGCCATTTCCATTAAAGATTTTAGGGTTTTTTTTAAGCTAATTTCTTTTGACTAGAACAATCAAAGTTTTTAGATCTCTCAAGTTTGTGATGAAAAACTTTTGTAAATGTTTACAAGAAGGGTTTTCCAAAAGAGGTTTGAAGAGTTTTGAGAACACACAAGTATTTATGGGTTTTAGAAATGATTTTGACAGAGTTTTGCTACAGAAAATAATTTGTGTGTGTTTGTTTGTTTTGGAAGAGGGTATTTATAGAGTGGTGAGAAGGGTGGTTTGTGCACAAATGGGAATATTAAGAGTCTGTTTTTGAAAAACGTTTGAATTTCCACATTTAATGCTACCACTCCATTACCCGCAGTAAAATCCCATTTTTCAATGGAACAGTTGCAGTGTACAGTGAAAGTGCACTTTTGCAGAGATAAAACATTAATTTGATATTTTTGTGAGAGGAGGCATTAAATGCCAAGTGGGATGACAGTAAGACAAAGAGACATATATTCCTATATTAAATTAGCATAGTTACCAACCTAGGACATTTAAGTAACTGATACTTCGATCATTTAGTTACTCATTCAATTCTCTTTGTCAAGTGTCAGAGACCCTGAATGAGTGATAAGGTTTTAAAAGGTACCATTTTGAGGGGTCGTTTTAGCCCTTATTTGATCACTTTTGTATCCGTTATTGCTTAATATCGTTCCTTTTCACTTTTTAGGTCTCTTGAAGGCAAAATGCTGGAATGGCACTTATTTGGACGAAAAGGCGCGAATATACGAAGAAAATGGCCAAAGTCAAAATCGAGACACTCAAAGCTGCTGAAAACAGAAGGTGACGGCGTCACTGCTTAACTGCGACGCCGTCGTAGGATTTTGTGACGGGTCAGAAGACAAAACTCGTATTTTCAAGAGACGGCGTCGGGCTTTAAAGGAATAGACCGTCGCAACTCAGACGGCCTAGATGTGACCTAGACGGCGTCAGAAGCTGAAGAGGACGGCGTCACAGGCATAAGGTGACGCAGTCGCAAGGTTAACGTGGCCAAGACGAAACCCTAATGACGGCGACATGACGGCGTCACGAAACATAAGGTGACGCCGTCGCATATGTAATCTTATATATAGAATCCGAATTTTTCAGTTTTAAAGAGAGTCTTTTTGGAGTGAAAACCTAAAACCGAACCTAAGGTGTCTTGTACAGTATTTTAGGGTTCTAAACCCTATTTTACATCAAGATAAGTATTTACTTCATCAATTCAATTATGTTTTTGATTATTTGTGTGTATGCTTGCATGTTCTCCATGTCCGGCTAATTTATTTATGTGTTTGCTTAGGAAGTATGAAACTTAATTATTGAATATTGATTGGTTTTTTCTTATCTTAGTTGATTAATGATCTAGTAGTGCAATAGGTCATTCGTTGTGTACTTAATGCTTGATTCATCTTTGTGAACTTTAGAATATGATTACCTGAGTAGTCGTAGGCTAAACCATCCGAAGAGTGCCTTAGAGTAAGAGTTTATCATCCCTAGTGGGTTTTGTAGACGAGACCCTTTGGTAAGTTCAAAGAGTTAGGGAGAAACGCATACCCTACAACTTTAGACACACAACGCAACTAAGAATAAGGACGTGACAACTCAACCATCAATAGGAGATAATTAAGGAGTAGTAAAACCTAAGTAAACACATCTTTAAACTATCATACGAGTACACATAAATTAGACATAGACTCCCACAACCTTAGTTTAGATAATTAGATAATAGTAGAGTAATCGGTAGAAATACCAACCCCCCAAATCCAATACCCGAGATTCGTACCTTTCAATTTCATAAAATATAAAAATACAAAAAAATAATCTTCCTCAACCTCAACCTTAGCGTAGTAACTTCTCACTAGCATTCCTATTCCCCTAGAGAACGATATCAATACCCGTGGCTTACCCTAATTACTACACTACAACGATTAGGTTCACTGCCTAGGGTGTTATAAAACTTGCTCGAAGAAAAGGAAGTTTCCTTGACCCCGAAAGACGCGTGTAGCGTTATCAAGTTTTTGGCGCCGTTGCCGGGGAATAGAATAGCTAGTTAGTAGTCCACCTCGTTTAGGTTCTTTGCTTGATTCCTATCAAGTAAAATTTTTCTCATTTTTTAGCTTTCTCTTAGTCTATCCCCCTTCTTCATGACCTTTGTTCGTAACCCCATCACTTTTCATCATGGAGGATGATAACCAACCACCACTCATCAACCCACCACCAAATGACCCGCCAAGAGCCCGTACTCTTGGTGAATACTCAAGACCAAGCCACCTAGGCTATAGGAACACCATTGAGCTTCCCGACCAAGCCCAAACTACGGCCCTGCAATCCGACACCATCCGGTTGGTGCAAAACGGATGTGCATTTCATGGACTTTGTTCCGAAGATCCAAATCAGCATCTGAGGGATTTCCTCAAAATTGTCGATTCCATCGACCTTGATGCTACTACTCGGGAGACCACGCGCCTGCGTCTCTTCCAATTCTATCTACGGGACCAAGCTAGTAATTGGCTTAAGCGACTTCCCGCCGGCTCCATCTCAAGTTGGGATGATCTTACCTCTCGCTTCCTTGCTCAATTTTTCCCACCGGGGAGAACCACTAAGCTTAGGAATGACATCTTGATGTTCCAACAACGTCAAGGTGAATCTCTCTACGAAGCATGGACCCGATTCAAGGACTTACTTCATAAAGTCCCTCATCACGGCATTGATCTTTGGCTCCAAGTCCAAATCTTTTATGATCATGTCAACTTCCCCACTAAGCGATCCATTAACCAAGCGGCCGGTGGAAAACTTAGTGATCTCACCGCGGAAGAATCATGGGGTATAATAGAGGACCTTGCCCTCTACGATAACGAAAGTTGGGATGACCCCCGTGAGCTACCTAAAACCGTCAAGGCAATCTCCTTGCCTTCCATCAACTCACAACCTTCCGACCGTAGGATGATCGAACTTGAAGATCAAGTTAAATTCCTCATGAGTTCCTACAAGAATCCTAAGTCCTCACAACAAGTGAATCAAATCACTCTACCTTGTGAGTTATGCAGTGGTCCCCATGACACTCGTGATTGCATAAGGCTCCCCGAACAAGCTTTTGCGGACTACGCCTCCGTGCATACCAACGGAGCGGGAGAAAAGTGGTACACTTTCAAACCCGAACAAAACAACTTAGGAAACTCGTACCACCCCTCATGGAGAAATCACCCTAACCTTAAGTGGAACCAAAACTAAAGCACACCCCAAAGCTCATCTAGTTCGCCCACTAGGTTCAATTCTTTTAATACCGGGAACCCCACTAATCTTGAGGCAATTGCATCTAGATTTTTGTCATCCCAAGAGACTCGATTGAATAAGCTTGAAGCCGATTTTAAGCAAAAACAAAGCGAGATGACAAACAAGCTTGATGCCCTCTTAAAAGCCTTCAATGAACGGGAAGTTGGAGCACTCCCAAGTAATACCATAAAGAACCCAAAAGTGAATTCGATTGCATCGACTTCATGTTCTAGTTCACCATGGGAGAATGCACATCCATGCCCCTCACACCCGATGGTTCACTCGGTAAATGCCATCAAAAAGGGTTCCAAGCCATCCAAGAGGTACCAAGGCCCGACACCATTGGTAGAGCCTACTCTTGAGAAACCCGTCAGCCAAGAATCCAAACCTAGTTTAGAGGAGGAGTACAAGGAACTACATCAAGAAAAACCAATTCTTGAAGTCTTAGCTCATGCACCTTATTATAATGCTTTGAAAGAAAAATATGAGTTAGAACTTAGGCTTGGAAAACATGGGTCCGCTTTTGTGCAAAACAACTTACCTAAGAAGTTAGACGATCCTGGGCTATTCACTCTTCCGTGTAGGCTTGGAACTTCCAAACCACTCGACGCTCTAGCCGACTTAGGATCATGCATCAATCTTGTTCCGTTGTCCCTCCATAGAAGCCTTAACTTAGGTAAAATAGAACCAACGGAAACCATCTTGGGTCTAGCGGACGGTAGCGTGGCACGTCCGGTAGGAATAATAAAGGACATGGTAGTACACGTAGGAGAGTTGACTCTTTTGGCCGACTTTCATGTGCTAGACATGAATAAGGACCCGACATGCCCATTACTAGTTGGAAGAGGATTTTTAGCTACCGCTAGTGCCATCATCGATTGTAAGATGTCCAAAATAGTGGTAGGAGAGGGGAGTGCAAGATCAGTTTACGATGTCAAAAAGCATACGTACTACATGGATGAGGAAATCCCACAAGAGATTAGGTTGGATAGAGAGCCCTCTAGATATAGACCTTGGATTGATAAGAACATCATAGGCCCCCAAAGACCTTTTTACCTAGGTAAAACCTTCATTAGTAAAGCAACTTTCCAAGAAAAAGAAATGGCTAGGGACATGGAAGTGAACCCGTTCGAGGACGCCTTAGTATTTAGGAAGATGACCGAGTTCCTAGGAAGCTTGCCCGTTAACCTTGTCATGAATAAGTGGAAAGTTGAGGAATCTAAACACAAATGGGATTGGGATAGACCGCCTAGTGATGGTTGATATGTGCAAAAACACATATCATTTCTTTATCTAATAAAACCCAAAATAACCAAGAAAGAGCCGTTTATTGCTAATATTTATGGTTTTCTTGAGTTTGTGCTTGTGCAGGTATGGATATGTAAAAACACACAAAAAGGAACCAAATCAGACGTAAAACCGAGCACGAGAGATTAAGAGAGCTTAAGCTGAGCCGGAAGATTAAAATTATGCTTGTGTAAAGAGTTTTATTCTCTGAGGATGATTTTTGGAAGTTATAATCAAGTTTGAAGAAATGTCAAGAATGGCCCCTCAAGTTTCAGCATTTGGCAAAAGTGATCCCTTAAGTTTTTGGAATTGTCAAAATCAACCCTTGGATTATTTGAGAATTACAAGAATGGTCCTTGATGAACATTTTCAGATTTACACCTTTGGTCCCTTGGAAATTAGAATATACAAGTTTGGTCCTTAAAATATCACTTGGATCCTTTATTTCATCCTAAGTCTAAGCCTAATACACCATTGGCCCAATCCAAGCCCAAATAACCAAAACCCATGACCCGGTCCTATATCATATCCCAAACCGGTTTCTATCCAACCCGGTATACCCTTTTACCCGAGTCAACACACTTTACCCGGTCAACTATTCGAAATAATATAAAAAATCCAAACGCGCCCAAAAACACCCCCAATATCCCCAGGCACCGAAGAACCCTAAAACACCCCTAACACAATTAAGCAAAATTGGTACAATTAAGGGCAATATTGTACTTTACTCTGACACACACTGACACACGGGTGCCATGTCAGCAATCCGTGTGTCACATATACCAATTCCTTGCTTCTGATTGGTCCAAGATGCGTGGCTTAAATGATCCAAGGGTTTAGATGAAAGGTTTGTAAATGGGATTGATCTAATGGTGATAAATGACTTAGAGAAAGCACATATCTCAGCCTTCTGGATCCTTCCATGACTCAAGCTCAAGTATATATACCTTTCCATTTTCCACAGTTGAAGACAAGTAGATTAGGAGTAGAGTAAGAGTAGAATAGTAGCGTGGTTTTTAAATGTTTTCAATGTATTAGTTTAAATTCAGTCATTAAATTCCATATCTGTACTCAAGTTTTATTATCAATATAATCATTTGGTTTTAATTGTCATTTTAAGTTTTAAATTCTGTTTTCATGATTTCATTAGCTGTTATAATCTGATATAAGCTCAATTTACTGTAAAACTTTTCACTACTCAGTTCTTACTCTCCAATATACATTGGTCAAACAAAGTCAACTGGCAGAAATTCAATTCTCTTGGTTCTGATTTGCTGATGGATATGGGTGGAGATTGAATTTGATTTGGGATTGAGATCAGTTAGGTTAGTAGTTCATTAGGTTTCTGTATGTAAGCCACAGTGGCTGGACCAATGTAAGTTGATCATCATCAGTAGTTTTATTTCTTTTCTGCTCATTTCTATCAGTATTATATAGATCCGGTTTGATTTTATGTGAATTAGTTGTTTGAATTGGTTCATATTGGTTTGATTTTGCATACTGAATCTTAGTTATAAGTCTAGGATAGATCAGATCTTAGATTAGTTGTTGAAATTTGCATTTCAGTCTTTAAATAAGTGTTTGGTATAAGCTAGCATTTGGAGTTCTGGTGCTTATCTGTGGTTGGACTCAGCTGCTTTAGTCTCCATAGGTCATAACTCAGTCAATTTAATCACTTATTTGCACAATTAATGATAAGATCGTTTATAAGCTCAGCTAGGGATAACAATAACATATACATACGCAGCGGAATAATAAAGAACATCAATGTTATTGCTAAAGGTTTTCATTCACTAACACTAACTACACGTTTATAGGAACACGTCTACTAACTAAACTAATAACCTAGGCGTTTACATGAACATACGCCTAGGACACACTAATCTAAATCTAATACCCTAGATGTTCTTCCCTAACGTCTAGGCTAAACACACACCTTTTAGTCGACTACATTATTGGAAGACTTAATTAAAAACCTACACCTATGTCCTCTTTATATACTAGAGAATAAGGACTAAATAATAAAACTTCCATTGCAAGCAAGTCCTTCCATCTTTTAGTAGGTTTCCTTCTTGTCATATTAAGTCCCTCTTGTTTCATTCTTTTTGTCTTTATCAACTCAAACTTGTAATTCCCAACAATCTTCCCCTAGTTGATAATGACAAAACCATTCTTGAACGAACTTCCCTAGACGAAGTAGAGAAATTGAGATCAGGGATCTCGCCATGAATGAAACAAGTATGTCTTCCTTTGTCTTCCCCTTAATCCATGCCATGCCACTCAAACATCTCTTCCCCTTTTTGTTATTATCCAAATAGCGAGCATGATTTTTGGATGACACACACACTTGTTGGATCGATATACTTTAATCAAACTAACTTAACTAGCTTGTTAAGGTTTAATAACCTCGGATAAATCCTAAGTTATTAACAAAGAAACACTGAACAATCTTTATCAAGTACGCGGAATTTACTTAACAAAGCTAAGAAGAATAACTTTATTATTAAACTCTAAATCTGCTTATTATACAGATACTCTAATACAACTCTAAGATAATCGAACTTTTCTTTAAACTCTAATTCGTAAACTCTAAAACTCTTTTTCTGAAATCGTCTGTAATCGTACCTCTAATGCCAATCTAGGAGTCCTTTTATAGGCTCAAGAATATCCTAGTCGGTTTACAATTGATAACCTTGTACGACAAGTAATCTAAATATGGAATACAATACTTTCCATAAACGAATATAACAGTTTGTTTGTTCTAGCAGTACTTTGACTTCCTCTTGCAGTACTTTGACTTTGTCTTTAGCAGTACTTTGACTATTTGACTTCTTTCAGTACTTTGCAGCTTACAGCACTTTCATATCTTCAGTACTTTGATATCTTCAGCACTTTCATATCCCAACAATCCTCCCCTAACTTGAATTCTACTTGCTTGACTTCAAGTTCCTTTGTGAATATATCTTTAAAAGCTTCATCTTTATAAATGGATTGTTCTTTAGTCTTTAGATTGTATCTCTGTAATATCTTTGCATGTCAAAGTATCTCTTAGAGTTATTCTCTTCACATCAGCATCCAACAATCTCTATCTTTTCAGCAACACAGCAACATATGACAGTTTGTACAGTAATTCAGTTTAAGTTGCATACTATTCTCATCACATCTAAGTGAATCATTGAAAATTCAATGGATTTAGAACTCTTTACCAAAGCCATTATCTCTGGAGTAGCCAAATGTTTTGGTGTGTAAGACCATGGTACATTGATAACCATATGATTTTTAGCAAATCACCAGCTATCAACAGATTTGTTATGTCTTTACCAAAAGCTGTACCCTTCTGGACTAGTTAGTTCTTCTATCTAATGGTGAACTAATTACCAATAATGGTTTTTCCACAGCCTTTACCATAAGCCATTTCTTATGGGCTAGCCAACTCTTCACATTACTGATATGGTGAGTTGATAACCATACAACTTATTAGCAAGTTGTCAACTAAAAACGGATTTGATATATCTTTACCAGAGCCGTTTGCTCATGGATTAGTCAATCCTTTTGTAACTATGGTGGATTGATAACCTATTGATGTTATCATCACAAAAACCATTTATCAAACCTTTATTTCAAAAATATTTATTACTTTAACAAAAAGGTTTCTTCTAAAAGTCATTTAACTGGTTTAGTTCAGCAAACAGTACTTTGATGAAAGTACTGTCTGATAAGCAGTACTTTGAATAAAAGTACTGATATATCAAAAAGTATTTATTCAAAAATCATACCAGTTAAAGATCATTCTCAGCAATAGTAGTCCAGTCTATAAACAAATTGATCACCATGCAAGCAGTTTCATTATCCTCTTCTACTTCCAATCCATGCTCAAGCATCCTTCTCATGAGCTCAACTGTAAGAGGATATCTTCTTTCTGCAAACATGTGAATCATTGTTCCATTTTCTAGCTCCAAGACATGAACTCCAGATTCTTCAAAGAATCTCCAGCAAACTATTTCCCAGTTTTCTTGATCCTTCCAAATATCATCAGTGCTCTCTTCATCAGTTTCCCACATGGTTATGAGATCCCCATTTAAAACTAATCCAATTCCTTCTAATGGATTATCTTCAAAATAAGTCTTCACAGCATGATATAAGTAGAATAGATCTACTCTGTCTATGATATGCAGCAAATCCCATAGCCTTTTAAAAACTTTGAAACTTTTATCTTCTTTGTGAAAAACCATGTAATCTCCATTCTTAGATTTCTCAACTTTGAAAACACTGATCTTTGATCTGTTCATCTTCATGTCATTATCTTCCTTGGTATAATCAAAATCTACCACTCTGAGATAATTCTTCAATTCATCACTAGTCTCAGATCTTAATTCAACCTTCTCTTTCTTTGAAAACTGAACATCTGTAGCATCAGTTTTTCTTTTTCTCTTTAAGCTTTTCTTCCTTTCAGCTTCAGTCCAATGAGTTTCTTCGCTGAAGTCTTTAATGCCTGCAACATCTTTCTTATAAGCTTCTGTTTCAGCATCATAAAGTCTTTTCATATCAACATAGTTTAGCTTCTGAAGTCCTTTATATCCTCTGCCTTTTAAATATGCCATCATTGCATTCCTTTCCTTAGCTAAATTAGGTCTTCTTGACATATATCGAACAGGTGTTGGAGACTGTAAAGGTTCAGCAGATTCAGCATCTAATTCTTCTTGCATTTTCCGAGCTGCTTCTCTATCTTTAGCTTCTTGAGCTTGCTGTTCTTCTCTATCTTTAGCATCTAATTCTTCCTGAACTTTTCTAGCAGCAGCTTCATTCCTAGCAACTTCAAATGCTCTAAGTTCTGCCAAAGTAAGTTTCTTCTTCTTAGTTTCAACCAGAATACTTTTTCCCTTGTCTTTTGGATCAATTGCAGGTTGATCAATTCCTGGTTGTTCTTCTTCTTGTACTTCTCTAATAGTAACTCCTCCTCTTGATTGTGATAAATCAAATAATGTAGCAATTAATTCATCATCACTAGCTGAATGAATAGGTATGTAAGTAGCTTCCTCCTCTTCTTCTCTAACAAATGTAGAAGGACCAGCTTCTTCTTCAAAATTCAAAACCCTTGGAGTTATTGGTGTTATAACTTCTGGCCTAGAAGTATCATGAAACTCAGTACTTTGATGTTGAGTACTTTGATCATCAGTACCTTGATCTTGAACTTGCACTTCTTCTTCTTGTTCTTCTGAAATAATCTTTTCTGCAAATTCTTTCTTTTTCATAGCATCTTCTTTCAAATTATTCTTTCCTGAATTCCTCCCCAAGTTGACAGAAGATGGTTGAGGAACCTTCTTTCGTTTTAATTCCTTTCGAAGAGCTTTGCGACGTTTGTTTTCCTCCTTAACCCATAAGTTGAAACCTTGAATATATGGTTTAACAAAATTTCTCAACCAGAAATAGTTACGCTTCAATTTCCTAATAGTTTTAGCTTGACGCTCAACAGTCTTGTTCAACCGAGCTAGCGCCTTTGTCAAAGCATAGTTATCCATAGTTAAACCTGCACGAGGTATTGTAGGAGCAGCACCTTGAAGTGGTGAATGTTCCTCTGAAACAAAACACTGTGGAGATGAAGTAGGTGTTCTCTCCATTTCTTCTTGAACCTCAGGACCTGAAGAATCATCACCTTGTAATGATGCAGTACCTGCACGAGAAGCAGTACTTGCAGATGCAGTACTTTGTGAAGCAGTACCTTGATCAGTATCAGTACCTTCAGTTTCTTCATCCTCTCCAGCTGCATCACGAACAGCTTGTACAACTTCCATCATGGATGTTGTTAAAGGAATATCGCCACCTCTGAACAAGTTACTTCGCTTAGCCATGAAAGTATAGATTTTAGCTTGTTGCACAATAACAGGTAGTAAAGCAGCAGGTTTTGGAACATCAGCCAATTGCTTGTTCAAGAAAACCTGTATAAACCTTGGATACATCAACCAAGTTGCCCTAGATGATATATGAGATAGCATTCCATCCAAAATAAGCCTTGAAAAGTTAAAAACTCTGTCTGTAGCTAAGCCAACCACTGCAGAAGCTATATTCGAACCAAATTGCTCCCAAGAAGTGCTTTTAGAACTTATGCAATGAAGCAAAACATGAATCAAAAACTTCCATTGAGGACAGAATAATGCCTTCTTAAAAGTTTGTTCAGTTAAAGAACCTTCATAACCCAAATTACGAAAAGAATCCCAAATCAGTTGCTTGTCAAATCTAATAGCCCCATCTGCATCACCAAATAATAAATCAGCACGAATGGAG
The DNA here is from genome assembly GCA_019973895.1 of Chrysanthemum seticuspe. Taxonomy (NCBI): domain Eukaryota; kingdom Viridiplantae; phylum Streptophyta; class Magnoliopsida; order Asterales; family Asteraceae; genus Chrysanthemum; species Chrysanthemum seticuspe. The sequence continues at coordinate 50,283,169 of BPTQ01000002.1, forward strand.
GCCTCTGTAATCTTGATAGTCCTTCCAGCAACTGTGGATCTAATATAGTATTCATCCTCCTCCATGTTATCTCTTGCATTAGCCCAAAATTCTTGAATCCAAGGTTCAATTATATCCGGCTCAACTAAAAGAGCATAACTAATAGGTGACCCAACTAGATAATCAATGATATCATAGAAAGCCACATTCGCCTCAGTCTTGTCCAAATTAGCCACCATATTGTGCTTCGAAACAGTTAAACGATGCACCATTGTTGAAAGAGTGAGCACAATAGAAAGATTGTATCGAATAATAAAGAGATGGTAATTGGAAGATAAGTATGGAAAAGATGTGAAGTAATAATATGAGAGGGAAAATCGGAAAGAAGTTATTTATAGGTGAGATTTGAAAAATCACAGCCTAAATAACAAAGTTACCGTTACTACCAATTACCCTTCAATATTACCGTTGGAACAGTACTTTAAAACGACAAACAGTACTTTCCACATAAGCAGTACTTTCCCAAGCAGTACTTTCCCAAGCAGTACTTTCAGGAAATACAGTACTTTGCCAAAAACCTTCATATAAACTAAGTATAAACTAACATCCTCCCCTCAAGCAATACACAGGACTATACCTAACATCTTATAGTCCTCCCCTTAAACATAGCTTAGTAGTTAATCATTCCAATGCTCACGACCAAGTGATTGAATCGTGACACATCAAAACCTTTGGTGAGTAAATCAGCTACATTGTCATCCGTGTGAACTTTAACCACATTAATAAGCCTATGCTCATAACAGTCTCTGATAAAGTGATGCCTAATCTGAATATGCTTTGTCTTGGAATGATACACAGGATTCTTCACAATACAAATAGTACTCTCATTATCAATATTGATAGGAGTATTCTTAAAGTTGAACCCATAATCTAAGAGTTGATTCTGCATCCACAAAACTTGACCACAACAACTTGCAGCAGCTACATATTCAGCTTCAGTAGATGATGTTGCTGCAATTGTCTGCTTCTTGCATTGCCAGGAGACTAACCTTCTTCCAAGATATTGGCATCCACCAGTTGTGGATCTTCTATCATAATTATCACCTGCATAGTCACTATCTGAAAAAGCTTCTAAGTGAAAAGGTGACTCTTTAGGATACCACAACCCCAACTTAGGTTGTTGTTTCAAATAACAGAAAATTCTCTTGACAGCATTCAGGTGAGAGATCTTTGGTGAGACTTGATATCTTGCACATAGACAAACTGCAAACATGATATCAGGCCTTGATGCAGTGAGATACATAAGAGAGCCAATCATAGATCTGTATAACTTGACTTCAACAGGCTGTCCATCTTCATCTTTACCCAAAGAATTGATAGATTTAATAGGTGTAGTAACAGCCTTCATATCATCAAAATTAAACTTCTTAAGTATATCTGTAACATACTTGTCTTGGCTAATAAAAATCCCTTCCTTGGACTGCTTAACCTGAAGTCCCAAAAAGAATGTTAACTCTCCCATTGAACTCATTTGAAATTCTTTCTGCATCAGCTGCTCAAACTCCTTAACCATGGACTGTTTGGTAGCCCCAAAGATAATATCATCAACATACACGTGAACTAACATGATATCCTTCTTGTCTCTCTTGATAAACAAAGTCTTGTCTATAGCTCCCCTCCTGTATCCATGGTGTAATAAAAATGTAGAAAGCCTCTCATACCAAGCTCTAGGTGCCTGATGAAGACCATATAGAGCCTTAACCACCTTATAAACTTTGTTTGGATGCTTAGGATCTTCAAAACCTGGAGGTTGTTTCACATATACCTCTTCTGTAATAGTGCCATAAAGAAAGGCACTCTTGACATCCATCTGATAGACTTGAAAGCCCATATAAGAAGCAAAAGCAAGAAAGATTCTAATTGCTTCAATCCTGGCCACAGGAGCAAAAACCTCATCATAATCTACCCCTTCCTCCTGTCTATAACCCTGAGCAACTAATCTTGCCTTGTTTTTGATAACATTGCCTCTTTCATCTCGTTTGACTCTAAAAACCCATCTGGTTCCAATAACTCTCTTCCCATCTGGAAGATCACATAAAACCCAAACCTCTTGAAGTTTAAATTGAAGAAGTTCTTCCTGCATAGCTTCAACCCAACTTTCTTTAGTCAAAGCTTGAGCAATATTCTTGGGTTCCTCTTGAGAGATGAAACAAGTAAATAAGCAGGTTTGATGGTCCTTATGATTTAGCCTGTTTTGTTTATACACAAAGCTAAGTAAAGCATTATGAGGTTTGGTGAAACCCTTAGCTTTGTGTCTTGTCATAACTCCAGATGTAGAAGGACCAATGATTTGATCAGTTGGATGATTCTTATGAATTCGTAAGATTGGAGACTGAGGAACTTCATATGTATCATCTAAGTTACTATAATCAGCACCTTCATTGGAATTTGTGAAAATACCTTCATCTTCAAGCTCATCATCAGTTTCTTCTAGCCCAGGCATGGTAGGATCATCCAAATCATCTAAAGTACTGTCAACTAGTGCAGCAGTACTTTGGTTGAAAGTACTGTCCAAAGTACTGTGAGAGTACTCTGTAGACGTGTTCTTCTTCTTTGCCTCTTCATAAGCTCTCCTTTGTTCATCAGTGTAAGAATGTGCTAACACATCTTGAAGAAGCATCTGATTAAGTTCCTCTTGAATAGATTGATCCTCTGCAGATAATGAGGATTTTGGTGCAACAGTACTTTGTTTTGGAGAATCAGTACTTTGTTTTGGACTCATAGGATCTTTATCAGGAACAGCATTAGGTCTAAGATGAATATCATGAACAACATATTGAATATCTTCTTCATTATGCAAAGGTTGATTTTCTTCTCTAACAGGAACATAATTCATTGAAGGAGATAAAATCTCAAGATCAAACATCCAATCAGGACCTTTACCTTTCTCATTATCTTGATCTTCTAAGAACTCAACATGAAGACAATCTTGAATCTTCTTAGTAACTCTGTTGTATACTCTAAAGCCTTTACTGTTAGTGCAATATCCCAATAAGTAACCTTCTTCAGACTTGCCATCAAACTTTCCCAGATTATCAATAGTGTTCAGAATAGTAAGAGGACATCCAAAAGGCTTCATAAAACGAATGTTGGGTTTATTGCCCATCAGCAATTCATAGGGTGTCTTCATTTGTGGTTTTGTGACAGAAACTCTGTTGAGTACATAGCATGCAGTACTTACAGCTTCTGCCCAAAATTGAATAGGGAGATGAGAATCAGCTAACATGGTCCTTGCAGCTTCAATCAAGGTTCTATTTTTCCTCTCTGCAACACCATTTTGCTGTGGTGTTCTAGCAATACTAAACTCCCTTTTGATGCCTTTATTTGCACAAAAATCATCCATAGGCTTGTTCTTGAATTCAGTTCCATTATCGCATCTAATACCTCTAACCTTGAGTCTTAGTTGGTTTTCAAGTGCTATTATAAGAGTTTGAATAGCATCAAAGGTATCATCTTTAAAGCCCAAAAAGAAAACCCAACTGAATCTACTACAATCATCAGTAACAACCAAACAGTACTTCTTCTTATTTAAACTTGCCACAGAGACAGGTCCAAATAAATCCATGTGTAATAGCTCCAATGGTTCTCTAATATTTCTTTCATCAAGCTTCTTACAGGATGCTTTGTGTTGTTTACCCTTCTTGCATGCCAAACATGATTGATCATTCCTGTAAGTTTTTGAAGGTAAACCTCTAACTAAATTTCCTTTGACCAATTTGTTGATATTCTTGAAATTCACATGGCCCAATCTTCTATGCCATTGATGTGCCTCTTCAGATGTTGCTTTAGCCACCAAACATGTGGCTCTACCATAAGAATGTAGATTCTTCATGTCTAAACTATACACATCATTAGTTCTTGGTACTCTGAGAACTACCAAGTCATCATCAACAGGTTTGAAGTCAGAAGAAAGAATGAGACATTCTGTGTCAGTGAATAACACAGGATGCTTTTTATCACAAATTTGAGAGACTGACAACAAGTTGAACTTTAGCTCCTTTACATATCTGACATTCTCAAAATCAATTCTCCCAGCTTTAATTGTTCCTTTCCCTGTAATCCTTCCTCCATTGGGATCATTCCCAAATGCAACTTTTCCTCCACTAATACTTCTAAAATCAGACAGGATCTCTTTATCTCCTGTCATACTCCCAGAGCAACCACTATCCACAATAAGATGATCTTTAAGCTCCTCTTCTGGGTTGCCCTGCACACAAAGAAAAGAGTTAGAAACTTTTAGGAACCCAAGCCATTACTGACTTGTGTTCCCCTTGAGCAGTTACAAACTCAAATTCTTTGAGTATGTAATTCTCACTATCTTTCAGATTATGATCCAAAATTATCTTTTGAGTTTTAGCATGTGGATTTTCAAAACTTTCTGGTTTTTCAACATAAATCTCTTTCACTAGTGTATTAGCATTTTCTTGTGTCACACAAACATCTGATTCACTTTTTGTTGAACGTATTGTATGTCCCTTACCAGTACTTCCCCTTTTTACCCATTCAGTTTTAACAGGTGGTTCCTGTGATCTAGATCCCCTATATGAATTGTGATACATTCTAGGTTGATAGTGAGATCTCCTAGGATTCCTATTCCAAGCAGTGTTATCAGTACCTTGTCTTTGAGCAGTACTTTGGAAAGTACTGTGAGATACTGAAGGTCTTCTCTGATGTGGGTATCTATGTTCTGGTGTGAAGTTTCTGTGATTAACCCTATTTGAATGAGTCCACACTGGTTTGTGCTCTCTAGGTCTCTGATTGTTAGACTTATTCCTTGGAAATTTGCTTAAATATTCTGAGTGTTTGTCACAATCTTTGATTAAGTGAGTAGGACTATAACACACAAAACACAGTTTTTGACCCATATGACCAAAGTGATTTCTTCTATGTCTATGCCCAAAATTGTTTTGCCTTCTTGATGACTGATAAAATCTGTTTTGACCAAAATTATCCCAAAAAGGTTTAGCAGTATTGTTTTGAAAAGGTTTTTCAGAAGGTGTTGCCTGTTGAGCAGTACTTTGATTTAAAGGTACTGCTGGATTTTGAATATTGTTTTCAACAGTTTCTTTGGGTTTCTCTGTCACAATTCTCAATTTTTGATCATTTCTCAAAACCATTCACGTTTCACAATTTCATCATTTATCGTAAACTTGGTTTACTTGTTCCAAATTCGCGTAACCCTAAAGGTTTAGCGGCGAATTCATGATCATAACATCACGAACATTTCATTTGGACTAAGATTAGTCTACATTTCATTGACATCATTTGCATCATGATAGTTCATTCATGACATTTCATTTCACTTGAACCGCGTAAATTTTATATTAAATAAACGATATCGCGTGAGTTATTGTTTTAAATATTTAATCCATTACTTTCAAAAATGATCCCAACATATTTTTATACTTACATTTAGTTATATGAACTATATTTTGAGTTTTACTAATGTTTTGAATTTATTCCGTATATAAATCGTTAAAATTAAATTATTACGGCATTTTTCTTAAAAACAATACGATAATTATTTTATCACTCAAATTTCACAAGGAATGTATTTTTACAATTTTTATTATCTCATTACATTCTATTTTGATCTATTAAAAATCTCTTTTACCTAATGTACACATTACCTTACAAGTTACCTTTTTACCTACACCTTTCACTTAAATCTTTTAACAAACAATACAAGTATTTATACAAGTATATAAAAAAAAAAAAAAAATATATATATATGTGAAACATAGTCCATAAAAACCGGCCCTTAGGGGTAACTCATTAATGTGATGGGTAACATTTTCTTATATTAGATTCACACTCAATCCAACTTTACACACTTCATTCATTCTATAATAATTCAAGTCCAAGTCAAATAGCTTTTCTCTCTTTTCTTCATTCTCCATAACCGGTTATGCTAAGGAATACAAAGGGATCATCAAACTTTTCAAACTCAAGTGTTAAAACAATCTAGTATACACTCTTGTTTAGGTTTTGAAATAAAAACCTAGGGTGTTTAGGTTAATCCTTGGTTCTAATCACCTCATCATATCACTTGTAAGCATCTCATATCTATTTTCATCTTACATATTCATTTCATACTCATCTCACCATTTTTGAGCAAAAACATGCAAGACTTGTGTTGTTTATACCATTTTTACTTGATTTTTAGCATTATATATATATAAAGTCATCCTATAATTATTCCCTTGGTATACTTTGGTCTTGATGATGTCTAGGAACCCATGACACCCTAAGAAGGTGTATGGTAGGTTTAGATTAGCTTTGGAGTTGATTTGAAGGGATTGGAATAGGTTTAGTACGAGAAAAACTATTTTCGACAAGTATTAATAAGGGTCTGTCCTTAAAATCATTTTCTGGAAAATCCGACTATAGTCACGAATTTTTGGCCTTGATATTTAGAAAATATACTTTAAAACGAATCCGTGGCCGCTTGAACGGATAAAAACGGAGTTATAACGAAGAAGTTATGGATTTTACAAGTTTGACGACGAAATAAATATTTTTCAGAAATTTCAGCAACATGTTTTTACTTTATTCGAGTCAAAAACGAGCCTTAAGCTTCACAAATTATTTCGACTTATCAAAAATATATTAGTTTACTTTGATACGAAGCTAAGGACGTATAAAACGTAGAAAACGGATTTGAAACGACAAAGATATGCACGTTTTCATAAAGTTGCCGTAACTATTATTTTCTGAAAAACTATATTATTTTTACGATACAAGTGTTACGGTAGCTGAAACGACCATGTTTGAGGCTGTTTTTAACCATGATGTGGAACTTTTTGGAAGGAATTGTCTTCTAATAAAATCAAGTTCACCGAGCATATTTTTCAAAACGACAAGCCGTTTGTATAGCGGAGTTATAATGAATTATTTATGGATGTTTAAACTTGGCCGAAACTCACTTTTTACATAACAATTCGACAAAATCACCATCTTTAACCTTTATTATCTTTATGTTCGAGACCTTTATGACGAAAACTCCTGAACTGAAACTTTTAGATTTCGATACAAACTTTCCAAAACCGTCGAGTTCGTTCTCTAACGTTCGACGTACACCATTTTACGACTAGTTTTTCAAAGCCATTTTTGTCACTTTCAAGAAATTTCCGACGACATTGTTTTGCGACGAAAAGTCATAATTTCACAATAAACCTTTATAAAACTATTGTAGGATGACATTTTGACGTAAATACTTGTAAAGTATTTTATAAAAATGACGGGATGTCATAAACATATTTGGACGATAAACATTATTTCCAAAACATACAAGTGGTATGAATATCATATGGAGTTGCATGCACATCATTGTATCACACTATCACGCATTCACGACAACATATTATAACTCAAGACATGACATTCATTTTAGGTCGCGGATAGTCTCCGAGCCTCATTTTAGTGCACTTCATTTTGTTAGCATATCAATCACACCAGGTGAGTTCGTAGCCCCACTTTTACTTGTTTAATTACTTTATAAACTCTTTGGGGGAGATACATGCTCAATTACTTACTTTCATTATCACAAATATTCTAAACTTTTACATACTACTGTGAGTTTCATAACTCCATTTTCAATTGTTTTTATACTACTTTTGGGGGAGATACATGCTCAAACTATTTTCATATACTTTCACAAGTACTTTAAACTCTTACATACTATTGTGAATTCATGCCCCACTTTTACTCATTTAAATTCTTACAAACTATTTGGGGGAGATACATACTTAAATACTTGTTTCACTCTTGCGAATACTCAAACTATTTATACAATTGTGTTACACTATACTTCTTATACACTTTGGACATTGTGTGTGGTTTATTACGATATGTGCCTTAATGTGCTAAACTAGTTTTCAATTATGCTTCAACATACAAACTTTAGCAACTGGTTAACTCCTGCGGGAGCCGGCAGAGAGGTATTGATAGTACTATCGGGCTGACGCCCCCACCCTTGTGTCCTTGATGACGTGACCTTGGGTGAATATAATCTGTTATTCAAGTTATTCAATGCAACACCAGAAACAAGTTAGACTCGTCGTGAGGTTCAGTTGGCTACATACAAGAATTAGTGGCTCCAAATTAAGTTGTTGGAAGGCTATTAATTTACAAACATCCCAACATGAGTGTTGGAAGACCCTTGTGGTGACATTTATATTTTTAACTACTAAGGCACATACATACAAGATTGACAATTCTATTTTTAGCAGTGGGTTGTAAACACACAGGTTGCAAGTTTTGTATGGGCGGGACTTGGAACTGAGTGGATTTACGATGCCTTTGCTTTGCAAACTATTATATATGACCAAAAACGTTGCCTTTGTTACATAAACGCTCTTTTAAGGCTTTACTTGTTAATCAAACTCTGTGAACTCACCAACCTTTGTGTTGACACTTTTTAGCATGTTTTATCTCAGGTATCTAAGGCATTCACTTCATGGCATGCATTTGGATATATCATAGAGTCGTGGTGACGACGCGTCTCACGTGGGATTTATACATTTTAAAAAAAACATCGTTTGGCTTGTATCAAACTTATTTCCGCATACATTGATTTTCATTTGGGACCTACATTTTGTAAACTCTGATTATTTTAATTAATCAAACGATGTATTTTCTAAACGACACTTTAGGTCGTTCGAAATAACTGTAACTTTGATGCTATGACAGTCCTCCCCCAAGGTATTCAATTCCGCTGCAAAACAGTTAATTTGGGGGTGTGACAGATTGGTATCAGAGCATCGGTTATAGAGAACTAGGTTGCATCATTGACCCTAGACTATAACCACACCATCATAGCATCTCATCATATCATTATAAGTGCACATTCTTTATACATGCGGACTCATGAATCAACACCAAACACCATATGAGTCGATTAGTTCAAGCATTACATAGTTACTCCTAAATTATACATAGCCTGATCACCTATGTCTAATTCAGGAAGAATCATGCAATGAAGGGAGTAGTAGTCTCATATGTGTAAGCAATTCCGTAATCAAGCCAAATTTTCAAAAGATTTTCTTCAAACCACTTGTTTCCAGTTTGATCCGAGTGACAGTTCTTGTTTGATGAGTTGCAAAGATCAAGCTAGAAACAAGTCGTTACCTAAACCGATTTAGCCTAATCGTATGACAGTTCTTGTTTGATGAGTTGTGGGATTAAGTAAAAATCGGTTACCAAAAAGTCTTTTAAAAATTTTGCTTGAGAATGGGAAAGCTTGTCTCATCGAGCCTAATCATAAGAAAGCATGTGTTTAGGATGGGAATTGCTCACGATAGCACAGGAACGTATCTTGTGGGACGAGTAACCCATATGCATGAGCATTAACATAATCATATAGACCATACACAAGCATAAACTTTTAGAACCCTTGTCGAGGTTCGAACCATAGTATCATCGATTGAATCACGGGGACGTGATTCCTCTGACATGGGAAGAATGTCACAATTCTCAATTTTTGATCATTTCTCAAAACCATTCACGTTTCACAATTTCATCATTTATCGTAAACTTGGTTTACTTGTTCCAAATTCGCGTAACCCTAAAGGTTTAGCGGCGAATTCATGATCATAACATCACGAACATTTCATTTGGATTAAGATTAGTCTACATTTCATTGACATCATTTGCATCATGATAGTTCATTCATGACATTTCATTTCACTTGAACCGCGTAAATTTTATATTAAATAAACGATATCGCGTGAGTTATTGTTTTAAATATTTAATCCATTACTTTCAAAAATGATCCCAACATATTTTTATACTTACATTTAGTTATATGAACTATATTTTGAGTTTTACTAATGTTTTGAATTTATTCCGTATATAAATCGTTAAAATTAAATTATTACGGCATTTTTCTTAAAAACAATACGATAATTATTTTATCACTCAAATTTCACAAGGAATGTATTTTTACAATTTTTATTATCTCATTACATTCTATTTTGATCTATTAAAAATCTCTTTTACCTAATGTACACATTACCTTACAAGTTACCTTTTTACCTACACCTTTCACTTAAATCTTTTAACAAACAATACAAGTATTTATACAAGTATATAAAAAAAAAAAAAAAAAAAATATATATATGTGAAACATAGTCCATAAAAACCGGCCCTTAGGGGTAACTCATTAATGTGATGGGTAACATTTTCTTATATTAGATTCACACTCAATCCAACTTTACACACTTCATTCATTCTATAATAATTCAAGTCCAAGTCAAATAGCTTTTCTCTCTTTTCTTCATTCTCCATAACCGGTTATGCTAAGGAATACAAAGGGATCATCAAACTTTTCAAACTCAAGTGTTAAAACAATCTAGTATACACTCTTGTTTAGGTTTTGAAATAAAAACCTAGGGTGTTTAGGTTAATCCTTGGTTCTAATCACCTCATCATATCACTTGTAAGCATCTCATATCTATTTTCATCTTACATATTCATTTCATACTCATCTCACCATTTTTGAGCAAAAACATGCAAGACTTGTGTTGTTTATACCATTTTTACTTGATTTTTAGCATTATATATATATAAAGTCATCCTATAATTATTCCCTTGGTATACTTTGGTCTTGATGATGTCTAGGAACCCATGACACCCTAAGAAGGTGTATGGTAGGTTTAGATTAGCTTTGGAGTTGATTTGAAGGGATTGAAATAGGTTTAGTACGAGAAAAACTATTTTCGACAAGTATTAATAAGGGTCTGTCCTTAAAATCATTTTCTGGAAAATCCGACTATAGTCACGAATTTTTGGCCTTGATATTTAGAAAATATACTTTAAAACGAATCCGTGGCCGCTTGAACGGATAAAAACGGAGTTATAACGAAGAAGTTATGGATTTTACAAGTTTGACGACGAAATAAATATTTTTCAGAAATTTCAGCAACATGTTTTTACTTTATTCGAGTCAAAAACGAACCTTAAGCTTCACAAATTATTTCGACTTATCAAAAATATATTAGTTTACTTTGATACGAAGCTAAGGACGTATAAAACGTAGAAAACGGATTTGAAACGACAAAGATATGCACGTTTTCATAAAGTTGCCGTAACTATTATTTTCTGAAAAACTATATTATTTTTACGATACAAGTGTTACGGTAGCTGAAACGACCATGTTTGAGGCTGTTTTTAACCATGATGTGGAACTTTTTGGAAGGAATTGTCTTCTAATAAAATCAAGTTCACCGAGCATATTTTTCAAAACGACAAGCCGTTTGTATAGCGGAGTTATAATGAATTATTTATGGATGTTTAAACTTGGCCGAAACTCACTTTTTACATAACAATTCGACAAAATCACCATCTTTAACCTTTATTATCTTTATGTTCGAGACCTTTATGACGAAAACTCCTGAACTGAAACTTTTAGATTTCGATACAAACTTTCCAAAACCGTCGAGTTCGTTCTCTAACGTTCGACGTACACCATTTTACGACTAGTTTTTCAAAGCCATTTTTGTCACTTTCAAGAAATTTCCGACAACATTGTTTTGCGACGAAAAGTCATAATTTCACAATAAACCTTTATAAAACTATTGTAGGATGACATTTTGACGTAAATACTTGTAAAATATTTTATAAAAATGACGGGATGTCATAAACATATTTGGACGATAAACATTATTTCCAAAACATACAAGTGGTATGAATATCATATGGAGTTGCATGCACATCATTGTATCACACTATCACGCATTCACGACAACATATTATAACTCAAGACATGACATTCATTTTAGGTCGCGGATAGTCTCCGAGCCTCATTTTAGTGCACTTCATTTTGTTAGCATATCAATCACACCAGGTGAGTTCGTAGCCCCACTTTTACTTGTTTAATTACTTTATAAACTCTTTGGGGGAGATACATGCTCAATTACTTACTTTCATTATCACAAATATTCTAAACTTTTACATACTACTGTGAGTTTCATAACTCCATTTCAATTGTTTTTATACTACTTTTGGGGGAGATACATGCTCAAACTATTTTCATATACTTTCACAAGTACTTTAAACTCTTACATACTATTGTGAATTCATGCCCCACTTTTACTCATTTAAATTCTTACAAACTATTTGGGGGAGATACATACTTAAATACTTGTTTCACTCTTGCGAATACTCAAACTATTTATACAATTGTGTTACACTATACTTCTTATACACTTTGGACATTGTGTGTGGTTTATTACGATATGTGCCTTAATGTGCTAAACTAGTTTTCAATTATGCTTCAACATACAAACTTTAGCAACTGGTTAACTCCTGCGGGAGCCGGCAGAGAGGTATTGATAGTACTATCGGGCTGACGCCCCCACCCTTGTGTCCTTGATGACGTGACCTTGGGTGAATATAATCTGTTATTCAAGTTATTCAATGCAACACCACAAACAAGTTAGACTCGTCGTGAGGTTCAGTTGGCTACATACAAGAATTAGTGGCTCCAAATTAAGTTGTTGGAAGGCTATTAATTTACAAACATCCCAACATGAGTGTTGGAAGACCCTTGTGGTGACATTTATATTTTTAACTACTAAGGCACATACATACAAGATTGACAATTCTATTTTTAGCAGTGGGTTGTAAACACACAGGTTGCAAGTTTTGTATGGGCGGGACTTGGAACTGAGTGGATTTACGATGCCTTTGCTTTGCAAACTATTATATATGACCAAAAACGTTGCCTTTGTTACATAAACGCTCTTTTAAGGCTTTACTTGTTAATCAAACTCTGTGAACTCACCAACCTTTGTGTTGACACTTTTTAGCATGTTTTATCTCAGGTATCTAAGGCATTCACTTCATGGCATGCATTTGGATATATCATAGAGTCGTGGTGACGACGCGTCTCACGTGGGATTTATACATTTTAAAAAAAACATCGTTTGGCTTGTATCAAACTTATTTCCGCATACATTGATTTTCATTTGGGACCTACATTTTGTAAACTCTGATTATTTTAATTAATCAAACGATGTATTTTCTAAACGACACTTTAGGTCGTTCGAAATAACTGTAACTTTGATGCTATGACAGTCCTCCCCCAAGGTATTCAATTCCGCTGCAAAACAGTTAATTTGGGGGTGTGACATTCTCAGATCTAGATTTAGCAATAAGCTTCTTCCTAAACTCTAGACTATCTACTCCATAATGAGAAACATCAGGCCTAGAGGGGTGATGACTAATGGGATGGTGAACAGCATGATAACCATTGTCTTTCTTATATTCAGGAGGTGGTTCACTTACTGAGCCATCATTACTAGATGAATCTACATAGTTAATGAGCTCATCATCACTAGTGGTTATGTCCTCAAAAACACCATCATCCTGATCACTAGATTGGTTTTCATCTATGTTACTAAAGTCCATTCCAAAGCCTAAGCCTGTTCTAATGTAAGCCCTTCTCTGTTTTTCAACATAAGCAACATGGGACAAACCAGACTCTCCCCAAGCAGCAAACTTAGCTAACAAATCATCTCTTTCCTTAGTTAATTTCTCAATTTCAGCAATTTTACAGTTTAGTTTCCATTCACTAAGTTTTAACTGGTAATCCTGTTGTTCATACTTTTCAGCCCAAGCCATTTCATTATTTTCATGTGTTATGATTTTAGCTTCTATAGACTCTAAAGTGATTTGGTAACCTGCTACCTCAGACCTAGCCCTAATACAATTATCTCTTTCAATCACATAACTGTTAAGCAATTTTTGATAGAACTCATAACAGTTTGAGCATACCTCAGAGATAGGAGACTGAGTTGGTGAAGTAGCCACCATAGCAAGAAGAACATGATCATCTTCACTTTCTCTGCTCCAATCAAATATTCCAAAGCCATCATCAGATTCCAAAGCAGCATGTTCAGATTCTTCATCAAAAACAGTGCTCCAGTCCAATGCTTCCATTTTGTCTTCAACTGTATCTTCCACTGCTACCATACAGTAAGTCACCGGTTCATCATCAAACTCTTCACTCCAGTCTACTTCTGATGACTTCTCTTGAGCAACCAAAGCCTTTGTTTCAGTTATTGGAATTTCCTTAAGCTCAAGTTTAGGCTTCTCAGATGTTCTGTTTGCTTGATACTTAGCAAACCTGCACTCCCTTGCAAAGTGACCAGTCTTTTGACAGTTGAAACATTCAATTTTAGATTTGTCAAAAGTTATTCCTTGTTTGGGTTTGAAATCAATACTCTTGCCTGTCTTCTTCATGTACTTTTTGATCCTTGCAGTGATCAAAGCAACTTGCCACCTGATATCAATTTCTTCAAGTGCATCTTCTTCAATCTGTGCTAGATCCTCTTCATAAGTGACAGGTAAGCTTGCTTGTTGTGCAAAGAAGGAGCACACAACTTCATCTGAGTTCAAAGTAGTAGATGGTGGGGCTTGCTGAGCATATGATGGGGGATTGTAAACAGCAGTACTTTGAGAAACAGTACTTTGAGGAGAAGCAGTACTTTTGAAAGTACTGCTCTTCTTTTCAGATGATAGAAAAGCAATACTGTGAGATTTGGAACTGGGTTGACCATTCATCTCATGTTCATACACCTTCAATTGATGATAGAGATCATCAAAGTCCATAACATCCAATCCTTGTTGTCCTCTGATCATAGTAGCAATCACATGCCATGTAGATGGCAAACTCCTTAGAAACTTCAAATTAGCATCCTCAACTGATACTTGTGCCTTGTACAATTCCAACATGTTGAGGAGATTCTGAAACCTATCATATGCAGCATCAAGACTCTCTCTTTCTCCTACTGTAAAAGTTTCAAATTGTTGTTTCAGCAAGTTTCTGTGCATCTTCTTAGAGGCTTCATTCCCTCCAAATCTGGTCTTGAGAGCAGCCCAGAGCTGCTTAGCATCTTTAGCATCATGAAACTTTAGAAGATGACCATCTGGAATGGCAGACAAGAGAATGTTTAGAGCCTTCTCTTGATTCCTTATGGTTGCTGCTGGTAAAACTGCCTTTGGTGCTAGAGGTTGTCCAGCAACTTGAATGGGTTCTTGAGGAACTTCATTCCCATTCACAATTACATTCCACAGAGCATGGTCTGTAATGGCAATATACTGCCTCATCTTCATGCACCAGAGATCATATTCTCCCTTTTTGATAATTGGAATTCTGAGTGAGGTGATTGAGGGTTGTGGAACAGCTTCAGTCGACATCTTGGATATTGTAGGGTTTCTTCCTAGTCAGAGTTTCCACACAAGCTCTGATACCACTTGTTGGATCGATATACTTTAATCAAACTAACTTAACTAGCTTGTTAAGGTTTAATAACCTCGGATAAATCCTAAGTTATTAACAAAGAAACACTGAACAATCTTTATCAAGTACGCGGAATTTACTTAACAAAGCTAAGAAGAATAACTTTATTATTAAACTCTAAATCTGCTTATTATACAGATACTCTAATACAACTCTAAGATAATCGAACTTTTCTTTAAACTCTAATTCGTAAACTCTAAAACTCTTTTTCTGAAATCGTCTGTAATCGTACCTCTAATGCCAATCTAGGAGTCCTTTTATAGGCTCAAGAATATCCTAGTCGGTTTACAATTGATAACCTTGTACGACAAGTAATCTAAATATGGAATACAATACTTTCCATAAACGAATATAACAGTTTGTTTGTTCTAGCAGTACTTTGACTTCCTCTTGCAGTACTTTGACTTTGTCTTTAGCAGTACTTTGACTATTTGACTTCTTTCAGTACTTTGCAGCTTACAGCACTTTCATATCTTCAGTACTTTGATATCTTCAGCACTTTCATATCCCAACAATAAAATAGTAAAAGTCAAAAATAGATTGTAATCTGTCCTTGTGATCTAATTTGTTGGAATCAGTAGCTCAAATCCTATAATTAGGTGCTAATATAGATAATTCAGTTTGCATTAGGTTTATTATAGCATTAAGTATCATTTTTAATCCATTTCAGTAGATCAAAAGTTCAAATTAGTCAAAATCACAAATATGTTTTTTTTAAAAGTCAACACATCAAAAGTGGTTTGTGCAATGAAATCTTAGATTTTAATTCTGTCATCTTTGGTCCAAATCATCTGAAACTTTGGGTTTTAAAACTATTGTTGGTTGTGTTTTCAAAGATATTTTCAATATATTTTTGTAAATGTTCTAAATGGGTCAAATCAGCTCTTCTTTTGGGCCTTATTTCCCCTGTTCACACACTCAGTTAATACTGAGTGTGTAACAGTTTCTTGCAGCAGCCATATTTTGTTCATATAAGTTTGTTTTTGGCTGAAATTTGGGTTATACACTCTCTGGTTGGTAGACTAGAGATTTCCATTCTTGGTTCTCAGTTTGGCTTATTGGATAAGCAGTTGCAACAGCTTAAAGTAGGGTCTAGTTAGTTTATTTGCTTAAGTAGCAGTTAGCTTATTAACTTGGTAGATTGCACATTAGAAGTTAGGAGTAGTTGCAATAAGTTGCCTTAGAGTAGTTTTAGTATTCTTTACCTTCTGTAGTTAATTGGTGTCATCTAGAGCTTATTTGCTTATTTTCATTAGCTTATTTCATAGACAGTTAACACTACAGCTCTTATTTCTTCCACATAAGCTATAGATTTTATATTTTTCATAGATTTATAATAATATTTTAAATTTTCCCTGAATTTTTCATAATTTTTGGCTACTGTTTACTATTTTTCTCAATTTAAAACAATTTTTAAGTCTTTTTAAATAGCTTTTATTGCAATTAATTCAGAAAATGTTCTAAAAAATAATTTTTCAATTTTCATAGATTAAGATAAATACAAAAAGCAAAAAAATAATTTTTCTAGATTTTTCCTAGCTTATTTTGTAATTTTTAGCATATTAATTAGATTTAAATAGTTTTAAATTTGTAGAAAATAGAAAAATAATTAGAAAAATACAAAAATAGTTTTGAAAATTCTCTTTAGTTATTTTAGATTTTATAAAAATAGTTTCATATTTTTCCCCTTAATTTTCATAATTTTTAGTATTTTAAATTAGTTTTAAAAGTTAAAAATTAGTTTTTTAATTCTAATAAATTCCAGAAAAATTCTAAAAAAATAGTTTTAATTCACAAATAGTTTTCAAATATCATTTTTAGTATAAAAGTAATTTTAGATCATTTTTAGGAGTTAGAATAGATGTAGTTGCATTTTAATCGCGTTTCGTTTTAATCCCGTATTTGCATTTTAATATAGATTTGCGTAGTTTGCCTTAACTCTTAGGTTTTCCACTTAGATTTTAGTCCCATTTACTTTCCTTATCCTGTAGTTTAGATAACATCATATTATTCCCTTTTCTCATTCAAATCCCGATAATCGCGACGTGAGTTGGAAATTCCATTCAACCCTCGTTCGGAACGATCTTGGTGCTCAAACCTAACACGTTTGAGTTACCCTAATACTACAAAATTCTCTATTATTGGTTTCCCGAGTGAATCAATTTTTGGCGCCGCTGCCGGGGTGGGCTTGTAGCGAGTTTTTGTATTCCGTCTCGAATCGCGTGCATTTGAAGATCCTTCCCCGAGTGAAGTTACCGTCGTTTTTGTAAATATATATTTTTCAAAAACCCAAAAACATATAAAAAAAACACCAAAACATTCTTCCTAGAGTGTTTACAAAACCATAAAAATTAAAAAACCAACAAAAGAAACTGAAACGTCAATTGTTACGTCGGCTCACCTTGAAGGTACAACCTATACACGGGGTATAAGGAAAGTCTTGACATTAAATTGCAGACTGAAGAACGATCCACTCTTCGTTCCCGCTCCGCTGCACGTACTTTTGAGAGCTACCGAGCACCGGTTGACGTGAAGGTTACAAAAAGATTGTGTTTTCAAAGGTTTTCTTAAATATAAAAATCCAAAAAGATTTTCCTTTTCAAAATTTGTTTTACCCAAAAATATTCTTCTTTTATCCTCTTAACCCGATAATTCTTTCTTCTTAACCCTCTATATGTTTAATTCTCATGGATACGATCAATTATCGTCATTGTTTTCATTGCAAAGGACGTATGGAAGAGAAACAATATTGTTGTCTTAATCCAGAATGTGTATGTGAGCGATGTGGACAACCTGGTTCTAAAAAATCTTGCTATTGGTGCGACTTAGCCGACAAACAATCTCTCAATGACTCTAAAAGTTTTTCTGACCATCCGCCACAACCCGAGATATGTTCTTATCGTCGTTGCCTTCATTGCCAAAGAAATATGGAAGAGAAACAATTTCGGTGTTTGAAATGTATATGTGATTGGTGCGGAAATAATTGTCGGAATTGATTTTGTGATGTATGCAATAATTTTATTAATCCAAATCCAGATCTCGCCCTTCTTTATGCACGACTAGAACAAAAGAGTGCTCTTTATAATGACATAATTGGAGAACCTTCGATTCCTACTCCTTCTCCAGTAAGGGAAATGGAATATGTTTCTGAGCCCGAAGTGACTCCCGAGCCTATCACGGAAATGGTGGAAATCACTAACTCTTATCCGGATAATTCTTCGATTTATCAGCTCTTGTGTATATGGTGCAGAGGACCCGAATATGGTGGGAATTGTCCCGGTTGTAGCAATGGAAAATCAGGAACCGAGTTTCACCACAATCCTTACAATGAGACAACCAATTTTCCTAACCAACCTCTGTACCATGAGCCGGAATCATACTCTTGTGAGTATTGTGGTGGTCTTCACCAAGGTTTTCAATGTCAAGTTCAATTTAACAACTCAACCTTTGGTTATGAACCTTACCCGTATTCGTCACAACAATCATACTGTTGTGAGTATTGTGGAGGTCCGCACGTTAATTCCGATTGTCAGATGCAGAACCCTATTGTTTACGAGCAAGTTCCTTGTAACAATTACGATTATCCTTATAACCCACCTCCACAATACCAAGAAATTCAACCGCAAACTCCGTCAGATGATCAAGAATTTCACCAAGGTTTCCTCAACATATTATAAGAGTTAAATGAATTAAAAGAATTGCTTCATGAACCTGCTCAAGAAAAAGATCCTAATCAGAAAACCTATCGTGAATTATTAGCTGAAGAGGCCGCGAAAGTGATCCAATTTCGTCCAACTACCTATTATTATGATTCTGATTCTGATGACGATTATACTCCTCCGAGTGGCAATCCTACTCCAGTTTCTGAGCCTTTCATTTCCGACTCTTCCCTTTCATTCACACCGGTTGAGAGAAGTGACGTTCTTTTGGAAGAGGTCGATGATCATATTTCTTCGATAATTGTTGAACCCGTTGATTCTCTCATAATGGGGGATGAGCATCTTAGTACTATTCCGGAAACGGAATCATCTAAAGTTGAGATCCTTGTCCCAATCCCAAGAGAGTCTGGGGTTGTTGATATTTGTGATGAGCCATCTCTTGATATTTCGAATGATCATGTTGAGATGTTCTCCGATTCCGATGACGATTCTTATGGAGACATCGATTTCATCGACGATTTACCTTTTGAGCCCGTTCACATAGAAGAAGATAATGATTTTGGGCCAGAAGAAGAAGAGATTGAGCCCGATAATATAGAGATCGAGGATGAAGCATTACGTGAAACATTGTCAAATGTTTATCTTCTCATTTCCAAGATTGAAGCCCTTAACGATAATTCGAGTTCGCATCCTATCTCCGTTAAAGATAGTGATTTCTCTCCCGAGCTTGAGACTTTCCGATTTGATGAAGAGATTAGTGGCAATCCCACTATTGCTGATGTTTATCCTCCGATTTTTGAGCGGTTCTATTTTGATGTTGATATGAGCAAAGTTTTGAACGAAATTTCCGATACTCCGGTTGATGACCCAATCATAGAGGATGCTATCGATGACTTGATACCACCGGGTATTGAGGATGTTATGAATGATCCCGAGGGGGATATGGTTGTTCTTGATGGTTTTCTTGACTCTCCTCTCTCTGATGAGTCCATCATCACGTATCCCGTTGAGCCCGCATGTGAAGACAAGATTTTTAAACCTGGGATATACATAGATGAGCTTTATGCTAAAACCGTTTTTCGAGAAAAGGATCCTCTCTTGGATGCCTTCATTGTTAAACTTTCACCTCCTTACCATGAGCTCCCATCTTTCTTGGAGTTTTTTCATGTTGATCCGTCATTCCTACGTCCACCTCCTAAACCGCCGGATGATGGATCATTATTTCATGTTATCCCTTATGTGCTGATGCAAGACATTTTCTTTCGCTCCCTACCCACCCAGTCTCATTCCTTCGGGAATGAGGACACCGTTTTTGACCCTGGTATCTCTACCACTTTCTTCCCCAAGGACAAATGAATTCGGGGACGAGTCAGGCTAGCGACTCGGTGACCAAAAACAGTAGCGCTTCGTGGGAGGCACCCCATGCTTATCTCTATCTTCTTTCTATTTTCTTCTAATAAGTGACGCGAAGGGGTTAGCCTCTTCGATTTCTCGTGTTTGGTTGTTTGTGATGTTGTGTTTAGGATTTTCCCGATATGAAGACTCTCGTGCTCGAAGTTTGTCTTGTCTCCACTCGAGTTTCATGATCGTTGCTGATGGAAATCTGATATCCATAATCTTATCGACTAACGTTTATCTTCTAGCATACTTAATAAACGGCTTTTAGATTTTCGTGCTACCCTTGCCTTTAAACATTGAGGACAATGTTTCGTTCTAGTCTGGGGTAGGGTAATCTTCGATTTGATTTGACCGCACTTGCTTGTTTTTCGTCGTATACTCTCGCAACCCCGTTTTTCCTTAGGAAATGAAAAATTGTGCAAAAATGAGAAAATTTAAAATTTTTTGTAAGCTTTTGTTAAGTCTTTTTGATTGAAAAGTTTTGCTAGTCTCTTAGACAAGAAGCTATAAAATGCGAATTCTAGCTCACAAGGCTAAGATTTTGCAAGTTTCCCTGAGTGACTTTAAATATGCATGACTTGATTTCATTAGACGAAGCATTTGCTAAGTTAATATATGTTTTGACACCTTGTTGACTTTCCGCTGGTGAGAGTAGGAATGGAATTCTGACTTGACCGGGCGTGTTGAGCCCTAGCTTGTTCCCTTAACCATAGGTAATCTAAAAATTATCGTCTAGGCATCCGCGGATCTCATTATTTGGGATTTTAAATTTGCGGAGATCGAGAAATGATAGAGTTACTTATGAGTTTAGATGCTAAGCGTGGAGTAGTTGGTTCTCTTTAGAGCTCATCGAAGGTACTTATGGCTTTTTGTTCCCACAAAATTGTTTCACCCCATATCTGTCTAATAATAATTAGAGATGTCGAGTCTTTGGCGATAGTTAGTTCTTTATCTTTTTAAAAGAATCTTTGTTTTAAAAATTGGGTACACATCAAGGATCCGTAATAAATAAATAAGCAAGTAATAAGTGAAATGTAATAAGTAAAGTTATGAGCTGCGGTGTCGAGATCGGACCCTTGGATCTTTAGCCGGGATTGAGTGAGGTCTTAGCCTAGCCAGCCGGGATCCTCATTTCATGAAGCCTATAGTCTTGGAATTACCCCGTGAAGCTCCGTAGTTCATAGCTCATATAAGTAAAAGTATAAGTGTCTAAAAAAAAAATGAATGATGAATGATAAAATGAAAAAGTCAAAAATATAAGTGAATAAAAATTCCTTGATGTGGACCTCATTTTTGGGACAATGGTTCTTGAGAGAAGATGGATAACTAATTAGCGACTTAGCTTTGTATCTTTATCGGAATAAAAGTTATCGAAACGAGAAATTTGAAGAAATTCATTTCTCACAAAAAAATAAAAAAATCTAGAGGAAAATAGGAAAATGGGAACAAAAGGTAATTACACAAGTAACTTCCATGGGTAGTGTTAGCATCTAGAATCATACTTAACAATGATTTCGATTTTACGCTTAGTTTGGGACTTGTGAAAAATCAGGGACGATGTATTCTATCCGTATGGTCACTTCACGCTGTGTTGTGTTTCTTACTCCGTGATCCTAACGTGTCGTTTGAAAAATGTTGGAGTTATTGATCGACATGAGCATAACCGGAATGTGCTTAACCGTAATATCTATATGTGAATTAAAAAGGTAAACGGGGCGTTTTTTAGAATTAAGGGTTCTTAATCTCTTTTGAGGAATCTTTGCTACTTTTTCATAGGTTTAGTAGAAAGAGATTGAAATCCTTGGTTTTAGAAGCGTGAGTTGATTGCATTGCGTGAGGACACGACAATGGTCTCGTCTGGGGTATTTTGATATGTGCAAAAACACATATCATTTCTTTATCTAATAAAACCCAAAATAACCAAGAAAGAGCCGTTTATTGCTAATATTTGTGGTTTTCTTGAGTTTGTGCTTGTGCAGGTATGGATATGTAAAAACACACAAAAAGGAACCAAATCAGACGTAAAACCGAGCACGAGAGATTAAGAGAGCTTAAGCTGAGCCGGAAGATTAAAATTATGCTTGTGTGAAGAGTTTTATTCTCTGAGGATGATTTTTGGAAGTTATAATCAAGTTTGAAGAAATGTCAAGAATGGCCCCTTAAGTTTCAGCATTTGGCAAAAGTGATACGTCAAGTTTTTGGAATTGTCAAAATCAACCCTTGGATTATTTGAGAATTACAAGAATGGTCCTTGATGAACATTTTCAGATTTACACCTTTGGTCCCTTGGAAATTAGAATATACAAGTTTGGTCCTTAAAATATCACTTGGATCCTTTATTTCATCCTAAGTCTAAGCCTAATACACCATTGGCCCAATCCAAGCCCAAATAACCCAAACCCATTACCCGGTCCTATATCATATCCCAAACCGGTTTCTATCCAACCCGGTATACCCTTTTACCCGAGTCAACACACTTTACCCGGTCAACTATTCGAAATAATATAAAAAATCCAAACGCGCCCAAAAACACCCCCAATATCCCCAGGCACCGAAGAACCCTAAAACACCCCTAACACAATTAACCAAAATTGGTATAATTAAGGGCAATATTGTACTTTACTCTGACACACACTGACACACGGGTGCCATGTCAGCAATCCGTGTGTCACATATACCAATTCCTTGCTTCTGATTGGTCCAAGATGCGTGGCTTAAATGATCCAAGGGTTTAGATGAAAGGTTTGTAAATGGGATTGATCTAATGGTGATAAATGACTCAGAGAAAGCACATATCTCAGCCTTCTGGATCCTTCCATGACTCAAGCTCAAGTATATATACCTCTCCATTTTCCACAGTTGAAGACAAGTAGATTAGGAGTAGAGTAAGAGTAGAATAGTAGTGTGGTTTTTAAATGTTTTCAATGTATTAGTTTAAATTCAGTCATTAAATTCCATATCTGTACTCAAGTTTTATTATCAATATAATCATTTGGTTTTAATTGTCATTTTAAGTTTTAAATTCTGTTTTCATGATTTCATTAGCTGTTATAATCTGATATAAGCTCAATTTACTGTAAAACTTTTCACTACTCAGTTCTTACTCTCCAATATACATTGGTCAAACAAAGTCAACTGGCAGAAATTCAATTCTCTTGGTTCTGATTTGCTGATGGATATGGGTGGAGATTGAATTTGATTTGGGATTGAGATCAGTTAGGTTAGTATTTCATTACGTTTCTGTATGCAAGCCACAGTGGCTGGACCAATGTAAGTTGATCATCATCAGTAGTTTTATTTCTTTTCTGCTCATTTCTATCAGTATTATATAGATCAGGTTTGATTTTATGTGAATTAGTTGTTTGAATTGGTTCATATTGGTTTGATTTTGCATACTGAATCTTAGTTATAAGTCTAGGATAGATCAGATCTTAGATTAGTTGTTGAAATTTGCATTTCAATCTTTAAATAAGTGTTTGGTATAAGCTAGCATTTGGAGTTCTGGTGCTTATCTGTGGTTGGACTCAGCTGCTTTAGTCTCCATAGGTCATAACTCAGTCAATTTAATCACTCATTTGCACAATAAAACAGTAAAAGTCAAAAATAGATTGTAATCTGTCCTTGTGATCTAATTTGTTGGAATCAGTAGCTCAAATCCTATAATTAGGTGCTAATATAGATAATTCAGTTTGCATTAGGTTTATTATAGCATTAAGTATCATTTTTAATCCATTTCAGTAGATCAAAAGTTCAAATTAGTCAAAATCACAAATCTGTTTTTTTTAAAAGTCAACACATCAAAAGTGGTTTGTGCAATGAAATCTTAGATTTTAATTCTGTCATCTTTGGTCCAAATCATCTGAAACTTTGGGTTTTAAAACTATTGTTGGTTGTGTTTTCAAAGATATTTTCAGTATATTTTTGTAAATGTTCTAAATGGGTCAAATCAGCTCTTCTTTTGGGCCTTTTTTCCCCTGTTCAAACACTCAGTTAATACTGAGTGTGTAACAGTTTCTTGCAGCAGCCATATTTTGTTCATATAAGTTTGTTTTTGGCTGAAATTTGGGTTATACACTCTCTGGTTGGTAGACTAGAGATTTCCATTCTTGGTTCTCAGTTTGGCTTATTGGATAAGCAGTTGCAACAGCTTAAAGTAGGGTCTAGTTAGTTTATTTGCTTAAGTAGCAGTTAGCTTATTAACTTGGTAGATTGCACATTAGAAGTTAGGAGTAGTTGCAATAAGTTGCCTTAGAGTAGTTTTAGTATTCTTTACCTTCTGTAGTTAATTGGTGTCATCTAGAGCTTATTTGCTTATTTTCATTAGCTTATTTCATAAACAGTTAACACTACAACTCTTATTTCTTCCACATAAGCTATAGATTTTATATTTTTCATAGATTTAGAATAATATTTTAAATTTTCCCTGAATTTTTCATAATTTTTAGCTACTGTTTACTATTTTTCTCAATTTAAAACAATTTTTAAGTCTTTTTAAATAGCTTTTATTGCAATTAATTCAGAAAATGTTCTAAAAAATAATTTTTCAATTTTCATAGATTAAGATAAATACAAAAAGCAAAAAAATAATTTTTCTAGATTTTTCCTAGCTTATTTTGTAATTTTTAGCATATTAATTAGATTTAAATAGTTTTAAATTTGTAGAAAATAGAAAAATAATTAGAAAAATACAAAAATAGTTTTGAAAATTCTCTTTAGTTATTTTAGATTTTATAAAAATAGTTTCATATTTTTCCCCTTAATTTTCATAATTTTTAGTATTTTAAATTAGTTTTAAAAGTTAAAAATTAGTTTTTTAATTCTAATAAATTCCAGAAAAATTCTAAAAAAATAGTTTTAATTCACAAATAGTTTTCAAATATCATTTTTAGTATAAAAGTAATTTTAGATCATTTTTAGGAGTTAGAATAGATGTAGTTGCATTTTAATCGCGTTTCGTTTTAATCCCGTATTTGCATTTTAATATAGATTTGCGTAGTTTGCCTTAACTCTTAGGTTTTCCACTTAGATTTTAGTCCCATTTACTTTCCTTATCCTGTAGTTTAGATAACATCATATTATTCCCTTTTCTCATTCAAATCCCGATAATCGCGACGTGAGTTGGAAATTCCATTCAACCCTCGTTCGGAACGATCTTGGTGCTCAAACCTAACACGTTTGAGTTACCCTAATACTACAAAATTCTCTATTATTGGTTTCCCGAGTGAATCAATGGTAATGGAGAATGGCACATTAGGATACAAATCTATGATCCCGATGGTGAAAAGTTTGAAAATACATATTTAACCGAACGTACTACTAGGAACTTGAATGATAAGTTTGATCCTTACGACATTGTTGATGATAGACTTACTTATATCGGTACGTAGGAGCACGACTTCGAGTCTAGCTACAAGACTCTTAAATAAAGAAAAGCACTTCGTGGGAGGCAACCCATGCTTAATTGTTTGCTTGTTAGTGTCATGTATCTTTTATTAATTATTTATCCTCATGTTTAATTTTGTAAAAATGCTTTATTTTGTTTTTAACCTCGTCTTAATTGCATATAAAGGTATTTCACATAAGGGATAAGTGTAGGGAGGATTACACACATTTTCAAAAGAAACGTAAACATGAGAATAACAATTAACTAAAAGATATATATGTTTGTTTGTTCGAGTCAAATGCTTGTATCGAGTCATAATGGATGTTTTTGCAGAAATTTTTCCAGATTCTAAAGATGTAAATTTTCCAGAAAATCGCAGACCAGTTTTTGTCAGGATAACCTGACGGCGTCAGGATTGCAACCTGACGACGTCAGGAAGGAGTAAAAACAGCAGATTACTTTTTCTCGTTTTCTGAGCTACTTATAAAATTTTGGAATTTTCCAGGTCTTAATTTTCTTAGAAATTCTGTAAACATCCATTCCACAAGCATTATATCCTAGTTTAAATCGAGTCTTATATATATTATTACCGCCGATTTTACGCGAAGGTTTCGTTTGTTTTCTTCAAGTGTGCAGGTTTAGTTTTTCAAGAAGAAGTTACATAAGATTGGAAGGACAAAATTTGATCGGTTCCAAACAGTCAAGTCTAATCACGCAAGTCTGCCACTTGTGAATGACAGACTGTAACAGACTTAAAACTGCTCAAAAACCAACTCAATGAAGATCGGGAGAGTATAATGTTTCCCCAGGTCGTTATGTCCCAACGAGCCGTGCGAGAATAGTCCAACGTTTAGTGATCGAGAAGATTTGAATGGATACAGAGATTTGAAGATTGATTATAACTACAGAAATAGCCAACAAATTACAGCGGCTTAAATGCAAATTAAAGGAAATCTAAAAAGATAAAATCTATTAAATAAACGCTATCACTATTATTAAAATGATGTTTTTGTTTTTATGTTTTAATAAAACTGAAATTAAAATCTACGCGACGTACAAAATAAAAAGTGAAACTAAAGCAATATTAACCCTAAAATTATGAAAATGATATTTTTACAAACCTAATAATAAAAGAAACTTTTTAGAAAAAGAAAATTATTTTTACAACTAATTAATTAATTATTATTAATTAAAAACTATTTTTAACTATTAAATAATTATTTAAAATACAAGAAATTAGGAAACAAAGCTAGAAAAATGAAATTATAAAATGGAAAAGTCTAAAATATCAAACTAGAATTTTCAAAACTATTTTTGTATTTTTCTGATTATTTTTCTATTTTTTATGATTTTTAAACTATTAAAAATTAAATAAATTGCTAAAAATGACAAAATAAACTAGGAAAAATATGGAAAATTACTTTTTTTACTTTTTATATTTATCTAAACTTAATAAAATTGAAAAATTATTTTTTTGAAGCTTTTCTTAATTTTTTATATTAAAAGCTATTTAAAAATGATTAAAAACTAATTTAAATTGAGAAAAATAGCAAAACTACTTGGAAAAATCTGAAAATTTCAGGAAAAGTCTAAAATGATGCTAGGAATATGAGAAAATTATAAAAACAGGCACTTGTTTGGAGAAATATGAAGCTGCTTAATCAAGTGCTTATTAATAAGCACTAAAATAAGCCAACAGTGACACAACAAGCACCAATCTATTACAGAAGCTCAAATATGCAAAATGTACCCTAATTCAACTAAAAACAACAAGTGATAACCACTGATTCACAGGATACAACAGTTTTGATGATATGAACTAATAAGCTAATGACAGATTTAGGTGTCCTCTTTTGAGACAAGCACAAGCTTGAAAATAAGTTCAAACTGAAAAATAAGAATTGGATCTTGGAAAGGACCTGGTTGAGATTACTTGAACCAAAAATTAGACCATGGCTAGCTCTATTGAGCCCTGTGCAAGCTGCACCAATTCTGAGAAAAAGCTCAGCATTCACTGAGCAGTGGTGCAGGGCACTTTGTGCTTAAAAGGAAAGCTTATTTGAAGCTTTATTTGACTGAACCAGTTGAAGCAAAAAGTGATTATCAGTACTAGACCAGTTGAATATTTAATATCCAAAGTTACAAACACTGATTCTCAGTAATGAATTAGACATTGACTATCAAAGTTTGGTTCAAAACTGATTGACAGATTTTTTTGACTTTTATAGAACACATTTAAACTTTGACCAAACTGAGTTTTAATCCAAATTATTGAACAGGTTATGATGTTTAAACACTAAGAATGATTGCCAAAAGCTAGATATACCAGTTTCAAACCAAATTACAAGCTATGACACCAACTGATAATGACAGATTCAGAAACTAGAGTAGATACACTATGATTTTGACTTTAATGAAGTTGCAAACCCAAACTAAGACTTAAATGAGTTCCAATATACTTAAGAAACATGAACTAGTGATAAATACCCACTGATCAAGCCTTAAGGGCAGTGAAATCAGCCAATCCAAACACCCCTTTAGTACACAGTTATGCAATAAAAACAGATTTTAACAATGACTAAACTTACAATTATGATTAAACTAACTTAATAACACTTAATTACTTCTATTAGAACAGATTTTAACCACTTGTGACCATTAAAACAGATTATGCATTTGAACTTGAACTTGACTTACATTTGTCCATAGCCACAGTGGCTTGCAACAACAATGAACCAAGGACCTCTAACCTAATACAAACCAACCCATAGCTTCCATTTCAACCCATTCCATGTCTGAATCAACCCAAATCCATGCTGCATCATTTTTGATCCGTTTTGACTTTTTGTTGACCAAAATACAAAATGAGTGGAAACTAGATTTCAAGCTTATAAAAAGCTATGAAGAGCTTATATAAGCTTGTTATTACTGTTAAACAAGCTGAATAAAGCTTGTCTTTATGAAATAGAAACTTGAATCTTTAACAGTGAACAAATAAACATGAAACTAAATGATACTTTGAATTAATGATTAAAACTTGGATAAACTGAAAATTTAGCTTGAGTTTGATACTTGAGAACAAATTATTACAACTTTTTAGTTTAACTAAGACATAATTAGAAAATACGACATAAGAGAAAAATAAAAACTAAAAACTACTGCTTTCTTTGCTTCCTTCCTTCTCTTTTATGCTTGAAAGATGCTCCACGTGGTCTTCTGATGCAATCCCACCTCCCAATTGGACCAATGGGTGAGATATGAGTGTATTACCTGTTTGGCGGGAAAAGTGCAATTTGACCTGTTGACCTCTGAAACTAGCACTAGGGGGGGGGTGGCATTTAATGGGGTGGTAAAAGTAGGTGGGTATGATGAGGAGGGGGGTGGAAAAGGGTGAAGTGATGCCTGAGTTGCAGAGATCAAGTGGTGGGGAAGATAAGGTGGGGCGGGTAAACTGGTTTTTTTGACTTTGGGTTGACTGACCAGGGGTCCAAAAACAGGAAGGGGTCACAGGGTTTAGGCAGGGGTCAATGGCTTTTGTGATAGGGTCCAAAACTAGTATAATAGGTTTAATTAATCAAGGGACCTTTATGTAAATTCTGAAATTGTAGGGACCTGTTCTGCCAAATCATCAAACTTGTTCCAAGGGCTGAAAATGACAAGCTTCAAAAGTATAGGGACCAAAATTGCCATTTTGCAATTTTCCAGGGGCTAATTTTGCCAATTTTCAAACTTGGAGGACCATTTTTGTAATTTTCTCAAACTTTTGATATTTTTCACCAAAGGACTAAATTTGATAACTTATGATTTAAAAAGGACCTTTGGTGACTTTTCTTTTGAAATTATGTACCAGGGACTGTTTTTGACAACTTTTGAAACTTGGGGGACTGAAACTGCAATTTTTGCAAATTTGATATGTTTTTCATCTGATTTTGATATTTTTGCTTTTAAAACACATAAAACACTGATTTGTGATATTTTGATCATTTTGATGTGTTTCTGAGTGTTTTCAGATGATTTTGCAGTTTATTTTGTACAAAAATGATGAGTATTTACACACTCATCAGCTTTTCACGCAATAATTCTTCTTGAAAAGGATTTAACCACCACTTTACACGGATCCTACCGAGCTAATCAGGGGAGTATTAGTTTCTTTTGTTTTTAATTACCTTCCATTATCATAACTTTGATACTTTCGGGGAACATTGGGGACAATGTTCAGTTGAAGTGTAGGGAGGGAAAATAAAACGGGAACTTTGAAACTATGCTTATCCTTGACTATTTGCTTTGTCCGTTTGTGATTGTGTAATAAACCATGAGAAAATGTCGGTTAGGTAATTTTGGCACCAAATTTAAATTTTTTTCATGACATATAGGAGTGGGCCATTAGTCTTAACAAAAGCGTCTCACGGATAGGAAGTTGCATGACTAGCACAAAAACCCTTTACCACTTAAATTCTACCCAAAATGTGAGGATCACCCTTAGATTAGTAGGAATTAAAGCATTCATCTTCAATGCTTAGAGTGTGAACCGGTAGTTTATTAGATTCTAGAACTTGTTTTGTGATGCATTTCGAGATCGCAAGTGAGGCTACACTTACTAAATGATAAGAGGCATTAGGATAAACCCTTGTTTGATACCCGTAATATAATTACTTCTTCCACATCGGTTGAGTAATTCCCCCACACCCTTTGCGTTGTACTCATCTTTAGTACACGATACCCCTAGTTAACCCCTCAGAGCCTATCCTTTTCGCGGTTCTCGTGATGTTTCGGTTTTTCCGGAATATCAATGAAGAGCATTGTTTACACCCCACCCCCAAATATACACCCAAATCGCCTTAGCCTACCCTATATGCACTCACTTTTAGTGCATTATTGTTATCACCCAAAACCCTTAGTTCAATTATCTGGTTGCTTGCATGAGTTGCTAAGTCGAGTCATATCCCTTGTATACAGTTTTGGGACGATTGGGATTCATGGGAAAAGTTAAAGTTTGTGAAATGACAGGAAGGGAACGTTAAATTCAAATTCCCTTTGTTTGCATAATAATGTACCCTAAGTGTTTTGATCTTTTCAATTCGGGTCAAATTAGTGTTAGAGTAATAAAAACTCAAGTGTAGGGATGTGCCTATAAATCCCTATCATTTTGATGTTACCGTAGAGGATGGTAGAGTAAAAGTGTATGAAAAAAAAAAAAAAATCGAAAAAAATAGAAAAAGAGAAAAAAAATATAGAGTAAAAAAAAAAAAAAAAAAAAAAAAAAAAAAAAAAAAAAAAAAAAACATACGGGCTACCATCCAACATCTATCCTTTAAATTTATGTTTGTTTATTTCCGTTGCCTAGAGTTTTAGAGTGTCGAGTCTTGGCTTAGCAACGCCATTCTTCGTATGCTTGTAACATAGAGATTTTTGACTTGCCACCACTAAATAGCCTATCCCACCAAACCCTTGTTTCCCTACCGTAAGCCTAACATTACAACCCTTTAAAAGACCTCTTTGATAGTCTTTCCTAGGTGCTTACGACAAAGCGATGGAGATTTGATCTATTCTCAAGCCTATGGTAATCTATGTACTAGGACCGGTTAATGAGTGTTTATCTTCCATTTCCTATTTGTTATATTTCATATATACACCCTAGAGAGATGTGAGTATCCAAACACCCCATGTGAGGTGCTAGTATGTAATTTCCGTGCTTGTTATGACATTTGCGGGGCTTATATGTGTTGTGGACCATTTTGAATCAATGCTTCATGACCCCTAACTTATAAATTAATTGGCTAAAAGCACATTTGCTTGAGGACAAGCAAATACCAAGTGTAGGGATATTTGATAAGGTTTTAAAAGGTACCATTTTGAGGGGTCGTTTTAGCCCTTATTTGATCACTTTTGTATCCGTTATTGCTTAATATCGTTCCTTTTCACTTTTTAGGTCTCTTGAAGGCAAAATGCTGGAATGGCACTTATTTGGACGAAAAGGCGCGAATATACAAAGAAAATGGCCAAAGTCAAAATCGAGACACTCAAAGCTGCTGAAAACAGAAGGTGACAGCGTCACTGCTTAACTGCGACGCCGTCGTAGGATTTTGTGACGGGTCAGAAGACAAAACTCGTATTTTCAAGAGACGGCGTCGGGCTTTAAAGGAATAGACCGTCGCAACTCAGACGGCCTAGATGTGACCCAGACGGCGTCAGAAGCTGAAGAGGACGGCGTCACAGGCATAAGGTGACACCATCGCAAGGTTAACGTGGCCAAGACAAAACCCTAATGACGGCGACACGACGGCGTCACGAAACATAAGGTGACGCCGTCGCATATGTAATCTTATATATAGAATCCGAATTTTTCAGTTTTAAAGAGAGTCTTTTTGGAGTGAAAACCTAAAACCGAACCTAAGGTGTCTTGTACAGTATTTTAGGGTTCTAAACCCTATTTTATATCAAGATAAGTATTTACTTCATCAATTCAATTATGTCTTTGATTATTTGTGTGTATGCTTGCATGTTCTCCATGTCTGGCTAATTTATTTGTGTGTTTGCTTAGGAAGTATGAAACTTAATTATTGAATATTGATTGGTTGTTTCTTATCTTAGTTGATTAATGATCTAGTAGTGCAATAGGTCACTCGTTGTGTACTTAATGCTTGATTCATCTTTGTGAACCTTAGAATATGATTACCTGAGTAGTCGTAGGCTAAACCATCCGAAGAGTGCCTTAGAGTAAGAGTTTATCATCCCTAGTGGGTTTTGTAGACGAGACCCATTGGTAAGTTCAAAGAGTTAGGGAGAAACGCATACCCTACAACTTTAGACACACAACGCAACTAAGAATAAGGACGTGACAACTCAACCATCAATAGGAGATAATTAAGGAGTAGTAAAACCTAAGTAAACACATCTTTAAACTATCATACGAGTACACATAAATTAGACATAGACTCCCACAACCTTAGTTTAGATAATTAGATAATAGTAGAGTAATCGGTAGAAATACCAACCCCCCAAATCCAATACCCGAGATTCGTACCTTTCAATTTCATAAAATATAAAAATACAAAAAAATAATCTTCCTCAACCTCAACCTTAGCGTAGTAACTTCTCACTAGCATTCCTATTCCCCTAGAGAACGATATCAATACCCGTGGCTTACCCTAATTACTACACTACAATGATTAGGTTCACTGCCTAGGGTGTTATAAAACTTGCTCGAAGAAAAGGAAGTTTCCTTGACCCCGAACGACGCGTGTAGCGTTATCAATGAGTCTTACTCATTCAGTAAGAGGTTTATTTTGGGTGTTCAGGGAGGATGAACCATTTCGGAGAACTTACTGAGATTGGTTTTCAGATACCTGACTTACAATGTCAAGCATTCCCAATTCAGCTTTCAGTCTTCTGAAGGTAGGTTCATCCAAGGGTTTGGTGAAGATATCAGCCAGCTGATATTCAGTAGGGATGAAATGAAGTTCAATATCTCCTTTCATTATGTGATCCCTGATGAAGTGATATCTGATATCAATGTGTTTGGTTCTTTGGTGGAGGATAGGGTTGTTGGAGATTGCAATAGCACTGGTGTTATCATAGAAGATGGGCACCATTTTGTAATGGATGTCATAGTCACTGAGTTGACTTTTTATCCATAATACATTGGCACAACATCCTGTTGCAGCTAAATATTCAGCTTCAGCTGAGGACATAGCCACTGATTGTTACTTCTTAGCACTCCAATAAACCAGTTTTCCTCCAAGAAATTGACAGGACCCTGAGGTACTTTTTCTGTCCATGTTGCAGCCATCATAATCAGAATCAGAGTAACCCTTGAGATCAAACCCTGAGCATTTTGGATAATAGAGTCCAAGGTTTTGGGTTCCCTTCAGGTACCTGAGTATTCTTTTAGCTATAGTGAGATGGGATTCTTTAGGATTGGATTGATATCTTGCTATTAGACAGACTGTGTAAAACACTAAAAATAGTAAACGTGTTAAAAGACCTTTCTGCCCCTCAGAATTTATAATTGTGAAATACGTAAAATACGTTGATCTCTTTAACTACGTTTATAACATATATTAACATGTGCAAGAAATAAAAATTTACATGCCCTATGATTTATACATATCACAAGTTTAAATGACTTCTAATATACCTAACCATATTAAAAGTATGGAACAAATTCACTTACTCACAAAATGGACTAGATACATCACCAAATTTGTAAATGTGGAAAATATTGGAAATTGTCTCACCTCCCCTCTTTGGTCGGCCCAATTACACGCTCCCCCTCCTCAAATCACGCCCCATATCATTTTTTTGATTTACTTTCCTATTAACTACCATTCATTACTCCTAAATAACACAAAAGAAAACCCTAAATCTCTCTACATCTAAAAGTGACGGCACATATGAAAATTCTTCCATCTCCATTCAAAATCCAAAGCAAGAAAAGTGTGCCAAGGGAGTTGTGATCGTGTGACATGAATTCAAGGTGTTGGGATCATAGTTGGTTAGAAAAGAAAAGCTTTGTCATGGGCCTTTTGTTCCTGTCGTGGGTATGCTAAGCCAAGAAAGGTTGTTCGTGAAATCTTGGGTGATCTTGGTGCGCCTTTTCTTCCATTCACGCGGCTAGGGTAATGCATCGTATCTCGTTTTATCTTCTTTTCCATTGCTTCTTGGTATGTCATGGGATATGTCTCCTTTTTATGGCATGGTATCCGAAAATCATCACATAAAATGACGAGTCTTCTAACACTTAAATCTGATATTGAATCTCATGCATGTTTTAAAAAGAAAACCATATGAAGTGATAAAGGTGATCATCTAAAATCATTAGATAATATATGCATATAGCGAATGGGGGATGGCCACATGTCTAGTCACACATAAGAATTGTTTTGAACCTCACTAATATCGCATGCACATACATATATACGTATATCACAAGAGCATGAAATAATGATTTTGTCACCATGTGTGTCGAATGAAAATGACCATAATATAGTGGGTTTGAATCTGTTGTAACCTGAAAGCACACAACTTGCATACTTTCTTTGGTTTTGGTCAAATTTGAAAGAGATAAAACACTTAGGTTTATGCATGAATTATGGAATTCGAGTAACGTACATGATAAAACCAAGTATGGGTCACATAAAATAACGAGATTAACATACGAGGAACTTGTATATTCGGTTTATCATTTTCTATCTTGATCATCTAATAAGTCATATGTGTCGACCCGTATCTAACCTTTTGGCTTGAATCTGTTTCGACCTACTTTGCACGACTTAACACGTTCATTTAAATTGTATCTATCTAAATGGAGAAATAACATTCACGTATATCTCGGTTGGTTTTGTATCGATGATAATTCTTAAATGGAGTCTCAATTTTGTTTCTAAATGTCGTGAGAATGGATTGGAATTGAGCAAGTCTCGACTTAAATGAGGCACCAAGAAGGGTCATTATAGTCTTGTTAGATTTAGAATTCAAAACGTTAAAATGTAAACTGCGAATCGATTTCGGTTATATTCTATACGAAAAGATGAATTTACATGCATGCAATTTCTGATGTATATATTCTAAGATAAAATAGAATAAGCAAACTTACGCATTTAACCCTAAACTTCTATTATTTTTGCATTTAACACTACACTTTGCTAAATTGTCATACAAGCCTTAAACTAGGATATGTTTCGCACTAAACCTTTTAAGTTAACCAATTATCATTTGTAAAACCCTAAGTTTGGCTAATAAATGGATTTTACCTTAAGGTTACTAATTATGGAAACTTATTAAATATGTAAACTTATTAAAATGGACAGTTACTAAAAGTGGAAACCTGCTAAAAATGGAAAGCCGTCTAAAATAAGTAATCTGATCTTAATAAGCGTTATCAAATTTATATAGGTTCCGGACGGCGGGATTGATTCATCGTGTGACTTTACTTTCTTATTTTGCTTGCTTCGAATGAGGTACAGATATTCTATCCCTTTTCAGTAGGTATTTCTCATAACTTTTCGATCCTTGACTTTACTTCACTTATGATATTCCTTTGCTATAATTTCCTTGTGCTATGATCCTTTTGATATGATTCTGACATAATCCTTTGATATGATTCTGTTCGCTATGATATTCGTTTGTTATGATTATGAACTTCTGATTATGAACCTTATGATTATGAACCTTATGATTATGAACCATCTGATTATGAACCTCTGATTATGAACTTATGTTATGGAAATCTGATATGAACCTTGGACTTCTGAACCTTTGATATGAACCCTTATGATATGATTATGCTTTGACCCTTCAGGTTGATACCCGAGCCAAATATGTGTTCCTAGTCATGAAGGTAACATGACCGTGTCATTGATGCACCAATGGCATGACTCCAGTGTATACGAGTGTTGATACACACCGTCCCCATTATGATATGATATGATTATGAGCTCACTATATGTATATGATTTGGCCACTATGATATGTTCCGGGGGGGCGTATGGATGCATCCTAGATATGATATGTTCGAGGGATTTGATCTGATACGTTTGTTTATGATATGATTTATATGGTGAATGATGTCGTGTGCAATACGCGTCTTCACAATTCTGGGAGCTAGCTACTCCATTTGTTACTGAGGTCTCCCCTCCTATTATGTATGGTATTCCGAGGTCACCCCTCCGAATACAATGGCTACTTATGATATGATATGATATGATATGTTTCCGGGCTCGGGTAGATTTCTGATAACCCTTACACTTTTGATAAACCTACATTGTACCTTCCGTATTCCCCAACGCACCATAAACTGTATTACTTGTTCATTACTCAATACCCTTATATGATTCACTTTTACCAAGATATAGATATTCCATTACATTGATCTGTCACACTTTCATTCCGTTACTTCAGACTATGGTTCCATTCACGTACCGGGTTATTATATGCTTATTGAATTTGATTATACTATTCATGTTTTATGTGACCATTGATTATCCTGCTATGATGTGATTAATATGCGGTTATCTGAGTTACCTATTTCTATCTGATGATATGTGATCTCACTGTTATGTGACCCTCTGTATTGTCTGGTGATCATGCTAATGTGTAATCGATAGTTTTGTCTGTTTATTATGTGTACTACGTTCAGTTGATCTCGTGGACTATGACTATCCGTTGTATCCTTATCTGCTTGTTGTTGACCTGCCATGTTTGCATTTCGGTTTATGCTACGTGTCACACCCCCAAATTACCTGTTTTGCAGCTGAATGGAATTCCTGGGGATTGACTGTCATAGCATCACAATCACAGTTGTATTGAACGACCTAAAGTGTCGTTTAAAAGCACATCGTTTGATATTTAATTAAAGCATTCAGAGTTACAAAATAGGTCCCAAAGGTTGAAAAAGTTTGCGGAAATATAATTATATTACAAGTCCAAACGATGTTTTGAAAGAAAATCCCATAATATACAATGATATAAGTCGACGCCGCGACTCAAAAAGGGGTTCCTTAACCATGCCATGATGAGTATGTCTTAGTTACCTGAAAATACATTGCTAAAACGGTCAACAATAATGTTGGTGAGAAATCATAGGTTTATGAAAATGTTTTATACAACTACGCAAGTATAGACCATGTATGACAATCATGCCACATAAAAATGTTACAATTGCTATAAGTCCATGACACCGAAACTAGACTGTTCATGATGTTCGCCCCAACAGAGTGTTTGCCAGACAACTCAATAATGTTATTAAATGAAATGCATCCGTATGACTAGTTGGGATTCACCAACCCGGATGGAGGAGTCACCCTCGATAGATCTATCCACTCACCCTCGCTTCTAAGATTAACGGTTCATGTAATATAATGGGGACATTCAATTGGCATGTGGTAACTTAAGCAATGTAAATGAATTTGATATACTTGGTATCGTAATAAAAATGATGTGCAATGTATTCTCCCCCGTAGGTTTGAAAATAATTATAAACATGTACGACGGGGCTATGAAAACTCACTTGATGAATTGGTATGATGACAAGAGTGAGTACACCGAAATGTAGCGTGATACTTTAACCTTGACCTATTGTGAATGATATGATACGTAATGAGTTATGATGTAATGTTATGCATGCAATTCGTATGTTATTTATACCACTTGTGAGTTTTTGAAAATAATACTTATCGTCGAAAAATACTCTTTTGACGTCTTGACCATTCTTAAATTACTTTGCAAGTATTTACGTCAAAATGTCATCCTACAATAGTTTCTTAATGATTTATTGTGAAATTATAACTTTTCGTCGTAAAATAATGTCGTTGGAAATTTCATGAAAGTGACAAAAATGGCCTCGAAAAGCTAGTCGTAAAATGGTGTACGTCGAACGTTAGGAAACGAACTCAACGGTTTTGGAAAGCTTGTATCATAATCTCGAAGTTTTGGCATTTAAGTTTTTATCCTAGAGGTCTCGTTCATAAAGAAAAATGTAGGTTAAGTATGGTGATTTTGTCCAAAACGTAGTTTAAAAGTGAATTTCGGCAAAGTTTAAGCAATCGTAGATAATTCATTACAACTCCGCTATACAAACGGTTGGTCATTTTGGAAAATATGCTTGGTGATCTCACTTTTATTAGAAGACATCTCTTTACAAAAAGTTCTACGTCAACGTTAAAAATAGCCTTCAATATGGTCACTTGTTTACCGTAACACTTGTCTAATAAAAATAATATAGTTTTTCTTAAATAATAAAGTTAAGGCAATTTTGTGAAAACGTGTATATTTTAGTCGTTACAAATCCGTTTTCTACGTATTATACGTCCTTAGCTTCGTATCAAAGTATACTAATATATTTTTGATAAGTCGAAATAATTTATAACGCTTAAGACTCGTTTTTGACTCGTACAAAACAAAAACAGTTTGCTGAAATTTTCAGGATATATATATATCGTCGTCAAACTTGAAAAATTCATAACTTCTTCGTTATCGCTCCGTTTTAATCCGTTCAAGCGGCCACGGATTCGTTTTAAAGTATATTTTCTAAATATCTAGGCCAAAAATTTATGTCTACTGTCGGATTTTCCAGATTTACAAAATAAGATCAGACCCTTTTTAAGACTTGTCGAAAAGAGTTTTTCTCGTGCTAAACCTATTCCAATCCCTTCAAAACAACTCCGAAGCTATTCTAATCCTACCATACACCTTCTTAGGGTGTCATGGGTTCCTAAACATCACCAAAACTAATATATAACAAGGGATAATTTATAGGATGACTTATATATGTATAACTCTTAAAACAATGTAAAAATGGTATAAACATCCATAAGTCTTGCATGCTTTGCTCAAAAATGATGAAATAAATATGAAATGATAATGAAAGATGTAAAATGAAAATGATATGCTTACTAGTTTACTTGATGAGGTGACTAGAACAAGGGATTAAACCTAAACACCCTAGGTTTTTATTTCAAAACCTTGATTAAGAGTGTAACTAGATTGTTTAGAACTTGATTTGGAAAATTTTGATGAAATCTCTTCACCCTTGTAGTGTGGCCGGTTTGGAGAGGAAGAAACAAGAGAAGAGAGAAACTTGATTTAACTTGAATAATTGTGAATGAATTGTGAAAGTAAGATTGAGTGTAGATCTAATATGTAAGAAGAAAAAAACCACCAACTAATTAATGCATCACCCCCTTGGTCGGCCAAGGGGGTATGTATTTGCAAAATACATTTTTTTTTATTGTATATATATATGTGTAAGTAAAATGTGTAAGTAAGGATAACTTGTAAAATTGTATATTCATTTGAGTAATTAGGGTAGTGTTGTCTAAAAATAAACTTTAATGGATCAAAGTAAAGTATATTGGGATCATAAAAATTGTAAAAATACATTTCTTGTAAAATTTGAGTGATATAATAATTATCGTGTAGTTTTTAAGAAAAGCGTCGTAATAATATAAATTTAACGATTTATATACAAAATAAATTTAAAACACTAGGTAAACTCAAAATATTATTTTTATAAACTAAATGTAAGTATAAAAATATGTCGGGATAATTTTTGGAAGTATCGGATTAAATGTTCAAAATAATAACTTACGCGATAGCGTTTATTTAATATGAAATTTACGCGTTTAATGTGAAATGCAAAATCATGAATGAACTAACATGATGAAAATGATGTTAATGATATGTAGACTAAACTTAGTCTATATGAAATGTCCGTAATGATATGATCATGAATTCGCCGCTAAACCATTAAGGTTACGCGAATTTGGAACACGTAAACCTAGTTTACGATAAATGATGAAATTGTGAAGCATGAATTGTTTTGAGAAATGACCTGAAAATACGAGTTGTCACACTACGGTTTGATTGGGTAAATGGTTCAGCTTGTGACGTCTGGCTTGTTAATTTGTTTAGTTGCCCTGCTATGTCTTTAATTCATTTAATTATATCTTTATATTGTATTCCTACTTATTACGTGTAACTGCCATGTGTTGACTGCTGTTAGTACTTCCGCTGTTATGATACTGGTTATGTTTTCAACTAAGGGTTTTGACCTGTGTGAATTGCCATGCTCACTTATTAATTAATTACTTCCGCTTGCCTTTAGATTTCTGTTTGACTTGTATGTCTTCTGAATTCCTGAATTGATTGCATGCCATATATATGTTGTGTGGATACGACGTCTGCTATGCTTGCTTATGTTTTAGTACTTTTATGTCAAAGTTTGTATGTGCTTATGTTTATATGTCATCGATGCTTTGCTTGAGTTGTTTTCCTCTGTTATCTGTTCTTTCTGGATATCTGTATAATTGTGTTCTGCAGGATCCTCATTGACTCATTGTTCTCATTTCGCTGTGACTTTATTATCCGTTTCCTTTGTTCATTTTGCATTTCAGATTCGTTTTAGCTTTCGTTTTGTTATATCTGTTCACTGGGCTTTTTAAGCTCAGCCGCATTTCTTTTCCTGCGGCAGGTGTTAGGTTTAAAGATGGGCTTTGATGGGCTGAGAGTTGGATTATTTGAGTGGACCAACCCTAGTTACCTTATTATTTGGATTTATGTTGTCGGGCTATTGTTTTGAGATTTCATTTTTATTTTAGACATTTTGGATTTTGTAATCTTCCTTGTCAGTCGATTGTTTATATGATTTGATACTTCATTTTTAAGGTTTTCGTTGTAAGGATTTTATCTGTATGTTCTGATATGACACCAGAATGTGACACTTCTACCCTTGTCGGGTTGGGGTGTTACAATTATGGTATCAGAGCCCAGGTTTCGTGTTGTTGACCTTACGATTGACCTGTGAGGACTGGGTAGACACTAGGCTTCCGTCTGTTCTGATCTTCTCCGATTATTTTGATTGTCGTTCAGATTTGATTTTGATGTTCGTTTATCTTCACTGGTTTGGCCTCCTTCTCTTTGCATTTGATTTTGTTTATTTTGTTTTCGCACATCCGTTTATTGATTGTTAGATAGAGACTAACCGTGGAGCCGAAGATGATGGTGCCGACCCCGCGTTGCTGCAACAGTCCCTGAACTGGAGAGGTTCGTGAAGCAGATGCCGCACCTGACTGCCATGATGCTGGAGACATCAAGTTGCTGCTGGAGGGAGCTGGACAGATCAATCGAAGGCGCAAAGACGGAGACAAGATTCAACTGGTGGCTAAGGAGGTTCATCTACTTCACATGATTGGGCGCGACCCTACTCCGATTTGTTTGTCACGCATTTTGAGGTGGTTTGATATTTTGTTAAGTGATTTTGATCGGTATTGCTTTCCTTTGATTTGTTCTGAACTCGGTTTGAATTGTGAAGTTTTATCGTTTAGCATTTTGATAATATTTCAGTTTTCTTTTGGATCGTCATTAATGAGTCATGAGGAACCATTTTGCGTAAGTTGGTGGCCTTCCTTCATTGTGGAATGGTAAGTTATTTGATGTAGTTTATGCTGTATGTGTGTGTATCTGGTCTGCTTTGGTATGTTGCTTACTATCTGTATGTTATATGTTTTGTGGTGATATTGGTTATGTGGTTTGTCATGACCCGAGGCAAAATATGATGACAATAAGGACTTGTTATGTGATGCAAGTATTATGACGCCTGATCAACGTGATAATACAGAGATCATATAATTTGAACTTATTGAAATCATACGACGTCTTGGGAAATTCCTGGGATTGGTACGTGAATGGACTATGACTTATATCGGTTATTTGTCACTCCTCATGTTTGTTTGGAATTTTGTACCTCTTGGCGAGATTCACACCGACATCTGTTACGTATAAGTTTTGTACGCTTTGGAACCGAAATCGTTATAAGCTGTGTGAAACTATGGATTGCTACATCTGCCCTAAACGTGTACGTCTCCGTGTACTCCTGCGACTTCAATTTTCGAGGACAAAAATTTTCTTTTAGAGGAGAAGAGTTGTAAAACCCTAAAAATAGTAAACGTGTTAAAAGACCTTTCTGCCCCTCAGAATTTATAATTGTGAAATACATAAAATACGTTGATCTCTTTAACTACGTTTATAACGTATATTAACATGTGCAAGAAATAAAAATTTACATGCCCTATGATTTATACATATCACAAGTTTAAATGACTTCTAATATACCTAACCATATTAAAAGTATGGAACAAATTCACTTACTCACAAAATGGACTAGATACATCACCAAATTTGTAAATGTGGAAAATATTGGAAATCGTCTCACCTCCCCTCTTTGGTCGGCCCAATTACACACTCCCCCTCCT
The DNA here is from genome assembly GCA_019973895.1 of Chrysanthemum seticuspe. NCBI lineage: Eukaryota > Viridiplantae > Streptophyta > Magnoliopsida > Asterales > Asteraceae > Chrysanthemum > Chrysanthemum seticuspe. Next base: position 50,325,700 of record BPTQ01000002.1, read on the forward strand.
CAAATCACGCCCCATATCATTTTTTTGATTTACTTTCCTATTAACTACCATTCATTACTCCTAAATAACACAAAAGAAAACCCTAAATCTCTCTACATCTAAAAGTGACGGCACATATGAAAATTCTTCCATCTCCATTCAAAATCCAAAGCAAGAAAAGTGTGCCAAGGGAGTTGTGATTGTGTGACATGAATTCAAGGTGTTGGGATCGTAGTTGGTTAGAAAAGAAAAGCTTTGTCGTGGGCCTTTTGTTCCTGTCGTGGGTATGCTAAGCCAAGAAAGGTTGTTCGTGAAATCTTGGGTGATCTTGGTGCGCCTTTTCTTCCATTCACGCGGCTAGGGTAATGCATCGTATCTCATTTTATCTTCTTTTCCATTGCTTCTTGGTATGTCATGGGATATGTCTCCTTTTTATGGCATGGTATCCGAAAATCATCACATAAAATGACGAGTCTTCTAACACTTAAATCTGATATTGAATCTCATGCATGTTTTAAAAAGAAAACCATATGAAGTGATAAAGGTGATCATCTAAAATCATTAGATAATATATGCATATAGCGAATGGGGGATGGCCACATGTCTAGTCACACATAAGAATTGTTTTGAACCTCACTAATATCGCATGCACATACATATATACGTATATCACAAGAGCATAAAATAATGATTTTGTCACCATGTGTGTCGAATGAAAATGACCATAATATAGTGGGTTTGAATCTGTTGTAACCTGAAAGCACACAACTTGCATACTTTCTTTGGTTTTGGTCAAATTTGAAAGAGATAAAACACTTAGGTTTATGCATGAATTATGGAATTCGAGTAACGTACATGATAAAACCAAGTATGGGTCACATAAAATAACGAGATTAACATACGAGGAACTTGTATATTCGGTTTATCATTTTCTATCTTGATCATCCAATAAGTCATATGTGTCGACCCGTATCTAACCTTTTGGCTTGAATCTGTTTCGACCTACTTTGCACGACTTAACACGTTCATTTAAATTGTATCTATCTAAATGGAGAAATAACATTCACGTATATCTCGGTTGGTTTTGTATCGATGATAATTCTTAAATGGAGTCTCGATTTTGTTTCTAAATGTCGTGAGAATGGATTGGAATTGAGCAAGTCTCGACTTAAATGAGGCACCAAGAAGGGTCATTATAGTCTTGTTAGATTTAGAATTCAAAACGTTAAAATGTAAACTGCGAATCGATTTCGGTTATATTCTATACGAAAAGATGAATTTACATGCATGCAATTTCTGATGTATATATTCTAAGATAAAATAGAATAAGCAAACTTACGCATTTAACCCTAAACTTCTATTATTTTTGCATTTAACACTACACTTTGCTAAATTGTCATACAAGCCTTAAACTAGGATATGTTTCGCACTAAACCTTTTAAGTTAACCAATTATCATTTGTAAAACCCTAAGTTTGGCTAATAAATGGATTTTACCTTAAGGTTACTAATTATGGAAACTTATTAAATATGTAAACTTATTAAAATGGACAGTTACTAAAAGTGGAAACCTGCTAAAAATGGAAAGCCGTCTAAAATAAGTAATCTGATCTTAATAAGTGTTGATCCCAGTTAAGCAAACGATCTAATAAAGAAACTGACTTGTAACAAAAGCTTATCAAGTATTACGCGGAATTTAATACTTAATCTTAAGAAGAAGAACAATTAACATTCAACACCTCAATATTATTTATTAATACGAATACTCTTACAGTATTAGGGTTTTGCAACCTTGAAGTGTATCGACCTTAGATATAAAACATATGTATATCTAACCTAACCTAGGACCTCCTTTTATAGGCTAAGGAGTCCTATACAATATACAATACGTAACCTACAAGATAAGTATCTTTTCCATATTTATCAAATACAATAAACTAACCGACTATACAAGACTAGCAGTGCTTACTATATACTATCAGTGGTTACATAATACTACTAGCCGCGGTTGTCTTCATCCGTGGTTACACTCTTCAGTCCGTGGTTACATCAAGCATGTCCGTGGTTCCAGTACTTAGAGTAATTCGTTATCTAAGGAACCTAAAACCCAACAATCCTCCCCTAAACTTGATAAATTCTTACAGAATTCTCAAGTTTCCTTTAAGCTCAAAACATCTGAATTGGAGGATGTAGCCAAACACTTACTAGCTTTAAGTATCTTCTCATACTTCCGCAACAAATCATAAGGTTGACCATCATAAGATAATAACATCTTGATACAACCAGGCTTCAACATCTGAGCAATTATTCCTGGATGCTTATTAAACTGAGGATAATCACCTTCTACAAGCATATGAATAACCTTTCCAGAAACAGTTAAAACATGAACTCCACAAGTTTGATATAAAAACCATCTAGTAACTTGACCATTGTAGAGTCCTTGCCATTCAGGTTCAGCATGAGTAGGTTCAAATAGAATCTTCAAATTATGATACACCAGCCTCTCATGATAATCATTTGGATGTACTTCAACAAATTTATTCTTGTAAAGTATCCAAAGATTCATCAAATCATCTCTATCAAAATATTGAAGCATTTGTGAAAATTTATTATACTCAGAAACTTCATTGTTGAGTCTTTGAATTTTCCAAACTCCTTCACTTCCAACTAAAAGCTTAAACTCATAAGAAATGATTTGATTTACATCTTCAACAACTTTCAATCTCTTAGAATCAGATGTCACCTGAACCTCAGATGTTCTTTTTCGTTTACTTTGAATCCATTCAGCATCTTCTTTAATCCACTCTTCTTCTTTATTAGAATTTATTGGGCAGAAATCATTGTTATTAATCCTCATACATCTCTCATAAATCTCAAAAATTCTTTCAAATGAACACTTACTGAGATTATCAGAAACATATATGCCAGAATTCTTGATAATCTTCATCAATACATTCCTCAGCTGACCAATAGTAGGAGGTTTCTTTCTTACAACTTGCTTCTTTTCTTTACTAACTTTCCTTGCCAATATACCCAAAAGTCTAGCTTTTTCTTTATCATCAAACAAAGCCCATTCTTGTACAGTATACTCATCACTTATTAATTCAGAAGCTTCAAGATAGTTTTGGGATTCATACCATGTAGCTAACAATTTCCGACTAGCTTCCTCTTCATCTTGCTTTCTCTTCACCAAAACTGCTTTATCCTCTGCTTCAATACTTATAGCATACTCTGCATCATAAGCTTCTTGTTCTGCTTTATTTTTAAACTTCAGCACTACCTCTTTACCTTTTCCAACATTAGATTTAACCATTTTCTTCTTCAAAGGTTCACCAATAACCAAACTTTTAACTCTGGGTTTAGTAGCAGTAGACTGAACAGATAAAACAGGTGCAATGACAGATGTAGAGATAGATGATGTTTTGCTCAGATTAATTAATGTACTTGCAGCTTCTTTCTCTACTTCTTTAGGCTTAGATGGTAATACAGAAAGAGTTGTAACAACAGTAGAGGTAGTTGTGATAGCAGTGGGTATGACAGTAGTAGGAACAATAGCCAAGTCTAAAACTACATCAGTGGTTACAAAAGTACTAACCATGGTTTCAGATATACTATCAGTTGTTGTGTTCTGCACTACGTCAACATTCTTCAATTCTTCAAGAACAACCGCATTCCCATCTTTATCAGAAACCAAAAAATCTTGATCTTCACTATCAATATCTTCCTCCATAGTTACACCAACAGATACATCCACAGCCTCCCCTGAATTCATGCCATCATTCCTCCCCTGTTTGGATACATCATTCACATTCAGATCAGTAGAGGAGCCCACCTTCTTTTTCTTTCGTCGCATAGCTTTCAAAACAGCAACTCCAGGTCTTTTCACTTTCTCCAAAACCAATACCCTATGCTTCAACCTCCGAATATCCTTACCCTGAAGCACAGATAACTCCTGTAGACCAGAAATGGTACCCTCCAGTTTAGCACACTTAACCGTCAATTCATTTAAACGTTCAAGAATATCCTCCCCACTTCGACCTGTGTGAACTGGTCCGAGAGGTGGTTCATTGGAAAAGTCATCATGTACAAAGTCATTAACCGTCAATTCAATGTCAGGTTCCAATCTATCCTCATCACTTCGAGCTGTGTTAACTGCTCCGAGAGGTGAATCCTTGGATTTAGAAGACATAGCACCAGACCGAGCCTGATCATCTATGTACCCTGTAGCAGCCAGTTGGCTAGGGATACCTCCACCTGTGTTAAGCTCCAAAGAACTTTCCAGATTAGGAGTTGCCAAAGGTTGGGTCTTATTGATGTTTCCACTATCCTGACCAGCATCTAAGCATGAATCAGTAGTGGAAGCCCTTCCAATCATGTCACCTCCACTCCCTGTGTTCTCCTAGTCCATGATGCAAGACCTTCATTAAACTCAGAATCAGTAGGCAAAATAAGCATGTGAGGAAATAAAGGAACATCTCTAATGACAACATTCTGTGGCTGATTCCTCATATGAGCAAAAACTCTAGGAAGCATATGATGTACTTCATACTCTCTAGCATGTTCAACAGGTTCCTTTATTTGATGTTCCACAAGCAGTTGAACAAACCTTGGATACAAATAGTATTTACCCTTCTTCCTAATGTTCTGAACTAACCCCTCATAAATCATCCGAGACCAGTTAAATTTCCTTCCATCAGACAAACAAATAATAGCAGTAGCAATTTTTGAAGGAAAGTCATTAAATCCAGTGGTCTTGTTACTCATACACATCAACAAAGTATGAATCAAAAACTTCCATTGTTGGGAAAACAAACTCTTAAAAAATTGTACCTTTTCACCTCTGTATGTGTATCCTAATCTCTCTAAACCAGCAACAATATCAACATCAGAAAGATTTTCAACACCATCAGCATCATCAAGCCTCAAAACTTCTCTAATGATCTCCTCAGAAACAGAAATAGCCTGCTCATGCACAACAGTACTAAACACCTCCATGCCATCAACCTTCTCAATTGTAGCGTTCCTCCAGAATTGATGAATGTAAGCTTTAAGAATGGTGGGTTTAACAGTTAAAGCATAGTGAATGGGACTATGAATCAGGAAATCAATCATTTGATGAAACCCTTCAGAGCGAGCATCTTTGGTGAGAATAGCAACAAGATTATGTGAAGTGGAATACGTTGTAGCCATTGTGTGCAATGATGGATATGAAGTGGGTTTTGTGAAGAAATCAACAAAAGTGATTAGGGTTTAAAGGTATTGCAAAGAGTAGAGGTTTGTAGATCAAATAAATTGATCTATCCGTGAGTTTGGGGAGGGTTATATACTTTTTCCAAAGTGTCAAAATAACCCCTGAAGTTTCAAAACAGAGTAGCATACTATCCGCCGTTACATAACAACTATCCGCAGTTGTAACAAACCATCAGTGGATACAAATGATTACTCCTCCCAACTGTCCAAATTAAAGCAAGCAAATCGGTGCCAAATGTAAAATGATCTTCACAGGATATGAAGGATTAACAATTTTTTTTTTTTTTTTTTTTTTTTTTTTTTTTTTTTATTATTATTATTTATTATTATTATTATTATTATTATTATTTTTTTTTTACACAAATAGCAAACACACTAGCTCCTATTGCACAAAAATCCTTCTTTCCTGCAAGAAAAACACAAAACAAACACAGAGTAGAAGATTAGAGTTAGCAGTGGTTAGAGAGAACCAGAAGCGGTTCCAAAACACCTATCCGCAGTTACCACAGTAAGGTCAAGATAGTCAACTTCTAGAACTGTGATTAAGCCAACGCCCAAGTATCTCATTAATTCCTCAACCACATTTAACCTGCCCCTCATTGATTTGCATAACTCATAGCTTTACTTATAAAAAGAACCCAAATATCACATAACGCCCAAACCAATCAAAAGTTAAAAACCCTAATTTCTCCAAAATCATCAATCAACCACAATCAAAATGTGGAACCCTAGTTGGAACAAACCAGAGGTGGTTGATCTAACTTCCTCCTCATCCTCTTCATCTTCATCATCATCAAGTGAAGATGGAAACCCATGGCTGACCTACTTTCCTCCACTAGAACCAAGACCAAGAAAATCCCCATTTCTCCCATCATCTGAAGATGATAGTGTGGTGAATCCAAGTGATGCCTCTGAAGACTCTGATGACTCTTCTAAGAAGAGGACTTCAAACCCCAAACCTTCATCATCTAACCCCCAACCAAGACCACGAGCAAGAAACCCACCACTCCCTAAGGACAGAGAGGTGGTTCTTGGTCTTAAGGCACCAAATCATGGTGCTTCTTCACATATCGTAACAAGGAAGGGAAAAGGGAAGATGGAGTAAGTTGCTGAATGGTGGAAAGAGAAGATGGAGCACAAGAAGAATATCATATCATCCATCTATCTGCCACAATCAGCTTCAGCTTCTTCGTTTGCATCAATCCATCCTTTCCATTTTGATCCTTAGCTGCTTCTTTGTACTGGTCATGCATATGATAAATGCATATCCAGCATTTAAACGATGTAAGCAAGGATAGTAGTAGCAGAAATATTAGTAGAAAATCATATATAGATGTAGTCTTTAAGTAGCACTTGAAGTTTCATTGTAAGCTGTAAGCTGTAAACTGTAAACTGTTTTGTTGAATGAACAATGTAACTTCAGTACTTCTTGAATCTCTATAATGACTTAGCATTTTCCTGCACAATGGTTAGTGGAAACACAGAACAACTAGCAGTGGATAGATCAACTCTATCAATGGTTAGAAACAACACTATCAGTGGATATAAATAGAAATAGCAATACTAAGATTACATAATAACAGTCCAATTCTTTTACAGACTTTATACAAAACAATTTGAGAGTTTTAGAGATTAATCATCCCAATACTAACTACAAGATACTGAAACCTCCCCACATCAAAAGCTTTGGTGAGAAGATCAACAACATTGAAATCAGTATGGATTTTTACCATTTGAATCAACCTTTTCTCATTACAATCTCTAATAAAGTGATGTCTTATCTCAATATGTTTAGTTCTAGAATGTAAAACAAGATTTTTGATAATGCAAATTGTACTGTTATTATCAATGTAAATCTTAGTATGCATAAAATTGTACCCAAAATCCAGCAATTGATTCTGAATCCATAGAACTTGACCACAGCAACTAGCAGCAGCCACATATTCAGCTTCAGTTGTAGAATTAGCTACAATAGTTTGCTTTTTACACTGCCATGAAATTAATCTGCTTCCCAAGAACTGACATCCTCCAGTGGTAGACTTCCTATCCAGACTAGCTCCAGCATAGTCACTATCAGTGTAGGCCACCAAATCAAAAGGGGAATCCTTAGAATACCAAAGGCCCAATTTAGGATGACCTTTCAAATATCTAAAGATCCTCTTAACAGCATTCATGTGTGAGGTATTTGGTGTTACTTGAAATCTTGCACACACACAGACTGAGAACATAATGTCTGGCCTAGATGCAGTAAGATACATCAAAGATCCAATCATGGATCTGTACAACTTCAAATCAACTTTGGGACTTCCATCATCTGGTAGCATAGGTTTCTGAGTCTCCATAGGTGTACTTGCACTCTTTACATCTTGAAACCCAAATTTCTTCAACACATCTGCTACATACTTGTCTTGACTAATGAAAATACCATCAGTCCTTTGTTGAACCTGTAGCCCCAAAAAGAAAGTGAGTTCTCCCATAGAACTCATCTGAAACTTATCATGCATAAGTTTCTCAAAATCTTTGCATAGCTCCTTGTTAGTAGAACCAAAGATGATGTCATCTACATAAACCTGAACCAGTAAAATATCATCTTTGTGCTTTCTAATGAACAAAGTTTTATCAATCAGTCCTCTTTTAAACCCATTGTCCATCAAATAAGTAGATAGGCATTCATACCATGCCCTAGGAGCCTGATGCAATCCATACATAGCCTTCCTCACCCTGTAAAACTTTTCAGGATGATCAGGATCTTCAAAACCAGGAGGTTGACAAACATAAACCTCCTCATCAATAGTGCCATATAAAAATCCACTTTTCACATCCATTTGATACACAACAAAATTCTTGAATGAAGCATAAGCCAAAAACAATCTAATAGCCTCTATCCTTGCAACTGGTGCAAATACTTCATCATAGTCCAAACCTTCAGTTTGGGTGTATCCTTGAGCAACCAACCTTGACTTGTTCCTCACTACAATTCCTCTTTCATCCCTCTTGTTTCTGAACACCCGTTTAGTCCCAATAGCCCTCTTTCCATTTGGAAGATCAACCAATGTCAAAACCTCTTGAAGTTTAAACTGAAGAAGCTCCTCTTGCATTGATTCTACCCATCCTTCTTCTGTTAAAGCTTCTTCTACTCTCTTGGGCTCCTTTTGAGACAGAAAACAGGCAAACAAGCAATTTTGCAAATCTTTATGACTGTTTCTTTTGTGAAGAGATCTTGCAAAGAAGCCATGTTCAGGAAAGGCTTCATTCTTCTTTACCCTGCTTCTTGTTTGAACTGGAGTATTCAAATTTCCAAGAATCTGTTCCTTGGGATGAATCTTGTGAATTCTGGTAGTAGTAATTGGACTTTCATTAATTACAGTTTCCAAATTAGTCAAATTAGCATTGAAGAATTCATCCATGTCTTCATCATCAGTAGGAGTATCAATCTCTATTAATTCAGGCATATTAGGATCATATGGATACTCCTCATCACCAAATAGTGGCTTTGGATTAGGTCCAAAGAAAGTACTATCTCCAGTACTTGTAGCAGGAATTTCACTTGAACTATCAGTGGTAGAGATTGGCTTGTCAGCATTTACAGATGGCCTATCAGTACTTTCAGTAGGCTTAGCAGTGCTTGCAGACTGCTTTTTCTTCTTTTCAATTTCTTCTACCGACACTAAGTTATCTTGCAACAACTCATCCTTATCATGATGATGATCAACCTTGCCTCCAGTATTCAGTACATCATCACCAGAGGGACCTTGCTTGTGTATGATGGAAGGAACAGAACCAGCTTTCCACTTTTCAACCAAATAGAACTCCTTTGGAGAATCAGCTTCCTTTGAAGATGTATCTACTTCAGAATCCTTTTGTATACCTGCATCAGCATTAGTGGAAGTTCCAGCAATGAAAGGCTCATAATTCATAGATTTGGTTAGCATATCAATGTTAAACAGCCAGTCTGGTCCTTTGGTCTCAACACTAGGAGTCTTTTAACTGAATTGAACATGTAGGTTCTCTTCAACAAGTCTAGTCCTCCTATTGTATACTCTAAAGGCTTTACTATTTATAGAATAGCCTAAAAAGTATCCATCATCAGCTTTTTCTTGAAACTTGCCTAGGTAGTCTATGGTATTCAAAATGGTAACAGGACACCCAAAAGGTTTTAGGAATGCAATCATTGGCTTCCTATTATGTAACAGCTCATAGGGGGTCTTGTTATGAGGCTTCACTACCTTACTTCTGTTTTGCACATAACATGCAATTCCTACAGCTTCAGCCCAAAAGGTAGTTGGTAACTTAGACTCTGACAACATAGTCCTAGCAGCCTCAATTAGTGTTCTATTTTTCCTTTCAGCTACACCATTCTGTTGAGGTGTTCTAGCAACACTAAACTGTCTTTCAATACCTTTAGCTACACAGAACTGATTCATCACATCATTCTTAAACTCAGTTCCATTATCACATCTGATTACTTTGACCTTATGATTTACTAGATTTTCTATCTTAGTAATGAAACTCTTAAGAATCTCACTAGTCTAACTCTTAGTAGCCAAAAAGTATACCCAAGAAAATCTACTATAATCATCAGTGATAACTAGGCAATACTGCTTATGGTTCAAGCTTCTAACAAAGGTAGGTCCAAATAAGTCCATATGAAGCATAAACAGTGGTTGTGTTATGGTGTTTACAGTTTTGGTCTTACAAGAAGCTCTATGTTGTTTTCCTTTTTGACAGGCTACACACAGTTCCTTACACTCAAAAACCTTTGAAGGTAACCCTCTCACTAAGTTTCCTTTTACCAGTTTATTGATTGTTTTGTAATTGAGATGACCTAGCCTTCTATGCCACAATTTTGACTCATCAACAGATGCTTTAGCAAACAAACATAAGGACCTTTTTGGAAGAACATCTTTAAGATCAAAACCATATATATTTTCCTTCCTAGGTACCCTAAGTTGTATAAACTTCTCATCAGGCATCTTAAACTCAGGAGATAACACCAAACACTCAGTTTCCCCAAAAAGTACCCAGTTTTTCTTATCACACATTTGAGAAACACTGAATAAATTGTATTTAAGTCCCTGTACCAAATAGACTTTTTCAAAGTCTAGATTCCCAGTTCTGATTGTGCCTCTGCCAAGTATCTTTCCTCCCTTTGGATCATTGCCAAATGCCACATATCCTCCATCATAAGCTTCAAAATCTTCCAAATTGCTTCCATCCCAAGTCATGTGCCCTGAGACCACTATCAAAAACTCCTTTATCTTTTAGCTCAGTTTGAAGATTGCCCTGCACATAAAATTACACAAGTTAGTTCCTCTTGTGGACCCAAGCCAGTACTGACTTGGGTCTGCCCTGTGCATCAAAATATTCAAATTTCTTTAGGTCCATTGATGCACAGTTGACATGTGGTAAAACCTTGGTCTTAGGCTTCCATTGCCAACTTGCTTAGGCCTTAACAGCATAAAAATGATTTCCAACCACTGTATCAGTTATCACCTTTGGAATTTTTAAAACTTCTTTTGAATCAGTGGTGATATTTTGCTTATTAGTGGTTTGACACTGCTTAGCCGTGTTTACATTTTGCTTAGCAGTGGTTGGAACCCATTTAGGTGAAGCAGTGACAATAGATTTTGTATTCCCATTCCTCCTCAGCACTGCTCTTGGAATCATGTTACTGTTAGGATGAGGGTTTGTTTTTCTTGAAAAGTTTTGATGATTTACCCTCCTCCAATGATTCCAAACTTGTGGTCTGTTTTTATGACAATTTCTCTGTAAGTGTTCAAAGCTACCACACACAAAACAAGCCTTTTTAACGCATTGAAACTCATCACCTAATCTGTTAGAAATTAGACCATTTAAGCTTCTTTGATTACCCTAGGTTTATATTGTTTCATCTGGTCCCTAGGAATTTCCCTGTACTCTACAACTTTCTTGGTAACTTTAGCTCCAAATCTAGGTACAAGGTTGACTTGCTTAGAATCAACTTTCTTAACTGTCTCTATCTTTTCAGACTTAGTTGATTTAGTTCTATCATCCTCAGAATCTGATTCCCAATCTTCAATTATGGGAGCATCAGATAACTTATCAGAACTTATCTTAGGTGTTTCAGTCTTATTTATCTCTTCAACAGGTTTATCAAAACTGAATTCACTACTAAATGACAGTTCTTTAGCAGGTGGTGCATGTTTCAATAAAGGGGGTGGTGGCATATCATTGTATCCTAAACCAGTACCATCTTTGAACAGTTTTTGACCTATTGGTTTCATTACAAGATCAGAAGCATATTGTGTTTTAGCAACCCTAACAACATGTTTTTCTTTTTCCTCTAGGGCCTGTAGTTTTACACTTTCTGCCTCTGCTAGTTTATCTTTAAGCATTTTAATCTCTCTGTTTTTAAGATCAATTTCACCACCTAGTATATTGATCTTTTCTACATACTCAAACTCACATTTAATACAGAATTTTAGCTTCTCTTCCACACCCTCTAAACCAACTCTATATCCTAAGTTATCTAGAGTCAATCTCTCTACTTCTTTTCTCATACTCTCAGTGATAGCCTTTTGAGACTCTAAGTTATCAGAACATGATTTAAAAGAACAAGTAGATGTTTTAGAATCATTAGATACCTCAGAATCTGAACCAGAAGATGAAGCATAGGCCATGAGAGAAAAGTTATGCTCTTTTGAAGCTTCACTAGCAAGAAAAGCTGCATTTGGACCTTCTTCAATCTGATCACTCCAATCATAATCACCAAGTCCATCCTGAGCAACCAAAGTTGAAGAAGTAGCAGGCTCATCTGTTGTCTTCTTAATGCTTTCAATTCTTTTAGGAGCTCGACATTCCCTAGCAAAATGACCTTTCTTCTTGCAGTTAAAACACTCCATCTTGTTTTTGTCGAATCCAGCTCTTCTTTGACCATCATACCTAACATGTCTTCCAGTCCTCCTCAGAAACTTCCTTGCTTGGAGAGTCAGCATTGCCATTTGCCATTGAAGATTAATTTCATCAAGATCATCAGGATCAATTTGATCTAGATCTTGATTCAAAACATCAACACTGGTAGTTAAATCTGACAGAAAAGCACAAATTGCACCATCACTGACATTATCACTAACAGTGGTATTGTTTGCAATAGCCGTGGTTATACCATAAGCAGCAGTGGATACATCTTGTGAGCTTTTGTGATTTGTGGACACAAAAGCAATGTTTTGATTGGAAGAAGACGAGTTAGAAAAGTTATTCTCAGACTCATAAACCTTCAAGTTATTGAAGAGATTGTCTAGAGTCATTGTAGAAAAGTCCGTCTTATTTCTCCCCACAATTGAATGAATAGTCCAATCAGATGATAAGCTCCTAATGAACTTCAAATTAATATCTTCTTGAAGGAACTTGTGACCCACTGCCTTCAGTTGACTGATAAGTTTTTGAAGTCTATTGTATGTTCCATCAATATTTTCTCCACTAAGAGCAGTGAAGGTTTCAAACTGATGCTTGAGCATGTTCATCCTTGACTTCTTAGTAGCCTCATTACCAGCAAACCTTAATTCAAGAGCATCCAATAATTCTTTAGCGGACTCATATTGATCAAAGTCCAATGCAAACTCATTGGGTATTCCCATGGAGAGAATACTGTGAGCTTTGATCTCCATCTTCCTTTTAGCTTTATCAGGTTCACTAATAATAGCAACCTCCTTACCATCCACACCCTTCAAAGGAAGAGTGTCTCCTTTTTCAACAACATCCCATAGAGCATAATCAATCATACGAATGTATTGCCTCATTCGCATCCTCCAGATTTGATATTCACCATGTTTGAGCATGGGCACTTTTGAAGCAGTCACCATGTGAGTTTCTTCAGACATCTTAACCTACTTGAGTAAAGATTAACAGACTTCTTCTTGGTTACAGTTTCTAGATCACAAGCTCTGATACCACTTGTTGATCCCAGTTGAGCAAACGATCTAATAAAGAAACTGACTTGTAACAAAAGCTTATCAAGTATTACGCGGAATTTAATACTTAATCTTAAGAAGAAGAACAATTAACATTCAACACCTCAATATTATTTATTAATACGAATACTCTTACAGTTTAGGGTTTTGCAACCTTGAAGTGTATCGACCTTAGATATAAAACATACGTATATCTAACCTAACCTAGGACCTCTTTTATAGGCTAAGGAGTCCTATACAATATACAATACGTAACCTACAAGATAAGTATCTTTTCCATATTTATCAAATACAATAAACTAACCGACTATACAAGACTAGCAGTGCTTACTATATACTATCAGTGGTTACATAATACTACTAGCCGCGGTTGTCTTCATCCGTGGTTACACTCTTCAGTTTGTGGTTACATCAAGCCTGTCCGTGGTTCCAGTACTTAGAGTAATTCGTTATCCAAGGAACCTAAAACCCAACAATAAGCGTTATGAAATTTATATAGGTTCCGGATGGCGGGATTAATTCATCGTGTGACCTTACTTTCTTATTTTTCTTGCTTCGAATGAGGTACAGATATTCTATCCCTTTTCAGTAGGGATTTCTCATAACTTTTCGATCCTTGACTTTACTTCACTTATGATATTCCTTTGCTATAATTTCCTTGTGCTATGATCCTTTTGATATGATTCCGACATAATCCTTTGATATGATTCTGTTCGCTATGATATTCGTTTGTTATGATTATGAACTTCTGATTATGAACCTTATGATTATGAACCTTATGATTATGAACCATCTGATTATGAACCTCTGATTATGAACTTATGTTATGGAAATCTGATATGAACCTTGGACTTCTGAACCTTTGATATGAACCCTTATGATATGATTATGCTTTGACCCTTCAGTTTGATACCCGAGCCAAATGTGTGTTCCTAGTCATGAAGGTAACATGACCGTGTCATTGATGCACCAATTGCATGACTCCAGTGTGTACGAGTGATGATACACACCGTCCCCATTATGATATGATATGATTATGAGCTCACTATATGTATATGATTTGGCCACTATGATATGTTCCGGGGGGCGTATGGATGCATCCTAGATATGATATGTTCAAGGGATTTGATCTGATACGTTTGTTTATGATACGATTTATATGGTGAATGATGTCGTGTGCAATACGCGTCTTCACAATTCTGGGAGCTAGCTACTCCATTTGTTACTGAGGTCTCCCCTCCTATTATGTATGGTATTCTGAGGTCACCCCTCCGAATACAATGGCTACTTATGATATGATATGATATGATATGTTTCCGGGCTCGGGTAGATTTCTGATAACCCTTACACTTTTGATAAACCTACATTGTACCTTCCGTATTCCCCAACGCACCATAAACTGTATTACTTGTTCATTACTCAATACCCTTATATGATTCACTTTTACCAAGATATACATATTCCATTACATTGATCTGTCACACTTTCATTCCGTTACTTCAGACTATGGTTCCATTCACGTACCGGGTTATTATATGCTTATTGAATTTGATTATACTATTCATGTTTTATGTGACCATTGATTATCCTGCTATGATGTGATTAATATGCGGTTATCTGAGTTACCTGTTTCTATCTGATGATATGTGATCTCACTGTTATGTGACCCTCTGTATTGTCTGGTGATCATGCTAATGTGTAATCGATAGTTTTGTCTGTTTATTATGTGTACTACGTTCAGTTGATCTCGTGGACTATGACTATCTGTTGTATCCTTATCTGCTTGTTGTTGACCTGCCATGTTTGCATTTCGGTTTATGCTACGGTTTGATTGGGTAAATGGTTCAGCTTGTGACGTCTGGCTTGTTAATTTGTTTAGTTGCCCTGCTATGTCTTTAATTCATTTAATTATATCTTTATACTGTATTCCTACTTATTACGTGTAACTGCCATGTGTTGACTGCTGTTATTACTTCCGCTGTTATGATACTGGTTATGTTTTCAACTAAGGGTTTTGACCTGTGTGAATTGCCATGCTCACTTATTAATTAATTACTTCCGCTTGCCTTTAGATTTCTGTTTGACTTGTATGTCTTCTAAATTCCTGAATTGATTGCATGCCATATATATGTTGTGTGGATACGACGTCTGCTATGCTTGCTTATGTTTTAGTACTTTTATGTCAAAGTTTGTATGTGCTTATGTTTATATGTCATCGATGCTTTGCTTGAGTTGTTTTCCTCTGTTATCTGTTCCTTCTGGACATCTGTATAATTGTGTTCTGTAGGATCCTTATTGACTCATTGTTCTCATTTCGCTGTGACTTTATTATCCGTTTCCTTTGTTCATTTTGCATTTCAGATTCTTTTAGCTTTCGTTTTGTTATATCTGTTCACTGGGCTTTTTAAGCTCAGCCGCATTTCTTTTCCTGCGGCAGGTGTTAGGTTTAAAGATGGGCTTTGATGGGCTGAGAGTTGGATTATTTGAGTGGACCAACCCTAGTTACCTTATTATTTTGATTTATGTTGTCGGGCTATTGTTTTGAGATTTCATTTTTATTTTAGACATTTTGGATTTTGTAATCTTCCTTGTCAGTCGATTGTTTATATGATTTGATACTTCATTTTTAAGGTTTTCGTTGTAAGGATTTTATTTGTATGTTCTGATATGACACCAGAATGTGACACTTCTACCCTTGTCGGGTTGGGGTGTTACAGACTGAGAATTGGATGTCTGGTCTAGAAGCAGTTAGATACATCAGTGAGCCTACAATCCCTCTGAAATGAGTTTGATTGACTGATTTGCCAGTGAGATCAGGTCCAAGGTTGTTAGGTGGGACCATTGGAGTCTTCACTGAGGCACAGTCAGATATCTCATATTTCTTCAAGAGATTTATGGTGAATTTCTCTTGGCTGATGGATATTCCTTTATCAGTTTGCCTGATTTGTAGTCCAAGAAAGTATGTGAGTTCCCCCATCATGCTCATTTCAAACTTCTTTGTCATCAGTTTTTCAAACTGTTTGCAAAGTTTGTAGTTTGTTGAGCCAAAGATGATGTCATCAACATACACTTGGACTAGTATCACATCCTGTTGAGTTCTATAGACAAACAGTGTGTTGTCTATCTTTCCTCTAACTAACTTGTTTTGTATCAGGAAGGCTGAGAGAGTTTCATACCATGCCCTGGGAGCTTGTTTAAGTCCATAAAGGGCTTTGTCAAGCTTGCAGACATAGTCAGGGAATTCACTACTCTCAAAGCCTGGAGGTTGCTGAACATACACATCTTCCTTAAGATCACCATTTAAGAATGCACTTTTAACATCCATTTGGTAGACCCTGAAGTTCATGTATGTTGCATATGCAAGGAAGATCCTGATGGCTTCCATTCTTGCAACAGGAGCAAATGTCTCATCATAGTCAATGCCTTCTTGTTGACTGTAACCTTTGGCTACAAGTCTGGCTTTGTTTTTAATAACAATGTTGTTTTCATTAGTTTTGTTTTTGAAAACCCACTTCATTCCTATGACTACTACATCTTGAGGACATTTGATCAAGGTCATGACCTTGTTTTTATCAAACTGTTGCAGTTATTCTTGCATAGCCTGAACCCAGCTTGGATGTTTTAGAGCCTCAGTGACACTTTTGGGTTCTATATCTGATAGGTAATCAGCATATAGACATTCATTGGCTGAAGCTGCAGTTAAATTAGCAGCCATGCTTCTAGTGAGCATGCCCTCAGTGGGTTAACCAATGATGTTTACAAGCTCAATGTCCTGAGATCTTGTCCACTTACTTTGTGGTTTGGGAACTGAGCTTGAAGATATCACTGGGAGTTCAGATGTGAGTTCAGGTGCAAGAGCCACAGGATCATTTAGATCATCTGTAGAGATGTCTTGTTCAGTTTGAGGTTCATGAGTTACAGGTTCCTGATCATTTGGATAAGTGTTTCCTATCCTAGCAGGGACTGACTGATTATCAATGAACTCACTGATGGTTGGTTGGGGTAGGTTGTGAGGTAAGACATAATATGAGATGTCAGCATCTGCTTGATATGAGGAATTGATTTTAGTGTTGAACTCATCAGGAGGATATCTTGATGAGTCATCAATTCCTATTTCCTCCACTGAGGTATTTGTGAACCTGATGCTTTCAGAACTTTCATCAAAGGTGACATGAAAGGTTTCCTCAATTTGTTGTCTTCTGGTGTTAAACACCATGAAGGCTTTGGAGATTAGTGAGTAGCCTAAGAAATATCCATCATCAGCTTTTGCATCAAATTTGCCTAGGTGATCCTTGTGGTTATGAATAAACACAGGACACCCAAACACATGAAAGTAGCTGATGTCAGGAAGTCTACCTTTGAAAGTCTCATAAGGGGTTTTATTATGTCTTTTGACAATGATTGACCTGTTTTGAGTGTAACAGGCAGTTTTGACTGCTTCAGTCCAGAAATGCTCTGAGAGGGTTGAGCCATTTAACATGGTTCTTGCTGCCTCAATGAGAGTTATGTTTTTCCTTTCAGCAACCCCATTTTGTTCAGGGGTATAAGGAAAAGAGAAATTTTGAGAAATTCCTTTTTCATCACAGAAGCTTTCAAGCTCTTGATTCCTGAACTCAGTACCATTGTCAGTTCTGATTTGTTTAACAGTAATGTCATTCTGGTTTTCAATTTTTCTGATGAATGACATTATTGTATCAGCTGCCTGACTCTTTTTGGAAAGAAAGTATACCCAAGTGTATCTTGAAAACTCATCAACAATGACAAGTGTATACTTCTCATGCTGGATTGATCTGGGACTGACAGGTCCAAATAGATCCATATGCAGGAGGTGAAGGCGGTTTTGATGGAGAAATTTTGTTTGGTTTTAAAAGATGCTCTGTGGTGTTTACCTTTCTCACAGGCAGAGCATGGTTTGTCTTTTGCAAAAACCAGTGATGGTAAGCCAAGGACCTTGTTTTGTTTTGCCAGGTTGTTGATATTTTTGAAGTTTAAGTGGGAGAGTCTCTTGTGCCACAGCTAGTTAATAGATTCAGTGGCTTTGGCAATGAGATAGGTTCCATATTGAGAGAGAGTAGACATGTCTAAGACATAAACATCATCTCTTCTAGGAGCTATCAAAACAACTTCTTTATGTGCATTGAAAATGGTGCCTTGTTTGTCATTGAATTGCACAATGTACTTAGCATCACATAGTTGACTGACACTGATGAGATTGTATTTGAGACCACTGACATAAGCAATTCTAGAGAAAACTATTCCATTGCAGTTTACTGAACCATAACCTTCAATGGGACATGATGAGTTATCACCAAATACTACATTGGGTCCTGGTTCCTTTACATACTTGTGCAGATACTCCTTCACACCAGTCATGCTTCTTGAGCAACCACTGTCTAGATGCAAAATAGGCTCCCTGACGTGTCTCTGCACAAGTAGTAAACTGAATTAGTTTCTCTTAGTGACCCACTTGCTAGTGGGCTTGGGTCTCAAGGTCTCTTTGAATTTTTCAATCGGCTCATGGTCAGTGGTTGAGTGCATTGTGCTACCACAGGTTTTGCATTTTGAGACTGAGGAAGACTCAGTGATTTTGGGTTGTTTTGTACTTCTCCTTGCATAAATGACACTGTCATGTTGGGACGTCTCATGAGATGGATTTTCGCATATATCACAGCATGTGTTCATGAGACAGTCATCCTGATGATGATCATTAAACCCACAGTGAGGGCAAAGAGGAAAAGGTTTTGCTATATTCTTGAGAGCTGTTTTGGAGGATGAAGCATACTGGTGACCTACTTTGGTGTAGTTTGCTTTACTGACAGAGCTTACATAATGTAAGTGGTCTGCAGTTCTGTGATCATCCTTATTACAGATCATGCAATAAAGGATTCTATAGCAGTTGTCAGTGGTATGACTAGTGTAATGACACAGCTCACACTTCTGCTTGGGTTTGTTGGTGGATTTTGATTTTGATGAGCTAGATGAGGCTGACTTAGTTTCCTTGATTGAATTAGGGGCTTTTTCGATGGAATCCATCTTTTTTGTCAGCTTCCTCACAAGCTCAGTAAGTTGTTGAATTTGGTCAGCTTCAGTGGGGACAGAGGATGTTGAAGTCTCAGTAGGAGTAGAATCTTGTTGGATTTGTTTTGTTTGTCTTTGCAGGATGGTTCTACCAAGTCCAGACCTTTCTTTTGGTGAGTGAGGATTGAATTTTAGAGGAGTAAGCTCAGAGCTTGGATCAGCACCCTGAAGAGGTTTCAGGGGTGGAAGCTGTGTTTCAGATTCTGCTTCAGACTCAGAGATGTGTTCAGTAACACTGGGCGCATCAGGGAGTCCTGCCATGCTCTTAAGAGCTTGGCTCTTAGGCGCAAGAATCCTTCCAAAATCAAAATTTGGAAGCTTATTCTCAGGATTAACCCGTTCAATCCAATCACTGGAATTTGGAGTTGTCAGCATATTGGTAATCATACCACCAGACACAAATGGTTTTGAACTTTGGTCTTTGTTGCGAGAGTCAAGGAGATGATCTTCACCTATGACTCTCTTTTTGCTACTGGGGGCACCCACAACATCAAAGACCCTGGGATTCTTAGCAGTCCAACTATCAAGAATATCTTGTTCCTTTTTAAGTTCATCTTGAAGAGCCTGATTTCTCTTAACTAGTTCAGTGTTTTGAATTTGCAAAGTGACAGCCTCAAGCTTGGCTTGTTTTAAAATAAGCAGTTCATCTCTACACTTGTTTAATTCAAAACTTAGCTTGTTGTATTTTGAAAAAAGATTTAATCTTTGCTCTTCTACGAACTTAAGGTCAACATTAAGATAATTCATATAAGACTGCCAATCAGAGTCATCATCCATAGAAAGTAAGATGTTTACCTTCTTCATAGTGATGTTGACCCATTCCCCATTTCTGGCATGATTCTTTCCAACAGCTAGCTTGTCCTCTTCTGAGAGGGCCATCAGTGCACTGACATGCACCATTTCATCATCTGATGACAGTGTGTTAGGAATTAGAAATTCCAGGTATTAAAGAGTCGGTCACCTCAAGTATATGTAATTGTTAGAAAGCTCGTAGTCGTAGTTATTTTAAGTTAAGTAGTATTTAGTTAAGTAACACCGTGGAGGACGGACGGGTCTTTACCCACTGTATGCCTGATCCACAGCCCGATGTGTGGCGTTTTATGTAAGACTATAAATACTCTCTACCTTCCAAGGTAGAGAGTTGGAGCTCATAATAATATCTTTCACTTTCTCTCACTAAGTTCCCTAAACCTCTAACTTTCTCTCTCTAGAATTCCATCTATATGCTACTTTGTGTTATGGTTTGATGTGTATGTGAAAAGTTATATCTTTCAATTGGTATCAGAGCCAGGTTAGATCATATCTTGCACATCTTTGGATTTATAGTGGTTTTTAGGTGGTTTTTGAGTTTGAAAAAGTTTAGTGGTTTTTGCATCATTTGGTTGATTTCTCGGGTTAAAGTTCGGATTTTGTTAGTACTTTTATGTTTAGAATCATCACAAGTGTGTAGGTTATCATTTGGTAAGCTTAAATCATCTTGGTTGGGTTGTTTTTGGATTGAAAAGTGGTGTTTATGTGTTTTTCATGCTAGCGACTTGAGCCACGGAAAAGTTTCTTCGTAGCGACTTGCTTCACAATTTTGTAGCGAGTTACAGTTTTGGAGCTAGCGACTTACCTAGCGATTAACAGTACAAGTAGTGGACTCTCCACTACGGGTAGCGACTTGGTGGTAGCGACTTGGTCTGTAGCGAGTTGCTCTTTAGCGACTTGAATCTTTAGCGACTTGAGTAGCGAATTGCTGCCAAAATTTTGCTAGCGACTTGAGGCTTAGCGAGTTACTACTTAGCGATTTGCATTTTTCTAGCGACTTGGGACTCTAGCGACTTGGTGGTGTAGCGAATTAGGTGTTAGCGACTTGGTGCATTATCTTCTAGCGACTTGGTTGATTTTTACGTAGAAGAGGTTTGACCAAAGTTGACTTTTTACGTCAAAACTTCAAACGGCCATAACTTTTGATCCGTAACTCCGTTTTCAGCGAAATACCTGTCAAAACGACCGGAACAGGCTGAATATTGTGAGGTTACACCACGATGTTGTGAAACGAATTTTTCGAGGCCCAAATCCCCTCCGAAAGGAAGTTATTGAGGTTTTAAGTTTTTAGACCTAAAAATTCTCCGTAAAAACGTGCATCAACCAATCCAAATCTCAACCAATCAACATTTCAGCTTTTCCTACGAACAATCTAAAGTCCTAGCACTCAATCGTCTTTCATTGTATCGATCCATCAGTTATCTTAACACATCATGTCTTACTCTACTGACCCAGTGATCTCAGAAGTGCTTAAATTGTATGATGCTGTGGATAATAATGATAATGGATGCTACACTGAACGATTAAAGATGTTTGAATTAAACAATAAGGATGTGAGATCTTCATGTTCTGAGTTCAATGAGAATGCCACGTAAATGGAATGCAGCATTGAGCCATATCAGCTACTTCATCAGCACCTCACACAACTGCTATCCATAGCTGGGGATCGAACATGTAGTGCTCTTTTCCGCCAGGACTTACCTACATTGACAAGAAGCTTGCTGTTGAACTTAGAACATTTAAAGCTGCAAATTACCAATGAAGAGGTTCAAAAGGATGGTTCCAGTGCAGCTCTTCAAGTAATCTACAAACAATTTCAGCCATTCATCAGTGGGAAATATTCAGCAGATTACAATCAACACTTGACTGGAATTTCCTTCAAAAAACATACTGGAATGGAAATTCAGGAATTCATTGAGACATTTATCCAACTCATGGATAATGTGAAAAAGTACATTGAAGAATCTGCACAAAAGAATGAAGACGTTAATGAGTGTCAGGTGCAGTTGAAAGATTGTTGTGATAAGTTGGGTAATGTATCTGTTGAAGAATCGGGTGTTGCTGCATGCATTTAGTTCCTAGAACTATTGCCACTAAGAGCAAGACCTTAATCAGTCAATATGTTATTCTTCAACTATTTACCGATTTTGAGAAAACTTGTAAGAAAAGGATCACACCCACTGGGATAACTGAAGGGGAAAGGGGTTTTGAGCAAACAAAAGAATGCTATCTAACTGAGGTCATGCCTTTCTTTAAACAACTAAAAGATCATTTTGAGAGTCTTAAAAAGGGGATAAAATCAGATATTAAAGATATGGAAAAGGAATTTGATGCAATGATAGTTGAGGTTAGTGACTATGAGCGAGAATTAAAATATAATGAGATTGAGAGGAAGAACTTGCATAACTTGAATGAGAATCTTATTTCTGAATGTATTACTCAAGATGTGTTTTACTGTAAAACCCTAAAATCTCAAACGCGTGAAATGACAATTTTGCCCTCAAACTAAAAATTTTGCAAACTCGGAAAACACGTCAACATCGTTTAACAAGTTATATCATCAATTATATACACACATTATGAAAATAATTAACTTTATGTTATGAATTAAATATACACAAATAAATAAGTCATAAGGTACCAAATAACTCTACAACATGTACACAATTCACCTAGACTACAAAGGAGACTACATACATAATGAAAAGATAAGATTGGAAAGTCAAATAATTGGTCCCCCCCCCTTGATGGCCGGATTTTTTGGGCTCCCCCCCTTAATCACTATATCAATTTCATTAAACCATATTTACACATTTCCTTTTCATTCAAAAACACAAAGAAAACCCTAGATCTAAAATGACGGCACAAGAGTATTTTTCCTGTGATCTCTACATTGCTAGGAAGCCAAGAAAAATTGACAATTCGAATTTTGAAGGCATGATCTAATTGTTGTCGAATTTAGTTCATACGCAAGGTAAAATTCATCATGATTCGTACAACCCTCCATAAATTCATTTTCCATTTTTCATGAGTTCCTTACATCATATATGATCTGCGAAAATTGGTTACAAGGTGTTTGGAGTCTCGTTTCTGCTCTTTGGAATTTTGGAGTCGTTTTACCCTAACCGAGAGGAATAATTTCATCCAGCGTGTTCTAAACGTTCTAAAATTTATATGGTATTTTTCTCATCTTATATTCATCCTATAAGTTCCAAATAAAATAATAAAAACCAACCATGCATGGTATACGAATTATTGGAGAATTAAACCCTAAAAACGTGTAAAACCCTAAATAATTAGAAACGAATTTTCTGGGCATGAAGACTATTTTTCTTGGACTCTATATAATGTTTATTAACTCTAAAAAATGGTGGTTCGAATATTTGAAGCTTTGATCATGTTATATGAATTTATCCTAATCGCTATCTATATAAAAAGGAAAATAAAATAAGGAAATCCTAAGGATTGACTAGGGTTAGGGTTTAACTATACAAATCTGGTCATTATTTATGTTTTAAGGTTGTGTAATGATTAGTACAATGATTGGATAAT
>BPTQ01000002.1:50349416-50716649 GCA_019973895.1 Chrysanthemum seticuspe
AAATGCTGATGAAATGTCAATTCCATCAACAGAGGCTGCTCCTATCCCTATGAATGAAGTCAACCCTTCAGTCTCAATATCATTAAGTCAAGAAGCACCTGCTGATGATCACTATGTCTCATCAACAAATCATCAATCATCGAATGTACATCATGGGATTGTTTCTGGCATCAATGATGAAGTTAATCCCTTTGCTACTCCCGAAGATGCTCCATTTGAAAATATCTTTGCTCCTGAATCATCATCTGAACCATCTTCTTCAGGAGACATCGAATCTGCTACTTCAGTTCCTCAACAACAGCTACATGTACACATCAGAAAAATGGACACATGATCATCCATTGGACAACATCATTGGAAACCTTTCTCGTCCAGTATCCACACGGAAACAACTTGCAACCGATGCCTTATGGTGCTTCTTTAACTCCGTACTCTCTAAGGTCGAACCAAAAGATGTTAAAACTGCCATGAATGAAGACAGCTGGTTCAATGCCATGCAAGAAGAAATTCATGAGTTTGATCGACTTGATGTATGGGAATTAGTACCTGCTCCAGATTGTGCTATGATCATTGCTCTAAAATGGATCTTCAAAGGGAAACTTGATGAGCATGGTGATGTTTTAAAGAACAAGGCTCGATTGGTTGCAAAAGGATATCGTCAAGAGGAGGGTATTGACTTTGAAGAATCATTTGCTCCTGTTGCTCGTATCAAGGCAATCAGAATCTTCTTGGCTAATGCTGCTAGTAAGAACATGGTAGTCTATCAGATGGATGTAAAGACGGCATTCCTGAACGGAGATCTTAAAGAAGTCGTCTACGTCAGGCAACCTGAAGGATTTGTAAATCAAGAGCATCCTACTCACGTTTATCGTTTGAAGAAGGCCCTTTATGGTTTAAAGCAAGCTCCAAGGGCATGGTATGATACGTTGTCAAAGTTTCTTCTATCAACCGGATTTAGCAAAGGAGCAGTTGATCCAACATTGTTCACCAGGAAGTCAGGCAAACATTTAACTCATGTTCAAATTTATGTTGATGATATTATTTTTGCCTCGACTGACCCAATGGAATGTGATCGTTTTTCTAATGAAATGAGTTCAAAGTTTCAAATGTCAATGATGGGACAAATGTCATTTTTCTTGGGATTACAAATTTCATAAAGTCCCGGAGGCATTTTCATAAATCAATCTAAATATGCAACAGAGATTTTAAAGAAATTTGGATTTGATTCAAGTGACCCTGTTGACACCCCCATGATTGACCGAACCAAGATGAGGACCACTCAGGGATCATGATTGACCAAACGAAATATCGTAGTATGATTGGATCCCTGATGTACCTCACTGCTAGTAGACCAGACATCTTGTTCGCTGTTTGCATGTGTGCTAGATACCAGGCTAAGCCTACTAAAAGGCACCTTGAAGCGGTTAAACGGGTCTTTCGGTATCTCCAAGGAACCATCAATATGGGTCTTTGGTACCCGAAGGACACCGGTATGTCACTAACGGCCTATGTAGATGCTGATCATGCAGGTTGTCAAGATACTCGTCGAAGTACGTCTGGAGGTGCTCAGTTTTTGGGTGATAAGCTTGTGAGCTGGTCTTCAAAGAAGCAAATGAGTACTTCTATTTCCTCTACAGAGGCTGAATACATAGCCATGTCATCCTGTTGTGCTCAAATCTTATGGATGAGATCTCAATTATCTGACTATCGCTTTGTATTCAACAAAATCCCTCTGTACTGTGATAATAAAAGTGCTATTGCTCTCTCATGCAACAATGTTCAACACTCAAGAGCAAAGCATATCGACATTCGACATCATTTCATCAGGGAACAAGTAGAAAAAGGTGTGGTGGAACTCTATTTTGTGAGGTCTGAATACCAGTTAGCTGACATCTTCACAAAAGCTCTTCCAAGAGAACGTTTTGAGTTTATTCTTCCACGTCTTGGCTTGAAAAGCCTTCAACCAGAAACACTCAAACGTCTTCAGGAGGAAGTCGAAGAGTAAAGGTCTATCTTCATCTATCTCTTGTATATATCTATTCGAAAAATCAAAAGACAAAATTATAAAACCCTCAAAAATCAAATAGAAAAATATAAAACTTTCAAAATCCATAAAAATTTGAAAAATTCGAAAATTCTTCAAAAAATATTGTCATTTTGTCATGTTTCTCTCGATTCGATAATATCTACGGTCTTGATGCTATCATTTAAAGAAGGACACGGGACTTTAGATGTTGTTCGAATTTAAAAAAAAAAAAAAAAAAAAAAAAAAAAAAAAAATCAAAAAATATTTTTGGGAGAAAGAGAAACTATGGTTTATTGTCACTTTCAGGCAATAACCCGGTTTTAAAAGAAAGAACAGAGCCATGTTTTATCATGTTTTCAAAATTCCATGCTCTGATTCTATAAACATTTATCTGCTGAAAACTAAATGCTTTGAAAAATAACTCGATCTCTATTTTTGATAATCATCAGGACTTATTTGTCAAAATCTCTATCTCTCAATCAACAACCTATGTCATTGATTGAGGGGGAGAATGATTTCAATTAAATTAAAAAGTTATTTGGCATTAAATTGTTTTCAAAAGATGTACATGCATGTTTTATCAATGGAGTTTAAAGTCTTAAAATCCGATCCTTATCAGTTCAAACGCTTTCACTATCAAGTCACAATTCTCCTTAAAAGCTTTCAAAATCAATTTAAATCTATACGAGATCACAAATCTCAAAAGTTTTGATAATTGTGATCGGGGGAGAATGTGTGATTTAAATTGGATTTAAACTGATTATTCGGTAAATGGTTTTATAAGGACGTACATGCTGTCCTTCCCACATGTGACAAACGATTTCAAATTTTCAATGCACATGTTGAGGGGGAGCATCTTTCTCAAACCTATGATTTGAAACGTGATCATTTATCTCAATGTGCTGGTTCCCTCTAGTATGTGCAAAACTTTTTTTTCAAACCTCGAGGCACATATTGAGGGGGAGCAAATTTATGGAAACCTCATCCTTCCTGGAAATGCTTTATCTACTTGATTTGATCAAGGAAGTGATGGTGATATCTTTTAGAAAAATGGTAATCAAAGAAGTAATTTCTTCCTCTTGCCTCCGTGTGCAAAACGATTTCAAACATTTGATGCACATGTTGAGGGGGAGCACTTATTCTAAAAATATCAAAAACAATTCAGGTACAAAATGTTTTGATAATATATCACAAGTATCTGGATTGATTTTCAAATGGTTTTCAATTGGTTCCAATGGCAGATGAACAATACCAAATAGACCGACCAACTTTACTTTATGTACGGTGATATAAGGATGATAAGGTTAGGTATTGATTCCCATGATCCGCCAGAACCGGAGGGATCTACCCAGGGACAATCCACTAGTTAGTGTAGAAGTCCTTAGGTATGATGATAAAAGGAGAAAAATGAGATATGGGAAGAGTGCGGACTAAGACTGAGCTAGTACTGGAATAAACCCAACAAGGTTCTAGTTATGAAGTCTCGGTAAGCACTGAAGGGGTTGAAGAATTAAAAAGAATTGAATAAGAATAGGGTGAAAACAAATAGCCCTCCATTTATTCAACCTTAGGGCAGAAACCGGGTTCACTTCATATGCTACTGATGGTAACATCGGTATTGAAGACAAGACATCATGGACCCAGTGACGCACTACACTTCAACTTTCCAAACCACTCAAGTTCCTCTTAAAAGGACTTGTTTCATTCTCACGAGGAACCGACATTATCTATCGACTTTCTCTTAGAGATTGTTGATATTGAAGAAGGAGACCCTCTCCCTAGTCTCCGGCACAGGATCCCAATATGCACAAATTGAGTCTAGAGCCACGAGATCATCAATAAATCTCATTAGGACACTTTCAATGAAGACTCTCTGTTTCACAATGTGGAAAGAGAGATTATATCTTGAGTCCTACGCATTATCCTTGTGGTATTGCCAGAACATCTGAGTGATGTGTTTACACATTCACAATGAAGATGGAAAGCCTTCTGGAGCCAACATCAAACAAGCTCCTGGTAGGTGGCATGTGAGATCTATTATATGGATCAACCATGTGACAACTGAACAGAAACAATGGGGCGATTTAATTTCTTGAATCAATCCTGGTTCAGGTTAGGGATTGACGGATACCTTTGAAAACCGGTCTTTGTGCTTAACAAACTTTTTCTTTAGCACATCGACCGTGTACTCATTTTTCAAACCAAAAGGTGTTTTTATGATTGATAATTGATTTTCAATAAAACCTTCGTTGTATTGCAAAAACAATTTCTATTGAGCAATACACGATTGTTTTTCAAATCTATTTTCATCAATCAGTGGACTTAAAATTCGCCGGTTCACTCACTCCGTGTTGTCTTCTTTGAGACGTTCCGGTTTGAGAACAGCTAGAGCAGCTGCGAAACCCTGTCAAGGAAATTCTTCGGAATTATACCTGATCACAGGCAGTACATGTACTGATCAACGGGGAACCGTGGGCCGTGTACCTCAATTCAACGAAAGTGATCAAAGACACTGTCGTGCGATTTATTGCTAACTGTTGTATGCAGGTACGCCTGACGTTTGCAGCTGATCAGAATGAAGCGGTCAATCCACAGCCGCATGCTCACTTATCACATTCAACTCAAAGAAATCATGATTAGTGCATCAATGACTCTGATATTTTCACTCCAAACTTCTGCTTCGCTGCTGCCAATATCATGAATCAACTAAAGCTTCCGCTACTCTGATGAGAAGATATCATGATCCAGAATGTGAGCATGTCGGTCCTAAAGTCACAACATCACATAATACCAACACCACAAAGGATGTGTCAGATATTTTTTTTTTGCTGATGATCTCAAATGATGGCTCAAAAATTATTATCTCGTGGATCAGTAAAAGACCTCCACCTGGAGTAACCAAACATGCAATGTGAAGAATCAATGACTACGAGCTTCGAAGCAAAGCACTACATCTAGAGTGCAAGATCAATTTTTAATGTAATATCTGTTTGTATTCAATGTAATTTTAGTACATGATTGAGGTGACCTCCCTTAGGGGGAGATTGTTAGGAATTAGAAATTCCAGGTATTAAAGAGTCGGTCACCTCAAGTATATGTAATCGTTAGAAAGCTCGTAGTCGTAGTTATTTTAAGTTAAGTGGTATTTAGTTAAGTAACACCGTGGAGGACGGACGGGTCTTTACCCACTGTATGCCTGATCCACAGCCCGATGTGTGGCGTTTTATGTAAGACTATAAATACTCTACCTCCCAAGGTAGAGAGTTGAAGCTCATAATAATATCTTTCACTTTCTCTCACTAAGTTCCCTAAACCTCTAACTTTCTCTCTCTAGAATTCCATCTATATGCTACTTTGTGTTATGGTTTGATGTGTATGTGAAAAGTTATATCTTTCACAGTGGCTCTTCATCCCAGTCGAAGGTCTCAGCAACAAGGCCTTTGTTTTTACCCTACACAGATTGAACACTTTTTGTTGTTTCTAAGGGACTGGCCTCGAGCAATGCAAGCTTAGCTTTGACTTTCTTGTACTTGGCTTCAAAATCAACAGTTTTGTTTTGATCAGATTTGTTTTGAAAGTTTTGATGAGACTGATAGATTTTTGGTTGAAATTTGCTAAAGCCTAAGGACTGATTTGACCCTGATGGTTTATAAGAGGATTCAGAAATTATTTTTGAAAAATAGTCTTTTGCAAAATGACCTCTTTTGTGACACTTAAAGCATTCAGTGTCCTCATTTGCTTTGGCATTTGAAAAACCTTTGTTTCTTTTTATAAACCTTCGAGAGTTAGCAAGGAGTGCCCTTTCCTGAAATTCAGTGTTCAGTTCATTTAGGTACTCCTCACTTGATCTCTCATCAGGCTCATCATCAGAATTTTCCTGAAAATCTTGAACAACATTGTTAGAATAGAAAGCGGTTGATATTGGGGATGCGGTGGTGGTCAGGGACTTCTTGACTTCCTGAGACTTCTTTAGGTCAGGGTATCGTCTTTTGATGAGGTTTTCCTCATAGACAAATTTCCCATAAATTTCAGGAAGCTCATGATTTTGGATATGATTAGCATTCCTAAGTCCCTGAGAGAAATTCAACCACTTCTCAGGGAGACTATTGACAAAACCAACATTGATTTCATGTTTGGACAACTTAACACTATCATTTGACAGTTCATTTAAAAGAGTTTTGTACCTGGTGTAAGTTTGAGAGAGAGTTTCTGAGTCTTTAGTCCTGAAGGTGTTATACTCAAGTTTCAGGTCCATTATCCTGTTTTCCTTGGTATCAGATGGTCCTTCATGACTATGAACTAGGTCATCCCAGGCTTGCTTAGCTGTACTACAGCTTATAACAAACTCCATAATATCGTCAAGAAGACAAGATATTATGATACTTTTGAGTCTTTGGTCCTGGTTAACCACTCTCCTTTCATCCTGGGTCCACTGAGCTTCAGGTTTGGGCAACCCTTCAGCAGTCTTTGGGACAAATGGACCTTCATTTATACACTTGATATAATAAGGTTCTATCCCAATCAAATAGCAAAGCATTCGCTTTTTCCATTTGTTGAATTTTCCAACTTCAAGTCTAGGGGCAACAGCTGAATAAGCTCCACCCTTTTTATCAACTAGTTGGGGTACATCAATTTCAGCCATTTAGGATCCTAATTTAAAAACTTTTAGAGCGGCCTAAAAACGAGTTTTATAATTAGCCTTGCTCTGATACCACTTGTTGTTCCCCGTTCACTATCGTTTAAAACAGTTTAAGTATATAAAACAAGTTAATAGTGAACTATGACTGAATTAACATAAGTAAAACACACAAAGTAATTTTCAACATCATATTCTTATTAGAAATAAATCAACAAAGAATACGTTACCCAAGTACTTGCGGAATAATAATTGGGATTGAAATGACAAAGTTTGGTGACTCCTGTCTAAGCTCAGGCTAAGTCTGAGCACAACTCTTAAAGCTCACTGAGCTATCTCAGGAACTAAGTTGTATTTGGAGGAGTGAAAAGATGGCTTGCGTGTATGTGTGTTTTTACAATTCACAAGCTTAACCTTTTCACTCCATCTCTTATGCTATTTATACATGTATGATTTTTGACTCTTTCCTAAGTGACAAACTGACATCATACAAAAGACAAAATACTGATGTATTTTGTCTCTGTTTACAAAGACTATTCTAGGTAAGAGACAAGACTACTTTCCTAAGTTCAGTGATGACACTGAGCCTGATCTTTTGCCATTCAGGGAAAGTTGACTTTGGTTGATAAGGACTTCGTCTTATCTGATTCAAACTTATCCCGCCTTGTCCCGCTCTTTCTTCAGTCTTTACATCCTTCAGTCTTCTACTTCAGTTTGTCTTCAGTTTAAGTAGTTGGAGAGGAGTCTTAGGGATTCAGTGAGTTATTGTCATCACTCACTGAATCCACCATCTTCTTCTTGACTCAGTCTTTACCCTTTAAGTTCCGCCTTACTGAGTGGAGAGACTTCTTCTTCGCCTCGTACTGAGTATCCTGAAGATGACTCACTGAGAGGCTATGCACTCAGTGACCTGTTAGTGTTTAACGGGCTAAACACTTGGGCTATTTTCTATTCAAATCCTAGATTAAGGGGTTTGGGTATTTACTAAACCCAACACTAAACACTTTTAGTTACCATTTAATGATTTCCTAGAGCTGAACAATACCTTAGTTGACCTTGGTGCATGCCTAATTCCTTTAGTGGTCATTGATTCGATTTGTAGCAAAGCGGTTTTAAAATTTGTTTTCCCGATTAAGAATCAGTCACTAGTTGAGGACAAGAAATAATCAAACTTCCGGATGTCGTATTCATAGGCGAGAGATGAATTGAATTTTATGTATTTGTTTGTTCGTTTAAAATGGTGCTTGATTATCGCTTTGGTTTTGGTTTGGTTTCGTAGGCTAATTTTTAAAACTTTTTATACTAATTAATAAACCAACTATATTAAGTGAGATAAAAATTAAACTAATAGCAAATAATAGATACCGACTAAAAATATATGATAAAAAGCTATGCTTGTCAAGTGTGGTGAAAAGTTCATTAAGTGTGATTTTTTTCCTTAAAAGCACTTATGTAATTAATACCCGTCGAAACAAATTATTTCCTCACAACATTGGCTTATATTGAAAACAATTATTTTTTCGAGGTAAAAATTAGTAGACTTTAAATAATTAATTATACCAACGGCTTTTGCCCGTTAAAATAACCAACTACTCAAATCATCGATTATCCGAAGATTATTAATTAACAACCTTTAATTATCCGTTTAAAAAGTAGATTTTTCTCACAACGTTGGTTTATATTGAAAATCCTACTTTTTATCTAGATAAAATCTACTTGGTTAAATGGTTAAAATCCTTAACGTCTTTTTCCCTTTAAAGTTTCTAAAAATCAAACCAAGTAAACCAAAGGCTACCAATTAATAATCTCTAATATTCCACACTTAATTTCACAATTCACCAATCACTTAACAAGCATAATAAAAATCTACTCACTAATTGTCATAACTAAACCAACAAAGATAATAATAATAAGCTCAACAAACATCATTTTTCTACAAGCTAAAAGAGAAAGTAAGGAAAATAGAACCCGATCTACAATACGAGACGAATAAAACCACCCAATTTTATAAACTTATCAAACCCTAAAGTTTACTTCTTTATAAGCTTTAATAAAACCAAATATTTAATAAAGTTTGTGACTTTATTAACTAATTAGTTTATTAAGACTAAAAAGCTTTAAACTTTAGTTAATACGTAAGCTTATAAAACCCTTAAGCTCCTCGCCTTAGGATGAAAATGATGAGAAACTAAGCAAGATCACAACTTTATCAAAGGTTAGAGAATAAGCAATATTATGGATCAAATAAGCTATGGAAAAGCTTATTAATCTAAAAAGTACTAAACTTTAAACAAAATAAGCAAAGAAAAAGCTTAAAGATTAGATCCAATATCCACCCAAAACTAAGTTGTTCAAATCCGAAAATTAAACGCGAGTTGGGTATATTTAAGGACTAGATCTAAATAAATAAGCTAAAGAAGAAAATAAGCTAAAGATAAGCTAAAAAGATTCAAACTTTTTTTGATTTTTTTTATAAAAGAAGTTGTAAAAGAAAATAAATCTAAGTAAATAAAAGAGTTTTTGAAAAGAAACTAAGAATAAAAAAAAATTCTTATTGAATAAGCTATATGAAAAGCTTACCCAAAAAGCTAGTCTTTTATATCTAAAAATAAGCTATAAGGAAGAGCTTATTCAAGATAAAAAGATATCTAAAAAGCTTAAAGTGAAAAAGCTATAAGAGAGCTTATCACTAAAAAGCTAATTTAATAAGCTACAATAAGCTAATAAGCTAATATAGATTATTAGATAAGAAAAAGAAAAAGAAAAGAAAGAAAGAGATGAAGAAGATAAGCACTTAAGTAAACTCCATAAACTTCATTATCATTAATAAGCTAAAAAGGTTTGGTACAATAAGATCTTTTAAAAATAAGCTACTACAATAAGCACTAAAAATATTAAGCTAAAAACTAAACAAAAATAAAGAGTGTCTTTAATGTGTGTCCGGATACATGTATTTATAGCACCCCTTGTAAAATATCCTCCTCGTATTCCTTCAATTCATTCTATATATCCCATGTGATAGTGCCCACGTGGCGTCCTTGTATTGGCAGATCAAAATAATAGAGGGCGAGTGAGTGGAGGCAGCATCTTCACGTGCTAGGCTTGAATTAATTTTAGGAGCGTGAGTGGCATTCGCAGCACATGGGAAGAACATATATTTGATATTTGCTATCTCAAATTGCATTTTTCATTTCAGCTTAGGCTAGACATATGTGGTCTGCATTATGTTGAGCTCGAGTAGCAAATAGTAAGCTGGGCTTGGACACTGCTAGGCTGCTTCTTGGGCCTGTTCTTGTGCTGGACAGCAGTTGGCTTTGAGGAATATATAAAAGATTATGCGCTGGGAGGGGGACTCGAATATTGAGCTTGTAATATATAGCAAAAATTAAACGCCACTAGTAGGAGTTGAACCTTTGACCCCTTGCTTAGCAAACATGCACCCAACCACTAGACCAAGAGCCTTTTTGTGTTAACTCTTTTGCATTTAATTCTTTTTAGCCCTCTTTTACTTGATCCAATTTTAGCCATTATCTTTAAAAATAATCTTCGTTCGAGCTCCGTTTGATCTTTCAATTTTTCTTCTCTTCATCGATGCTCCAAAAAAAATAACCATTTGACTTGATATTTCGTGATCTTTCCAATGATGTGCTCGGATAATTTTTGCGACTTCTTTCGAACTTCGAAAAACATGAAAATATCGTCGAAACTCATCCGAAAATCACCGTTTTTGCTTTGTTTTCAAACCCTTGTACCTGCAAGACATTATAACACATATCCAACATATTTGCAATATAATTTGACATATCTAATGGTTATTAGTCCGATTTAGCATATTTTTTAGATATAAAATGATGTGTATTTTACCACACATCAAAATACCTCACACTAAAATCATTGTTGGTCCCACACGCAATGTTAATTACACACGTAGTGAAAGAAAATCTTTTAAACCCCCTTAACTAATAATCCCTCACATCAAACAAGAACAGAAAGATGTTCATCAAGGGGTACAAAAATCTTTAGCTTTGAAAACTCCCCGTTTTAAACTATTTTATTTCATATGTAGATATATCATTAAGCACTTTCCTTTTTGTGTGACGGTTTGTTGAACTTTCATGTCAATCGATAACTCCTACATTTTTCAAAAGTCATTTTTAGGATCACGGAGTAGGAAACACAACTCAGCGAGGAGTGACCATATGGATAGAATACATCGTCCCTGATTTTTCACAAGTCTCCAAACTAAGCGTAAAATCAAAATCATTGTAAAATATGATTTTAGATGCTAACACTACCCATGGAAGTTACTTGTGTAATTACCTCTTGCTCCCATTTTCCTATTTTCCTCTATTTATTTTATTTTTGTGAGAAAATGAATTTCTTCAAATTTCTCGTTTCGATAATTTTTAATCCGATAAAGATATGAAGCTAAGTGGCTAATTAGTTATCCATCTTCTCTCAAGAACCATTGTCTTAAAAATGAGGTTCACATCAAGGAATTTTTATTCACTAATATTTTTGACTTTTTCAATTTTTTTTCACTTATACT
This sequence comes from Chrysanthemum seticuspe, assembly GCA_019973895.1. Classification (NCBI taxonomy): domain Eukaryota; kingdom Viridiplantae; phylum Streptophyta; class Magnoliopsida; order Asterales; family Asteraceae; genus Chrysanthemum; species Chrysanthemum seticuspe. Next base: position 50,360,628 of record BPTQ01000002.1, read on the forward strand.
TTTACTTATATGAGCTATGAACTACGGAGCTTCACGGGGTAATTCCAAGACCGTACACGTTTCAGAATAAAGGATCAAAGGGCCGTTACGACGGAGAATTCCAAGACTCTAGGCTTCATGAAATGAGGATCCCAGTGGGTTAAACCAAGACCTCACCCAATCCCGGCTAGAGGTCCAAGGGCCGGCATAAGAGGGTAGCCAAGGCCTAAACGCTTACTTTTGAAATAAGGATCCAAGGGTCCAATCTCGAACCGCAACTCATAACTTTATTTATTACTTATTACTTATTTATTAGGGATCCTTGATGTGTACCCAATTTTTAAAACAAAAATTCTTTTAAGAAGATAAAAAACTAACTATCGCCAAAAACTCAACATCTCTAATTATTTATTCACAAATATGGGGTGAAACAATCTTGTGGGAATAAAAAGCCATAAGTACCTTCGAGGGGCTCTAAAGAGAACCAACTAGTCCACACTTAGCATCTAAACTCATAATTAACTCTATCATTCCTTGATCTCCGCAAATTTAAAATCCCAAATAATGAGATCCGCGGATGCTTAGCCGATAATTAAATTATCTATGGTTAACGGAACTTGCTAGGGCTCAACACGCCCGGTCAAGTCAGAATTCTATTCCTACTCTCACCAGTGGAAAGTCAACAAGGTGTCAAAACATATATTAATTTAGCAAATGCTTCGTCAAATAATCTCAAGTCTCGCATTTTTAAAGTCACTTGTTAGAAACTAGCAAATCTTTTCAAATCTTTGCATATTTAAAATCACTTAGGGAGGCTTGCAAATTCTTGGCCTTGTGAGCTAGCATCGCATTTTATAGCCTCTTTTCTAAGCAATTAGCAAAGACTTTTTCAAGAAAACGCATATTTAAAGTAACTTCTAAGAGACTAGCAAAGACTTTTCAATAATAAAACTAGCAAAGACTTTTCAATAATAAAACTAGCAAAAGCTTACAAAATTTTTTGATTGATTTTTTTTGGTTGCATAAATCGGTTAAAAACGGGGTTGCATGGGGACCATACAAAAGCAGGAAAAGTCATATTTCGATAGAGATCCACCCCACACTTAAAAATTAACATTGTCCTCAATGTTTAAAAATTACGGGTGTTAACCCCACACTTAGAATTGAAAAAGGCGAATGTTTTAAAAAAATTCTAAGTGTGAAAGGTGAAAAATCATTTTTAATTATGACAAAGGGTTATCCTAATATATAACATATAAATGATCGGAGACCGAGTGTTGGAGGGTTTGAAAACAAGCACGGAGGTCTTCTCGATCATAGGGATTCTTCAAGCAAAAAGGGAACCTGCAAACACACATGGAAAGAACACAACCCCACACTAATCTACAACACACTTATTAGAAGAAAAATAAAATAGATAGATAGATAGATAGATAGATAGATAGATAGATAGATAGATAGATAGATAGATAGCACGGGTTGCCTCCCGAGAAGCGCTTGTTTATTAACGAGTCACGAGCTTGACTCGCCCCCGAATTAGTTGTCCATGGGGGAAAGATGGAGATCTGGGACATCCAAGGTAGGAATGTCCCCTCCATGGTAGTGCTTGATCCGATGCCCGTTTACCTTAAAGTTTGGACCATCGGGTTGGGATAACTCGACGGTCCCATTAGAAACACTTCAGTAATAGTAAACGGGCCGGACCAGCGGGATTTCAACTTGCCCGAGAAAAGCTTCAATCTAGAATTAAAAAGAAGAACACGATCACCGACAAGGAATTCTCGGTTTTTGATTTTTTTTATCGTGTATCTTCTTTGTCTTTTCCTTATAGATCAAAGAATTCTCGTAGGCTTGATCACGAAGTTCATTTAATTCATTCATTTGAATTTTTCGGTGATCACCCGCGGTCTTGAGATCAAAATTTGACCATTTCAAAGCCCAAGAGGCTTTGTGCTCGAGCTCGATGGGGAGATGACAAGCTTTTCCGTACACTAGCCTATAAGGTGTACACCCGATGGGGGTTTTAAAAGCGGTACGGAAAGCCCATAAAGCGTCGTCTAATTTGTCCGCCCATTTAGCTCGATGCTCACCTACGATACGTTCATGAATTCTTTTTAAGCCACGATTGGACACCTCCACTTGACCACTTGTTTGAGGGTGATACGAGGTAGAAAGCTTATGTTTTACACCATATTTTTCCATAACTTTAGCAAATTGATCATTGCAAAAATGTGTACCTCGATCACTGATTATGGCCCTCGGGGTTCCAAATCGGGAGAATAATTGTTTCAAAAATTTTACCACAACTCGGGCGTCATCCGTTGGTAAAGCTTTGGCTTCCATCCATTTTGACACATAATCGACGACCACGAGTATATACTTGTTCCCTAGTGAAGACGGGAACGGCCCTATAAAGTTTATGCCCCAAACGGCAAAGATTTCACAAATTTGGATGGAATTTTAAGGCATTTCATCCCTTTGTGATATTTTTCCATGGCGTTGACATGAGTCACAATTTTTGACCATGTCATGGGCATCCCGATAGATCGTGGGCCAAAAGAAGCCAGAATCGAAGACTTTCTTGGCGGTGTAGTTTGGGCCATGATGTCCTCCGGTGGGACCATGGTGACAAGCTTCTAGAATATCTATAGCTTCTTTCCCGTCCATACACCGCCTAATAATTTGATCAGCACAGATTCTAAACAAATAGGGGTCATCCCATAAATAATGTTTAATATCTTTGAAGAATTTTTTCTTTTGTTGGGATGACAACCCATTAACAAGCACATTACCCGCTAAGTAGTTTGCAATATCGGCAAACCACGGGGGTTCATTTTCATTTTTAATAGAAATCATATTCAGGGAATCGTGTGGAAAATTATCGTTCATTTCCATATCGAGATCCCCTTTATGAGGATTTTCGAGTCTACTTAAATGATCAGCCGCTAGGTTCTCTGCTCCTTTTTTATCGCGAATCTCGATATTAAATTCTTGGAGGAGGAGAACCCATCAGATCAATCTCGGCTTAGCGTCTTGTTTAGCAAATAGATACTTTAAAGCTGAGTGATCCGTATACACTATTGTTTGAGACAAGACAAGGTAAGGACGAAATTTCTCAAACGCATACACCACCGCTAATAACTCTTTTTCCGTAGTGGTGTAATGTATCTGAGCATTTGATAAAGTCTTACTTGCATAGTGTATAGGCTGAAAATATTTGTTCTTTCGTTGCCCCAAGACTGCTCCGATAGCAAAGTCACTAGCATCACACATTACCTCAAAAGGCAAGTCCCAGTCGGGGGCAACAAGAATGGGTTCGGTTAATTTTTTCTTAAGATGCTCAAATGACTCCATGCATTCTTTAGAGAACACAAAAGGAGTATCTTTTTCTAATAGATGGGTCATAGGCCGGGCTATTTTAGAAAAATCTTTTATGAATCTACGATAAAAACCAGCATGACCCAAGAAACTTCTAATTCCTTTGACCGTGGTAGGAGGTGGTAATTTGGCAATAACATCTACCTTAGCACGATCCACCTCGATACCATTCTTAGAAATCTTATGGCCGAGGACGATACCCTCTTTAACCATAAAGTGACATTTCTCTCAATTTAGAACAAGATTGGTGTGTTCGCACCTTTGAAGCATCATGTCTAAATGGGAGAGGCAAGAAGAGAATGAATCCCCAACAACCGAAAAAGTCATCCATGAAAACTTCCATGGTTTTCTCAATCATATCATGAAATATCACCACCATACACCTTTGAAAAGTACCCGGGGCATTGCAAAGACCGAAGGGCATGCGACGGTAAGCAAATGTCCCATAAGGGCAGGTGAAGGTGGTCTTTTCTTGGTCTTGGGGATCAATGGGAATTTGAAAGTATCCAGAAAATCCATCAAGAAAGCAATAGAACTCATTTCCCGCTAAACGTTCTAACATTTGGTCCATAAAAGGAAGAGGAAAATGGTATTTTCGGGTGGCCTCATTCAACTTCCTATAATCAATACAAACTCGCCAACCCGTAACTAGCCTAGTAGGTATCAACTCATTATTATCCTTTTTAATCACGGTCATACCTCCCTTTTTAGGTATGACGTGAACGGGACTAACCCAAGGACTATCCGAGATAGGGTAAATCAATCCGGCATCTAGAAGTTTGATAACTTCTGCTCTAATGACTTCATGAATTTTTGGATTTACCCATCTTTGATGTTGGACAACCGGTTTAAAGTCATCTTCCATCAATATTTTATGAGTGTAAAAATTTGGATTAATGCCTCTGATGTCAGAAATTTTCCAAGCGATTGCTCGTTTATGTGACTTTAATACCTTGATGAGCTTGTCCTTTTCTTCACTCTCCAAGCCTTTAGCAATAATTACGGGTAACTTAGACGTACCCTCTAAAAATGCGTACTCTAGGTAAGAAGGTAAGTCCTTGAGTTCTAGCTCAGGAGGTTCTTCAATTGAAGTTTTAGTCTTTTCAGTTTCATCATTTTTAAGTTCTTTTGGAGGGGGATCTTTGGTAACATCATCATTCAATAATTGTTCAAGAAAAAGAATATCCCCCTCAGAATCGTAAATACCATTATCAATTTCCGGTGAAATTAAGTCATCGAGAGCAAGAAAAGCGTCGGTCTCCTCCAAGAGAAAATCACTATCCCCAAAGGGGGTTAGAGATGGGGAGAGAGAAGCGACAGTAGCATCAAAAGAGGGAGTGGGATCGCCACTCATGGGGTTAATGGACTTTTGTATGTTCAACACCTCATGAAAATGCTCCTCGCAAGAAGTGTCAATGACATCGATTCGATTGACGGATTCTTCTCCTTTTGTAAGAGGATATTTCGCGATTTGAGCAATACTTAACACCAATTTTTCATCCCCGACTCTAATAGTCAGCTGTTCTTCTTCTACATCGATTAGAACACGAGCTGTTTTTATGAAAAGTCGCCCCAAGATGAGGGGGACGCGAGGATCGATATCATAATCAACAATAACAAAATCTGAGGGGAAGGTAAACCTCCCTACTTGTATGAAGACATCCTCAGCTATACCGACCGGGTATGCAACTGTTCGGTTAGCTAACTCAATCGTCATACGAGTGGGAGTAAGATCTGGTAATGATAGCTTTTTCCACACAGAAAGAGGCATTAGATTGATGCTGGCTCCTAGATCGGCTAGGACCATGCATCTCTCTATCTTACTAAAATCGCAAGGAATGAGGAATCTGCCAAGGTCTCCAAGTTTCTCGGGTAACTTTTTGAGGAGGACCGCTGAGCAATTCTCATTGAGAGGAGGATTCACCAATTCAAGAAGTTTCTCTTTGTTAGTTAAGAGATCCTTTAAAATTTTAGCATGTTTTGGCATTTGAGCTAAAGCTTTGGCAAAACTGATATTGATGTGAAGTTTCTTGAGCATTTGCAAGAACTTGTGGATTTGAATATTAGATTTGTCTTGAAGCTTACCCTTGTTTAACCTCGATGGATAAGGAATTGGAGGTTGATGAGGATTACGCTCAGGAATCTCATTCGATTTAGGAGAAGGAGTAGGTGGCTGGACAATCAGAGGTGGGACTCGTGCGGTACTTCTTGGACATGAATCATGCACCTGGTCCATGGTAGTCTCCGGGTCTCGCTCTACCTCCTTAGAAGAAGAAGTAGGAGGAGGAGGTGAAGGAGATGAGGGTCTAGCCAAAGTAATGCCACTTCGTGTTGTTATAGCTTTCATTTCTTCCCTTGGATTTGGTATTGTGTTGCTAGGAAGCCCACCTTGATTTCCAATGGAAAGTAATTTAGCCATTTGGCCCATCTGTTCTTGCATTAATTTCATTGTAGCCTATTTCAATTTAATGCTTCTTGATTTCGGGTTTGAGTTTCTTGTTTCAAGATTAATTGTCTCAACAATTCATCCGTGGAAGATTGAATTGGAGCTTGATTTGCATTTTGAGGTTGAAATTGATTTTTATTAAAACCTGGGCCTTGATTTTGATAAAATCCTTGGTTTTGATTATAATTGTTTCCTTGATTAAAATTCAGCCTACGGTTGTTTTGGTTATAACCTTGATTTTGACGATTTTGGTATTGATTTTGGGTATTCTTGTTTTGATTATTTTGATTGTTTTGATTCAATTGATTTTGATTTTGATTGTTCGTTTGATTGAAACCGGGTGGTCCAAGGTAATTGTTAGAACGATAGCTTAAGAGATTTCGGTTTCCTTGATTAAAGGTCCCCGAAGTAGCATATACGTCCTCTTGAGGGTAGCCACCGGCGGCTTAACACTTGTAATATGGATGTGGACCACCACAAGTCTCGCAGTTTTGATTCACTGCATGAACGGGATGAGAAGGTTTTTGCATATTATCAATTGTTTTTCCCATAGCTTCGATTTGTTTGGTAAGAGCCGCTAGGGCGTCATTTTGAGATGAACTACCAATAGCACTCGAAGCTTAGGGGAGGATTGTTGGGTTTTTGGTTCCTTGGATCAAGAATTATTTTAAGTGTTGGAACTACGGACAATATTGATAAAACCACGGACAGAAGAATGGAACCACTGATGAAGACAAAACCGCGGCTAGTAGTATTGTGTAACCACGGATATTGTAATGTAACGACTGCTAGTCTTGTATAGTCGGTTTAGTATTTTGTATGAGATAAATTTGGAAAAGATATTTATCTTGTAGGTTACGTATTGTATAATGTAAAGGACTCCTTAGCCTATAAAAGGAGGTCCTAGGTTAGATTAGATATACGTATGTTTTATATCTAAGTTCGATACACTTCAAGGTTGTAAAACCCTAATAATGGTTAGAGTATTCGTATTAATAATAATATTGAGGTGTTGAATGTTCATTGTTCTTCTTCTTAAGATTAAGTATTAAATTGCGCGTGATAGTTAATAAGTATTTGTTTAAGTCAGTTTCTATATTAGATCGTTTGCTCAACTGGGATCAACAAGTGGTATCAGAGCCTGTGATATAGAAACTGTAACCAAGAAGAAGTTCTGTTAAGTTCTGTTCAAGCAAGTTAAGATGTCTGACGAAACTCACATGGTTACTGCATCAAAGGTACCCATGCTCAAGCAGGGTGAATACCAAATTTGGAGAATGCGAATGAGGGAATACATTCGTATGATTGACTATGCCATCTGGGAAGTTGTTGAAAAGGGTGATACTCTTCCTAAGAAGAGTGTAGATGGTACTGAAATAGCCATTGTTAGTGAGGTTGACAAAGCTAAAAGGAAACTGGAGATTAAAGCACTTAGTATTCTCTCCATGGGAATACCTAATGAGTTTGCCTTGGACTTTGATCATTATGAGTCTGCTAAAGATTTAATGGATGCTATTGAAACAAGGTTTGCTGGTAATGAAGCTACAAAGAAATCAAGGAAGAATATGCTAAAGCATCAGCTTGAGAACTTCACTGCTCTTAGTGGAGAAAAACTTGATGGCACTTATAACAGACTTCAAAAACTTATCAGTCAACTGAAGTTTGTGGAGTACAAAGTTGCTCAAGAAGATATCAATCTTAAGTTTATTAGAAGTTTGTCACCTGACTGGGCTATGCATACTATTGTGTGGAGAAACAAAGATGACTTTGACCAGATGACTCTGGACAATCTTTACAACAATTTGAAAGTTTATGAGTCTGAAATGAATATTGCTAGTTCATCTTCATCTACACAAAACATTGCTTTTGTTTCTACAAACCATATAAGTTCTCAAGATGCATCCACTGTTGCTTATGGTATAACCACTACTATTGCAAACAATACCAATGTTAGCGATAATGTCAGTGATGGTGCAATTTGTGCTTTTCTGGCTGATTTAACTACCAGTTTTACTGTTTTAAATCAAGATCTACATCAAATTGATCCTGATGATCTTGAAGAGATTAATCTTCAATGGAAAATGGCAATGTTGATTCTCCAAGCAAGGAAGTTTCTGAGGAGGACTGGAAGACAGGTTAAGTATGATGGTCAAAGGAGAGATGGATTCGACAAAAGCAAGATGGAGTGCTTTAACTGCAAGAAGAAGGGTCACTTTGCTAGGGAATGTCGAGCTCCTAAGAGAATTGAAAGCATTAAGAAGACCCCTGAAGAGCCTGCTTCTTCTTCAGCTTTGGTTGGTCAAGATGGGATTGGTGAATATGACTGGAGTGATCAGATTGAAGAAGGTCCTAATGCAGCTTTTCTTGCTAGTGAAGCTTCAAAAGAGCATAACTTTGCTCTTATGGCCTATGCTTCATCTTCTGGTTCAGATTCTGAGGTATCTAATGATTCTAAAACTTCTACTTGTTCTTTTAAATCATGTCAAGATAACTTAGAATCTCAAAAAGCTATCACTGAGAGTTTAAGGAAAGAAGTAGAAAGACTGTCTCTAGATAACTTAGGTTATAGAGTTGGTCTAGAAAGTGTTGAAGAAAAGCTTAATTACTGTATTAAATGTGAGTTTGAGTATGTTGATAATAATATACTAGGTGGAGAAATTGACCTTAAGGATAGAGAGATTAAGATGCCTAAAAGAAAAAGAAAAACATGTTGTTAGGGTTGCTAAAACACAATATGCTTCTGATCTAGTAAATAAACCAATAGGTCAAAAATTGTTCAAGGATGGTACTGGCCTTGGTTACAATGATATGCCACCACCATCTCTTATGAAACATGCACCACCTGCAAAAGAGCTCTCATTTAGCAGTGAATTTAGTTTTAATAAACCTGTAGGTGAGACTAATAAGATTGAATCACCTAAGATAGGTTCTGATAAGTCATCTGATGCTCCCACAAATGAAGATTGGGAATCAGATTCTGAGGAAGATAGATCTGAATCAACTAAGCATGAAGAGATAGAGAAAGTTAAGAAAGTTGATTCTAAACAGGCCAACCTTGTACCTAGATTTGGAGCTCAAATTGATAAGAAAGTAGTAGAGTACAAGGAAATACCTAGGGAACAGATGAAAAGATACATACCTAGGGGAAACCAGAGAAACTTTAATGGACTAATTTCAAACATATTAGGAGATGAGTTTCAATGTGTTAAAAAGGCTTGTTTTGCATGTGGTAGTTTTGAGCACTTACAGAGAAACTGTTATAAAAACAGACCACAAGTTTGGAATCATTGGAGGAGGGTAAATCATCAAAACTTTTCAAAGAAAACAAACCCTCATCCTAACAAAAACATGATTCCTAGGGCAGTATTGATGAGGAATGGGAATACAAAATCAATAGTCACTGCTGCACCTAAATGGGTTCCAACCACTGCTAAGCAAAATGTAAACACGGCAAAGCAAAATATCACCACTGATAGAAAAGAAGTTTTAAAAATTCCAAAGGTGATAACTGACATAGTGGATGGAAATAATTTTTATGCTGTTAAGGCCTCAGCTAGTTGGCAATGGAAGCCTAAGACCAAGGTGTTACATCATGTCAACTGTGCATCAATGAACCTAAATAAATTTGATTATGTTGATGCACAGGGCAGACCCAAGTCATTATTGGCTTGGGTCCACAAAAGGAACTAATTTGTTTAATTTCATGTGCAGGGCAATCTACATGATGAGCTAAAAGATAAAGGAGTTTTTGATAGTGGTTGCTCTGGGCACATGACCTGGGATGGGAGCAACTTGGAGGAATTAGGGTTTTGGTTTGATTGTTATGTGGTTATTTGGGGTGAGAGACTCTTTTATAATCAGAAGTAAAGGTATTAGTGAGTAAATGAGGGGAAGGTTAAAGTGGTTGAGAAGTTAATAAGGTCGTTTGACTTTGACTACGAATTACTACTGGAAGTTGACCAACTTAACTTTAGCATTGGCTAACCACTGCTAGTGTTATGAAACCACTTTCATGTTTTGCTAACCACTGCTAACATTAACTCTCTTCTCTGTGTTTGGTTCTTGTGTGTGTCTTGTAGGTATGAAGGTAATTGTACAATAGAGCTTTTGATTTGGAGCTTAATTCTTGGATCTTTGGAGCTTTAGTGTTAAAAAAAAAACCTTGTGTAATCCTTCATATTTTTGTGAGATATCTCTTCTTCAGACACTGATTTGCTTGCTGTATCTCTTGGTCAACTGATTGGAGTGAAGCACTGTATCCACTGATAGTATGTTTCAAACCTCTGATAGTGGTCCTCAAACCACTGATAGAATGCTGCTTATTTTTGGATACTTCAGGGGCTGTTTGGTAACTTTGACGAAAGTATATTTATCTCCCCAAATCACGGATGGATTATTTGACTGCTCTTCAAATCACATCAACTTGGTGCTCTACATCAACCCTAATCACTTTTCTTTGCATAATTCACAAATTCCATTATCAATCATAATGGCGAATCAATACTCTCACACACATAACCTTGTTGCTAATCTCATCAAGAACAATAGATTTGAAGGTTTTAATCAGATGATTGATTTCCTTATTCACAGTCCTATTCACTATGCATTAACTGTCACACCAACCATCCTTAAGGCCTATATTCATCAGTTCTGGGGGAATGCTAAGCTTGAGGAGGTTGAAGGAGTAGATGTGTTTAGCACTGTTGTAGATGGAAATGCTATCTTGGTTACTGAGTAGATCATTAGAAGTGTTTTGAAGTTTGATGATGATGATGGTCTTGATAATCTTTTAGATGCTGAGATAGTTTCTGGTTTAGAAAGGTTAGGATATACACACAGGGGTGATAAGGTACAATTTTTTAAGAATTTGTTTTCCAAACAATGGAAGTTTTTATCGACACCTTGTTGATGTGTATGAGTAATAAGACCACTGGGTTTAATGACTTTCCTTCTAAAATTGCTACTGCTATTATTTGTTTGTCTGATGGAAGGAAATTTAATTGGTCTAGGATGATTTATGAGGGGCTAGTACAGAACATTAGGAAGAAGGGTAAATACTATTTATATCCTAGGTTTGTTAAACTGATTGTGGAAAGTCAAATAGCAGAACCTGTTGAGCATTCTAGGGAGTATGAAGTACATTATATGCTTCCTAAGGTTTTTGCACATATGAGGAATCAGACGCCAAATGTACAAATTAGGGATGTTCCTTTATTTCCACATATGCTTGCTTTGCCTGCTGATCCTGAGTTTGATGAAGAGCCCACTGCTAGTACATCTCAACCTACTGATAGTACTCTTGCAGTCACTGTTAGTGAAACTCAACCTACTTCTAGTCAAACCCAAACCACTGTTAAACCAATTGTATTGACTAGGAGACAGAAGGGCACCAAGCTACCTCAGACTGGTTTTAGTGGTGTTGTTAATGAGGCTGTCACACGGTGTGGAGGTGACATGATTGGACGGGCTTCCACTACTGATTCATGCTTAGATGCTGGTCAGGATAGTGGGAACATAATTAAGACCCAACCTTTGGCAACTCCTAATGTGGAGAGTTTCTTGGAACTTCACACAGGTAGAGGAATCCCTAGCCAACTGGCTACTACAAGGTGCATAGATGATCAGGCAAGGTCTGATGCTATGTTTACTTTATCCAAGGATTCACCTCTCGGAGCAATTAACACAGCTCGAAGTGATGAGGATAGTTTGGAACATGAAACTGAATTGATGGATCCTAAGTTGGTACATGATGACTTTTCCAATGAACCACCTCTTGGACAAGTTAACACAGGTCGAAGTGGGGAGTATATTCTTGAACGTTTTAATGAATTGACGGTTAAGTGTGCTAAAATGGATGATACAATCTCAAGTCTTCAAGAGTTGGCTGTGTTTCAGGGTAAAGAAATTAGAAGGCTGAAGCATAGGATGTTGGTTTTGGAAAAAGTAAGAAGACCTGGGGTTGCTGTTTTAAGAACTATGAGGAGAATGAAAAAGAAGGTGGACTCTTCTCCAGCTCTGAATGTGGAGAATGTATCCAAACAGGGGAGGAGTGAAGCCATGAATTCAGGGGAGGCTGTTGATGTATCTATGGAAGAAGATGTTGATAGTGGAGATCAAGAATTTTTGGTATCTGATAAAGATGGGAATGAGGCAGTTTTTGAAAGTTTGAAGACTGTGGTAGAAGATGAGATAGTGCAGGACACAACCACTGATAATATGTCTGCAACTACGGATAGTTTTCTTGAAACCAGAGTTGAAGTTTCAGACATGACAATTGTACCCGCTGCTATCATAACCACTTCCACCATTATTACAACCATCTCTGTATCACCACCTAAATCTAAAGAAGTTGAGAAAGAAGCTGCAAGTACACTGATCTATCTGAGTAAAACCTCATCTAACCCTACATCTATCATTGCACATGTTTCATCTATTAAATCTACTGCAACCAAACCCAAAAGCAAAAGTTTAGTTATTGGTGAACCTTTAAGGAAGAAGGTGACTCAATCAGTTGTTGGAAAAGGTAAAGGAGTTGCAGAACCAGAGTTGAAGTTTAAAGGTAAAGAAGAACAGATTGCTTATGATGCAGAGTATATAAGAAAGATGTTAGCTGAAGAACAAGCAGCTTTAGAGAAAAGGAAGCAAGAAGAAGAGGAGGCTAGTCAGAAATGGTTAGCTACATGGTATGGATCACAAAACTACCTTCAAGCTTCTAATCAAATACATGATGAGTGTACTGCACAAGAATGGGCATTGTTGGATGATGAGGAAAGAGCTAGACTTTTTGGGTGAATGGGCAAGGAGGATCAGTAAAGAAAGGAAACAAGTTATAAGAAAGAAACCTCCTACAATTGCACAGATGAGGAATGTACTGATGAAGATTATTAAGAATTCAGGCATTCATATTCCTGAAAATCTTAGTAAATGTTCATTTGAAAGAATCCATGAGCTTTATCTGATGTGTATGAGGATTAATAATGAGAGTTTTACTCCTATGGGTTCTGAAAAGGATGAAGAGTGGATTAATAGTAATCTAAAGAGGAAATATGAGATTCAGGAGACATCTGATTCTAAAAGACTGAAAGAGAATGAAGATGGTAATCAAATTATCTTTTATGAGTATGAGCTTAAAGGAAGTAAAGGATGTTGGAAAATTCAAAGACTCAATAATGAAGTTTTTGAGTATAATAAATTTTCACAGATGCTTCAGTATTTTGATAGAGATGATTTGCTGCATCTTTGGGAGCTTCATAGGAATAAGTTTGGTGATGTGCAACCAGATGATTACCATGAGAGAATGATTTATAATCACTTGAAGATTCTATTTGAACCTACTCATGATGAACCTGAATGGAAAGGACTCTGCAATGGACAAGTTACTGAATGGTTCTTATATCAAATTTGTGGAGTTCATGTGTTAACTATTTCTGGAGAAGTTATTGATATGCTTATAGAAGGTGATTATCCTCAATTGAATAAGTATCCAGAAGTTATTACTCAGATGTTGAAGCCTGGTATTATCAAGATGTTGATACCCTATGATGGTCAAGCTTACAATTTGTTGCTGAAGTATGATAAAATTCTTAAATCTAGTAAGTGTTTGACTACATCCTCCAATTCAGATGTTTTGAGCTTAAAGGAAACTTGAGAATTCTATTTGAATGTATCAAGTTTAGGGGAGGATTGTTGGGTTTTTGGTTCCTTGGATCAAGAATTATTTTAAGTGTTGGAACTACGGACAGTATTGATAAAACCACGGACAGAAGAATGGAACCACTGATGAAGACAAAACCGCGGCTAGTAGTATTGTGTAACCACGGATATTGTAATGTAACGACTGCTAGTCTTGTATAGTCGGTTTAGTATTTTGTATTAGATAAATATGGAAAAGATATTTATCTTGTAGGTTACGTATTGTATAATGTAAAGGACTCCTTTGCCTATAAAAGGAGGTCCTAGGTTAGATTAGATATACGTATGTTTTATATCTAAGGTCGATACACTTCAAGGTTGTAAAACCCTAATACTGGTTAGAGTATTCGTATTAATAATAATATTGAGGTGTTGAATGTTCATTGTTCTTCTTCTTAAGATTAAGTATTAAATTTCGCGTGATACTTAATAAGTATTTGTTTAAGTCAGTTTCTATATTAGATCGTTTGCTCAACTGGGATCAACAGACATTTAGCTAGAAGCTCCTTGAAACGATCCCAAGCATCACTAAATGTCTCCCCGAAGTTTTGATGAAAATTTGTGATGGCATTTCGAAGATTTGTTGTTTTTGATGGTGGAAAGAAACGATTCACGAACTTGGAGACTAAGTCCTCCCAAGTTGTGATGGACCCAGGAGGTTCCTTTTCAAGCCAAGTCCGGGCAGCTCCCTCAAGAGAAAAGGGGAAGAGAATCAATTTTATCACATTATGAGGAACTTGATTAATCTTTAAAGTTTGTGTGATTTTTGTGAATCTTTTGATGTGTGGGTGTGGATCATCATTCTCAAAACCATGGAATGAGATGATTGTTATTAGATTTAACAAGCCGATTTTAATCTCAAATTGGTTTGCGAGAATGGCGGGCATGACGATAGCATCTCCCACACCTTCGATAGGTGCTTGGAGAAGCTCCTACATCGGGCGGAGTTCGTGAACCGTATTTTGATGAATGGGACCCATAGGAGGTGGTTCTTGATTGATGTTTTGATTATTATTAGCCATATTAAGTTCTTCAAAATTAAATAAATGTGAAGGATCACAACGATTTCTTTGTCGAATTAATCTTTCGGGATTTGAAAGAGGATAATTTAATTCGTTTCAAGAAGATCGAGTGCTCATGCACTAAAAAGAAAGTGAATTGAAAAATATTTTTGGCTTTTTTGAAAATATTTTTGAAAAAGGAAAATATTTTTGTGTTTTTGAAAAAGTTTAAATAAAAAAAATATATTTTGTATTTTTAAGATATTTAATTTTTCTTTTGGATTTTTGAAAATTTACAAAAATTAACTTTCGGGGAGAAAAGGTTCTTCAAGGCACCAAACTTAAAACAAAACAAAAAAATCGTAACACCTCTCCCTGGAAGCGGCGCCAAAAACTGATTCGATTTGTAGCAAAGCGGTTTTAAAATTTGTTTTCCCGATTAAGAATCAATCACTACTTGAGGACAAGTATTAATCAAACTTCCGGATGTCGTATTCCTAGGCGAGAGATGAATTGAATTTTATTTATTTGTTTGTTCGTTTAAAATGATGCTTGATTATCGTTTTGGTTTTTGTTTGGTTTTGTAGGCTAATTTTTAAAACTTTTTATACTAATTAATAAACCAACTATATTAAGTGAGATAAAAATTAAACTAATAGCAAATAATAGATACCGACTAAAAATATATGATAAAAAGCTATGCTTGTCAAGTGTGGTGAAAAATTCATTAAGTGTGGATTTTTTTTTCTTAAAAGCACTTATGTAATTAATACCCGTCGAAACAAATTATTTCCTCACAACATTGGCTTATATTGAAAACAATTATTTTTTCGAGGTAAAAATTAGTAGACTTTAAATAATTAATTATACCAACAGCTTTTGCCCGTTAAAATAACCAACTACTCAAATCATCGATTATCCGAAAATTATTAATTAACAACCTTTAATTATCCGTTTAAAAAGTAGATTTTTCTCACAACGTTGGTTTATATTGAAAATCCTACTTTTTATCTAGATAAAATCTACTTGGTTAAATGGTTAAAATCCTTAACGGCTTTTGCCCGTTAAAGTTTCTAAAAATCAAACCAAGTAAACCAAAGGCTACCAATTAATAATCTCTACTATTCCACACTTAATTTCACAATTCACCAATCACTTAACAAGCATAATAAAAATCTACCCACTAATAATCATAACAAAACCAACAAAGATAATAATAATAAGCTCAACAAACATCATTTTTCTACAAGCTAAAAGAGAAAGTAAGGAAAATAGAACCCGGTCTACAATACGAGACGAATAAAACCACCCGATTTTATAAACTTATCAAATCCTATAGTTTACTTCTTTATAAGTTTTAATAAAACCAAATATTTAATAAAGTTTGTGACATTATTAACTAATTAGTTTATTAAGACTAAAAAGCTTTAAACTTTAGTTAATAAGTAAGCTTATAAAACCCTTAAGCTCCTCGCCTTAGGATGAAAATGATGAGAAACTAAGCAAGATCACAACTTTATCAAAGGTTAGAGAATAAGCAATATTATGGATCAAATAAGCTATGGAAAAGCTTATTGATCTAAAAAGTACTAAACTTTAAACAAAATAAGCAAAGAAAAAGCTTAAAGATTAGATCCAATATCCACCCAAAACTAAGTTGTTCAAATCCGAAGATTAAACGCGAGTTGGGTATATTTAAGGACTAGATCTAAATAAATAAGCTAAAGAAGAAAATAAGCTAAAGATAAGCTAAAAAGATTCAAACTTTTTTTGATTTTTTTTTATAAAAGAAGTTGTAAAAGAAAATAAATCTAAGTAAATAAAAGAGTTTTTGAAAAGAAAAAAAAAAAAAAAAGTGCTTATTGAATAAGCTATATGAAAAGCTTACCCAAAAAGCTAGTCTTTTATATCTAAAAATAAGCTATAAGGAAGAGCTTATTCAAGATAAAAAGATATGTAAAAAGCTTAAAGTGAAAAAGCTATAAGAGAGCTTATCACTAAAAAGCTAATCTAATAAGCTACAATAAGCTAATAAGCTAATATAGATTATTAGATAAGAAAAAGAAAAAGAAAAGAAAGAAAGAGATGAAGAAGATAAGCACTTAAGTAAACTCCATAAACTTCATTATCATTAATAAGCTAAAAAGGTTTGGTACAATAAGATCTTTTAAAAATAAGCTACTACAATAAGCACTAAAAATATTAAGCTAAAAACTAAACAAAAATAAAGAGTGTCTTTAATGTGTGTCTGGATACATGTATTTATAGCACCCCTTGTAAAATATCCTCCTCGTATTCCTTCAATTCATTCTATGTATCCCATGTGATAGTGCCCACGTGGCGTCCTTGTATTGGTAGATCAAAATAATAGAGGGCGAGTGAGTGGAGGCAGCATCTTCACGTGCTAGGCTTGAATTAATTTTAGGAGCGTGAGTGGGAATCGCAGCACATGGGAAGAACAGATATTTGATATTTGCATTCTCAAATTGCATTTTTCATTTCTGCTTAGGCTAGACATATGTGGTCTGCATTATGTTGAGCTCGAGTAGGAAATAGTAAGCTGGGCTTGGACACTGCTGGGCTGCTTCTTGGGCCTGATCTTGGGCTGGACAGCAGTTGGCTTTGAGGAATATATAAAAAATTATGCGCTGGGAGGGGGACTCGAATATTGAGCTTGTAATATATAGCAAAAATTAAACGCCACTAGTAGGAGTTGAACCCTTGACCCCTTGCTTAGCAAACATGCAGCCAACCACTAGACCAAGAGCCTTTTTGTGTTAACTCTTTTGCATTTAATTTTTTTTAGCCCTCTTTTACTTGATCCAATTTTAGCCATTATCTTTAAAAATAATCTTCGTTCGAGCTCCGTTTGATCTTTCAATTTTTCTTCTCTTCATTGATGCTCCAAAAAAATAACCATTTGACTTGATATTTCGTGATCTTTCCAATGATGTGCTCGGATAATTTTTGCGACTTCTTTCGAACTTCGAAAAACATGAAAATATTGTCGAAACTCATATGAAAATCATCGTTTTTGCTTTGTTTTCAAACCCTTGTACCTGCAAGACATAATAACACATATCCAACATATTTGCAATATAATTTGACATATCTAATGGTTATTAGTCCGATTTAGCATATTTTTTAGATATAAAATGATGTGTATTTTAGCACACATCAGTCATGAATTTGATTCCTTAATTCAAATTCACCCTTTATAAATCAAACACTCTTGAGAGGTTAAGTCATCACTATTATCACATTCCTAAAAATCAGTAGTTAGAGACTTCTATTACATCCTCACCATGACCAAAGCACTTAGCAACAACTCTTCAACAAAAGGTTCATCCAAAAGGAATGGTCATATGGCACATGAGATTTCATCCACCGAATCATCACCCTTAAGAGATAATAGTGCTAGAATCCCTCCTCAACAAACCCAATCAACAATTGCTAAGAGAACCGCAAGAATTAGCATTAGACCTTTTGGGTTAGAAAAGGGTTCATCAAGCTCTAAACCAAACGCACCTAGTTCTAGTAAAACGCCTAAGTTTTCATTCCTAGAACATAGACAACATTACTTCACCGAACCTATCTCTCATCCAAATCTCTATTCATTAGAGCAATCACCACTGAGAACTTCCCACTCACCAACATTCTCATTAAATAGGGAACCACCTACAACACCAACTAGTCCACCGTTGGAAACAAGGAACCACCAAGGACTTGATCATATGGAGGAATTTCCATTACCACCACCTTCATTCTTAGTAGAACCTCATCCTACATTGCACAATGTAACCCCACCATCATTTATAGAGCCTCATCAAAACATCCAATCTCCTCCGGTTCCAAATCAAGACAATAATTGCTCTAATTGTCTAATCACCCAACGACTTGTTCAAGAAGTACAAAATGAGTTGCATTTCATGTTTAATCATCTTCTTGAAAGATTGGACCAAATCAACAAGTCTACTCATCCTTAGACTCAAGCACATTGTTGCTTTTTAAGTTTTGGTTACTCATTAGTATTAGTAGAAAATGTATTACATGGCTAAATCATTCTCTTAGTTTTTAGAGATTTGTAGATCATCTTTTATGTTTTATTGAATGATAGCTTATATGCCATATTGCTTTGAGTATATGATTGTTACTTGAATACATATCTCACTTTGATGTTAACATTATTTGTTACATCACCATTGTTGAATTCTGTTATCAGATAGACGGATCCCTAAGTTTTGCCTAGACGGATCTCTCCAAGGAGGGACCGTGGGATCCGTGCAACAGAAAACATGTTTTCAACTAACTTGAGTCTTATTTGCAGGTAATTATGCATTATATACTTGTTTTCTAACCTTTGTTTTGTAGATTTTCAAAATACACGTGAAGACCTTGACACCCTAAGCTAGGGGGAGCTTTGTGTCAAACAATACATTGCAAAACCATTTGCAATATAATCCTCATATGGATTACATTTCATTACGTCCCATTGCAAAGTTTCAATCATCAAGGGGGAGCATTATCGTCACTAAGACGAAACCATTTGCAAACATCATTTCAAAGCATTAGCTTAGTAGTTTTTCTTACTTGACGCCATCACAAAGGGATGGACTCGTCAAGGGGGAGTTAAGACGAGAACTCTTCCCGTCACTTGCTCTCTATATTGTTTTTCCTTTACATGTTTTTTTTATTAAAACATTGTGTTAGTTTCTTTTCGACGCTCTTTTTGTTTAGACAAAAAGGGGGAGAAGAGAGTAAAAACTCCAATTCGAACTTTTACGAATTTTAGTTTTTCCTTAAAATAATTTTATGTTTTGTCATAAACAAAAAGGGGGAGATTCTTAATACAAATAAGCCATAAAAACGTTTATTTATATTTTACGATCTTCTAATGTTTTGTCAATAACAAACGTAAAATCATTTTAACGAAACAAATAAAATGCGTAAATGGTTTGAGCCAATAGTTTTCTGACACACTTACGTTTTCACATAAAACACTAAAACAAGTATAAGTGATTTTATGATTTAGTGATACATATGTACAACAACTAGTGTATACATATTGGGTAAATATATACATAACTAGTATGTATTATAATCGGTAATATAAATGGGTAGAAACTTAAGTATTTGACCCATTGACCAAATACATTGAATGTAGTTGGGAATAACCCAAAGTCCATGACCATACTCATGGAGCATGACCCATAACCCATTGCATGACATCATGCTTAAGTCATATATGGATATTATCCATGACCCATGGACTAGATGCATTGCATCTTATAGATACATTGTATCTACTTGGATACCCTTGATCCATAACCCATGACCCATGACCTGAAACCCATGGGCAAAAGGGAGCGTCCCATGGATCCCCAGTAATACACTGGACGGATCCCTCAAGTGAGGGATCCGTGGGATCCGTGGAACAGTAGTTGTTTTTCCTCTATAAATAGTGAGCCATTTCTTCCTTTTGGGTGGCCACTCCCACATATACTTTCCCCAAGTATTGTAACCTTCTAACCATAGATCCTAAGGATCTTTCTATGTAGTTTGTCTTTTATTTTTGTGTGATTCTCTAGGTTCCTCTTAAAGGCGAGATCACCACCTCTTGAAGTCGAGAAAGCTCAAGTCCATGAGTTGCCATGCTTCGTCATCATCAAGACTGCTGAGGTTCTCTTGTTGATACTTCTTTCTTCCTCCATAGAAGTGTTGTGTCCATGGCATTAGTGAAGAATGCCAAAAGTGTTAAGACGAAAGCATTAGTGAAAGGTGCTTAACGTCCGTGTCAAAAGCATTAGTGAAGAATGCTAAAGGAGTCAAGACGAAGGCATTAGTGAAAGGTGCCAAGCATCCGTGTTAAGGGCATTAGTGAAAGATGCCTAGAAGTCAAGTCAAGTGACATTAGTGAAGAATGTCAAGGTTGTATACTTGATGAGGTGCATCGATATATAAATAGAGATAGGTTATATCCAAGGATATTGATATCCTTGATGGTGTTGTAATAAGGAGTTGGTCTCATTTGGGGTTAGGTGTTGTGTAGTGTTGGGTAGTAGTTCCTCCATCGTAATGGAACTCGATACTTAGCCTAATACCGGATAAAGGGTAGGCGACGTTGTGATAGGTGTGGTTCTACCTTGTGGAAGAACCCTGTGGTTAGCCTAGTACCGGAAAAAGAGTAGGCGACGTTGTGAAGGCTTCTCCGCCATAAGGAGTTGGTGTCGTGTAGTGATTACGAACTCTCGAGTAGGTAACTTGGGGAGTGGAGTAGGGCAAGGAAGGTGTCCTTATAGCCGAACCACTATAAATACTCGTGTCGTGGTTATGTGCTTCTTACTCTTTATCTTTCATTACACATTTATATATCTATCTATCAATGTCCAACATACACATCCAAATGGATTGACATAAGTCGATCTAAATATTTTAAAACGAAGTTTTAATTGGTAAAACTATTCAACCCCCCTTCTAGTTTTCCACACTGATGATTAAAATGAACCCATTTTAAATTATCATCTTGATCTCATCTCATACGTAGAACAAATTCCTAAACTTCCAAAAGAAATCGAAGAATTCAAGCAAACAAAAGGAATGTTCAAGTGTCTAGCTCACTTCCTCATAAACATGGGAAAGAAGAAAAAGTGAAGAGATTGACTAATGTTGTACTTTGGTCACTTATGGTTATCTATCTTTTAAACTAATATGTTAGGGTACTTTGAATGCTTAATGAGTGTAATCTTTTTATTTCTATGAATTACTATAATAGTTGATCATATATCAAATATCGAGCTTGATCTCATTTGAATGCCTATATGTGATACTTACATGCACTCATTACTATGCTAGTCTTGTATCCATGTATGCTTGCTATAGGAAATATAAGTTTTAAAACTCAATAAGTGTGCAAGATTCTACAAGCTTACTATGACGATTTTTGTTTAGATGTCAGATCCCTTCAAAATAACTAGCTAGATCCCTTTTGAAAAGGATCCGGTGGACCGGGCAGTCTGAGCTGTGTTTAGAACCTTTTCAATCTCTCTCACTCTACAGACCTTATTAGATTAGTTACTGATGAGTGTCTAAATACTCATCATTTTTTGTACAATCTAAACTGCAAAATCATCTGAAAACACTCAAAAATGCATCAAAATAATGAAAATATCACAAATCAGTGTTTTATGTGTTTTAAATGCAAAAAGATCAAAATCAGATGAAAAATGTATCAAGTTTGCAAAATTGGCAGTTTTAGTCCCCCAAGTTTTAAAAGTTGTCAAATCTAGTCCCTGGAATTCAAAAATGTGAAGTTTTGTCATTCAAGGTCCCTGAAATATTCTAAGTTGTTAAAATTGGTCCTTGAATGATTCTTTGGTCAAATGGCAGAAAAGGTCCCTAAAGTTTGAAAATTTGCAAAATTAGTCCTTGGATATTTTAAAATGGAATTTTATGCAAAAAGGGTCCTTGTTCTATCAAAGTTTGTCAAGATTGGTCCTTGTGATAAGTTTGGAAAAGTGTCATGTTCAGTCCCTCAAGTTTGGAGAATTTGCAAAATTGGTCCTTGTGTTAACATATACCAATCCGGACACCTTTGTAATATATCAAGCCCAAATCCAATCCAACAGCAGCTGGCCCAAACATTAGCCCAATCCTAGCTTGACCCTTGAGCCAGGCCAATTCCATTTTGGCCCCTGCCAATACCAATTGTGACCCCCCCTTGTATTATTAAAACCATGGGTCAACAAAGTCAAACCCACCCTTACTGTGCTTCTCCCTCTCCTTCGCGCCTAAACCAGAAACCATGGTGGTTTCCATAATTTTCTCCATCCACCCTCCTTACCTTGTCCCCTCCACCTCCACTAACACCAAAAATCTTTAATTGACTCAAACCAACCCCATTAATATCAAAACCTGCTCATGAAGAAATTGGCGCCAAAAATCCACTTGGATGGTTATGATGTTTCTGAGAGATCCAATGGCTCAGATTGAGTGGGAAAGATTCAGAGGTCAAGAAGGAGTCATAAAAGTCTATAAAGAGGAGCTGAGATGCATTGTATGAACATCTCTAGTGTAATTTTAGCTTTTAATAGTCGTTTTTATCATTTTAAGATTTTCAGTGTAATTTAAGCTTTCCTAGCTCTTTGTTTAAGTTATTTCAAGTATGTGTGAACTATTTTCAGTTTCAATATCAAGTTTTAAGTTGAAATTTCAGTTTATGCAAATTCATCTTCAAAAATCTCATGTGAATCAATTGTTGTTATAAGGTGTTTTCTTGGACTGAATAAGTCACATAAGCTCCTTAGAAAGCTTAGTCAAGCTTTTAGAAACATTAAAAATCAGTTTAGTAGCAAAAATAAAAAATCACCAAAAATACAAATTAAATAGCTGAAAAATCAAAAATCCCATGGAAGTGATGTACACAGCTGGAGCAGGGTAGATTTTGGATGGCCTTGGGTTACAAGCTTAGTGGTAAGCTAATAGGGGTGTTAATTGGTCCTTGTTCTCAGTTTTGAGCTTGGAAGCTTTTGTAAGCCTTTTTGTTCATTTTTGCATTTCACTGTTGTAGTTGTTCATTAGCTTGAATTTATGTTTCTTAGTGATCATTAGTTATAGTTAAGTGAAATTAATCATTAATATCAGTTGGTTGTTCTTTTAGATTTGTAGTTTATAAAAATCTCACTTTGACAGTTTTAATAGCATAAGTTTAATCTCTTTGTTGTATGTTGTTATTGTTGTTGTTTAATGTTCATTTAGTCTCATTACATGATATTACAAAGTTTGGAATCAGTTTCATGGTTTAAATTTGTGATTTGCTTTGAAAAATCATCAAAACAGTCATATAAAGGGTGTTTGGATTTGCTTGTTTAACTGTAACAAGACTTGTTTGTGTTGATTGTTTATTGTGGTTCTGTGTCTCATTGGTCAATAATATCTCAAACAAAGCAAGAAAACCAGTGGTCATTTGGTGAAAAGTCAAAATTCCTTTTGATCAAAACTTGTGTGTCCACTGTTGGATTTTTATGATCTATGATCATGATTTGGTGTTTATAAGTTGTTAAACTTGCTCAAGACAGTCTTACTTCACTTTAACATAACATAATCAGTGCTCAGGATCAAATCAAAGTTCATAAAAGTCAACTCATCTAGTTTTTATAAAAGTCAAAATTTTCACTTGGGTCGTTTTTGAATTAAAAAGATATTTTTAGTGTGAATTTAATAGTAAGATTTAGCTTAAAATCTTTTGGGGTATTAAAGTTTAGTTGCTAAACAAAATTAGAAAATTACTAGTTCTCTTTGAATCAGTTTTTTAATAGCTTTTTAACTAGCTTATTTTGAGTACCTGTTTGAAAATGGTGCCCTGTGCACAGTGGGGTGGTCCAACTTGATAAGCTCACATAGAGCTTATTAGTTGCTCAAATCTTGTGATTTTTGGTTCTTTGGGTGGTCCATTTTGAAGCTTAATAGCTAGGGCTGCACCTAGCTTCTTCTTTGTCCCAACACTCAGTATAAACTGTCTCAGCTTGAGCTGAGCAGTGATCTGGTATCACTTTCACAAGCTCTTATAAAGCTCTACAGTTACCTATAGCTTTTGATCTTTGGCTCTTTGGAAAGCCAACCAAGCCATCTTGAAGTCTCAAGCTTGGTTTTTCATTTTCTAGCTCGTTTGCTAGGGCTGCAATAAGCTCTAATCTTGTCCCATTTCTGTGTTTAGCATAAGTGCTTATTTGTTTGTTATTAGCTTATTAGTGTGCTTATCTGTATTTTTTAGCTTCATTTCATTTCATCTAGCTTGTTTGCATCTTTATTGAGCTTTTGTTTCAGCTTGTGAGCTTGTTTGAGCTCATTTCACCAAAATAAGCTATTAAGCCCACTGTTTGCTCATAAGTTCACTCAAACTGCTTATTTTAAGTTTGTAAAATTTTTGTCTTTCTTAAAGTTTCATATTTTTAGTATTTAAGTAGTTTTCAAAAAGAAAAACCAGAAAAACATCAATTTAAAAATAGTGATAGCGTTTATTTAATAGGTTTTAGCTTTTTGATTTTTCTTTTTAGCTTATTATTAAGCAAATCTTGTTTTTATACTTTTCTTAGTTTTCTGTCACCTTAAGTTATTTTTAGAAAAAGTTTCATATTTTTCTCTATCTGTTTAGTATTTATTATAATTTTAAATAGTTTAAAGTATTAAATAATTAGTAATAAATAATTAAAAAGCATAAAAATTATCTTTTCAGTTCTAAAATTAGTTTTATCATATTTTAGATTTTTCCAAGTTAAAATTTCATTTTTCCAGATTTATTTTATATTTTCTAGTATTTAAGTATATTTTAAATAATAATTAATTAGTAATAATTAGATAAAAAGTGTAAAAAATATATTTTTAATTTTAAAATTAGTTTTATAATATTTTAGATTTTTCTGAATCATAATTTTATTTTTCTAACCTTATTTCATATTTTCTTCTATTTTAAAGTATTTATTAAATAGTTAAAATAGTTTTTAATTAATAATAATTAATTAAATAGTTATAAAAATAATTTTCTTTTTCTAATAATTTTTTTTTATTTTTAGGATTCCAAAAATGTCATTTTCATATTTTTAGGTCTTTTATTTTTTAAATCTCACTTTTTATTTTGTACGTATACGTAGTTTTTAAACGTACGTGTTTTAGTTTCTTTTATCTGATTGTTGTGCTTGTCAATTCTGTATTCCAAATATCATTCCAATCAATCAGTAGTGTAATATTCAATCCAAATCCTTTACTGATCACTATCCTTAGTGATCATTCTATCATCTGAATTAGTGTTTACACACCATTGAGTCTCCGTGGAACTTAACGACCCGGGAATTCATTGTATTCTCTGATCTTCATTGCATTTGTGTTTTAACTGTTTTAAGTTACTTACGGTTAGCCATTCACAAGTGGCTAGGTTGTGTGAGATAGCTTGACGGTTTAGCACAGATCAAATTTTGGCGCCGCTGCCGGGGAGGCTTTAGCGTGTTCTAAACCATTTTCAGACCCATTCTTGCACATATACCACCATTTGTAAAAAGTTTTTTTGTAAAGTTATAAGAAAATCAAAAAGTTCATTAGCACTTTTCCTAAAGTGTTAACAAACCCAAAAACAATATAAAACAACAAAACAATCGGAACGTTTTCTATCTTGTATTTTCTTTGAGGTGATTCTTAAAGAGATACGATTTGGATAAACGAGACGATCCAAAAATATTGTCCAAAAGTTTTTTAAACCCATTTGCACAAATCATTACCTACGTCTTTTCAGTGGTACTTAATATATACATAAAAATCAACCACCGCAAACCAAGGCAGTACACCTACTAACTGGGGGTGTGACCATAATAAGTTCCCGAACATCAGATTTAAAACTTGCCTTTGTGTCACTTGTGATTTGGTGTACCTTTTTCAAAGAAGCCATTTCATTTGTGATTATTGGTTAAGTTCACTTGTCGTTTTGCCTCGCATTTGTTTTGAAAATTGATTTTTATACTTAGTGCATGCGCACTCGTTCTTCCAGTTCTACAAGTCCACTTTCTGAGCTTGGAAACATTCCTCGTAGACGTAGAGGACGTTCTGCTCCTTCAGCCGTGACTGAGGAACGTCTACCACCACCACCACCTGTCGTAATGGCAGAAGATAAGCCCATGAATGAGCTTCTCCAAGCACCCATCGAGGGTTACGGAGATGCTATTGTTGTCCCAGCCATCGTGGCTGATACCTTTGAGCTCAAAACCGGGTTGCTTAATCTAGTAACCCAAAGCCAATTCTATGGTTTTGAGCGGGATGATCCTCATGCACACATTCGATGGTTTAACAAGATTGCATCTACCATCAAGTACAAGAATGTCCCACATGAAGCTATCAAGCTTCTTCTGTTCCCATTTTCTCTAGAGGGACAAGCCCGGAATTGGCTTGAGAAACAACCCCCTCGTTCTATTGAGACATGGGAAGATCTTGTCACCAAGTTTGTTAACGAGTTCTATCCTCCATCCCGAACCACAAGTCTTAAGAATGAGATAATGAAATTTTCTCAGAGATTTGATGGATCATTCGGGGAGGCATGGGATCGTTACAAAGAGTTGCTTCGCAAGTGTCCGCATCACGGTTTTACCGAGTTAATGCAGATGGATACTTTCTACAATGGTCTCAATCAGACTAATCAAGACTCTTTGAATGCCTCCGCGGGAGGTAATTTCCTGAGCAAGACTACCAAAGAGGCCTTGCAAATCATTGAGAACAAATCTCAGGTCCGCCCTTTCAGGGCAAAGACATATCAGTCTCATGCTGGACCTTCTTCTTCTTCATCTCCAGTGAGTACATCTAGCACCGATGCTAAGATTGACAAACTCACAGATATTGTTCAGGCTTTGGTTCTTGCTAACCAGAAGAAAGTGACCTTCACTCAGACACCAACACATGGTGAAGTGAAGAAGGTCGAGAGTTGTGTTACTTGTGGTGGTCCTCATGCATACTACAATTGTACTGCCACCGATGGTAGTCCATTTGAAGCCAATGCTCTAGCCGGTAGTTCACATCAAGGAGGTAATCAATACCGTCCTCAAAATGAACCACACTACCGTGCTAACACTAATCAGGCACCACCCGGTTTTAACCAGAATCATAACATGCAAAACCGGAATCAGAACCAACCTAGAATGAACCAAGGTTATCAAAACCAAGGTAATTTCTATCCTGCACCAAATAAAGGTTTCCAACATCAAGGAAACCTTAATCAAAACACTTTCAATCGAGGGAATCAATTTCATGGGAATATGAACCCTAATCAAGGGAATTTTGGCTATAATCAAAACATACGGCCTCAAATTATCCCCTCCAGCTCCTCCCGCCATTGTTCCTCCAGGACCATCATCTGATGAGTTACTGAAACAATTCATGAAATCCCAAGATGAAATGAACAGGTTGTTGGTCAGTCAGATTGCTGATCTTAAGAAGTCTTTAAATGATCAACCCTCGGGCTCAGGAAAACTTCTGAGCAACACGATCGCTAACCCGAGGGCGATGCAAAGGCGATCACAACCAGAAGTGGTGTTTCATATGATGGACCTTCTATTCCTACTACCTCTTCTTCTTCTCTCCCAAAGGTAGTAGAAAGTGAACCTCCGACACACAATGGACCTACGACTCCTATGCCTCCTCCACCAGGAGCAATGAGTCAAGTTACCAAGGATACAACGGACAAGATGCATTATTCAAGCCCACGAAGTACCGCACACGTCCTACCTTCGGTAGTCCAACCTCAAGTTGTCCAGAAACCCAAATCTAATCCAGGAGTTGTTTTTGAACCTCCTGTAGCTCCTGTTGAAAACCAGAAATCCAAATCTTCTATTCCTTACCCTTCACGTTTGAATGAGCAAAAGCTCCGCGAGAAAGCCAGTCATCAAATGGACAAATTTTTCCAAATTTTCCAAGAGTTACATTTTGACATAAGCATTGCGGATGCTATCATGCTGATGCCCAAGTTTACATCAACTCTCAAACACATGTTGAGCAATAAGGAAAAGCTGTTTGAAATGGCAAAAACTCCTCTTAACGAGAACTGCTCAGCAGTTATCCTGAAGAAGCTTCCTGAGAAACTTGGAGATCCTAGAAAATTTCTCTTACCTTGTGTATTCCCAGGAATGGTTGAATGCTTTGCCCTAGCAGATCTTGGTGCAAGCATCAATCTTATGCCTTATTCAGTATGGAAGAAACTTTCTCTTCCGGAACTCACTCCTACATGCATGACTCTCGAGCTTGCAGATCGTTCCATATCCCGTCCTCTTGGCATTGCTGAGGACGTATTTGTGAAAGTAGGAAAGTTCCATTTTCCAGCTGACTTCATGGTTGTTGATTTTGATGCCGATCATCGGGTTCCTCTCATTGTTGGTCGAGGATTCCTGAGAACGGGCCGTGCTCTCATTGATGTATTTGAGCAAGAAATCACATTACGTGTTGGTAATGAAGCTGTCACCTTTAACCTTGATCAAACTTCGAGGTACTCCGCAAATTATGATTCTGAGTCGGTTAACCGAATAGATATCATTGATGTTGCTTCTGAAGAGTATTCTCAAGAAATTCTTGGTTATTCTCATAATTCTGTGAGTGGGGATCCCACCACATCTTCTCAACCTATCATAGCCAATTCTACTCCTTCTATCACTCCATTTGAAGGAAGCGACTTCATCTTAGATGAGATTGAAGCATACTTGGCTAGTGATTCTGTTCCATGGGAAATTGATCACGCTCCAATTGACATTGAGGGGGACATACTTCTTATTGAGAAGTTGCTTAATGATGATCCATCATCAACCCCTCACCCTAGTGATTCAATCCCAGATGAGATTAATCAAAATGAGATTAATCTGGAGGGAGATATTCTTCTGAAGAAGTTGTTAAATCAGGACACTTCTCCTCCTCTCCCTCCCTTCAAGCTTCATAACAAGGAAGTCAAGTCAGTTGAGAAAACTGAAGAATTTCCTGAGGTTGAGCTTAAGGACTTACCTCCTCATCTTGAGTATGCATTTCTTGAAGGTGATGATAAATTACCAGTCATTATTGCTCGAGATTTGAGTAAAGATGAAAAAGCTGCTCTCATAAAAATCTTGAAGTCACACAAGTAAGCAATTGCTTGGAAACTCTCCGACATTAAGGGTATCAACCCTGAATTCTGTACTCATAAAATCTTGATGGAGGATGACTTCAAACCAGTAGTTCAACATCAAAGAAGAGTAAATCCAAAAATCCATGATGTTATCAAACAGGAGGTTATCAAACTTCTTGATGCAGGATTGATTTACCCGATCTCGGATAGTCCTTGGGTTAGCCCAATTCATTGTGTTCCTAAAAAGGGTGGCATAACTGTTATCACAAATGAAGATAACGAGTTAATTCCCACTCGATTGGTGATGGGATGGCGTGTGTGTATTGACTATCGTAAGTTGAATGACGCCACCCGTAAAGACCATTTTCCTCTACCCTTCATGGACCAAATGCTTGAGAGATTAG
The DNA here is from genome assembly GCA_019973895.1 of Chrysanthemum seticuspe. Taxonomy (NCBI): domain Eukaryota; kingdom Viridiplantae; phylum Streptophyta; class Magnoliopsida; order Asterales; family Asteraceae; genus Chrysanthemum; species Chrysanthemum seticuspe. Next base: position 50,390,145 of record BPTQ01000002.1, read on the forward strand.
CAGGGAATGAATACTATTGTTTCCTTGATGGTTTCTCGGGTTATTTTCAGATTCCCATTGATCCACAAGATCAAGAGAAAACCACATTCACCTGCCCATACGGAACTTTTGCCTACAAACGTATGCCTTTTGGCTTATGTAATGCTCCTGGCACGTTCCAACGATGTATGATGGCCATTTTCCACGACATGATTGGGGAAACAATGGAGGTGTTTATGGATGACTTCTCGGTCATTGGGGATTCGTTTCAAACATGTCTCTCCCATTTAGATAAAATTCTCAAACGGTGTGAAGACACCAATCTTTGTCTAAACTGGGAGAAAAGCCACTTTATGGTCAAAGAAGGCATAGTCCTTGGCCATAAAATTTCAAAAAACGGGATTGAGGTAGATAGAGCAAAAGTAGATGTTATTGCTAAATTACCTCATCCTACTACCGTCAAAGGTATTAGGTGTTTTCTAGGTCATGCCGGTTTCTATCGCAGATTCATACAAGATTTTTCTAAAATCGCCCGGCCCATGACCCATCTTCTTGAAAAGGATGCTCCTTTTTATCTTCTCACCCGAGTGCATAGAAGCTTTTGAAACATTGAAGAAAAGGCTTACTGAAGCACCCATTCTCGTTGCTCCCGACTGGGATTTACCCTTTGAGCTCATGTGCGATGCAAGTGATTTTGCTATCGGTGCAGTCTTAGGGCAACGTAGAAACAAGCATTTTCAGCCTATCCACTACGCGAGCAAAACTATGACTGAAGCTCAAACTTATTACACCACCACAGAAAAAGAGCTATTAGCCGTGGTGTATGCATTTGAGAAGTTTCGGCCGTACTTAATCTTGACCAAATGCGTGGTGTATACGGATCACTCGGCTTTCAAATATCTCTTTGCAAAACAAGATGCAAAGCCGAGATTGCTCCGTTGGATTCTCCTCCTCCAGGAATTTGATATCATTATACGTGATAAAAAAGGAGCTGAGAATCTAGCTGTTGATCATCTGTCCAGATTAGAAACCCTCACCAAGATGTTTTCGAGAAAAAGGAAATAAATGAAACATTTCCTCTCGAGACACTCAATGCGGTTTCTTTTCGTGGAAATTCTACCACCCCATGGTTTGCTGACTTCGCAAATTACCATGCGGGTAACTTCATTGTGAAAGGGATGTCGACCCAACAGAAGAACAAATTCTTCAAAGATGTTAAACATTATTTCTGGGACGACCCTTTCTTATTCAAAATTTGTGCGGATCAAGTCATCAAACGGTGTGTTTATGGACAAGAAGCTCTTGACATTCTCACAGCTTGCCATGCTGGACCCACCGGGGGCCATCATAGTCCAAACTACACCGCCAAAAAGGTGTTTGATTCTGGGTTTTATTGGCCCACAATCTATAAGGATGCCCACGATTTTGTCAAAGCCTGTGACGCCTTTCAACGTTACGGAAATATATCTCAAAGAAATGAAATGCCGCAAAATGCCATTCAAGTTTGTGAGATATTTGACATATGGGGTATTGACTTTATGGGGCCATTTCCTTCGTCTCGTGGAAACAAATACATACTCGTGGCTGTTGACTATTTGTCAAAATGGGTTGAAGCGAAAGCTTTACCCACCAATGATGCCCGAGTTGTTGTGAAGTTTTTAAAATCTCTTTTTGCCAGGTTTGGAACTCCGAGAGCGATAATCAGTGATCGTGGTACACATTTCTGCAACGATCAATTTGATCGTGTCATGCAAAAGTATGGTGTTACCCACCATCTCTCTACTGCATACCACCCCCAAACAAGTGGGCAGGTGGAAGTTTCCAACCGTGGTATAAAAAGAATTCTTGAAAGGACAGTAGGCGAAAATCGTGCATCCTGGTCGGATAAACTAGATGACGCACTCTGGGCCTTCCGTAAAGCTTACAAAACACCCATTGGGTGTACTCCATACAAGCTTGTGTACGGAAAGGCATGTCATCTTCCGATTGAGCTTGAGGACAAGGGATACTGGGCCTTAAAACATGCAAATTTCGATATTCAGACAGCTGGTGATCACAGAAAAGTTCAAATGAATGAATTAAATGAACTCCGTAATCAAGCTTACGAGAACTCTTTGATCTATAAGCAAAAGACAAAGAAGATTCATGACTCAAAAATCAAGAACCGCATTTTCAACATTGGTGATCGAGTCCTTCTTTTCAATTCAAGATTGAAGATATTCTCGGGAAAGCTCAAGTCCCGTTGGTCTGGTCCATTCACCATTGCTAAGGTTTATCCTTATGGAACCATTGAGTTATCTCAACCCGATGGTCCTAATTTTAAAGTGAATGGTCATCGAGTGAAGCATTATTTTGGAGAGGACATTCCCCCTGTGTTTGTCCCGGATCTACAAACTTTCCCCATGAACCAATGAATGCGGGGATCGAGTCAAGCTAATGACTCGGTAATCAAAAACATTAGCACACACTATATGGGTTTTCACCCATATTTCTGTCTTCTTACCCCTTTCTACCACCCTAGTGTGGGGGAGTTGCCCCACACTGTTGTATATAAAATCTTTTCATAAAAAAAAATAATAAACAAAAAAAAAAAAAAAAAAAAAAATCTCTTTCATAATAATGGCCGTAGTATTTCCCTTTTACGTTCTTTGTTTCGGCATAACCGCCGGTACTTTGAATATTGAGGGCAATATTCATTTCTAAGTGTGGGGGGGAATTCTCACGAATTTTATCATGAAATTATCCACCCAATTCCCCCGTTTTTGGCCAAAAATTTTTTTTGGAGTAAGTGTTTTTCACTTACTCAGATTGGTTATTAGTCCGCCATGTCTAATAGACAAAAGGATTGGCTAATCCAGGAGCAAACGGCTCTAGGTAAAGATTTCTCAAATCCGTTTATGGCTTGCAATTTGCCCAAATTGTATGGTGTTCAACTCACCATATCCTAAAAAGTGAAGAGTTGGCTAGCCCACAAGTTTATGGCTTGTGGTAAAGGCAGTGGAAAAGCCATATTTGGTAATCAGCTCACCAAATATAATTTTGATAATTTATCTAAGAGTTGGCTAGTCTAGAGCAAACGGCTTCTGGTAAAGACAAATCAAATCCGTTTACAGCTTATGATTTGCTCAAAATCATTTGGTTATCATTGTACCAAGGTTCTTACTTGAATCAAAACAATTGGCTACTCCAGAAGTGATGGCTTTTGGTAAAGAGTTTTTAAAATCCATTAAAGATCTAAATCATTGCTAGGGACTAGCAATATCTTAGTGTGGGGGATTGATGAGTGTCTAAATACTCATCATTTTTTGTACAATCTAAACTGCAAAATCATCTGAAAACACTCAAAAATGCATCAAAATAATGAAAATATCACAAATCAGTGTTTTATGTGTTTTAAATGCAAAAAGATCAAAATCAGATGAAAAATGTATCAAGTTTGCAAAATTGGCAGTTTTAGTCCCCCAAGTTTTAAAAGTTGTCAAATCTAGTCCCTGCAATTCAAAAATGTGAAGTTTTGTCATTCAAGGTCCCTGAAATATTCTAAGTTTTTAAAATTGGTCCTTGAATGATTCTTTGGTCAAATGGCAGAAAAGGTCCCTAAAGTTTGAAAATTTGCAAAATTAGTCCTTGGATATTTTAAAATGGAATTTTATGCAAAAAGGGTCCTTGTTCTATCAAAGTTTGTCAAGATTGGTCCTTGTGATAAGTTTGGAAAAGTGTCATGTTCAGTCCCTCAAGTTTGGAGAATTTGCAAAATTGGTCCTTGTGTTAACATATACCAATCCGGACACCTTTGTAATATATCAAGCCCAAATCCAATCCAACAGCAGCTGGCCCAAACATTAGCCCAATCCCAGCTTGACCCTTGAGCCAGGCCAATTCCATTTTGGCCCCTGCCAATACCAATTGTGACCCCCCCTTGTATTATTAAAACCACGGGTCAACAAAGTCAAACCCACCCTTACTGTGCTTCTCCCTCTCCTTCGCGCCTAAACCAGAAACCATGGTGGTTTCCATAATTTTCTCCATCCACCCTCCTTACCTTGTCCCCTCCACCTCCACTAACACCAAAAATCTTTAATTGACTCAAACCAACCCCATTAATATCAAAACCTGCTCATGAAGAAATTGGCGCCAAAAATCCACTTGGATGGTTATGATGTTTCTGAGAGATCCAATGGCTCAGATTGAGTGGGAAAGATTCAGAGGTCAAGAAGGAGTCATAAAATTCTATAAAGAGGAGCTGAGATGCATTGTATGAACATCTCTAGTGTAATTTTAGCTTTTAATAGTCGTTTTTATCATTTTAAGATTTTCAGTGTAATTTAAGCTTTCCTAGCTCTTTGTTTAAGTTATTTCAAGTATTTGTGAACTATTTTCAGTTTCAATATCAAGTTTTAAGTTGAAATTTCAGTTTATGCAAATTCATCTTCAAAAATCTCATGTGAATCAATTGTTGTTATAAGGTGTTTTCTTGGACTGAATAAGTCACATAAGCTCCTCAGAAAGCTTAGTCAAGCTTTTAGAAACATTAAAAATCAGTTTAGTAGCAAAAATAAAAAATCACCAAAAATACAAATTAAATAGCTGAAAAATCAAAAATCCCATGGAAGTGATGTACACAGCTGGAGCAGGGTAGATTTTGGATGGCCTTGGGTTAGAAGCTTAGTGGTAAGCTAATAGGGGTGTTAATTGGTCCTTGTTCTCAGTTTTGAGCTTGGAAGCTTTTGTAAGCCTTTTTGTTCATTTTTGCATTTCACTGTTGTAGTTGTTCATTAGCTTAAATTTATGTTTCTTAGTGATCATTAGTTATAGTTAAGTGAAATTAATCATTAATATCAGTTGGTTGTTCTTTTAGATTTGTAGTTTATAAAAATCTCACTTTGACAGTTTTAATAGCATAACTTTAATCTCTTTGTTGTATGTTGTTATTGTTGTTGTTTAATGTTCATTTAGTCTCATTACATGATATTACAAAGTTTGGAATCAGTTTCATGGTTTAAATTTGTGATTTGCTTTGAAAAATCATCAAAACAGTCATATAAAGGGTGTTTGGATTTGCTTGTTTAACTGTAACAAGACTTGTTTGTGTTGATGTTTATTGTGGTTCTGTGTCTCATTGGTCAATAATGTCACACCCCCAATTTACCTGTTTTGCAGCGGAATGGAATTCCTGGGGATTGACTGTCATAGCACCACATCACAGTTATATTGAACGACCTAAAGTGTCGTTTTAAAAACACATCGTTGGATATTTCATAAAAACATTCAGAGTACAACATCGGTCCCAAAAGGTTTACAAAGTTTGCGAAAATACAAATATGTTACAAATCCAAACGATGTTTTTGAAATAAAGTGCCATAATGTACATAATGTAAGTCGACGCCGCGACTCAAAATGTGGTCCCTAAACCATGTCATGATGATAATGCCTCAGTTACCTGAAAATACATTGCTAAAACGGTCAACAATAATGTTGGTGAGAAATCATAGGTTTATGTAAATGTTTTATACGACTACACAAGTATAGATCAGGCATGACAATCAAGTCATGTAAAAATAATGTTACAATTGCTCTAAGCCCATGACCCCGAAACTAGACTCTTCAATAATGTATGCCCCTGCAGAGTGTTTGCCAGACAACTCCGTAATGTTATTAAATGAAATGCATCCGTTTGCCTGGTTGGGATTCACCAACCCGGATGGAGGCGTCACCCTCGATAGATCTATCCACTCATCCTCGCTTCAAAGATTAACGGTTCATGTTCAGGTAATGGGGACTTTCAAATTGGCAAATGCGGTAACTTAAGCAATGTAAATGAATTTAACATACTTGGTATCGTACAAAAAAATGTAGTGCAATGTATTCTCCCCCGTGGGTTTGAAATTAATTGAAAGCATGTAAAACGGGGCTATGAAAACTCACTTGGATAACTGGAATGATGGCAAAAGTGAGTACACTGAGGTATAATGTGATGCGTTAACCGGTACCTATTACGAATGATATGATATGTCATGAGTTGCAATGTAATGTTATGCATGCACTTCATATGTTATTTATACCATTTGCGAGTTTGAAAATATTACTCATCGTCGAAAAATACTCTTTTGATGTCTTGACCCTTCAAAAATGACTTTACATGTTTTTACGTCAAAATGTCATCCTACAATGGTTTTATAATGATTTTTGGTGAAATTATCACTTTTCGTCGTAAACCAATGTCGGCGGAAATATCATGAAATTAACAAAAATGACTCCAGAAAACTAGTCGTAAAATGGTGTACGTCGATCGTTAGAGAACGAACTCGACGGTTTTAGAAAGTTTGTATCGATATCTAGAAGTTTCAGTTCAGGAGTTTTCGTCCAAAAGGTCTCGAACATAAAGATATTAAGGGTTAAAGATGGTGGTTTTGGCTAATTGTTGCGCAAAAAGTGAGTTTCGGCCAAGTTTGAACATCCGTAATTAATTTACTATAACTCCGCTTTACAAACAGCTTGTTGTTTTGAAAAATATGGCCGGTGAACTTGATTTTACTAGAAGACATTTCGTTCCAAAAAGTTTCACAACCTCGTTAAAAACAGCCCTCAACAGGGACGTTACAGCTACTAAAATACTTGTATCGTAGAAATAATATAGTTTTTCAGAAAATAATAGTTACGGCAAGTTTATGAAAACGTGCATATCTTTGTCATTTCAAATCCGTTTTCTACGTTTTATACGTCCTTAGCTTCGTATCGAAGTAAACTAATATATTTTTGATAAGTCGAAATAATTTGTAAAGCTTAAGGCTCGTTTTTGACGCGAACAATGTAAAAACAGTTTGCTGAAATTTCTGAAAATAATATATTTCGTCGTCAAACTTTAAAAATCCATAACTTCTTCGTTATAAGTCCGTTTTATTCCGTTCAAGCGGCCACGGATTCGTTTTAAAGTATATTTTCTAAATATCAAGGCCAAAGTTTCGTACCAACTGTCGGTTTTTCCAGAAAATCGAAACAAAGACAGAACCTATTTTATACGTATCAAAAATAGTTTTTCTCGGACAAAACCTATTCTAATCCCTTCAAATCAACTCCAAAGCTAATCTAATCCTACCATACACCTTCTTAGGGTGTCATGGGTTCCTAATCACCATCAAGACCAACCAATACCAAGGGGATAATTATAGGATGACCATATGTATATATATACTCTAAAATCATGAAAAATGGTATAAATCACATATGTCTTGCATGTTGCTCCAAAAATGAAAAGATGAATATGAAATGATAAGAAAACATGAAAATGAAAGAAACATGCTTACAAGTGAATATGATGAGGTGCTAGTAACAAGGTTAAGCCTAAACACTCTTGGTTTTTATTTCAAAACCTTATAAAGAGTATTAACTAGATTGTTTATACACTTGAACTTGAAAATCTTTGATCCCTTTGTAGCTCTATATGATGACCGGTTTTATGGAGTACAAAAGAAGAGAGAAAATGTTTTAACACTTGGTAAAATTATTGAAGTGAAATGAGAAAATGAAGTGTAGTAAGACTTTAAGTAAATGCATGAATTATTATCAATCAAGCCACCATACATCAATTAATGCAAACCCTTCCCCCTTGGTCGGCCAAGGGGGGGGGGGGGAATGTAGATATTTTGTATTTTTTTTTTTTTAAAACTTTACTTGTATAAACTTTGTAAATAAAAGTGTAAGTAAAAGGTTGTGTAGGAAAAATGTATAAGTGAAGGTAATTGGAAATTTTTGGTACAAGTAAGTTTTTAATAGGTCAAAATAGAATGTAATGAGATAATAAAAATTGTAAAAATACATTCCTTGTGAAATTTGAGTGATAACATAATTATCGTATAATTTTTAAGAAAAACAACGTAATAATTTAACTTTAACGATTTATGTACCAAATAAATTTGAAACACTAGGAAAACTAAAAATATAGTTTTTATAAACTAATGTAAGTATAAAAATATGTCGGGATCATTTTTGAAAGTAACGGGTTAAATATTCAAAATAATAACTCACGCGATAACGTTTATTAAATATAAAAATTACGCGTATAAAGTGAAATGAAATGTCATGAATAAACTAATATGATGCAAATGATGTCAATGAAATGTAGACTAATCTTAGTCCATATGAAATGTACGTGATGTTATGATCATGAATTCGCCGCTAAACCTTTAAGGTTACGCGAATTTGGAACAAGTAAACCAAGTTTACTATAAATGTTGAAATTGTAAGGCATGAATTGTGTCGAGAAATGACCTGAAAGTACGGGTTGTCACATTCGCTCATCTAAAAAGGAATTCAGTCCCTGAATTCAATCGTTGTTAGGTCTAACGGTGTCGGTGAAAAGATGAGGATACTTGCGTCGCATCTGGTCTTCCCGTTCCCAAGTAAACTCAGGACCTCTACGAGAATTCCAACGAACTTTCACAATAGGAATACGACTCTGTTTCAACTGCTTGACCTCGCGGTCCATGATTTCTACAGGTTCTTCCACAAAATTGAGTTTGTCGTCAAGCTGAACTTCGTCCAATGGAATAACGAGCGATTCGTCCGAAAGACACTTCTTCAAGTTTGAAACGTGAAACGTGTTGTGCACATGACTGAGTTCTGACGGAAGATCAAGTCGATAAGCTACGGGACCAACTCTGCTCAAAATCTTGAATGGTCCAATGTATCTCGGGTTTAATTTCCCGCGCTTTCCAAATCGTACCACGCCCTTCCAAGGTGATACTTTCAACATAACTTTGTCGCCCACTTGAAATTCCAATTCCTTGCGTCTTACATCCGCATAACTTTTCTTTCGACTCCTGGCAGTTCTGAGTCGATCTCGAATTTGAACAATCTTTTCCGTGGTTTCCCGTACCATTTCTGGACCAGTAAGTTGTGCGTCTCCTACCTCGGCCCAACAAACAGGTGATCGGCACTTTCGACCATAGAGTGCCTCAAATGGTGCCATCTTGATACTGGTGTGATAACTATTGTTGTACGAGAATTCTATCAATGGCAAATGGTTAGCCCAACCATTTCCAAAATCAATAACACATGCCCTCAGCATATCTTCTAATGTTTGAATAGTCCTTTCACTTTGACCGTCAGTTTGTGGGTGATATGCTGTGCTCATCTCTAATCTGGTTCCAAATGAATCTTGCAATGAATTCCAGAAGTTTGAAGTGAATCGACTATCTCTGTCGGAAATGATAGAAATTGGTGCTCCGTGCCTCGAGACTATTTCCTTGACATAAAGTCTAGTGAGTTGCTCCATGGAATAAGTCTCTCTAATCGGTATGAAATGGGCTGACTTGGTAAGGCGATCAACAATTACCCAAATAGCGTCGTAACCTCCCGATGTCTTAGGAAGTTTCGTAACAAAGTCCATAGTAATGCGTTCCCATTTCCATTGAGGAATTTCCGGTTGTTGGAGTAAACCTGAAGGCTTCTGATATTCGACTTTTACCTTAGAGCAGGTAAGGCATTTGCTAACGTACGTGGCAATTTCCGCTTTCATGTTCGGCCACCAATAAAGCTTCTTAAGATCTTGGTACATCTTATCCGATCCTGGGTGAATAGAATACTTTGACTTATGCGACTCATGCACAATCAATTCTCGTATTCCGCCATACAATGGAACCCACATTCTATCCTTGAAACATAATACTCCATCTGCTCTTTTTATAAAACCATTTGCGCTTTCGGGCATACCATAAAGCTTTTCACTTGGTCGATTTTCCTCCTTAAGTGCTTCGATCTGTGCTTCGTGGATTTTTGATGGTAAAGGAGAAATAATCGTCATTCCCAATGATCGAACTCTTAAAGGTTTAGGCCTCTCTTTCCGACTAAGAGCATCAGCCACAACATTGGCTTTTCCTGGGTGATACTTGATTTCACAATCATAGTCGCTGAGTAACTCCAACCAACGACGTTGCCTCATATTAAGCTCCTTTTGATCAAGAATATATTGCAAACTCTTGTGATCAGTAAACACTGTGCACTTTGTACCATAGAGGTAGTGTCTCCAAATCTTGAGCGCAAAAACTACGGCTCCTAACTCGAGATCATGAGTGGTGTAGTTCTTCTCATGAACCTTAAGTTGTCGAGAAGCATACGCTATCACCTTCTCGTTTTGCATTAAAACAGCCCCAAGTCCTTTATGCGAAGCGTCGCAATATACAACAAAGTTCTCAATGCCTTCGGGTAGTGCCAAAATTGGCGCACTGCAAAGCTTTTGCTTCAACAACTGAAAAGCAACTTCTTGTTTCTTTCCCCACTCGTACTTCTTGTTTTTCTGTGTCAACTTGGTCAAAGGTCTAGCTATCTTCGAAAAACCTTCGATGAACCTTCGGTAATACCCGGCTAGTCCTAGAAATTGTCGAATTTCTGTAGGATTCGTTGGAGTAGCCCAATCTTTCACGGCTTCAATCTTTGCGGGATCAACTTGTAGTCCATGACTATCAATGACATGACCAAGAAATTGCACTTTGTGATTCCAAAAATCACACTTCAAAAATTTGGCATACAACTTCTCATTCTTGAGTAGCCTTAAAATCGTCCTTAAATGCTCTTCATGCTCTTCTTTGCTCTTGGAGTAGATCAAGATGTCGTCAATGAACACTATCACAAACTTGTCCAAATACGGTTTACATACTCTATTCATGAGATCCATGAATACCGCAGGTGCATTAGTCAATCCAAACGGCATCACTTGAAACTCGTAATGACCGTAACGTGTTCTAAACGCTGTTTTCGGAATATCCTCTTCCCGAACTCGAAGCTGATGATAACCCGACCGGAGATCAATCTTGGAATAAATACTAGAACCTTGTAACTGATCGAACAAGTCATCAATTCTGGGGAGTGGGTAACGATTCTTCACCGTTAACTTGTTCAATTCTCGATAATCTATGCACATTCGGAAGGATCCATCTTTCTTCTTCACAAACAAGACCGGTGCTCCCCAAGGCGAGGAACTCGGCCTAATGAATCCTTTGTCTAGAAGTTCTTGCAATTGATTAGACAACTCTTGCATTTCGGATGGTGCTAGACGGTACGGTGCTCGCGCAATCGGTGCAGCTCCGGGCACTAAGTCAATATGAAACTCTACTTGACGTGCCGGTGGAAGTCCCGGTAAATCCTCGGGAAATACTTCAGAAAATTCACGGACAATTGGAACATCTTCAAGTCGCTTCTCCTCCGACTTTTTCTCGGTTACATGGGCTAAGAAAGCAAGACAACCTTTCTTTATGTACTTCTCCGTTTTGATGCTCGATATGATACTAATTCTAGTTCCACTTCGTTCCCCACGAATAATCAAAGTTTCGCCGTTGTAGGGAAGATGAACAACTTTCTCATCACAAATGATCTTGGCGCGATGCTTAGATAACCAATCCATGCCGATGACGACGTCAAAACTACCAAGCTCTACGGGCATGAGGTCTATGTTGAAGGGATGATTAAGAAAATTGAATGTGCAACCGCGGACAATGGTGTTGGTGCTAACTACGCTACCATTAGCTAATTCGACGTTGAATGATATGTCTAATGTGGTTGGTTTAATGTTGAGCAAAGGTGCAAATGCAGTGGACACAAAACTTTTATCGGCACCCGAATCAAATAAAACTGAAGCATAACGATTATTGAGAAGGAACGTACCCGTGATGACATTCGGGTCCTCCCTATCTTCTCCGCCTCCAATGACATAAACCCTTCCTTGTGCCAAACCTCCTTGATTCGGATTTGCTTGATTCTTTCCCTTCTTACAATCCTTCTTGTAGTGTCCAGGTTCCCCGCAACCAAAACATGTAACTTGTGGTGCCTTGCAATCCCTAGTACGGTGACCAACTTTCTTGCAATTCTCACATGGATCAGGACATCGACCTGGATTGTGATGACTCAAACACCTATTACACTTCGGCAAAACCCCTGAATACCCTTTTCCTTCCTTTTGACCCGCAACATAAGCCTTAGCAACCTCTTGCCTCTTGGGTGGTTGTTGAGTAGCATTTCTACCCCTAGTGTTGTCCCACTTCCGTTTGTTGTTGTTGCTATTGTTGTTGTTGTAGTTGGCTCGGTTGTTGTTGTAGTTGAAACGATTGTTGGGGTTGTTGTTGTTGTTTCGGTTGGTGGTGGTGTACTTACCTCTCTTCACCACTTGTGCCATCAACTTCTGAGTCACTCGAATAGTTTCCTCAATTGTTTGTGGATCAAATGAAGTCACATCTCCTTGAATAACTTCGGGAAGTCCCCCGATAAAAGCCTCTAGCAACTTCTCGTTATCCGGTACCATAGATGGGCATAATGCTGCCAATTCCTGGAATCTCCGAATGTAAGTGTCAATATCATACCCAATGGTTACTAGTTCATAGAACTCCGTCTCCAACTTTTTCACTTCTGTTCGAGGACAAAACTTCTTAGTCACCAAACCTTTAAATTCCTCCCAAGTAAGCTTGAAAGCATTCTCCATCCCAATCGGTTGAGCATATGAATTCCACCAAGACAATGCTCCATCGAGTAATGTGCTTGTAGCAAATTTGACCTTACTGTCATCCGGACAGTTACAAAGCAAAAATACCGATTCCAACTTTTCAAACCATCGAACCATGGCTGTGGCTCCCTCGGTACCTCAAAACTTAGTGGGATCTCCACTTTTGAAATCCTTGTAAGAACAGTTCTTAACCCCAGATCCTCCTGCATTACCAGTAGCAGCAGCAAGCCTAGCGGCTTCAGCAGCAGCAGCCACTGTTTCCCTTTCGACTCTTAGTGCATTAGCAATGCTATCATTCACCAACTGTTGAATTGCTGCTTGGGTCATTTCCGGTGTGGCTTTCTTAGGCGCCATAACTCTTCAAAATCACAAGATGAAACAATCATGAGAACTCGTAAGTAGAAACAACCATCATACAAATATATCCACAACCACAACATGCATAAAGATAAATGGAATCACAACGGAACAATAACGAAATATCACAAATATAATCACAACACACGTGGATAATATACATGAAAATTTCGGCCTACATGGACCGATATCATAGATAATAACAACCATTCCTACATAGTAGAGTCAATACTTGATACATTTGTTTGTACAACAACCAAAATACAACAAGTTCTTTAAACTACGTCACACACCTTGTGACTAGGATAATAATGGTCAAAACTATACATGACAAAAGTCTACATAAGGCACCTCATGGTGCTCCGCCGGCCCTATCCTGAAGATCGCGAACCTGAGTCATCAAACTATCCACCAAACTCCTCAACTCATCAACCTGAACCTGCAAAGTAACAATACTCTCACGAGCTAAAGATAACTCCTGTGCCTGACTCTGTAACTCATCTCGTGCCATATCGGCTCTGTCAAACAACTCGGGCATCTCCTGCCTCAACTCCGCGATATGCTCTCTATCCTCTATCTGTCTATGCTGAATACTCTGATGAGATAAGTCAATACAAACCCTGCCTAACACTAAACCCTCGACCTCCTCCGCAATGGGCTCAATCCTATCTACCGACAGTTCCTCCAACTGTCGCGACAAACTATCAATCTGGATCTGCTGAGCATCAATACGGGCTCCTAATACCTCGGTAGAAGGCTGTCGAGCAGCTGCAGCCTTGGAGCTCTCTCCTAACTCGAACCTAACGGGTGGCTCGGGCTCAGTAGATGCTGGTGTCGGGATATCAAAACGAGCACGCTTCTTGAGCGGCAAGTCTGATGCAGGTAAAGGATCTCTAAGAAAATACGATGATGATGGTGGTGATGATGGTGCTAGCAGTGGTGATGGTAGGTGTAACGGATCGTGAACTGGGCTAACGTGAGGAGTGGGTGCGACTTCGCCCTCCTCGAAGGGTTCGGTCTCAGTGTCAGTCATGATAGGTGGAAAGACTGGAGTAGATCCAATGGAAGATACAATCTCAGTGGAGTGTGATGAAACATCATCCATGATAGGGTTAGCTGGGACATCATCCGAGCTAGAGTCCGATGATATGGTGATGGGATGTGAATCTGAAGACATGTCTGTGACAACCGATGTGAAATAAAAGTAAATAATCTCGAAAAAAATGTAAGTGAATCCGCATGATAAAAATGAATATGCACTATGATGAAATGATGAGATGCTATGATAATGTAGCTATAGTCTAGGGTCAATGATGCAACCTAGTTCTCTATAACTGTAGCTCTGGAACCAATCTGGCACACCCCCAATTTACCTGTTTTGCAGCGGAATGGAATTCCTGGGGATTGACTGTCATAGCACCACATCACAGTTATATTGAACGACCTAAAGTGTCGTTTTAAAAACACATCGTTGGATATTTCATAAAAACATTCAGAGTACAACATCGGTCCCAAAAGGTTTACAAAGTTTGCGAAAATACAAATATGTTACAAATCCAAACGATGTTTTTGAAATAAAGTGCCATAATGTACATAATGTAAGTCGACGCCGCGACTCAAAATGTGGTCCCTAAACCATGTCATGATGATAATGCCTCAGTTACCTGAAAATACATTGCTAAAACGGTCAACAATAATGTTGGTGAGAAATCATAGGTTTATGTAAATGTTTTATACGACTACACAAGTATAGATCAGGCATGACAATCAAGTCATGTAAAAATAATGTTACAATTGCTCTAAGCCCATGACCCCGAAACTAGACTGTTCAATAATGTATGCCCCTGCAGAGTGTTTGCCAGACAACTCCGTAATGTTATTAAATGAAATGCATCCGTTTGCCTGGTTGGGATTCACCAACCCGGATGGAGGCGTCACCCTCGATAGATCTATCCACTCATCCTCGCTTCAAAGATTAACGATTCATGTTCAGGTAATGGGGACTTTCAAATTGGCAAATGCGGTAACTTAAGCAATGTAAATGAATTTAACATACTTGGTATCGTACAAAAAAATGTAGTGCAATGTATTCTCCCCCGTGGGTTTGAAATTAATTGAAAGCATGTAAAACGGGGCTATGAAAACTCACTTGGATAACTGGAATGATGGCAAAAGTGAGTACACTGAGGTATAATGTGATGCGTTAACCGGGACCTATTACGAATGATATGATATGTCATGAGTTGCAATGTAATGTTATGCATGCACTTCATATGTTATTTATACCATTTGCGAGTTTGAAAATATTACTCATCGTCGAAAAATACTCTTTTGACGTCTTGACCCTTCAAAAATGACTTTACATGTTTTTACGTCAAAATGTCATCCTACAATGGTTTTATAATGATTTTTGGTGAAATTATCACTTTTCGTCGTAAACCAATGTCGGCGGAAATATCATGAAATTAACAAAAATGACTCCAGAAAACTAGTCGTAAAATGGTGTACGTCGATTGTTAGAGAACGAACTCGACGGTTTTAGAAAGTTTGTATCGATATCTAGAAGTTTCAGTTCAGGAGTTTTCGTCCAAAAGGTCTCGAACATAAAGATATTAAGGGTTAAAGATGGTGGTTTTGGCTAATTGTTGCGCAAAAAGTGAGTTTCGGCCAAGTTTGAACATCCGTAATTAATTTACTATAACTCCGCTTTACAAACAGCTTGTTGTTTTGAAAAATATGGCCGGTGAACTTGATTTTACTAGAAGACATTTCGTTCCAAAAAGTTTCACAACCTCGTTAAAAACAGCCCTCAACAGGGACGTTACAGCTACTAAAATACTTGTATCGTAGAAATAATATAGTTTTTCAGAAAATAATAGTTACGGCAAGTTTATGAAAACGTGCATATCTTTGTCATTTCAAATCCGTTTTCTACGTTTTATACGTCCTTAGCTTCGTATCGAAGTAAACTAATATATTTTTGATAAGTCGAAATAATTTGTAAAGCTTAAGGCTCGTTTTTGACGCGAACAATGTAAAAACAGTTTGCTGAAATTTCTGAAAATAATATATTTCGTCATCAAACTTTAAAAATCCATAACTTCTTCGTTATAAGTCCGTTTTATTCCGTTCAAGCGGCCACGGATTCGTTTTAAAGTATATTTTCTAAATATCAAGGCCAAAGTTTCGTACCAACTGTCGGTTTTTCCAGAAAATCGAAACAAAGACAGAACCTATTTTATACGTATCAAAAATAGTTTTTCTCGGACAAAACCTATTCTAATCCCTTCAAATCAACTCCAAAGCTAATCTAATGTGACAACCCGTACTTTCAGGTCATTTCTTGACACAATTTATGCCTCATTATTTCAACATTTATTGTAAACTTGGTTTACTTGTTCCAAATTCGCGTAACCTTTATGGTTTAGCGGCGAATTCATGATCATAACATCACGTACATTTCATATGGACTAAGATTAGTCTACATTTCATTGACATCATTTGCATCATGATAATTCATTCATGACATTTTATTTCACATTCATCGCGTAATTTTTTATATTCAATAAACGTTATCGCGTGAGTTATTATTTTTAATATTTAATCCGTTACTTTCAAAAATGATCCCGATGTATTTTTAAACTTACATTTAGTTCATAAAAACTATATTTTTAGTTTTCCTAGTGTTTCAAATTTATTTGGTACATAAATCGTTAAAGTTTAAATATTACGTCGTTTTTCTTAAAAATTATACGATAATTATTTTATCACTCAATTTTTACAAGGAATGTATTTTTATAATTTTTATTATCTCATTACATTCTATCTTGACCTATTAAAAACTTACTTGTACCAAAAATTTCCATTTACCTTTACTTGTACATTATCTACACAATTACTTACACTTTTGTCAAATTTTATACAAATTATATATACAAGTAAAGTTTATAAAAAAAAAAAAAGATATCTTGGAGAACATGATCCATAAAATCCGGCCCTTAGGGGTTGCCATTAATATTTGGTGAAAAAAATCTTTCCTTGATTGTATATATCAACACTTCAAAGACTTTTACTCATTCATTTCATTCAATAATTCTACAAGTTATTAAAAGTCTTCTCCTTCCTCTCTCTCAACACCAAGAACCGGTTCTCATCAAGGTTTTTCAAAGGGATCATCCAAACTTTTCAAGTTCAAGTTCATATCAATCTAGATATCACTCTTTATTAGGTTTTGAAATAAAAACCAAGAGTGTTTAGGATTTACCTTGTTACTAGCACCTCATCATATTCATTTGTAAGCTTGTTTCTTTCATTTTCATGTTTCCTTTTTCATTTCATATTCATCTTTTCATTTTTGGAGAAAGTATGCATGATATGTGATTTATACCATTTTTTCATGATTTATGGAGTTATATATATACATATTGGTCATCCTATAATTATCCCCATGGTATTCTTTGGTTTTGATGGTGATTAGGAACCCATGACACCCTAAGAAGGTGTATGGTAGGATTAGATTAGCTTTGGAGTTGATTTGAAGGGATTAGAATAGGTTTTGTCCGAGGAAAAACCATTTTCGATAACTATAATTTATGTTCTGTCCTTATTTCGAATTTCTGGAAAAACCGACAGTTGGTACTAAACTTTGGCCTTGATATTTAGAAAATATACTTTAAAACGAATCCGTGGCCGCTTGAACGGATAAAAACGGACTTATAACGAAGAAGTTATGGATTTTACAAGTTTGACGACGAAATATATTATTTTCAGAATTTTCAGCAAACTGTTTTTACTTTGTTCGGGTCAAAAACGAGCCTTAAGCTTCACAAATTATTTCGACTTATCAAAAATATATTAGTTTACTTCGATACGAAGCTAAGGACGTATTATACGTAGAAAACGGATTTGAAACGACAAAGATATGCACGTTTTCATAAACTTGCCGTAACTATTATTTTCTGAAAAACTATATTATTTTTACGATACAAGTGTTACGGTAGCTGTAACGTCCATGTCGAGGGCTGTTTTTAACGAGGTTGTGAAACTTTTTGGAACGAAATGTCTTCTAGTAAAATCAAGTTCACCGGCCATATTTTTCAAAACAACAAGCTGTTTGTAAAGCGGAGTTATAATAAA
The DNA here is from genome assembly GCA_019973895.1 of Chrysanthemum seticuspe. Taxonomy (NCBI): domain Eukaryota; kingdom Viridiplantae; phylum Streptophyta; class Magnoliopsida; order Asterales; family Asteraceae; genus Chrysanthemum; species Chrysanthemum seticuspe. The sequence continues at coordinate 50,408,107 of BPTQ01000002.1, forward strand.
TTAATTATGGATGTTCAAACATGGCCGAAACTCATTTTCTGCACAACAATTAGCCAAAATCACTATCTTTAACCCTTAATATCTTTATGATCGAGATCTTTTGGATGAAAACTCCTGAACTGAAACTTCTAGATATCGATGCAAACTTTCCAAAACCGTCGAGTTCGTTCTCTAACGATCGACGTACACCATTTTACGACTAGTTTTCCAAAGCCATTTTTGTTAATTTCATGAAAATTCCGACGACATTGTTTTGCGACGAAAAGTGATAATTTCACCAAAAATCATTATTAAACCATTGTAGGATGACATTTTGATGTAAAAACTTGAAAAGTGATTTTTGATTGGTCAAGACGTCAAACGAGTATTTTTCGACGATAAGTAATACTTTCAAAACCCGCAAATGGTATAAATAACATACGAATTGCATGCATAACATTACATTGCAACTCATTGCATATCATATCATTGGTAATAGGTCCAGATTAAAGTTTCACATTATACCTCGGTGTACTCACTTTTGTCATCGCCTCAGTTTACCAAGTGAGTTTTCATAGCCCCTACTTTTACTTGTTTTCATAACTGTTTTGGGGGAGATACATGCTCAATTATTTTCAATTACTTTTATAGTTACTCTAAACATATAAGGATTACTGTGAGTCATAGCCCCACTTTTTCTCGTTTTAATTATTTATGAATCTCTTTTAGGGAGATGCATGCTCAATAATGTTTATTGCATTCATGACTATTTGCAAATTACATGTTTAGCCGAACTGAAATGCTTAGTCATGCGTAGTAACAGTTTTGCCATACTTAGAACTTTCATATTAAAATCCTTGGACTGATGGTCTTGGTATATTCATTTGACTGATGGTCTTGGTATATTCATTGGACTGATGGTCTTGGTATATTCATTGGACTGATGGTCTTGGTACATTCATTGGACTGATGGTCTTGGTACATTCATTGAACTGATGGTCTTGGTATAATCATTGCACTAATGGTCAGGGAATAATTTGAAACCGTACGAATTATGTGTTATATTAAGTAGCTATGGATACATTAAGTGATGCACTATTTTGTGAATTCATTTGACATCATGCACTTGATCATAATCTATACACATTTCGGCAGTGGGTTGTGAACACACAGGTTGCAAGTTTTGTATGGGCGGAACTTGGAACTGAGTGGATTTACAATGCCTTTGCTGCATAAACGATTTTGGAAGGCTTTATATTTCAAAACAAACTCTATGAACTCACTCAACCTTTGTGTTGACACTTTTAGCATGTTTTATCTCAGGTATCCAAGGCATTCACTTCATGGCATGTATTTGGACACATCATGGAGTCGTGGTGACGACGCGTCTCACTTGGGTTTTACATAATTTAAAACATCGTTTGAATTGTAACAAACTTATTTCCGCACAAATTGATTTTCATTTGGGACCTACTTTGTAAACTCTGATTATTTTATTAAATCAAACGATGTATTTTCCAAACGACACTTTAGGTCGTTCAATATATCTGTAACTGTGATGCTATGACAGTCAATCCCCAGGAATTCCATTCCGCTGCAAAACAGGTAATTTGGGGGTGTGACAGATTGGCATCAGAGCTTCAGTTATAGAGAACTTGGTTGCATCATTGACCCTAGACTATAACTACATTATCATAGCATCTCATCATTTCATCACAAGTGCATGTTCACTTTGCATGCGATTTATACGTACATTTTTTCGAGTTATTTACTTTCATTTCAAAACGATTGTCACATGGATGCCCTTAAATGCCCATCCCATTATCTTTTCCCCATACTCTAACGTGGAGAATTCCTTGTCATTCCCTATCACAATTTTTATATCAGCTGATTCATCATCGATAACGACGAATGCCGAGATAAACTTTTAAATAGGGCAAAGTCACTCTCACTCCTTTGTTTCATCACTAACATGTCGAGTTACACGTTACTAACACATTAAGTCACTAAACCATTATACACTTGAAGCACTTACGACACCTCATAACCCACCTTTGCGGAACCTGTCGATCATTTCGAAAAATAACCTCAAACCTATCATCTCTTATCACATCTCTTTAGAGCGCTTATTATTAACATCGGATTTTGCTACGTCTCACATTTCCTCTTGTTTTGAAGAAGATATGGCGCCGAAGAAAGCCACACCGGAAATGACCCAAGCAGCAATTCAGAAGTTGGTGAATGATAGCATTGCTAATGCACTAAGAGTCGAAAGGGAAACAGTGGCTGCTGCTGCTGAAGCCGCTAGGCTTGCTGCTGCTACTGGTAATGCAGGAGGATCTGGGGTTAAGAACTGTTCTTACAAGGATTTCAAAAGTGGTGATCCCACTAAGTTTCGAGGTACCGAGGGAGCTACTGCAATGGTTCGATGGTTTGAAAAATTGGAATCGGTGTTTTTGCTTTGTAACTGTCCGGATGATAGTAAGGTTAAATTTGCTACAAGCACATTACTCGATGGAGCGTTGTCATGGTGGAATTCATATGCTCAACCGATTGGAATGGAGAATGCTTTCAAGCTCACTTGGGAGCAATTCAAAGGTTTGGTAACAAAGAAGTTTTGTCCGCGTACGGAGATGAAGAAGTTGGAGACCGAATTCTATGAATTGGAAACTATGGGGTATGACATTGATACTTACATTCGAAGGTTTCAAGAATTGGCCGTGTTATGTCCATCCATGGTTTCGGATAATGAGAAGCTACTGGAGGCTTTCATTGAAGGACTTCCCGAGATTATTCAAGGCGATGTGACTTCTTCTGACCCGCAAACGATTGAGGAAGCTATTCGATTGTCTCAAAAGCTCATGGCACAAGTAGTAAAAAGGGGCAACACCACCAACATCAACCGTAACAACAATACCAACAACCGCACCAACTACAACGATAACCAAATCAACAACAACAAGAGAAAATGGGAAAATGACCAAGGAGGTTATGATAACGACAACCAAAACCGTAACATTAACCATCATCAACAACAAAATAGAAGGCAAGAAACTGCAATAGTTTATGTTGCTGCACCAATAGAAGGCAAAGGTTATGCTGGAACCTACCCACTATGTAATCGATGTAAGTATCATCACACGGGTCTTTGTCCTGCTAAGTGTTACAAGTGTCAACAACTGGGACACCTTGCCAGGAATTGTAGAGGCAAGGCCATGGTTACATGTTACAGATGCGGGGAGCAAGGACACTATCGGAATCAATGTCCTCAAAATCAAGGTCAACAAGTCGAAGGTTCTCATGGGAATGTATATATGTTAGAAGGAGGAGGAGGAGCTCGTCAAGGTATCAACGACGCAGAAGACTGAAGAAATTCGGAAACTAACAGTCTTAATTTTTCCTTATGTACTATGTCGTACTAAGTTTATGTTTTCCATCGTATCCGAATCTTTATAACCTAAGATGTATTTCTGTTTGATAAACCACTCGTTGTAAAATATTCTCATCTATCGTACTTTATTTTCTTTCCGATTTGTTATCATTTACGAGGATTTTAATTATTTTTACTTTAACTATCATTTTAATGACACTTCTCCATGTCTTCTCTCCTCGATGTTCATCACAATTTTAACATCAGTTGACTCAACACCAAACAACATATGAGTCGATTAGTCCAAGCATTGCATAGTTACTCCTAAATTATACATAGCCTGATCACCTATGTCTAATTCAGGAAGAATCATGCAATGAAGGGAGTAGTAGGCTTATATGTGTAAGCAATTCCGTAATCGAGCCAAATTTTCAAAAGTCCTCCTTCAAACCAATTTAGCCTAATCTCATGACAGTTCTTGTTTGATGAGTTGTGAGATTAAGTGAAAATTGGTTGGTAAAAAGTCTTTTGAGGGTTTTGCTCGGGAATGGGAAAGTTTGCCACATCAAACCCTAAACCCGATAGACTAACACGAACTGAATTCAGGGACTGAATTCCTTTTTGGATGGGCGAATGTGACAACCCGTACTTTCAGGTCATTTCTTGACACAATTTATGCCTCATTATTTCAACATTTATTGTAAACTTGGTTTACTTGTTCCAAATTCGCGTAACCTTTATGGTTTAGCGGCGAATTCATGATCATAACATCACGTACATTTCATATGGACTAAGATTAGTCTACATTTCATTGACATCATTTGCATCATGATAATTCATTCATGACATTTTATTTCACATTCATCGCGTAATTTTTTATATTCAATAAACGTTATCGCGTGAGTTATTATTTTTAATATTTAATCCGTTACTTTCAAAAATGATCCCGATGTATTTTTAAACTTACATTTAGTTCATAAAAACTATATTTTTAGTTTTCCTAGTGTTTCAAATTTATTTGGTACATAAATCGTTAAAGTTTAAATTTTACGTCGTTTTTCTTAAAAATTATACGATAATTATTTTATCACTCAATTTTTACAAGGAATGTATTTTTATAATTTTTATTATCTCATTACATTCTATCTTGACCTATTAAAAACTTACTTGTACCAAAAATTTCCATTTACCTTTACTTGTACATTATCTACACAATTACTTACACTTTTGTCAAATTTTATACAAATTATATATACAAGTAAAGTTTATAAAAAAAAAAAAAGATATCTTGGAGAACATGATCCATAAAATCCGGCCCTTAGGGGTTGCCATTAATATTTGGTGAAAAAAATCTTTCCTTGATTGTATATATCAACACTTCAAAGACTTTTACTCATTCATTTCATTCAATAATTCTACAAGTTATTAAAAGTCTTCTCCTTCCTCTCTCTCAACACCAAGAACCGGTTCTCATCAAGGTTTTTCAAAGGGATCATCCAAACTTTTCAAGTTCAAGTTCATATCAATCTAGATATCACTCTTTATTAGGTTTTGAAATAAAAACCAAGAGTGTTTAGGATTTACCTTGTTGCTAGCACCTCATCATATTCATTTGTAAGCTTGTTTCTTTCATTTTCATGTTTCCTTTTTCATTTCATATTCATCTTTTCATTTTTGGAGAAAGTATGCATGATATGTGATTTATACCATTTTTTCATGATTTATGGAGTTATATATATACATATTGGTCATCCTATAATTATCCCCATGGTATTCTTTGGTTTTGATGGTGATTAGGAACCCATGACACCCTAAGAAGGTGTATGGTAGGATTAGATTAGCTTTGGAGTTGATTTGAAGGGATTAGAATAGGTTTTGTCCGAGGAAAAACCATTTTCGATAACTATAATTTATGTTCTGTCCTTATTTCGAATTTCTGGAAAAACCGACAGTTGGTACTAAACTTTGGCCTTGATATTTAGAAAATATACTTTAAAACGAATCCGTGGCCGCTTGAACGGATAAAAACGGACTTATAACGAAGAAGTTATGGATTTTACAAGTTTGACGACGAAATATATTATTTTCAGAATTTTCAGCAAACTGTTTTTACTTTGTTCGGGTCAAAAACGAGCCTTAAGCTTCACAAATTATTTCGACTTATCAAAAATATATTAGTTTACTTCGATACGAAGCTAAGGACGTATTATACGTAGAAAACGGATTTGAAACGACAAAGATATGCACGTTTTCATAAACTTGCCGTAACTATTATTTTCTGAAAAACTATATTATTTTTACGATACAAGTGTTACGGTAGCTGTAACGTCCATGTCGAGGGCTGTTTTTAACGAGGTTGTGAAACTTTTTGGAACGAAATGTCTTCTAGTAAAATCAAGTTCACCGGCCATATTTTTCAAAACAACAAGCTGTTTGTAAAGCGGAGTTATAATAAATTAATTATGGATGTTCAAACTTGGCCGAAACTCATTTTCTGCACAACAATTAGCCAAAATCACTATCTTTAACCCTTAATATCTTTATGATCGAGATCTTTTGGACGAAAACTCCTGAACTGAAACTTCTAGATATCGATGCAAACTTTCCAAAACCGTCGAGTTCGTTCTCTAACGATCGACGTACACCATTTTACGACTAGTTTTCCAAAGCCATTTTTGTTAATTTCATGAAAATTCCGACGACATTGTTTTGCGACGAAAAGTGATAATTTCACCAAAAATCATTATTAAACCATTGTAGGATGACATTTTGACGTAAAAACTTGAAAAGTGATTTTTGATTGGTCAAGACGTCAAACGAGTATTTTTCGACGATAAGTAATACTTTCAAAACCCGCAAATGGTATAAATAACATACGAATTGCATGCATAACATTACATTGCAACTCATTGCATATCATATCATTGGTAATAGGTCCAGATTAAAGTTTCACATTATACCTCGGTGTACTCACTTTTGTCATCGCCTCAGTTTACCAAGTGAGTTTTCATAGCCCCTACTTTTACTTGTTTTCATAACTGTTTTGGGGGAGATACATGCTCAATTAATTTCAATTACTTTTATAGTTACTCTAAACATATAAGGATTACTGTGAGTCATAGCCCCACTTTTTCTCGTTTTAATTATTTATGAATCTCTTTGAGGGAGATGCATGCTCAATAATGTTTATTGCATTCATGACTATTTGCAAATTACATGTTTAGCCGAACTGAAATGCTTAGTCATGCGTAGTAACAGTTTTGCCATACTTAGAACTTTCATATTAAAATCCTTGGACTGATGGTCTTGGTATATTCATTTGACTGATGGTCTTGGTATATTCATTGGACTGATGGTCTTGGTATATTCATTGGACTGATGGTCTTGGTACATTCATTGGACTGATGGTCTTGGTACATTCATTGAACTGATGGTCTTGGTATAATCATTGCACTAATGGTCAGGGAATAATTTGAAACCGTACGAATTATGTGTTATATTAAGTAGCTATGGATACATTAAGTGATGCACTATTTTGTGAATTCATTTGACATCATGCACTTGATCATAATCTATACACATTTCGGCAGTGGGTTGTGAACACACAGGTTGCAAGTTTTGTATGGGCGGAACTTGGAACTGAGTGGATTTACAATGCCTTTGCTGCATAAACGATTTTGGAAGGCTTTATATTTCAAAACAAACTCTATGAACTCACTCAACCTTTGTGTTGACACTTTTAGCATGTTTTATCTCAGGTATCCAAGGCACTCACTTCATGGCATGTATTTGGACACATCATGGAGTCGTGGTGACGACGCGTCTCACTTGGGTTTTACATAATTTAAAACATCGTTTGAATTGTAACAAACTTATTTCCGCACAAATTGATTTTCATTTGGGACCTACTTTGTAAACTCTGATTATTTTATTAAATCAAACGATGTATTTTCCAAACGACACTTTAGGTCGTTCAATATATCTGTAACTGTGATGCTATGACAGTCAATCCCCAGGAATTCCATTCCGCTGCAAAACAGGTAATTTGGGGGTGTGACATCTAATCCTACCATACACCTTCTTAGGGTGTCATGGGTTCCTAATCACCATCAAGACCAACCAATACCAAGGGGATAATTATAGGATGACCATATGTATATATATACTCTAAAATCATGAAAAATGGTATAAATCACATATGTCTTGCATGTTGCTCCAAAAATGAAAAGATGAATATGAAATGATAAGAAAACATGAAAATGAAAGAAACATGCTTACAAGTGAATATGATGAGGTGCTAGTAACAAGGTTAAGCCTAAACACTCTTGGTTTTTATTTCAAAACCTTATAAAGAGTATTAACTAGATTGTTTATACACTTGAACTTGAAAATCTTTGATCCCTTTGTAGCTCTATATGATGACCGGTTTTATGGAGTACAAAAGAAGAGAGAAAATGTTTTAACACTTGGTAAAATTATTGAAGTGAAATGAGAAAATGAAGTGTAGTAAGACTTTAAGTAAATGCATGAATTATTATCAATCAAGCCACCATACATCAATTAATGCAAACCCTTCCCCCTTGGTCGGCCAAGGGGGGGGGGGAATGTAGATATTTTGTATTTTTTTTTTAAAACTTTACTTGTATAAACTTTGTAAATAAAAGTGTAAGTAAAAGGTTGTGTAGGAAAAATGTATAAGTGAAGGTAATTGGAAATTTTTGGTACAAGTAAGTTTTTAATAGGTCAAAATAGAATGTAATGAGATAATAAAAATTGTAAAAATACATTCCTTGTGAAATTTGAGTGATAACATAATTATCGTATAATTTTTAAGAAAAACAACGTAATAATTTAACTTTAACGATTTATGTACCAAATAAATTTGAAACACTAGGAAAACTAAAAATATAGTTTTTATAAACTAATGTAAGTATAAAAATATGTCGGGATCATTTTTGAAAGTAACGGGTTAAATATTCAAAATAATAACTCACGCGATAACGTTTATTAAATATAAAAATTACGCGTATAAAGTGAAATGAAATGTCATGAATAAACTAATATGATGCAAATGATGTCAATGAAATGTAGACTAATCTTAGTCCATATGAAATGTACGTGATGTTATGATCATGAATTCGCCGCTAAACCTTTAAGGTTACGCGAATTTGGAACAAGTAAACCAAGTTTACTATAAATGTTGAAATTGTAAGGCATGAATTGTGTCGAGAAATGACCTGAAAGTACGGGTTGTCACAAATAATATCTCAAACAAAGCAAGAAAACCAGTGGTCATTTGGTGAAAAGTCAAAATTCCTTTTGATCAAAACTTGTGTGTCCACTGTTGGATTTTTATGATCTATGATCATGATTTGGTGTTTATAAGTTGTTAAACTTGCTCAAGACAGTCTTACTTCACTTTAACATAACATAATCAGTGCTCAGGATCAAATCAAAGTTCATAAAAGTCAACTCATCTAGTTTTTATAAAAGTCAAAATTTTCACTTGGGTCGTTTTTGAATTAAAAAGATATTTTTAGTGTGAGTTTAATAGTAGGATTTAGCTTAAAATCTTTTGGGGTATTAAAGTTTAGTTGCTAAACAAAATTAGAAAATTACTAGTTCTCTTTGAATCAGTTTTTTAATAGCTTTTTAACTAGCTTATTTTGAGTACCTGTTTGAAAATGGTGCCCTGTGCACAGTGGGGTGGTCCAACTTGATAAGCTCACATAGAGCTTATTAGTTGCTCAAATCTTGTGATTTTTGGTTCTTTGGGTAGCTGACCTAGCCTTCTTGAAGTCTCAAGCTTAGTTTTCCATTTTGAAGCTTAATAGCTAGGGCTGCACCTAGCTTCTTCTTTGTCCCAACACTCAGTATAACTGTCTCAGCTTGAGCTGAGCAGTGATCTGGTATCACTTTTGCAAGCTCTTATAAAGCTCTACAGTTACCTATAGCTTTTGATCTTTGGCTCTTTGGAAAGCCAACCAAGCCATCTTGAAGTCTCAAGCTTGGTTTTTCATTTTCTAGCTCGTTTGCTAGGGCTGCAATAAGCTCTAATCTTGTCCCATTTCTGTGTTTAGCATAAGTGCTTATTTGTTTGTTATTAGCTTATTAGTGTGCTTATCTGTATTTTTTAGCTTCATTTCAGTTCATCTAGCTTGTTTGCATCTTTATTGGGCTTTTGTTTCAGCTTGTGAGCTTGTTTGAGCTCATTTCACCAAAATAAGCTATTAACCACTGTTTGCTCATAAGTTCACTCAAACTGCTTATTTTAAGTTTGTAAAATTTTTGTCTTTCTTAAAGTTTCATATTTTTAGTATTTAAGTAGTTTTCAAAAAGAAAAACCAGAAAAACATCAATTTAAAAATAGTGATAGCGTTTATTTAATAGGTTTTAGCTTTTTGATTTTTCTTTTTAGCTTATTATTAAGCAAATCTTGTTTTTATACTTTTCTTAGTTTTCTGTCACCTTAAGTTATTTTTAGAAAAAGTTTCATATTTTTCTCTATCTGTTTAGTATTTATTATAATTTTAAATAGTTTAAAGTATTAAATAATTAGTAATAAATAATTAAAAAGCATAAAAATTATCTTTTCAGTTCTAAAATTAGTTTTATCATATTTTAGATTTTTCCAAGTTAAAATTTCATTTTTCCAGATTTATTTTATATTTTCTAGTATTTAAGTGTATTTTAAATAATAATTAATTAGTAATAATTAGATAAAAAGTGTAAAAAATATATTTTTAATTTTAAAATTAGTTTTATAATATTTTAGATTTTTCTGAATCATAATTTTATTTTTCTAACCTTATTTCATATTTTCTTCTATTTTAAAGTATTTATTAAATAGTTAAAATAGTTTTTAATTAATAATAATTAATTAAATAGTTATAAAAATAATTTTCTTTTTCTAATAATTTTCTTTTATTTTTAGGATTCCAAAAATGTCATTTTCATATTTTTAGGTCTTTTATTTTTTAAATCTCACTTTTTATTTTGTACGTATACGTAGTTTTTAAACGTACGTGTTTTAGTTTCTTTTATCTGATTGTTGTGCTTGTCAATTCTGTATTCCAAATATCATTCCAATCAATCAGTAGTGTAATATTCAATCCAAATCCTTTACTGATCACTATCCTTAGTGATCATTCTATCATCTGAATTAGTGTTTACACACCATTGAGTCTCCGTGGGACTTAACGACCCGAGAATTCATTGTATTCTCTGATCTTCATTGCATTTGTGTTTTAACTGTTTTAAGTTACTTACGGTTAGCCATTCACAAGTGGCTAGCTTGTGTGAGATAGCTTGACAGTTTAGCACAGATCAGTTACTTATGTCCTATAAGTGTCATTTGAGCTATCCTTAGAAGATCTCATATTCTCTCATGGATGATTTAGGATCATGTTAAAGACGGTTTTGATTTATCATTTGTCTAATACTTACCATTTTTCTGCTCCAATGCTTACATCTTCTTTCTTTCATCTTAATCCATTTATCCTCATATTAATTCCATTTTTCACAAATTTATTTTTACCCATTTTAACCTTAAAATATTCTAAAATCAAGTTTTCATTTCTTATAATTTTTAAGAAATTTTCTAATTTTATTTATGACCACTCCCTGATTTCTGTATCCATTAACGACCTTCTATACCAACTAGTTTCATCCATGATCATTTATTAGCCTCCGTTGGCCTCTTTTCCCTAGAAAGGCCATTATTGGCAAACCCTCATCATGAGTCTTAACCTCTCAAGTCTTCTATCATTTAAGAAACCTTCTTACAATAAATACCTCAGCATATGTATGGCTGTATCAGCTAGTTCCTAATCATTTCTCCCTTTCTTCATCTCTGTTAGCCGGACCCCTTTGCTAGAGCTAGTCGGATCCCTTTTAAAAGGGATCCGGTGGATCCGGGCATACAGAGACAGTTCTAACCTACTTTCAATCATTCAATACTCCTATTTATCCAATCTAATACTCCACATTATCTTTAATAAACTCTTCGAAAAGAGTGTATCTCAGTAGTTGACCTTTGTAGATGCTAATGATTGCAATTTGAAGGATTTTAGGAGTTTAAGCCTTCATAAGAAATTGATCTTTCTCTTTATAAGTCACTTGTGTTGTGCTTCAATTCCACACCTCAACATCATTTTCTCAGCTGCAAACTTTAAGCTTCAAAACACTTCTCACCATGACTAAGGCACCAAGAGCTTGCTCATCAACTAAAAGCCCTCCTAGAAAAACCGCTCACATTATGTATGAAATTTCATCAACTGAGACTTCACCTATCAAGACACCCTCTACCAACTACATCTAAACTCCTCCTTCTATTGAACTAACACTACCACAACTTGCTCCAACACCATCACTTGCATTATATCTAGTTAGGTACCCATGACCCAAAGTCCATGACCCATGGTGCATTACACATAACCCATAACCCGGTTTGTAACCCAAGACCCGGACTGATCTTACCAGACAGCCGGACCTCTTGGTGTACACTGGTTGGATCCCTTTAGGAAGGGATCTGGCAGATTTGGGTGAACAGTAGGCAAAAATGTCTATAAATAGTGAGTCAATTCTTCCTTATTTCTTACCCCTCTTAGACATATCTTATCTCTATGTTCTAACCTCTCTAACCTCATATCTAAGGATCTTCTATGTAACTTCTCTCTTTGTGATTCTCTAGGTTCTTCTTAAAGGCGAGATCACGACCTCTTGAAGACTTGCAAGCTCAAGTTCATGAGTTGCTAGGATTCGTCTTCATCAATACCAGTGAAGTGAATCTTCTTAATGTTTCTTCTCTTTATCCGTTAGTGTGTTGTGTTAGTTGAAGGTGTTGGTATGTGGTGTTAATAGGTATATTTGATATGGGGTGTGGATGTGTATTTTGAAACTTGGTGTGTAGTGTGTTGGTTCCTCCATTGTAATGGAACCCGGTATCTAGCCTTGTACCAGTTAAAGTGTAGGCGACGTAGGTTTGGTTCTACCTTGTGGAAGAACTCAGTAATTAGATTCGTACCAGATAAAGTGTAAGAGGCGTTGTGAAGGCTTCTCACCCTGTTAAATGAGCTTGTGTTGTGTAGTGTGACAATCCGTACTTTCAGGTCATTTCTCGACACGATTCATGTCTCATTATTTCAACATTTCTAGTAAACTTGGTTTACTTGTTTCAAATTCGCGTAACCTTGAAGGTTTAGCGGCGAATTCATGATCATGACATCACGTACATTTCATATGGACTATGATTAGTCTACATTTCATTGACATCATGTGCATCTCATTAGTACATTCACGACATTTCATTTCACTTTAAGCGCGTAATTTTTTTATTTAATAATCTTTATCGCGTGAGTTATTATTTTAAATATTTAACCCATTACTTTCAAAAATGATCCCGATGTATTTTTAAACTTACATTTAGTTTATAAAAACTATATTTTTAGTTTTCCTAGTATTTCAAATTTATTTGGTACTTAAATCGTTAAAGTTTAATTATTACGTTGCGTTTCTTAAAATTATACGATAATTATTTTATCACTCAATTTTTACAAGGAATGTATTTTTACAATTTTTATCATCTCAATACATTCTATTTTGAGCTATTAAAAACTCACTTGTACCAAAATTTCCATTTATCCTACAAGTTGCAAATTTCTACAAATTACTTACACTTTTTATCAAATTATACACAAATATATACAAGTTGCATTTATAAAAAAAAAAAAAAACATAAAACCTTACATCCCTCCCCCCTTGGCCGACAAGGGGGAGGGTGTATTAATTGTTGGGCATGGTTTGAGATTTCTTATACTTTCACTCAATCATATAAGTCTACTTCTATTATTACTTTTCTCATTCAAAGTCTCATTTCTACAAGTGATAAAAGTTGTTTTTCTCTCCTTTCTTTGGCTTCTAAAAACCGGCCACTCAAGAACATCCAAGGGATCAAGATTTTTTTTGCAAAATCAAGTGTTTATCAACCTAGTTATATCCTTTATATGGTTTTGAAATAAAAACCAAGGATATTTAAGTTTAATCCTTGTTACTTACACCTCTTCATTTTCACTAGTAAGCTTGTTTTTATCATTTTCATGTTTCCTTTTCATTTTCATATGTTTCTTTTCATTTTTGGAGATAATATGCAAGTTATGTGATTTATACCATTTATTTCATGATTTTTGAGTTATATATACATATTGGTCATCCTATAATTATTCCCATGGTATTCTTTGGTCTTGATGGTGATTAGGAACCCATGACACCCTAAGAAGGTGTATGGTAGGATTAGATTAGTTTGGAGTTGATTTGAAGGGATTAGAATAGGTTTTGTCCGAGAAAAACTATTTTCAATACGTATATAAAAAGGTTCTGTCCTTGTTTCGAATTTCTGGAAAAACCGACAGTTGGTACGACTCTTTGGCCTTGATATTTAGAAAATATACTTTAAAACGAATCCGTGGCCGCTTGAACGGAATAAAACGGACTTATAACGAAGAAGTTATGGATTTTTAAAGTTTGACGACGAAACGTATTTTTTTTCAGAAAATTCAGCAAACTGTTTTTAGTTTGTTCGGGTCAAAAACGAGCCTTAAGCTTCACAAATTATTTCGACTTCTCAAAAATATATTAGTTTACTTCGATACGAAGCTAAGGACATATAAAACGTAGAAAACGGATTTGAAACGACAAAGATATGCACGTTTTTATAAAGTTGCCGTAACTATTATTTTCTGAAAAACTATATTATTTTTACGTTACAAGTGTTTCATTAGCTGTAACGACCATGTTTGCGGCTGTTTTTAACAAGGTTGTGAAATTTTCGGAACGAAATGTCTTCTAGTAAAATCAAGTTCACCGGCCATATTTTTCAAAACAAAAAGCTGTTTGTCAAGCGGAGTTATAGTGAATTAATTACGGATGTTCAAACTTGGCCGAAACTCATTTTCTGCACACAATTAGCCAAAATCACCAACTTTAACCCTTAATATCTTTATGATCGAAACCTTTTGGACGAAAACTCCTGAACTGAAACTTTTAGATATCGATACAAACTTTTCAAAACCGTCGAGTTCGTTCTCTAACGATCGACGTACACCGTTTTACGACTATTTTTCCGAAGCTATTTTTGTTAATTTCATAAAAATTCCGACGACATTGTTTTGCGACGAAAAGTGATAATTTCACCAAAAATCATTATAAAACCATTGTAGGATGACATTTTGACGTAAAAACATGTAAAGTCATTTTTGAAGGGTCAAGACGTCAAAAGAGTATTTTTCGTCGACGAGTAATATTTTCAAAAACCCGTAAATGGTATAAATAACATACGAAGTGCATGCATAACATTACATTGCAATTCATGACATATCATATCATTGATAATAGGTCCCGGTTGACGCATCACATTAAACCTCAGTGTACTCACTTTTGCCATTATTCCAGTTTATCCAAGTGAGTTTTCATAGCCCCGTTTTACATGCTTTCGATTATTTTCAAACCCACGGGGGAGAATACATTGCACTACATTTTTTTTTTGTACGATACCAAGTATGTTAAATTCAATTACATTGCTTAAGTTACCGCATTTGCCAATTTGAAAGTCCCCATTACTTGAACATGAACCGTTAATCTTTGAAGCGAGGATGAGTGGATAGATCTATCGAGGGTGACGCCTCCATCCGGGTTGGTGAATCCCAACCAGGCAAACGGATGCATTTCATTTGATTACATTACGGAGTTGTCTGGCAAACACTCTGCAGGGGCATACATTATTGAACAGTCTAGTTTCGGGGTCATGGGCTTAGAGCAATTGTAACATTATTTTTACGTGACTGGATTGTCATGCATGGTCTATACTTGTGTAGTCGTATAAAACATTTACATAAACCTATGATTTCTCACCAACATTATTTGTTGACCGTTTTTAGCAATGTATTTTCAGGTAACTGAGGCATTCGCATCATGACATGGTTTAGGGACCTACATTTTGAGTCGCGGCGTCGACTTACATTATGTACATTATGGCACTATCTTTCAAAACATCGTTTGGATTTGTAACATATTTGTATTTCCGCAAACTTTGTTAACCTTTTGGGACCGATGTTGTACTCTGATTGTTTTTATGAAATATCCAACGATGTGTTTTTAAAACGACACTTTAGGTCGTTCAATATAACTGTGATGTGGTGCTATGACAGTCAATCCCCAGGAATTCCATTCCGCTGCAAAACAGGTAAATTGGGGGTGTGACAGATTGGTACCAGAGCTACAGTTATAGAGAACTAGGTTGCATCATTGACCCTAGACTATAGCTACATTATCATAGCATCTCATCATTTCATCATAGTACATATTCATTGTTATCATGCGGATTCACTTACATTTTATTCGAGATTATTTACATTTATTTCACATCGGTTGTCACAGACATGTCTTCAGATTCACATCCTATCACCATATCATCGGACTCTAGCTCGGATGATGTTCCAGCTAACCCCATCCTGGATGATGATTCATCACATTCCACTGAGATTGTATCTTCCATTGGATCCACTCCAGCCTTCCCACTGATCATGACCGACACTGAGACCGAACCCTTCGAGAAGGGCGAAGTCGCACCCACTCCTCACGTTAGCCCAGCTCATAACCCGTTGCTCGCACCATCACCACCATCACCACCATCATCACCATCATCATCATATTTTCTTAGAGATCCTTTACCTGTTTCGGACTTGCCGCTCAAAAAGCGTGCACGTTTCGACATCCCGACACCAGCATCTACTGAGCCCGAGCCACCAGCTAGATTCGAGTTAGGCGAGAGTTCTAGGGCCGCTGCTGCACGACAGCCTTCTACCGAGGCATTAGGAGCCCGTATTGATGCTCAGCAGATCCAGATTGATAGTTTGACGCGACAGTTGCAGGAACTGTCGGTAGATAGGATTGAGCCCATTGCTGAGGAGGTCGAGGGTTTAATATTAGGCAGGGTTTGTATTGACTTATCTCATCAGAGTATTCAGCGTAGACAGATAGAGGATCGAGAGCATATCACGGAGTTGAGGCAAGAGATGCCCGAGTTGTTTGACAGAGCCGATATGGCACGAGATGAGTTACAGAGTCAGTCACAGGAGTTATCTTTAGCCCGTGAGACTATTGTTACTTTGCAGGTTCAGGTTGATGAGTTGAGGGGTTTGGTGGATAGTTTGGCTACTCAGGTTCGCGATCTTCAGGATAGGGCCGGCGGAGCACCATGAGGTGCCTTATGTAGACTTTTGTCATTGTATAGTTTTGACCATTATTATCCTAGTCACAAGGTGTGTGACGTAGTTTAAGGAACTTGTTGTATTTTGGTTGTTGTACAAACAAATGTATCAAGTATTGACTCTACTATGTAGGAATGGTTATTATTATCTATGATATCGGTCCATGTAGGCCGAAATTTTCATGTATATTATCCACGTGTGTTGTGATTATATTTGTGATATTTCATTATTGTTCCGTTGTGATTCCATTTATCTTTATGCATGTTGTGGTTGTGGATATATTTGTATGATGGTTGTTTCTACTTACGAGTTCTCATGATTGTTTCATCTTGTGATTTTGAAGAGTTATGGCGCCTAAGAAAGCCACAGCGGAAATGACCCAAGCAGCAATTCAGAAGTTAGTGAATGATAGCATTGCTAATGCTTTAAGAGTCGAAAGGGAAACAGTGGCTGCTGCTGCTGCTGAGGCCGCGGCTGCTGCGGAAGCCGCTAGGCTTGCTGCTGCTACTGGTAATGCCGAAGGATCTGGGGTTAAGAAATGTTCGTACAAAGATTTCAAGAGTGGTGAACCCACTAAGTTCCGAGGTACCGAGGGAGCTACTGCAATGGTACGATGGTTTGAAAAATTGGAATCGGTGTTTTTGCTTTGTAACTGTCCGGATGACAGTAAGGTTAAGTTTGCCACGAGCACATTACTCGATGGAGCGTTGTCTTGGTGGAATTCATATGCTCAACCGATTGGTATGGAGAATGCTTTCAAGCTTACGTGGGAGGAATTTAAGGGCTTGGTGACTAAGAAGTTTTGTCCTCGAACAGAAGTGAAAAAGTTGGAGACGGAGTTCTATGAATTGGTCACGATTGGGTATGATATTGAAACATACATTCGGAGATTCCAGGAGTTAGCCGCATTATGCCCGTCGATAGTTTCTGATAACGAAAAGTTGCTAGAGGCATTTATTGGAGGACTTCCCGAGGTTATACAAGGAGATGTGACTTCATTTGATCCACAAACAATTGAGGAAGCTATTCGAGTAACTCAGAAGTTGATGGCACAAGTGGTGAAGCGAGGCAAGTACACTACCATCAACCGAAACAACAACAACCCCAACAACCGTTTCAACAACAACCGAGCCAACTACAACAACAATAGCAACAACAACAAACGGAAGTGGGACAACAACAGGGGTAGGAATGCTACTCAACAACCGCCCAAAAGGAAAGAGGTTGCTAAGGTTTATGCCGCGGGTCAAAA
This sequence comes from Chrysanthemum seticuspe, assembly GCA_019973895.1. Classification (NCBI taxonomy): domain Eukaryota; kingdom Viridiplantae; phylum Streptophyta; class Magnoliopsida; order Asterales; family Asteraceae; genus Chrysanthemum; species Chrysanthemum seticuspe. The sequence continues at coordinate 50,425,973 of BPTQ01000002.1, forward strand.
AGAAGGAAAAGGATATACGGGGGTCTTGCCGAAGTGTAATAGGTGTTTGAGTCACCACAATCCGGGTCGATGTCCTGATCCGTGTGAGAAGTGCAAGAAAGTTGGTCACCGTACTAGGGATTGCAAGGCACCACAAGTTACATGTTTTGGTTGCGGGGAACCTGGACACTACAAGAGGGATTGTAAGAAGGGAAAGAATCAAGCAAATCCGAATCAAGGAGGTTTGGCACAAGGAAGGGTTTACGTCATTGGAGGCGGAGAAGATAGGGAGGACCCGAATGTCATTACGGGTACGTTCCTTCTCAATAATCGTTATGCTTCAGTTTTATTTGATTCGGGTGCCGATAAAAGTTTTGTGTCCACTGCATTTGCACCTTTGCTCAACATTAAACCAACTACATTAGACATATCATACAACGTTGAATTAGCTAATGGTAGCGTAGTTAGCACCAACACCATTGTCCGCGGTTGCACATTCAATTTTCTTAATCATCCTTTCAACATAGACCTCATGCCCGTAGAGCTTGGTAGTTTTGACGTCGTCATCGGCATGGATTGGTTATCTAAGCATCGTGCAAAGATCATTTGTGACGAGAAAGTTGTTCATCTTCCCTACAACGGCGAAACTTTGATTATTCGTGGGGAACGAAGTGGAACTCGAATTAGTATCATATCGAGTATCAAAACGGAGAAGTACATTAAGAAAGGTTGTCTTGCTTTCTTAGCCCATGTAACCGAGAAAAAGTCGGAGGAGAAGCGACTTGAAGATGTTCCTATTGTCCGTGATTTTTCTGAAGTATTTCCCGAGGATTTACCGGGACTTCCACCGGCACGACAAGTAGAATTTCATATTGACTTAGTGCCCGGAGCTGCACCGATTGCGCGAGCACCGTACCGTTTAGCACCATCTGAAATGCAAGAATTGTGTAATCAATTGCAAGAGCTTCTAGATAAAGGATTCATTAGGCCGAGTTCCTCGCCTTGGGGAGCACCGGTCTTGTTTGTGAAGAAGAAGGATGGATCCTTCCGAATGTGCATAGATTATCGAGAATTGAACAAGTTAATGGTGAAGAATCGTTACCCACTCCCCAGAATTGATGACTTGTTCGATCAGTTGCAAGGTTCTAGTATTTATTCCAAGATTGATCTTCGGTCGGGTTATCATCAGCTTCGAGTTCGGGAAGAGGATATTCCGAAAACAGCGTTTAGAACACGTTACGGTCATTACGAGTTTCAAGTGATGCCGTTTGGATTGACTAATGCACCGGCGGTATTCATGGATCTCATGAATAGAGTTTGTAAGCCGTATTTGGACAAGTTTGTTATAGTGTTCATCGACGACATATTGATCTACTCCAAGGGCAAAGAAGAGCATGAAGAGCATTTAAGGACGATTTTAAGGCTACTCAAGAATGAGAAGTTGTATGCCAAGTTTTCGAAGTGTGATTTTTGGAACCACAAAGTGCAATTTCTTGGTCATGTCATTGATAGTCAAGGACTACAAGTTGATCCCGCAAAGATTGAAGCCGTGAAAGATTGGGCTACTCCAACGAATCCTACAGAAATCCGACAATTTCTAGGACTAGCCGGGTATTACCGAAGGTTCATCGAAGGTTTTTCGAAGATAGCGAGACCTTTGACCAAGTTGACACAGAAAAACAAGAAGTATGAGTGGGGAAAGAAACAAGAAACTGCTTTTCAGTTGTTGAAGCAAAAGCTTTGCAGTGCGCCGATTTTGGCACTACCCGAAGGCATTGAGAACTTTGTTGTATATTGCGACGCTTCGCATAAAGGACTTGGGGCTGTTTTAATGCAAAACGAGAAGGTGATTGCGTATGCTTCTCGACAACTTAAGGTTCATGAAAAGAATTACACCACTCATGATCTCGAGTTAGGAGCCGTGGTTTTTGCACTTAAGATTTGGAGACACTACCTCTATGGTACAAAGTGCACAGTGTTTACCGACCACAAGAGTTTGCAATATATACTTGATCAAAAGGAGCTTAATATGAGACAACGTCGTTGGTTGGAATTACTCAGCGACTATGATTGTGAAATCAAGTATCACCCGGGGAAAGCCAATGTTGTGGCTGATGCTCTTAGTCGGAAAGAGAGGCCTAAACCTTTAAGAGTTCGATCATTGGGAATGACAATTATTTCTCCTTTACCATCGAAAATCCATGAAGCACAGATCGAAGCACTTAAGGAGGAAAATCGACCAAGTGAAAAGCTTTATGGTATGCCCGAAAGCGCAAATGGTTTTGTAAAGAGAGCAGATGGAGTCTTATGTTTCAAGGATAGAATGTGGGTTCCATTGTATGGCGGAATACGGGAATTGATTATGCACGAGTCGCATAAGTCAAAGTATTCTATTCATCCAGGGTCGGATAAGATGTATCAAGATCTTAAGAAGCTTTATTGGTGGCCGAACATGAAAGCGGAGATTGCCACGTACGTTAGCAAATGCCTTACCTGCTCTAAGGTAAAAGTCGAATACCAGAAGCCTTCAGGTTTACTCCAACAACCGGAAATTCCTCAATGGAAATGGGAACGCATTACAATGGACTTTGTTACGAAACTTCCTAAGACATCGGGAGGTTACGACGCTATTTGGGTAATTGTTGATCGCCTTACCAAGTCAGCCCATTTCATACCGATTAGAGAGACTTATTCCATGGAGCAACTCACTAGACTTTATGTCAAGGAAATAGTCTCGAGGCACGGAGCACCAATTTCTATCATTTCCGACAGAGATAGTCGATTCACTTCAAACTTTTGGAATTCATTGCAAGATTCATTTGGAACCAGATTAGAGATGAGCACAGCATATCACCCGCAAACCGACGGTCAAAGTGAAAGGACAATTCAAACGTTAGAAGACATGCTGAGGGCATGTGTGATTGATTTTGGAAATGGTTGGGCTAACCATTTGCCATTGATTGAATTCTCGTACAACAATAGTTATCACACCAGTATCAAGATGGCACCATTCGAGGCACTTTATGGTCGTAAGTGCCGATCACCTGTTTGTTGGGCCGAGGTAGGAGACGCACAACTTACTGGCCCAGAAATGGTACGGGAAACCACGGAAAAGATTGTTCAAATTCGTGATAGACTCAGAACTGCCAGGAGTCGACAGAAAAGCTATGCGGATGTTAGACGCAAGGATTTGGAATTTCAAGTGGGCGACAAAGTGATGTTGAAAGTATCGCCTTGGAAAGGCGTGGTACGTTTTGGAAAGCGTGGGAAATTGAACCCGAGATACATTGGACCATTCAAGATTTTGAGCCGAGTTGGTCCGGTAGCTTATCGACTTGATCTTCCACCAGAACTCAGTCATGTGCACAACACGTTTCACGTTTCAAACTTGAAGAAGTGTCTTTCGGACGAATCGCTCGTTATTCCATTGGACGAAGTTCAGCTTGACGACAAACTCAATTTTGTGGAAGAACCTGTAGAAATCATGGACCGCGAGGTCAAGCAGTTGAAACAGAGTCGTATTCCGATTGTGAAAGTTCGTTGGAATTCTCGTCGAGGTCCTGAGTTTACTTGGGAACGGGAAGACCAGATGCGACGCAAGTATCCTCATCTTTTCGCCGACACCGTTAGACCTAACAACGATTGAATTCAGGGACTGAATTCCTTTTTGGATGGGCGAATGTGACAATCCGTACTTTCAGGTCATTTCTCGACACGATTCATGTCTCATTATTTCAACATTTATAGTAAACTTGGTTTACTTGTTTCAAATTCGCGTAACCTTGAAGGTTTAGCGGCGAATTCATGATCATGACATCACGTACATTTCATATGGACTATGATTAGTCTACATTTCATTGACATCATGTGCATCTCATTAGTACATTCACGACATTTCATTTCACTTTAAGCGCGTAATTTTTTTATTTAATAATCTTTATCGCGTGAGTTATTATTTTAAATATTTAACCCATTACTTTCAAAAATGATCCCGATGTATTTTTAAACTTACATTTAGTTTATAAAAACTATATTTTTAGTTTTCCTAGTATTTCAAATTTATTTGGTACTTAAATCGTTAAAGTTTAATTATTACGTTGCGTTTCTTAAAATTATACGATAATTATTTTATCACTCAATTTTTACAAGGAATGTATTTTTACAATTTTTATCATCTCAATACATTCTATTTTGAGCTATTAAAAACTCACTTGTACCAAAATTTCCATTTATCCTACAAGTTGTAAATTTCTACAAATTACTTACACTTTTTATCAAATTATACACAAATATATACAAGTTGCATTTATAAAAAAAAAAAAAAAAAAACATAAAACCTTACATCCCTCCCCCCTTGGCCGACAAGGGGGAGGGTGTATTAATTGTTGGGCATGGTTTGAGATTTCTTATACTTTCACTCAATCATATAAGTCTACTTCTATTATTACTTTTCTCATTCAAAGTCTCATTTCTACAAGTGATAAAAGTTGTTTTTCTCTCCTTTCTTTGGCTTCTAAAAACCGGCCACTCAAGAACATCCAAGGGATCAAGATTTTTTTTGCAAAATCAAGTGTTTATCAACCTAGTTATATCCTTTATATGGTTTTGAAATAAAAACCAAGGATATTTAAGTTTAATCCTTGTTACTTACACCTCTTCATTTTCACTAGTAAGCTTGTTTTTATCATTTTCATGTTTCCTTTTCATTTTCATATGTTTCTTTTCATTTTTGGAGATAATATGCAAGTTATGTGATTTATACCATTTATTTCATGATTTTTGAGTTATATATACATATTGGTCATCCTATAATTATTCCCATGGTATTCTTTGGTCTTGATGGTGATTAGGAACCCATGACACCCTAAGAAGGTGTATGGTAGGATTAGATTAGTTTGGAGTTGATTTGAAGGGATTAGAATAGGTTTTGTCCGAGAAAAACTATTTTCAATACGTATATAAAAAGGTTCTGTCCTTGTTTCGAATTTCTGGAAAAACCGACAGTTGGTACGACTCTTTGGCCTTGATATTTAGAAAATATACTTTAAAACGAATCCGTGGCCACTTGAACGGAATAAAACGGACTTATAACGAAGAAGTTATGGATTTTTAAAGTTTGACGACGAAACGTATTTTTTTTCAGAAAATTCAGCAAACTGTTTTTAGTTTGTTCGGGTCAAAAACGAGCCTTAAGCTTCACAAATTATTTCGACTTCTCAAAAATATATTAGTTTACTTCGATACGAAGCTAAGGACATATAAAACGTAGAAAACGGATTTGAAACGACAAAGATATGCACGTTTTTATAAAGTTGCCGTAACTATTATTTTCTGAAAAACTATATTATTTTTACGTTACAAGTGTTTCATTAGCTGTAACGACCATGTTTGCGGCTGTTTTTAACAAGGTTGTGAAATTTTCGGAACGAAATGTCTTCTAGTAAAATCAAGTTCACCGGCCATATTTTTCAAAACAAAAAGCTGTTTGTCAAGCGGAGTTATAGTGAATTAATTACGGATGTTCAAACTTGGCCGAAACTCATTTTCTGCACACAATTAGCCAAAATCACCAACTTTAACCCTTAATATCTTTATGATCGAAACCTTTTGGACGAAAACTCCTGAACTGAAACTTTTAGATATCGATACAAACTTTCCAAAACCGTCGAGTTCGTTCTCTAACGATCGACGTACACCGTTTTACGACTATTTTTCCGAAGCCATTTTTGTTAATTTCATAAAAATTCCGACGACATTGTTTTGCGACGAAAAGTGATAATTTCACCAAAAATCATTATAAAACCATTGTAGGATGACATTTTGACGTAAAAACATGTAAAGTCATTTTTGAAGGGTCAAGACGTCAAAAGAGTATTTTTCGTCGACGAGTAATATTTTCAAAAACCCGTAAATGGTATAAATAACATACGAAGTGCATGCATAACATTACATTGCAATTCATGACATATCATATCATTGATAATAGGTCCCGGTTGACGCATCACATTAAACCTCAGTGTACTCACTTTTGCCATTATTCCAGTTTATCCAAGTGAGTTTTCATAGCCCCGTTTTACATGCTTTCGATTATTTTCAAACCCACGGGGGAGAATACATTGCACTACATTTTTTTTTGTACGATACCAAGTATGTTAAATTCAATTACATTGCTTAAGTTACCGCATTTGCCAATTTGAAAGTCCCCATTACTTGAACATGAACCGTTAATCTTTGAAGCGAGGATGAGTGGATAGATCTATCGAGGGTGACGCCTCCATCCGGGTTGGTGAATCCCAACCAGGCAAACGGATGCATTTCATTTGATTACATTACGGAGTTGTCTGGCAAACACTCTGCAGGGGCATACATTATTGAACAGTCTAGTTTCGGGGTCATGGGCTTAGAGCAATTGTAACATTATTTTTACGTGACTGGATTGTCATGCATGGTCTATACTTGTGTAGTCGTATAAAACATTTACATAAACCTATGATTTCTCACCAACATTATTTGTTGACCGTTTTTAGCAATGTATTTTCAGGAAACTGAGGCATTCGCATCATGACATGGTTTAGGGACCTACATTTTGAGTCGCGGCGTCGACTTACATTATGTACATTATGGCACTATCTTTCAAAACATCGTTTGGATTTGTAACATATTTGTATTTCCGCAAACTTTGTTAACCTTTTGGGACCGATGTTGTACTCTGATTGTTTTTATGAAATATCCAACGATGTGTTTTTAAAACGACACTTTAGGTCGTTCAATATAACTGTGATGTGGTGCTATGACAGTCAATCCCCAGGAATTCCATTCCGCTGCAAAACAGGTAAATTGGGGGTGTGACATGTAGTGATTACAAACTCTCGAGTTGGGTACTCGGGGAGTGGATTAGGGCAAGGAAAGTGACCTTTTAGTCGAACCACTATAAATACTTGTGTTTTGGTTGTGTATCTCTTTCTCTATCTCGTAGTATAGCTTATATATTCGTCTAACTATCAATATCCAACACACGCTCTAAATAGATTGATATAAGTCGATTTAAATACTTTAAAACAAAGTTTTAATTGGTAAAACTATTCAACACTCACTTCTAGTTTTATGCAATTTGTATCAGAGCTTAGTTATCAAGTTTATTAGAGTATATTGTACTTTAAAAACTTAAAACGATCCATGTATGTTTGAAAACTACAAAGAAGGAAACTCTTTGTGAAAACTGACATCAAACTCATTTTTACAAATTGGATCAAAACTTCAGAGTGTTGGATAATGATAGTTCTATTCGCTATAATTTTAACAAATTCTTTCAAAGTCTACTTCATGATAGGTCTCTTCGAATACTTCATCCCATTAAATGATAATTAAAGTTCACACCCAAGAAGAACCTAAAGAGCTATCAACCTGCCCTACCAATAAGCTTGAAGGATCTTCTAGAAGCTCATGAAAGTACTTTGCATCTATGGTTTCAGAATCCATATCCGGAATATCCCCAGCTATTCTGTTACAGCAAGAATTTTTCCTATGACTCTTACATGGACTGCGAAAAGTTGGTACAATAAGCTCCTTGCCGAATGCAAGGAAATATGGGATAAATTAAGAAGAGAATTCGTCCAACAATTTTGCCGTCCTTCGAAGATGGCTAAAATTCTCGGTAAGATCCATCAATTCGTTCAAGAGAGTGAAGAAACATTTTATCAAGCATGGGAAAGATTCAATGAGTTACTTTACCGATGCCCCACTCATGACTTGAACAAGCATCAAATCGTCCATGTCTTCTACAGGGGAATTAATGCACTGACATGTGAATTACTCGATTCTCCTAGACCTATTCCAAGTATGACCCCTAACCAAGCTTTGGAGTGTATTCGACGGATTTCTGAACACTGCTATAAATGGCATATGGAGACAGGGTATGGACCAAGGGATAATTTTGTTCATAAGGCGATGAAAACAGTAACGAAGCAAGAATATAATTATGGAGAAATTTTCAAAAAGCGGAGGCTAGAAAAGGCCAATGAAATTGAAGCATGTAGGGTAGAAAAGGTTAAAAGTGTATTTGGGACCAAGACCGGAAACAACTTAGAAAAAAGGATCCTTGACCATATCGAGGAATCTAGGGAACATGATGAGAGAATTGAAAAAATGATGAAAACATTCGTGGAAAACACAGTTTCTTCTCTCAAGACTCATGAAGATCGATAAAGGGTTTGGAGAAGAGTGTGAACTCATGTTCGAAAGCCATCACGGATTACCTCGCTGAACGGGAAGAAGAAGTTGTCAACACAGTTGAAACAATCTTTGAAGAGCCCACTACCTTTTCGTAGAAGGTTAAACGAAGAATCAGCAAGGAGAAACTCTTGCTTCTTGACGTTGGAGCTCTCCCGGTAAACGTTCCTCTTGTTAATTCCATTAAAACTGATCCTAACAATATTTTGCAGGAATTAAGTGACGATTCCGATGAGACGGTTCAACTTAACGAGATATGTTCAGCAGTTTTAAGGAATGAACTGCCACAAAAGGAAAAAGATCCCGGTTGTTTCACTCTCCCTTGCTTGATCGAGAGTCTCAATATGTGTAATGCCCTAGCTGATCTTGGAGCGAGCATCAGCATAATGCCTTGTTCAATGTTCCTACGTATGGGTATCGGAGATCTTAAACCAGCCAAAATGAAAATTGAAATGGTCTATCGGTCCATGCAGTCACCCTTGTGAATCGTTGAGAATGTATTGGTAAAGATAAAAAATTTCTCTTCCCGGTTGATTTCGTAATTATGGATATTCCCAAAGCCAACCGAATCCCTATTATTTTAGGAAGACCAATGCTTGCTACTGCCCATGCAAAAGTAGATGTCTTCGCCCGAAAATTAACTCTTGAAGCTAAAGGGGAAGTTGACACATTTAGAACTAATGAACTTTTGTCCACCCCTTAAAAAGTTTGCGCAATTGATCCTATTTGTGATTTTGGCGATGCGTTGGAAGTTTTTCTTAATGACTGATGCAGGTTTTACTGACCAGGTTTTAATATTTATAATTTCTCGTTATACCTATGGTCTACCCTAATGCACTAACGGGCAGTGTACCCGGTCATGTGTAGTGTAGTATTCGGTAAAACCGAGGTCGTCCCAAGAGCTATGTGTGCGGATTTAAACTAAGTCTAGGTGTCACATATTTTAATATGATTTTGATATAATAACTACTAAAGAAAATAAAGGCGAGGGTTGTGATCAATAGAGGAGAGGGGTGCTAACCTAGTTACTCATCCTAATTAGTAGTGTTCATGCCTAATTACTTCTAATTACTTCAGGTGGGGTCAAAGTCGCTAGGACAACTTTTGGTCAGTTCGTCCTAACCTATCAGCAAAGGGTCCCACTGGAGAAATCAGGTGACCCGTCATACGTCCAGTTGTTCTTAGTCCCCTAAGCCAAGTCATTAAGTACCACTACATGCTAGATTCATAACAGTGAGTGCCCGGGCGCTAGCATCTTAAACACTCACCCCCTACTTCTTAAGTTCATCCAAACGGTAGGTGATCAGTTTGTCAAATCGCACAAGCAAAAAGGGTCGTCAGTTGGTCATATCTTACCCTTCCCACTCAGTCTACTTACTTAGGGTCAGTTGGTCAGATCTCCTAAGTAACTAGCCACTACCGCCATTAAACACTACCGAAACAAGGGTAGCTACCAACAAACTATGCATGCATACACTTAGAAATAATTATACGGAAGCAATGTAAACACAAACAAAACAATTAAGGAATCATAACTAGGCCAGCACAAGAGGTTCTTTGCCGCTCATATTAACTATAACAATCGATTCAATGTTTAACATTACGAAATACATGAATTGAAAGTAAAGAAAAGATAAAATGCTAATGCTTATCGTAGGGGAGTGATTTATCCCTTGGAGATAGCTCCATATGCTACTCTAGATCTGCCTTCGACTTCTACTCACGTTCACTTGGTGTTGTATGTGAAATGGGATGATTTGAAATGCTAGAAATCGTGGGGTATTTATAGGCCAGATCCGGTTACGGCGTAACTAATTATAAGAGTTACGCCGTAACATCCAATTCTTCGTATTTTGCACTAAAAATGCTGGTTACAGCATAACTATGGATGGAGTTACGCCGTATCTTCAATAAATATTGGATACACCGTAATTGATACAATAGTTACGGCGTAGCTTGCAGCGCCGCGGAGCCTCATTTGACCTAGTTGGTTACGCCGTAATCTTTGGGAGAGTTACGCCGTAATCTTCTGTTAAGTTGGTTTTCTGAGCCACGCCTTAGTTACGGCGTAATGTGAGAGAGAAGTTACGCCGTAACTTCATAAAAATGAGCATACTATGATATATCTTTAATAAATCTCCAAATCCCCGTCTCTTTAGCTCCAATGATCGTATTTTACATGAAAGTGAAATATAGAGGAAAACAAGCGTAAATCCATATAAATGATATAAAATACGGGCATTATCGGGGAAATTGACACTTAATATTCAGGAATATTTGATGTTATCAAATATCCCCCACTTGAACTCTACTTGCCCTCAAGTAGACCTTATTAGATAGATTTCTAAAAAGATATCTCCCATTACCTGGAAAATATAAGTTTACAAATCCCTTATGCTAGAATAAAACAAAGTCGAACACCTCACGAAATGGGAACAAAACATTCAAATCTCTCTACTATTCTAAGTGTCAATTTTGGGGTGATCACTCATTGCACAGTCATAGCATGTATTCTATCATAAGCTTGGCGGTTACACAAATCTCCATCACTAGAGTTAAGGACTAAACAATTCTTGAAGGCAATATGGGTAGACACGACAAAGGTTACGGGTGATTTGTCATTACTAACATGTCATGGCGAAGTCGACAAAATCAATGATACATAACCAAATCCATGGCCAAGACACCAAAGATTGCTCGCTGCATCACCTAGACACGCTTCATGTCTAAGGGTAGGATAAGACATGGGATAGAATTGGTGTAAAACAAAATCAAGCAATTAGTCTAAATCTACAACTAAGTCATCACCACTTACCGTTCGCCCAAAGTTCAAGTTTCGAAGTCAAGAAACCGGATCATGATATAACCAGGTAGATGTGCCATTAGAGGACGTCATGACGGGCACACTTCCAACTTCATTCTTCAAATGTGACCGAGGTGGCCTCCTCGATACTAAATCTATATTAGGCTCATAAAAATAGTGCTTATAATATCGCACTTTTACAATAACAATACTAGTTTTTTTTTTAATTTTTTTTCGAATCACATCATTTTTTTTAAACATAACATAATAACTACACATAACATCCCCCCACTTGAGATGAGCAATCTGGGAATTTGGGGGGTCTTCAATGATCTTTAAGGATATGTTGTCGATGAGAGCGTGATTCCCGAACCTTTCCACTTGAACCTTGAACTTAAGCAAATGATGACTTCCCAATTACAAATAAAGACTACAGGGTAGGCTAAGGTGTAATGGTGTATCGATAAAATATGTTGGGTGAACAAAATGAAAGGAATGGCTCAGAAGGGTGTATCTAGGGGTATCTTGCACTAAAGGTGAATGCAACAAAAGGGTTTAACATGGGGGTCGAGAAGTCGAGGTGACTAATCGATAGACACACAATGATAGGCTATTTGGGTGATAATCCTATAATACTGCCTTCTTAAACTGAAAGTCCAAATACATCGAGCTAACTCAACATACCTCGTCTATGGTCTCGAAATGATGTAAAGGCCAAGTTATAAAGTTTACAAGCTACCGGCACACTCATAATTTGGTGGATTTGGGATAAAATTTGGAAATGGATAAGGCAAATCTCACCATATAATATCAAGGGTATAATGTGCTCGGCTAAGGTCTAATCTAGTTAGGTTAAGAAAAACATGTCAAAATTTAAAAAACGGCAAAATTTTTCAAAATAAACTAGAAAAATGAGTGCAATAAAGTTCAAGAGACAATTCTACTCCTGTCCCCCCACTTGAATTCTACAAAGTACCTTTTTTACTAAGCGTTAAATAAAGGTGAAGAGAAAAGCAGAATTAGAGCGAGAACTTCCTTGAAATTTGCTCCAAAAAGAAAGAAGGCCCACGAAAAGAGTCGTGCCTTCGCATAAGCATCCATGAGCAAACTCTATCCCTGAAATCACACTACCGACAAGCATAACTCTAAAAAAGAAAAAGAAAAAATGAAAAAGAAATCTAACTCACTTTCGTAGGAATCACAGTTGCATTTAGCGTATACAACAAGCGTTTTAAACCACTTGGTGTCCCAAGTGGACGAGTGTAGTCTCGTGAGGGCTTACAGGGAACATACCTACAAAGTTCATTTGAAAACTAATACAAGGTTATTGTGTTTAAAATGAAAGAAGTGTTACAGAAGGTAGTTACATCGTAACTCCAATAAGGAGTTACGCCGTAATTAAGCAAAACCTGATAGGGGTGTGGCTACGGCGTAACCAGAGCTAGGGTTACGTCGTAATTGGTAATGCTCTTGACAAGTTCTGCTGCACAAAGGCCTGTTACGGCGTAACCAAGATAGTGAGTTACTCCGTAACTCTGGTCGGATCAGAATGCTACTGCAACAACTTTTCTTCGTTTTCCTGCAAAAATGGTTAAAAATACAAAACCCAACAGAAAGGAAATAAAACAAATGAAAGGGATAATTTGGGTTGTCTCCTGAAAGAGCACTTTTCTTTATTTACGAGTCTTTAAGTTAGACTCAGAGCCTCGAGGCTAGAAGTGCTTGTTGGTCATTTCGTGGATATGGCAATCTCCACGTTGAATCCAACTGATTAGGTTCTCATCCCGTTTGTAGTCTATCCCTAGCTCTAAACACCCCAAGTAAAAATTCTTGATCTTTTGGTAATGGTGGTCAATACCTTTGGCCTTATCTTCGTCTCTAATGTCGAGTAGTGGCTGAGCATGGCTCAACTGCCTCTTTGTCCACTTTTTAAAATTCTTAACAGTCCGCGGCATTTTAAAAATCATTTTATCTTCGCCAATCTTTAACCATACAAGCCCTTCTTTCTCATCTTTATCTAGCCCAGATAGTTCTTGAAAGGGTTTCTTGAAAGCCCATCTTCCACAAACTCACTAACGTCATCCAGAACCACAAAATCGACCAAAAATGAATGAGTCCCAATAAAGACACGGATGTTTGTTGCAATCCCTAGGAAATTGTTTCCTTTATATCCAAGTTCTTTTTCTATAACCTGGTTGTAGCATTCTTTAGAAATGATGTTAACTTGGGAATTGGTGTCGATGAATGGATGGAAATCAATGAACCTAATTTTGCATGAAATTTTTATATAATAAGGGTTCCTATGATGGATTCGAGCTCCCATATCATAAAACTTGGGTTGGTCAGACTGTGAAAAAGACTTTTCAGAGTTATTGTTCCAATGGACCATTTTTATGTCGCTAGAGAAATCATCGTCACTGACTCCTAAGTCTTCTTCTTCAAAATTTACGAACACATCAAAATCCTTCCCTAAAGCTATCTCGCCAAGATTTGTAGGAGTTTTTGGGGAGTCACTAAGAAAATATTCCAATGCATCACCAAAATCACCAATAGGGTCAATTGCACAAACTTTTTGAGGGGTGGATAGAAGTTCATTAGGTCTAAATGTGTCAACTTCTTCGTTAGCTTCGAGAGTTAATTTTTGGGCGAAGACATCCACTTTTGCATGGGCAGTAGCAAGCATTGGTCTTCCTAAAATATTAGGTATTCGGTTGTCTTCGGGAATATCCAGAATCACGAAATCAACCGGGAAGAAATTTTTTTATCTTTACCAATACATTCTCAACGATTCCCAAGGGTGACTGCATAGATTGATCGGCCATTTCAATCTTCGTTTTGGCTGGCTTAAGGTCTCCGATACCCATATGTAGGAACATTGAACGAGGAGTTATGCTTATGCTCGCTCCAAGATCATCTAGGGCGTTACACATATTGAGACTCCCGATCAAGCAAGGGTGAGTGAAACAACCGGGATCTTTTTCCTTTTGCGGCAGCTCATTCCTTAAAACTGCTGAACATCTCTCGTTAAGCTGAACTGTCTCATCGAAATCGTTACTTAATTCCTGCAAAATATTGTTAGGATCAGTCTTAATGGAATTAACAAGAGGAACGTTTACCAGGAGAGTTCCAACATCAAGAAGCAAGAGTTTATCCTTGTTTATTCTTCGTTTAACCTTCTCCGAAAAGGTAGTGGGCTCATCAAAGATTTTTTCAACTGTGTTGGCAACTTCTTCTTCCCGTGCACCGAGGTAATCCGTTATGGCTTTTGAACATGAATTCACACTCTTCTCCAAACCCTTTATGCGGTCTTCATGAGTCTTGAGAGAAGAAACTGTGTTTTCCACGAATGTTTTCATCATTTTTTCAATTCTCTCATCACGTTCCTTAGATTCCTTGATATGGTCAAGGATCCTTTTTTCTAAGCTATTTCCGGTCTTTGTCCCAATTACACTCTTAACCTTCTTTACCCTACATGCTTCAATTTCATTGGCCCTTTCCAGTCTTCGCTTTTCAAAAATTTCACCATAATTATATTCTTGCTTCGTCAATATTTTAATTACCTTATGATCAAAATTATCCCTTGGTCCATACCCAGTCTCCATATGCCATTTATAGCAATGTTTAGAAATTCGTTGAATACACTCCAGAGCTTGGTCAGGGGTCATGCTTGGAATAGGTCTAGGAGAATCGAGTAATTCACGTGTTAGTGCATTAATTCCCCTGTAGAAAACATAGACGATTTGATGTTTGTTCAAGTCATGAGTGGGACATTGGTAAAGTAGCTCATTGAATCTTTCCCACGCTTGATAAAGCGATTCATCACCTTCTTGAACGAATTGATGGATCTTACTGAGAAGTTTAGCCATCTTCGAAGGAGAGAAAAATTGTTGAACGAATTCTCTTCTTAATTTATCCCATGCTTCTTTGCATTCGTTGGGGAGTTTAATGTACCATCTTTTGGCAGTCCCTGTAAGAGTAAGAGGAAAAATTCTAGTTGTAACCGAATAGCTAGGGATACTCCGGATGTAGAAAAGAGATGATAGGTAGAGTACTTCTTCCACATGATTATGAACATCGTCATTTTCATCTCATTAAAACTTAAGCTAGTGTAATTCCCGAATAAATTGGTCCGGAATAGAGAATTTTTCCACACTAGAGTCTTGCTTGAAGGCTCGTTTACAGTTCACATTTGGTCGTTCCAAATACTTCTCCATGGTTATTTCTTCGATATTGTTTTCATTAATGACTTCAGGTTCTGTATCAGATTGGTAAGATTCGTAAAACGAAAAAATGTTATGAATAGGAACCGGAGAGTAAACTTTTTTCGTCCGAAATTGTTTTTCCGGATCATCGAACGGGGTGGCCAAAAATGGGCTTGAGCTTCTAGCATTGAATCCTGACATTAAGAGAAGAAAAAAAAGTTAAAAATAGACTTAATAAAAACCCTAAAATAACTCTTTGGCAGCGGCGCCAAAAACTTGATGCAGGTTTTACTGACCAATTTAAAAATGGTCTACCCTAATGCACTAATGGGCAGTGTACCCGGTCGTGTGTAGTGTAGTATTCGGTAAAACCGAGTTCGTCCCAAGAGCTATGTGTGCGGATTTAAACTAAGTCTAGGTGTCACAGATTTTAATATGATTTTGATATAATTAACTATTAAAGCAAATAAAGGTGAGGGTTGTGATCAATAGAGGAGAGGGGTGCTAACCTAGTTACTCATTCTAATTAGTAGTGTTCACGTCTAATTACTTCCAATTACTTCAGGTGTCGTCAAAGTCGCTAGGACAGCATTTGGTCAGTTCGTCCTAACCTATCAGCAAAGGGTCCTACTGGAGAAATTAGGTGACCCGTCATCAGTCCAGTTGTTCTTAGTCCCCTAAGCCAAGTCATTAAGTACCGCTACATGCTAGATTCATAACAATGAGTGCTCGGGCGCTAGCATCTTAAACACTCACCCCCTACTTCTTAAGTTCATCCAAACGGTAGGTGATCAGTTGGTCAAATCTCACAAGCAGAAAAGGTCATCAGTTGGTCATATCTTACCCTTCCCACTCAGTCTACTTACTTCGGGTCAGTTGCTCATATCTCCTAAGTAACTAGCCACTACCGCCATTCAAAACTACCGAACCAAGGGTAGCTACCAACAAACTATGCATGCATACACTTAGAAATAATTATACGGAAGCAATGTAAACGCAAACAAAACAATTAAGGAATCATAACTAGGCCAGCATCAGAGGTGCTTAGCCGCTCATATTAACTATAATAATCGATTCAATGTTTAACATTACGAAATACATGAATTGAAAGTAAAGAAAAGATAAAATGCTAATGCTTATCGTAAGGGAGTGATTTCTCCCTTGGAGATAGCTCTGTATGCTCCTCTAGATCTGCCTTGGACTTCTACTCACGTTCACTTGGTGTTGTGTATGAAATGGGATGATTTGAAATGCTGGAAATCATGGGGTATTTATAGGCCAGATCCGGTTACGGCATAACCGTAACATCCAATTCTTCGTATTTTGCACTAAAAATGATGGTTACGGCGTAACTATGGAAGGAGTTACGCCGTATCTTCAATAAATCTTGGTTATGCCGTAACTGATACAATAGTTACGGTGTAGCTTGCAGCGGCGCGGAGCCTCATTTGACCTAGTTGGTTACGCCGTAATCTTTGGGAGAGTTACGCTGTAATCTTCTGTTGAGTTGGTTTTCTGAGCCACGCCTTCGTTACGGCGTAATGTGAGAGAGGATTTGCGCCGTAACTGCATAAAAATGAGCATACTATGATATATCTTCAATAAATCTCCAAATATGCATCTCTTTAGCTCCAATGTTCGTATTTTACCTGAAAGTAAAATATAGAGAAAAACAAGCGTAAATCCATATAAATAATATAAAATACGGGCATTATCGGGGGAAATTGACACTTAATATTTAAGACTATTTGATGTTATCAGTGAATCCCCGAAAACTCCTACAAATCTTGACGAGATAGCTTCAGGGAAGAATTTTGATGTGTTCATAAATTTTGAAGAAGAAGACTTAGGAGTCAGTGCCGATGATTTCTCTAGCGACATAGAAATGGTCCATTGGAACAACAACTCTGAAAAGACTTTTTCACAATCTGACCAACCCAATTTTTATGAGATGGGAGTTCGAATCCATCATAAGAACCCTTATTATCTAAAAATTTAATGCAAAATTGGGTTCATTGATTTCCATCCATTCATCGACACCAATTCCCCAGTTAACATCATTTCTAAGGAATGATACAACAAGGTTATGGAAAAAAAACTTGAATATAAAGGAAAAAATTTCCTAGGGATTCCAACAAACATCCGTATCTTTGTTGGGACTCACTCATTTTTGGTCGATTTTATGGTTTTAGATGACGTTAGCGAATTTATGGAAGATGGGCTAACCGGGGTGATTTTCGGGAAACCCTTTCAAGAACTATCTGGGCTAGATAAAGATGAGAAGGAAGGGCTTGTATGGTTAAATATTGGAGAATATAAAACGGTTTTTAAAATGCCACATACTGTTAAGAATTTTAAAAAGTGGACAGAGAGGCAGTTGAGCTATGCTCAGCCACTACTCGACATTAGTGACGAAGATAAAGCCAAAGGTATCGACCACCCTTACCAAAAGATCAAGAATTTTTACTTGGGATGAGAACTTGATCAGTTGGATTCAACGTGGAGATTGCCATATCCACGAAATGACAAACAAGCACTTCTAAGCCCCGAGGCTCTGAGTCTAACTTAAAGACTCGTAAATAAAGAAATGTGCTCTTTCGAGAGATAACCCGAATTATCCCTTTCATTTTTTTATTTCCTTTCTGTTGGGTTTTGTGTTTTTAACAATATTTGCAGGATTTTAGGAAAGATTTCTGCAGCATGCTGAATGGGGACCTGATCTATCCATAGTTACGGCGTAACTCATTCTTATGGTTACGCCGTAACATACTTTTTGCAGCAGTACGTCAGAACATTACCAATTACGGCGTAATCCCATTCAAGATTATGTCGTAGCTACACTCCTGTAGCGTCTGCCAGGTTTTGCTTAATTATGACGTAACTCCTTATGGGAGTTACGACGTAACTACCCTATGTAACACTTCTTCCATTTTAAACACAATAACCTTGTATTAGTTTTCAAATGAACTTTGTGGGTATGTTCCCTGTAAGACCTCACGAGACTACACTCGTCGACTTAGGACACCAAGTGGTTTAAAAGGCTTGTTGCATACGCTAAATGAAACCGTGATTCCTACGAAAGTGAGTTAGGTTTCTTTTTCATTTTTTTATTTTTCTTGTTAAGAATTATGCTTGTCGGTAGTATGATTTCAGGGATTGAAGTTTGCTCGTGGATGCTTATGAGAAGGCACGACTCTTTTCGTGACCCTTCTTTCTTTTTGAACAAATTTCAGGGAAGTTCTCCCTCTAATTATACTTTTCACTTCACCTTTATTTAACGCTTAGTTCGAAAGGGACTTTGTACATTTCAAGTGGGGGGACAGGAGTAGAATTGTCTCTTAAACTTTATTTTGCCCTCGTTTTTCTAGTTTATTTTGAAAAGATATGCCATTTTTAAAACTTTGACATGTTTTTCTTAACCTAACTAGATTAGACCTTAGCCGAGCACATTATAACCCTTGATATTATATGGTGAGATTAGCCTTATCCGTTTCCAAATTTTTACCCCAAATCCACTAAATTATGAGTGTGCTGGTAGCTTGTAAACTTTAGAACTTGGCCTTTACATCATTTCAAGACCATAGACGAGGTATGTTGAGTTAGCACAATGTATTTGGACTTTTCAGTTTAAGAAGGCAGTATTATAGGATTATCACCCAAATAGCCTATCATTGTGTGTCTATCGATTAGTCACCTCAACTTCTCAACCCCCATGTTAATTTTGTTGCACTCACCTTTAGTGCAAGATACCCCTAGATACACTCTTCTGAGCCATTCCTTTCATTTTGTTCACCCAACATATTATTTCGATACACCTTTACACCTTAGCCTACCCTGTAGTCGTTATTTGTAATTAGGAAGTCATTATTTGCCTAAGTTCAAGGTTCAAGTGGAAAGGTTCGGGAATCACGCTCTCGTCGAGGACATATCCTTAAAGATCATTGAAGAACCCCCAAAGTCGAATATTGTTCATCTCAAGTGGGGGATGTTATGTTCAGTTATTATGTTATGTTGATTTTAAAAAAAGTGATTTGAATATATATATATATATATATATATATATATATATATATATATATATATATATATATATATATATATATATATATATATATATATATATATATATATATATATATATATATATATATATATATATATATATATATAGTTATTTTTATTTATTTGATTATAAAGTGCGATGTTATAAGCACTATTGTTATGTGCTTAATATAGATTTAGTATCGAGGAGGCCACCTTGGTCACATTTGAAGAATGGAGTTGGAAGTGTGCCCATCATGACGTCCTCTAATGGCATATTTACCTGGTAATATCATGACTAGGTTTCTTGACTTCGAAACTTGAACTTTGGGCAAACGGTAAGTGGTGATGACTTGGTTATAGATCTAGACTATCTGATTGATTTTATTTTACACCAATTTTATCCCACGTCTTATCCTACCCTTAGTCATGAAGCGTGTCTAGGTGATGCAGCGAGAAATCTTTGGTGTCTTGGCAATGGATTTGGTCATGTATAATTGATTTTGTCCACTTCACCGTGACATGTTAGTAATGAAAAATCACCATTAACCTTTGTCGTGTCTACCCATATTGCCTTCGAGAATTGTTTTGTCCTTAATTCTGGCGGTTGAGATTTGTGTAACCGCCAAGCTTATGATAGAATACATGCTATGATTGTGTAATGAGTGATCACCCCGAAATTGACACTTAGAATAGTTGAGAGATTTGAGTGTCTTGTTCCCATTTTGTGAGGTGTTCGGCTTTGTTTTATTCTAGCATAAGGGATTTGTAAACTTATATTTTCCAGGTAATGTGAGATATCTTTTTAGGAATCTATCTAATAATGTCTACTTGAGGGCAATTAGAGTTCAAGTGAGGGGATATTTGATAACATCAAATAGTCCTGAATATTAAGTGTCAATTTCCCCCAATAATGCTCGTATTTATATGGATTTACGCTTGTTTTCCTCTATATTTCACTTTCAGGTAAATTACGAGCATTGGAGCTAAAGAGACGCGGATTTGGAGAGTTTATTGAAGATATATCATAGTATGCTCATTTTGAAGAAGTTACAGCGTAACTCCTCTCTGACATTACGCCGTAACAGAAGCGTGGCTCAGAAAACCAACTCAACTGAAGATTACGGCGTAACTCTCTCCAAGATTACGACGTAACCAACTAGGTCAAATGAGGTTCCGCGCCACTGCAAGTTACACCGTCACTATTGTCTCATTTACAGCGTAACCAACATTTATTGAAGATATGGTGTAACTCCTTCCAGATGTTATGCCGTAACCAACATTTTCACTGCAAAATACAAAGAATTGGATGTTACGGCGTAACTCTTAACATTAGTTACGCCGTAACAAGATCTGGCCTTTAAATACCCCTCAAATTCCAGCATTTCAAAGCATTCCATTTCATAGACAACATCAAGTGAACGTAAGTAGAAGTCGAAGGCAGATCTAGAGGAGCATACGGAGCTATCTACAAGGGAGAAATCACTCCCCTACGATAAGCATTAGCATTTTATCTTTTCTTTACTTTCAATTCATGTATTTCATAATGTTATACATTGAATCGATTGTTTTAGTTAATATGAGCGGCTAAGTACCTCTGATGCTGGCCTAGTTATGATTCCTTAATTGTTTTGTTTATGTTTACATTGCTTCCGTATAATTATTTCTAAGTGTATGCATGCATAGTTTGTTGGTAGCTACCCTTGTTTCGGTAGTTTTGAATGGCGGTAGTGGCTAGTTACTTAGGAGATATGACCAACTGACCCTAAGTAGGTAGATTAAGTGGGAAGGGTAAGATATGACCAATTGACGACCCTTTTTGCTTGTGGGATTTGACCAACTGATCACCTACCATTTGGATGAACTTAAGAATTCGGGGATGTGTGTTTAAGATGCTAGCGCCCGGGAACTTATTATTATAAATCTTGCATGTAGCGGTACTTAATGACTTGGCTTAGGGGACTAAGAACAACTGGACTTATGACGGGTCACCTGATTTCTCTAGTGGGACCCTTTGCTGATAGGTTAGGACGAACTGACCAAATGATGTCCTAGCGACTTAGACCCCACCTAAAGTAATTGGAAGTAATTAAACATAAACATAACTAGTTAGGATGAGTAACTAGTGTTAGGTCACCAAATTTACAACATAAGCATCAGTAGAAAGAGTATAGAGGAGAGAATAGATCGGTTGAACAACTAGCCAAACACACACACGTATATGTATAGAAAGGTTATGCGTAGAGTATGAATGAAAGAGTAAATTGAACAACCAACCCTCAAGTGAGGGTTATTACATAGTATTTATAGGAGAGGGAGCTAGGGCAACACTCCTAGTCCCTTCCTTTCCTTAGTGGACTTGGGCCTAGGCTTATGGGCCTTCTACATAAGCCTAAGCTAATAACTAACATAAAGGCCATGATTAAGCTAACTATTACATATGAATCACCAATACTTGAATTAAGTCTAGGAGTGATTCCAACAATCTCCCCTAAGTGTTGGTGATGAATGAATGTAAACAGTGAAGGTGCTGATGTAATAGTAGCCTTGACGTCTTCTGACATTCTTCTTTCTTGTGAGAAGAATTGCCTTGATTCGAACAATCTCCCCAGTGTAGAGAAATTGTTTCCTTTGAAGTATTTTGCTTTGACGTCTTCATTTTCTTTGTTCTTTAGTTCTTTTTTCTTTGTGGTGAAAGTGATAGTATGATGTGGTAGTCTGCATCAGGTCTGCTTCGCTACTTTAGTGTCTCCACGTCTTTCTCCAACATGCTCACACGCTTTTAAATGTTGGATTACAGTTGATGAAGTTCTTTAAGTCTTTAAACTTTGTAGATTCTTTGTTGTTGAAGAATCATTCTGACTTTGTGTTGCCTTTGATTATGAGAGAACTTCTATAATTGTTGTTGTTGGTATGAGCATGTGGAGAATCTGCACGATCAGTCCGCTCCAGTGCTTCCATAAGAAGTAAACATAAGAAAGGTTAGTAATAAGCGGATTCCGGCACTTACAAGTTTGAACTTCGAGAGTGTTAACAGCATAGTGTGAAAACACAACTCTAATTCTCACAAAGGCCGTTCCTGAACCGGAGTCCCACAAGTGAGATAACGCGATGTACCGAAGTACACCTTCGGTCCAGATGAGTCGCTGAGGTACACCGAAGCATCACCTCACGACTGTAGACCGTTTGAGACCACTAAGCGTAATCCACGGGAAGTTACTGAAGCGACCTGCTGTCAGGGCTGTTTGATGTAGACCCTGGCAGGAGTTTCCATTCAATCACTGAGGATCACATATGTGAACCTCTCATAAATGTTCTCGACAGATTGCTAAGATCTGTGAAGGACTCGATAACGTACCACTGTTGTTCTTATTGTTAAACAACAAGTGATGAAATGTCAAGTGTACCTAAGAGATGTTTTGATGAATCTCGTGGCTCTAGACTCAATAGTGCGTTTTAGTTTTCCTGAGCAGAGACTAGGGAGAGGATCTCCTTCTTCAATACCAGTAATCTCTAGGAGAAAGCCGATAGTTTACGTAGGGTTCCCTGTGAGAATGAAACAAGCTTCTTTTGGGAGAAACCTAAGTGGCTAAGAAGGTTTAGTGCATGCGTCACTGGGTCCATGACGACTTTTAATCTTCAATACCGGTATCATCTAGTGACAACCAGTAGCATATGAATTGAACCCGGTGTCTGCCCTAAATTGAATAATCTGGATGGCTATTTCTTTTCACCCTTTTCTTTGCTTTTCTTTTTAATTCTTCAACTCCTTCTTTCTCCGATTCTCATTTTCTCCTTTTTATAATCATACCTAAGGACTTCTAAATACTAACTATTTGTGATTTCCTTGGGTAGATCCCTCAGGCTCTGGCGGATCATAGGACGGTTATTCCTAACCTTAATCACCTTATAACTCCATAGCCATAAAAACCATTTACATGAAAATCTCTTAAAGTGTTTGTGAATGAAAAACATTTTGTACCACTGAAAGAGTTTGATCTTTTGCATAAATACTCCCCCTCCACACATGCTTGAGAGTTTTGACAGAAATGTGCATGGTGAGAGAAGAGCGCGCACTTTATGAATTGATCGACTCAAGATAGACAATTCCTTGCGAGACACGATTACATTGCATAGTTAAAGAGATACATTGTCAGCTTTTAGGTGACAACTAGCTCTAATAACTACCTTGAAGATGTGGACAACCCCGAAAGGTTGTCAAACCCGTCAATGTTCATGTCTATCAGGAGTTTCTCGAAAGGTATGATCTACTTGGATAAGTCAGGGAAGACAAATCTTTTCGATGTATGACTGTTCAGATTTCATCAATTCATGGGTTGAAGTCTTTTCACACGAGAATTCAATAGCAATTCACAACATATTTCTTATCACATAATTTTTCTCCCCCTAAAAAATGGCATATAAATGTTATTTTTGACGAAAGTTTGAGAATAAATATGACTATTTTGAGTTTTATGGGAAGATGACCACTGTGAAGAATTTGTGAACAAAGTTTAGATTCAAATACTCCCCCTCAACAAGTGATATAAACTGTTGAGGTTTTGAAATTCATAAGGGGAAGTACTTGTTCTTTTGAGCAAAACCTTTGAAAAATGAAAGGTTTGATAAGTTTTACTCAAAAGTAAGAAGCTTTCGCTCCTTTTATAAGGATTGTGGCACTGAAGCGTACCACAGGGTCCTTTCATTACAAGAACGGGTTGTACACTGTTATATGTGCACAAACCATTATCATAAATAATCACACATCCAAAATAATATGAAATGGAAGCATTTTAAGGGGTACCAGGAATTTTAGGTAGGTCAGCAAGAACTCCAGGAATGTGAACTGAGTGTTGATAGCCTGTGAGATTAATGCGTTGACGACCACCTACGAAGCTTTCCAACGTTCCGAACTGGTCCCGTAGAAACAACCTTTCATCAATCATCTTGATGATTCTCTTTACATCCCATATTTCCTTAGAATCCTATCTCTTTTGTGACCCAATGCCTTGTTGAATCGCCTTTAACCGATAAGCTAGTCCATCCCTGACATGCTTCAATGTTGAATCACCAAACTTATGAAGCTCTGTACACGCCATCAAGCAGTTGCAGTGTAGTACACTGGGGTAGACTACTCTAAAAGGCTTACTCATGAGAGTGTATTGAGGAAGATGGTTTATGTCAGGAAGTTCTAGCTGAGGTTTGGTGAAGTTGACACGTGTCTGATACGACTCAACAGCAAGTTGTAGATCTTCTACACGTTCTTGGATTACGATGCTTCTGATGAAGATAAGCAAGGACTTGATGTATTCACGTTGAATTTCTGTGGAGAATTGTCTCATGCATCCCTGTAACTTTGCAAGAAACAGATCTTCAATGTCGTTGAGAGACAAATTCTGAAAATCCGCTTCACAGAAAGCATAGTCCTTTTCGTCTTGTCTTTTGACCACGATGTTCGATAGAAAGGTGTAGTCCCATTTAGTCGAAAGAGAAACATGCTTAAGAGCAACGATTCCTTTATCACTATGCACTTCATGTTGAGGTTTACGAACCTGGCAGCTTCTGTAGTATATTCGTCGGCGTTCCGGCTAATGGTGAATCCCATACAGTCCATCGATGTCATACTCTTCCACTATGTTGTTGAACATGTGGGTAGCCTTTTCTTCGATGGCTATGCAGTTTGAGTATATGGCTACCGGGAACGGAAGTGTAAGTGAGGTAGCATATTTATTTGACACATCGCTACCATGTAGAAGAAATTCCAGGTCGTTGTTGAAGAAGTATCGAAATGGAATCTGAGGTTGATCTGGTCGACCAATGGTAGGTAGAGGTTTGGTCCAATCAGTGTAATATGGAGCATTGTCTTTTCAGGTGAAGTCAATGTTTGCTTCAGGGTTGAGCCAATCAATGTTGTTGGACATGGCTCGTGCTATATTATCAAGATGATATTCAACTTTTATAGCACTTTCCGAGCTGTCTTTGAGCAGTTGAGAAGCTTCATTCTTGATTCGTTTCAACTCTGATTTCGTCATTTTCTTCACACGGAACTTTTCTTGAAGATACTTAGCATGCTCCAATGTATTCCCTTATACCATATCTTGGTCATCAGTTAAGGCGGGTGTAGCAGCAACCAGTGTAGAGAACCAATCATACTCGATGTCATCATCGTCAAGCCAAGAGACGACATTAGCCTTGGGAGTCTTCTTCTTTTTCTTAGGCTTAGAAGAGGATGATGGTTTCTTTGTTGTTGAAGCGGGAGAGGTGGGTTGTTGTTGGGGCTCAAGGACTTCATCGGCGTCACCACCAGTGTACTCAAAGTGATCACCGATTTTCTCTGGCTGAGGTGGTAACTCAGAGTCCTGAGGTTTTTCAGTAGAAGAACGTGGAGGAGATCTTTGTTGATCTGGAGTCCTTTGGGGTGGAGGTTGCATCGAGGATGATTCACCAGACTTCTTTTGGGCGTTTAGGTTCGTTGTTCTTATCCTTATCCTTGTCTTCATCGTCTCGTGGACGTTTAGGCCTTTCAGCTTCTTCTCTGCATGCTGATTTGAGTTGGTATTCCGGCAATGCTTCAAAAAATTTACCTTCGTAAGAGGCAAATGTTGCGGAGCGTTTAGACATTTGAGCTACCAGCCGATTAACCAATTCAGCATCTGAGAATATTATGGGATCAACTGGATTGATGTTTACATGCATTGGTGTTGATTTCAAAGTTTGCTTGGCCAGATGTAAGAGATTCGGATAGAGTTGTTTGGTAAACATCTCCTTTGTAACTCCAGGAACGATGTCAAGAAGGTACTTGTGAGTGTAACTTTTGATCATCGCATTCATTTTCCCTTGAAGATCATCTTTCATGAGCTTTTGGACATATTCCCTTTCAACTTGCATCTTGTCATTCTCATCATGAAGATGTTGTACCTGGTCAGCAAGAAAGTTCAGCTTCTTGTACAGCACGTCTTTCTTTCTGACCTGCTAGACAGCTTTAACGATTCGTGTCTTAGCTTGAGAGATCCAGGATGCAGTTGGCATCTTCACTGATTTGGATGTGGATCTGGTTGATCTTTTGGATGGTGGTGGTGAAGAGTGAGAGGATGAATCTGATGATGAAGAGTCATGAGGAGGTTCAGGGTCCTTAGGAGGTTCAGAAGTTTTCTCCTTGGAATGAGTTGGACTGTTGAGAAGATAATCATCGTAGTTTACTTCGTCATCTTTATCAGTTTTAGTCTGTTCTTCAGCCTGAATCCTAGCATCTTCATCTGCTTTAGCTTGAGTTGCGGCCTCTTCATCAACTTTAGCTTGAGCTGCAGCTTCTTTATCAGCTTTATCCTTCTCTTACTTTTCAGTTTCTGGTTCCTCAATGTCATACACAATAGAATCCTCCTGTTGCTTTTGTTGTTGCTCAAGAGTGGTGGCACCAGTTCCCTTATCGGGTTGATTAACCGCATCAGGAATTGGTGTAGATTAAACATCACCACTTGATCCTCCGGGGCCACCCATTAGATCCTTTGCAAACTCTTTCGCAACGTGTTGGAGTCTAATGAATTTGAACTTCCTCCTGTAATCAGTATCAGTATCCAGTGGCTCTTCATCAGAGCTTTCTTCTTCGTGCTCAATCACTGGAGTCTTTCCTTTATCACCTTTGGGACTTGAAGGCTTTGTGGCTATCTGAGTGTCATCTTTGACTGTTTCAGAGTAAGTTACTTCTTCTTCTGATTTAGTTTCCTCAGAGCTTTCATCCTTTAGCTTTCGTTGCGGTTCAGATTTGGGTACAAGAACAGGAACAGCTTCCTTAGAAGGAACTTTCCTTTTGTGTAGAGGTTTCCTCTTAGGGAACTTCCTTTTACTCTCAGTGCTTGCAGAACTTCCTGCACTTCCTCTTCTGGTTTTCCTTGTGGGGGTACCAGAAGACTTGTCATCGAAAAAACCGACTTTGTTTTCTTCAACTGCCACCAGATACCTTTTGTATGTGTAGAGCTTTTTGATTTCATCAGACAGAAGGTGATCTGGCAACACAGCACCATGTTTCTTCGTTGTTGATTCCTTGAATCTGACAGTTAGGGTAGGTTCAGACAACATGTCGTGATTGTTGGGGTCATTGAGTCTCTTAGGGATATCAGGATTGAGTCCAAGAGCTCTTTGGATCAACAGTTTTGTATATCTGATATAAGGAATCTTTGGGCCAAGCTTTTTGAGGAATGACATCATGTCGTCCCATATCAGAGCTTCAATTTCGATGTGCTTCATGTTGATCAAAGCCCAAAAGATTTGCAGTTCCATGAGCTTGGGATGCTCATAGCCACTGTCACGACCGGAAACAGATTTGGTGATGATGATGTAGAGAGTTCTCCAAGGTTGAGGAATATTCTTAAGATCCACGTATGAATGCTTAGTGATTACTCCTGTAGCTTCATCATAACCAATGTCTATCATGAATTGTAGAACAATCTCTTCAGTTGGTGCAGCAACGTAATCGGTAGGCTCGATGTCGGGAATGAGGAGAACAGTCCTTAAGTCTGCAGGTGTGATGGTGACTTGTTTGTGGTTGAGAGTCACTGTCACAGCATTCTGTCCTTTGATCTTTTTCATTGTGTTCCAGAACTGATGAATGTAGATCTCCGACATAGTAGCAGAGTTGGAGAGCATATTCTGATAAGGATGATTCTTCAGAATATACACAGCAATTAAGCAAGAAGACTCTGAGCAGGTGAGAGTTTCAAAGTCAACACGAAGGTTGTTCTTTCCAATCTTCATCGGATAGCCATTAGGGAAGATATCAGCAACGGTGAGAACATTTGGTGCATCCACATTCATTTGAGCGTCCATATCGTGATCTGAAATATATTTAGCCAAAAGAACCAACATATCGAAAGACATTATGTTAGTCAACAGATGGTTTTATTGTCAAATTATTGAATGTGCAATGTTGATGATTGTTACGAGTCTAAAGTCACTTGTTTGTCCAATGGTCCAATGACGTCGTGATAAGTTTCGTGAGTTAGTTAACTTTAAGTTTTAAAGTTTATGTTATCACTTATTTTTCACAACATATTAAACGTTTAAGCTTATAAGTGACATTATTGGTTTCGTGACGTTATGATTTATTTATTTACAAGTTTGCACGCGTAACAATTCATGATTAAGGTTAAACAAGGCTTAGGCGTATAAATGGCAGCTTATGCGTAAACAGGAGAAGTATACGTGTAAACGCAAGCTTATGCGTAGGATCCTGACTTACGCGTAAGAAATATTACGCGTAAGAAAAGGGAACCTTATGCGTAGAGCTTACGCGTAAGCGTATATAAAACCTTACGCGTAAGGCTTACTCGTAAGAGTAGACCTTATGCGTAGAGGTCACTGTTTACGCATATCCTTCACAGGATACGCGTAGTCCCTTATGTAGAACCTTACGCGTAAATGCTACACCTAAGATTTCTCTTACGCATAACATGCTACACGTAAGGTGATCCTTATGCGTAGATGTCTAACAACCTTGATTCTGATTTTTACGTGTAGCAAACATGAAATAACATCATCATAGCATCAGTATTAACGCATACATTCATTCTATAACAGATTTAATCACGAACACTCATTCAAACAGTTAGGCTGATTGGTGCTAAACACTCAAGCTATATCACACAAGCTAGCCACTTGTGAATGGCTAACCGTAATAAACTTAAAACTGCTCAGAAACCAATACAATGAAGATCAAAGGAATATAGGGGATTCCTGGGTCGTTAAGTCCCACGGAGGATGAATTGGTGTATAAACACTTGATCAGATGATAGAATGATCACTAAGGATAGTGATCAGTAAGGATTTTGATGGATAATTATACCTAAAGAAAAGATCAATAAATTACAGCGACTTAAATGCAAATTAAGAAAATTAAAAAGTTAAAATATATTAAATAAACGCTATCACTATTTTTACAATGATGTTTTTGTGATTTTATAAAACAAAATAACTTAAATAAACTATTTTAACTAAAACGTAAACTTAAATTATCTAAAAACGTGATTTAAAATGAAAACGTAAGTTATTTATAAAAATTACGCGAGTGCGCAAGCAAAAATGTAAAATTTATTAAATAAAAGTCCTACAAGTGTAAAAACAATTTTATTACGTACTATATGACAAAAGAAAATTTTAGAAAAAAGATTTATATTTTTTTTACTTTTATATTTTTTATTATGAATTAAATAAGATTTTACACTAATTAAATGTTTAAAAATATTAAAACTATTTAGAAAAATCCGAAACTTTTTTTATAAAATACTTTATACTAATACAAAACTAAGAAAAATGAAAAGGATGAAAAAGCTGTTTCAAATAAGCTGGAAATAAGCAATTAAGCTCGTATAAGCTTATTGTGAAAACAAGGCTTATGTATTAAATAGTGTAAAAGAAAACTGAAAAAGTCCCTAGGGCAGATGGTGTGTGTGTGGTGTGGTGAGCTGGGTGGCCAGGGTTCGAATCCCAGCAACTCCTTTTTGCAACTATTTTATTTTTGGACTTTTTCTTCACAAACTTGTTAAGCTACTTAAAATAAGCACTTTATATAACTGTGACTTTTTATGAAAACCAATAATAAGCTCTGAATAAGCTTAAAATTCCAACAGTGGCCAATAATATGAAATAAGCACAAGTGTTAGCTAAAGTGGCTAAAAAGCTAGAAATAAGCAAAAGTTAATAAGAAATAAGCTATATTACTGATAATAAGCTAGTGTTACAACTGAACAAGCTCAAGAACTTAGAAATAAGCACCAAATAAGCTAAAATAAGCACTAATATAACTGATTTGCACAGGACACTGTTTCGAATTACTAGGCACTTTGTAGCTTAATTTTAAGCACTTAGATAAGCTAGAAATTTAAAACAAACACCTGGATTAACTAGATGACCAGTTAAACTTTTCAAAAAGCTAAAGTACAAAGTTTGGCTTACACTAATAAGCTTGTGAGAAGCTTATGAAGAACTTGAAAAACCACTGAGTCAAGACTCCGTGAATGCTGAGAAAATGGACAAAACAATAAGCTGAGTGCAGCCTTATCAAACAAGCTTCAAATTGGAAATTTAAGCTTAGGACTCAAAGATGGCTTGGTTAGCTTCACAAAAAACTAAAAATCACAAGCTAAAGTTAACTAGTGAGCTTGTGCCAAGCTTGTGAATTCGACCATAAAACTGTGCACAGAGCATTTTTGACTTTTTAAGAAAATGAAACAAAGTTGACTTTAATGAACTTATAATCAAAGCTAATGACTGATTATGATATGTTAAGGTATAATAAAGTTATATTAAGCTATGCTAACAACTTTTAAGCTAATATGATGATTCTTACCTTTAAAATCTTAACAGTTATCAATTTAAGAAGGATTATAGAGTATTTTGACTATAGCTTAAACAAGGACTGACTTATATTGTTTGTATGAGCTAATGAGACCTAATGAGACATGAATCCAGCAAAAGCAATAACACAAACACTCTTAAACACAATTAAACTAGCAAATCCAAACAAGCCTTTACAAGGCTGTTTTGAAGATTTTTAAAACAAATGAATGATTTAGACCATGAAATTGATTGCAGACCTAATATTATCACTAAATAAGACTAAAGAAACTTTAAATGACAACAATAACAACATAAGATCAAGAAATTACAAGTATGCTAATAAGACTGTTAAAACAAGATTTTTAGCAACTATAAATTTTAAAGAACAAGTGACTGTTTTTATGATTTAATTACACTTAAATATAACTAATGATCATGAAAACACAAAGATTTGAGCTTATGACTGTATTAAACAGTAAAATGCCAAAATGATCAAAATAGCTTACAAATGGTGTTGACTGAGAATCAAAGAACAAGGACCAATTTTTACTTCCTATAGAACCTCCATAGGTTCACTAACCCATTTCCATCCAATAAGCAAACTGCTTTAGCTTTCTTGATCATTCTCCATTGATTTTTTATTTTCTCTATATTTTCTTGGTATTTTTGTGAATTTTCTGATTTTGATACTAGACAAAGTTTTAGAGTTTCTAAAAGCTTGAATAAGCTTTCTAGGGAGCTTATGTGGGCTTATGAGTCCATAATAACAACTGCTAATAACATTTTAACATTCATGATATTTTGAACATGGAAGATTTTGCATAAACTGATAACTTGACTTAAAGCTAAAATTGAGGGTTACAAAAGTTTTATTGCACACTGAAAACGTGAAATACAAAGCTTAGAAATTAAAATATACACTGAAATTCAAATTTAAGCTAGAACGACATGAAAATTAAAGAGTACACTAGATAGATTGATACATTGCTTCCCACTTGTTATATATAGATATTTTCATCTATGTCGACACCTCTGAGTATTTCCCACTTCATCTTGACCATTGGTTTCATCCAGATCATCAAAATTGCCAAATGGCAATTTTGGCGCCAAATTTCATATGAGCAGGTTTTTCCAATTAATGAACCTTGGATTGATGTGGAGGTGTTAAGAGTAGTTATCCAGCTGTTATGAGTGAGGTGTAAAGGTGAAAAAGGAGAAAACAACTCTGGTTTTGGGATTGCAGTGGTGGGAGAGACGGGTGAACAGGAACACTGGTTTTGGGCGGGTTTTTGACTTTTTGACCGGGTATTTAATAACGTGGGTGGATTGGGCTTGGTAGGGTGTTGGGCCAAGGCTGGGTTAAAGGATTGGATTTGGGTATTAATAATAAAAGGGTCCGGTTTGGTTTGTTAGCTAGTTAACCACAAGGACCAAAAATGTAATTTGGCCAAACTCCAAGGACTGAACCTGTCACTAATCCAAAATTACCACAAGGACCATTCCTGCCATATATGAATAGAACAAGGACCAATGATGATTATTTACCATTTTTAAAATGTCCAAGGACCATTTTTGACAATTTTCAAAGTTTAAGGACTAAAATTGTCATTTTGTAAATTTTAAACTTTAAAGGGTTTGTTTTGACAACTTTTGAATCTCAAGGACCTTAAATGACATTTTACAAGTTTTTGAATTACCAGGGACTAGTTTTGACAACTTTTGTAACTTGGGGGACTAAAACTGCCAATTATGCAAACTTGATACGTTTTTCACCAGATTTTGATGTTTTTGCATTTAAAACATATAAAACACTTATTTGTGATATTTTCATCATTTTGATGCGTTTCTGAGTGTTTTCAGATGTTTTTGGCATTCTAAACAGTATAAAAATGATGAGTATTTAGACACTCATCATAGGCGTAGACCAAATGTTACGCGTAGCCTAAAACCCTAAAGTTCAAGAATTACGCGTATGAAATCTAGCCATAGGATTTTCACTAAATTGATTCTGGGAGGTCTTAGATGCCTATTAAGTTATCTTATCCAAGTTATAACATCAAATATGTCAAGAATCAAAAATACCCAAACCGTATGAACATAAACCCTAGTTTTCAATTTATGAATCATTAGTGTTTCTGGGTAATTTCTGGGCTTATATATGATCAATTCAACTTGAAAACAACCTCTTACAACAATCTTTATCACCAAAAATGTTCACATATGAAAAGACCCAAACCCACGCATAAACCCTAATTTACAAAATCACTCAATTCGTGTATCTGGGTGTGTTTTGATGATCAAAATAGTTTTAATGATGTTAAATAAACGTTTTAACACTATCCTTTTAATCATAAACACACAATATTGATTATGTGTTCATACGCTTATGCGTAGAACACAAAATCACTCATATCTCACGTTTTAATCGTTGGATTTATAAAAGATTCAAAACCATAGTTTGTAAATACGTAAAGATCATGAAACCACTTACAAATTGATGATCAAGAACTCGGATTTGCAATTTTAATTATAGGCGTAGGATTGGTTTGGTGTGAGTAATAAATGTGAAGTTTTAAAGTTAGGTGAGATCTTTTATTAGAAATAACTTTTAGATTTTGACAGTTTTAGTCCCTCCACCTTTTCTATTTTCATCCAATGCCTTTTAACTTCCATTTTGGTTACCAAATGAAGTATTTGAAAATAAATTTGACGACACTCCCCCTTGACTTAAAAATAATGAAAGTTTATAAATTTTAGTCCGAGGAGTGTCAGTAAACCAGAAATGTGACCACCATTATTTAAAGAAACAACCGGGATAGGATAACATGCAAATACAAGGTTTTATGAAACTGAAAAATTATTTGCTTTCTCCCCCTCAACACTTGATCGGAAAAATACTGAATTTGAAAGATTTAAGTTTTGACAGAAGATTTGTACTTGCAATGTTAAGAGAAATATAGATAGAAGAATATTTTTGATGTTTTATCTGATTTTATATTTTTGTATTTTGTTTTTGAAAGATATTTACAAAAGAGGTTTTGGTGTTTGACTGGTTTTTAAGACTGTTTTAAGAGTTCATCCAGTTCCTCTTGAGTCAAACACCGCATACCAATCCGGTGGACCAACTCATTAAACCTAGCAGGAGCTAAGGCTTTGGTGAGTAGATCTGCCGATTGGTATTCTGTACCCACAAAGTATAATTCAACAGTACCCTGCTCCACATGGTCCTTGATGAAATGATATCGAAGATCGATGTTCTTTGATTTCGAATGCTGAACAGAGTTGCACGAGATCGCAATAGCACTCCGATTATCGCAGTACATCGGGATTCTGTCAAATACGTAACCATAGTCTTTGAGTTGTGTTCTCATCCAAATGACTTGAGCACAACACGCCGACATGGCTACATATTCTGCTTCAGTTGAGGACAGCGATGTACAATCCTGCTTCTGCGATTGCCATGACACCAGTTTATCACCAAGAAATTGTAAAGCTCCTGAAGTACTTTTTCGTGAATCTAAGCATCCTACGTGGTCAGTGTCTGAAAAAGCGATTAGTTCAAAACCAGAATCCTTCGGATACCATTTCCTCAAGTTAATGCTCCCTTGATGTATCGGAGGATTCTTTTAGCCTCAGAGAGGTGGGTTTCAGTTGGTCTCGACTGATAACGGGAGCAAAGATATACGGCAAATACAATGTCAGGCCTGCTGGCTGTTAGATACATGAGAGACCCAATAATACTACGGTATTTGGTAGGGTTCACCAATTTCCCATGTAAATCAGCATCTAGCTTCTTGGTATGAGCCATTGGTGTGGCATAGGTGTCACAGTTTTGCATTCCAAATTTGTTTAAAAATTCAAGGGCATATTTGGACTGACTCAAGAAAATACCACGGGGTGATTGATGAACTTGTAGTCCTAGAAAGAACGTAAGTTCACCCATCATTGACATTTCAAAATGTTTCCTCATTAGTTTTGCAAATACATTTGAGTATTTTAAATGTGTTGACCCAAAAATGATGTCATCCACATAAATTTGAACGATTAAAATATGTTCCCCATGATATTGTATGAAAAGTGTAGGGTCGACCGAACCTTTGGTGAAATTATTGGCAATTAGGAAAGATGATAACTTGTCGTACCACGCCCGAGGAGCCTGTTTGAGTCCGTAGAGAGCTTTGTTCAGTTTGTAAACATGGTTCGGGAACTGTGGATCAACGAATCCTTTTGGTTGGCTGACGTAGACCGTTTCTTTCAGTTTACCATTTAGAAAGGCAGTTTTGACATCCATCTGAAAGACCGTGATGTTTAAATGAGCCGCGAACGCTAGAAATATCCGAACAGCCTCAAGACGAGCAACCGGAGCAAATGATTCTTCAAAGTCAATACCCTCTTCCTGTCGATAACCCTTAGCCACCAGACGTGACTTGTTTCTGATTACATTCCCTTCAGCATCCAATTTGTTTTTCCAAATCCACTTTAGACCAATGACGAAGACCCCTGTTGGTCTTTCAACCAATTCCCATACTTCAAGACGTTTGAATTGATTGAGTTCTTTCTGCATGGATTCAATCCAGTTGTATTTTGTCATTGTGTCCTTAATGTTTTTAGGTTCAGATTGGCAGACAGTGAGTGCATAAATGCAATGTTCACCGTCTGTGTGAAGATGTTGTCTCATAACGACTGGTTGATTCGAGTTTTCAATAATATTCTCAAAAGGATGGTCTTTTGTCCTACGATGAGTGGAAGGTTGATGTTGGTATACATTGTGCAGATTCTGAGGATTCAAATGGCTTGTAGATGATTTCGCAACATCAGGTGTAGCAGTTTCATTAGCAAACGGGTTAAAGAACGCATTTGGATCAAAATCTGCAGGTGGGGGTACATGATTGTTCAGAACATCATCAGATGGTTCAGCATCGTTGGAAGCAGTTTGTTCAACTGTTGTAGTAGAGTCAACTGGTGGTGCTTCTTCAACAGTAGTTGTTGTAGCAGGTGTATCAGGTATAAGAGTATTATCAGGTTGAGCAGCGGATACACCTGGAGCACGTTCATCAATGTCGTCACTGAACAGAGGAGCAAATAGTCTTTCCATTTTTTGACGAGTAAGCTAAGGGCTTGTTTTAGCTGATGATGGGATTTGGGGGAAGTTTAAGCGGTTGTGACCGGGTTCCAAGCTGTTATGCTCAGAAGCCATATCAGTGAGTTCATCAAAATGAGCATGAATCATTTCCATAACTTGCTTTGTACGACGATTACAGATCCGGTAACATTTAGAATTCTCACAATATCCAATAAAGACTCCAATGTCAGCTTTGGCTTTGAGTTTTCAAAAGTCATCACGATCATTATTTGGATAGCAAAGAGATCCAAATACATGAAAGTGTTTCAGATTCGGTTTTCGGTTGTGGAGAAGCTCAAATGGTGTTTTGTTGTAGCGTTTTGTAATCATTGAGCGGTTCTGAGTGTAGCATGCAGTTGAGACAGCTTCAGCCCATCAATAATCTGGAAGTTTAGCATTGATTAACATCATTCTAGCAGCTTCACTAACGTACGGTTTCGTCTTTCAACAACTCTGTTTTGTTCTGGTGTGCGGGCAATAGATGTTTGATGCTCAATTCCCACTTTCTCATAATATTCCCGAAGAGTTTGATTCACAAATTCAGTTCCTTTGTCTGTTCGAATTTGTCTGACGGTGTTTCGGAGCTGAATTTGAATTTTCGTGAGAAAGGTGATGATCATCTGTGGATCTTGATCTTTACTTCGAAGAAAATAAACCCAAGTCCATCGTGAGTAGTCATCAACAATTACTAAGATGTAGCATTTGCCATTAATTGTTTACACGCGCATCGGGCCACACAAATCCATGTGAAGAAGATGAAGCACATGCTGAGTGCTCTGTTCCACCTTTGAAGGAAAATGAGCACCAGTGCTTTTCCCTTGTTCACAAGCTGAACGTAGGTGATCTTTAGAATACCGGAATCTCGGGAGACCTTCAACAAGTTTGTGTCGAGCAAGGTTGGTTATGGTTTAAAAGTTTAGATGGGAGAGACGACGGTGCCATAGCCAAGATTTTGTAGATGTAGCCTTTGAGAGTAGACAAATGGTAGATGAAGCAATCATGTCTTGCATTGAGATTGTGTATAGACTAGAATTGTGAGAGCCAGACATTAGATCGTTTCCTTGTAGATCACGAATGAAACAAGTTTTCTCCCGAAAAGCAACTTCCAAATCTCCATCACAGAATTGACCGACTGAAAAGAGATTGTGACCGAGGCCTTCCACATAATAAACCCTGCTAATTTCAATATTGTCATTGATATAATCTCCGTAGCCCATGATAGCTGCGAAGTGATCATTCCTGAATCTGACAGTGCCAATGAACTTTGCAATAAAGTTTGATAACAGTTTAAGATTGCCTGTCATGTGTTGGGAACATCCGCTATCAACAATCCAAAGGATGATCTGTATCACCTGCATTACACACAGACGACACAGATGGAATAGAGGTAGATGTGGAACCCGATGAGTTAGAGGGTTCCTCAGCAGTTATAGTAGAAATACACACATCAATGATTTTAAGCATCCATTTAAATCCTAGTGTATTATGTATCCATTTATGCCATCTCCAACTAGTCTTAGCTTTAGTCTTAGTGAATGCACTAGGTGGTACTACATTCTTTGGAGATGATACTGAAACTACAGGGACATCAATGCGTTTCATAGAATCTAAGGAGGGCGGTCTACCAAGCACAGACTTAGAAGCAGTAGTGGGCCTTGAGGTATTCCGAATCTTAGGATTCCGTAAACAAGACAAGATAGCCTTAGCAACACACATATCATGACAATCAGAATGCATACTTTTACGACAAATAACACAAGAAGCATCAGACTGAATATCAAAAGTACTTAAAGGTTCAGCATTAGTTACAACACTTTTTCCATTACATTTGCTAGACGCAATATCTAAAGTGGGTGCAACTGGAGTCTTATTCAAATTCCTACGGTGTTCTTCTACTTCAGCATTCTTTATTTGTCTTTTCTTAGGTCGCAACTTCCTATTCTTCCTTGTATTGCTCCTAGGCTGTGAAGTACGGACGTTTGGAAAAGAGGCAACTATTCTTGTTTCAGTAGAGGGAAGCACATTAGTAACTTGTGTTTTGTCAGTAGGTATTATGGGTTCACGTTTGCTAAGTGTTACGGGTGCAATTATCTTAATGATGCTAGGCTGAACTTGTTCATACTTTCCTAACATTTCCCTTAAATTAAAGATAGTGTGCACCAGCTCTTGATT
Organism: Chrysanthemum seticuspe; assembly: GCA_019973895.1. Lineage (NCBI taxonomy): Eukaryota > Viridiplantae > Streptophyta > Magnoliopsida > Asterales > Asteraceae > Chrysanthemum > Chrysanthemum seticuspe. The sequence continues at coordinate 50,463,852 of BPTQ01000002.1, forward strand.
TTCAGAACAAAGATTTCCAGAAAAATTCATGATTTCTTTAGTGTGTGCAAGATAATGATCAAGTTCGTTTGATGCTTCATTACGAGTCTGTTTGAGTAAATCAAATATGACACCATATTCCTTTTTAACGTTTGGAAGTTCTTGTTCATATTTTGAGATTTGACATTTCAAATACACGTTTTGATCATCCAGTTGCTCAATTTTAGGATTAAACGTTTTTTATTGCAACTGGTGGATTTTGTTTTGCAAAGCAAGTTCACGATTTTGACAATCTTTTTGACACCATTGAAGACGACGTTTAGAATTTGAAAGTTCGTTTAACAGTCGTTCATTTTCAGCTTTTAAAGACTCGATCTGATGCACATTATCAATATTCACAACAATATCAACAGAATCAACAGAATCAGCAGTGATATGATCAGATGCATATGCAGCAGATTGTAATAAAACCAGATTATTGATATCAGCACAGATAACATTTTCCAAGAGTCGATCAACATCTTTTCTCAACAATTTCTTTTTACGTTTAGTATTTGAAATCGATGTTTCTGTTTTCTCAAAAACTGTTTTCATTAGACCAAGTTCCTTGTGAAAATCCCTTTCCCAATATAGTGCACAAGTTTTCAAGTTTTTAACATGGGGTAAAAGTCTTTTCTGAAGAATGTCTCGATGTTCTCACGCCATTGGCGATTGAAAATGTTCAACTTTTATTTCAGAATGAAATTCAATCTCACGTTCCAAAATTTTGAGGTCAGATAAGAAAGTGTCAAAGTATTTAATTACTCGACAACTTTCGGCTTTTATTTTAACTTCACTGAGTGAAGGTAAAGGACCATTCATTTGTGCACCATTTTGGTTGGGTCTAACTTCATAAACTGGTGTGATAACAAAAGGTTTGTTGGAAGTATCTTGTTGTTTGACAAAAGTGACAGCTTTTGAATAGTTAAATGGTTTGTTATAAACGACATTTTCCATTTTTGACCGACTCTCGTCATCTGCATCTAATTCCTCCATGCGATTATATTCAACAACAGTCATAATTGAATCATCAATTCTATGTTCTGCACTGTAAACATCAGGATTTGGTTTGAATGTTTTGTTTGAAAACTTAGGTTTGTAATCAGCAAGAATTGGTCCATATCCATTTGGATTAGGTTTAAAAGTAAACTTTTGAATTGTTGTGATAGACTCACCATGTTTGTAAACAACATTTCGAAACTCTTTGATTTTGGTTTGTAAGTCGACAATTTCTTCAAGATAGTTATCAATTCGTTTTGTGGAATGCAGTTTGTACTCAGAGAACTATTTTTGACAAGTTAACAACTCAGCCTTGGCTTTTTGAGTTTCCAAAGTAAGAGCGTTAAGTTGTTTTTTATGTTCATGTTTCAGTTGTTCTATTTGAGACAACAAAGCATTCTTGGAAGCGGCTAGATCACGTATCTGTCATTCTAATGATTTTTCGTTTTGATGAGATTTAGCAAAAGCGACTTCAAAACTTTCTTCACGTTTTTCTTGAGTTTTGAAAAAATTGATTTGTCGAATTAAGCATTCATTATCCCTGGTTAACAGTGCATTTTTCTCTTTTAATTTCGTGCAAATTTCCAACCGAGAATTTTGGTCTTTAATTAAGGTCAGAAGCTCAATTTCTCTATTAGACCGAAGCTCATTTTGTTCAACGTGAGTCTCAATGTGATCATTATTCAGATCCTCAAATATAATCACTAAGTCAACTTGATTATCAATATTAACCAGAAGGTCATCTTGATCGTCAAATATAACTACGGGATCTATTTGATAATCATCGGAATGAGTTGTGAATTGCTCATGTTGAACACTCTGATCCTGGTCGGATGGAGAAATTGGCAGAGATATCAGATCAGGGATGAGTATATTATGTTCAGGTACCTGAGACAAGCCATCAGTGTCATACACTAGGCCTGTGTCACTCATGTGTAGAGCTTGCATTTGTGACATCAACATCACTGCTGCATTAGCCTGCAAATCCTCCATATCATCATCATAATCTGCATCTGCCATAAAGCTCTGATACCACTGTTAGGTCACCAAATTTACAACACACGCATCAATAGAAAGAGTATAGAGGATAGAATAGATCGGTTGAACAACTAGCCAAACACACACACGTATATGTATAGAAAGGTTATGCGTATAGTATGAATGAAAGAGTAAATTGAACAACCAACCCTCAAGTGAGGGTTATTACATAGTATTTATAGGAGAGGGAGCTAGGGCAACACTCCTAGTCCCTTCCTTTCCTTAGTGGACTTGGGCCTAGGCTTATGGGCCTTCTACATAAGCCTAAGCTAATAACTAACATAAAGGCCATGATTAAGCTAACTATTACATATGAATCACCAACACTTGAATTAAGTCTAGGAGTGATTCCAACAACTAGGTTAGCACCCATATCCTCTATTGATCATAACCTTTACCTTTATTTGCTTTCAGATTTATTGTCTTAGTAGTAATTAATCATTTCCATCTTAAATCATATTAAAATCTGTGACACGTAGACTTAGTTTAAATCCGCACACATAGCCCTTGGGACGACCTCGGTTTTACCAAATACTACACTACACACGACCGGGTACACTGCCCGTTAGTGCATTAGGGTAGACCATAGGTATAACGAGAACTTATAAATATTAAAACCTGGTCAGTAAAACCTACATCAGTAGGGTCAACCAGTTTTCCATGTAAATCAGCATTCAGTTTGTTGGTATGTGCCATTGGTGTATTATAGGTATCACAGGTTTGGATTCCATGTTTATTCAATATTTTAAGAGCATATTTGGACTGACTGAGGAAAATACCACGGGGTGATTGATGAACTTGTAGTCCTAAGAAGAACATAAGTTCACCCATCAATGACATTTCAAAATTTGTTTTCATTAGTTTAGAAAAAGCGTTTGAGTACTTTTTGTATGTAGAACCAAAGATGATATCATCCACATAAATCTGAACAATTAAAATGTGTGCCCCATGATATTGAATAAATAGTGTTGGGTCGACCGATCTTTAATAAAATTATTGGCAAGCAAGAAGGATGAAAACTTATCATACCACACCCGAGGGGCTTGTTTGAGACCATAAAGAGCCTTGTTCAGTTTGTAGACATGATTAGGGAACTCTGGATCAACGAATCCTTCCGGCTGGCTAACATACACTCTCTACTTGATTATACCATTCAAAGAAGCTGTTTTGACGACCATTTGGTTGACGGTGATGTTCATCTGAGCTGCGAATGCCAAAAAAACCGTACAACCTGAAGTTTAGCAACCGGTGCGAATGATTCTTCAAATCGATACCCTCTTCCTTTTTATAATCCTTTTCCACAAGACGTGACTTGTCTCGAATAACCGTCCCTTCAGCATCTAACTTATTCTTCCAAATTTATTTGAGACCATTTACATAGACCCATGTCGGTCTTTCAACCAATTCCCATACTTCTAAATGTTTGAATTGGTTCAGCTCTTCTTGCATGGATTCAATCCAGTTGTCATGAGTCATGGAATCCTTAATGTTTTTGGGTTCGGTTTGACTAACAGTGAGTGCATAAATGCAGTGTTCTCCGTCACTCTGAAGGCGTTGTCTAGTTACCACTAGTTGGTTGGGGTTGCCAATAATGTTAGCAAGAGGATGATCTTTGGTCCATTGGTGTATGAAAGTTTGGTGTTGTTATACATTGTGCAGATTAGGTGGATTCAGATGGCTAGTAAAAGATTCAGCAACATCTGGATTTGCTATTTCTATTGAGAAAGGGTTGAAAAACTCATTTCCATCATAATCCGCCGGTGCAGGTACATTTTGGCTTAGAGGATCATCAGCTGAGTCAGTGTTATTAGAAGAGTTTTGTTCAACTTTTGTTGGAGATTCAATCGGGGGTGCATTAGCAACAGTTGTTGTTGTTTTAGGTGTATCAGGTATTGGAATATTATCAGGTTGAGCAGCGGAAATAGTTGATACATCTGGAGCACGTTGATCAAAGTCTTCATTGAACAGAGGAACAAACAACGTTTCCATCTGACGACGAGTGAGTTGAAAGGTTTGATCAGCTGATGATTGAGGGAAGTTAAGACGGTTATGTTGGGGTTCTAAGCTGTTTTTCTCAGAAGCCATTTCTGTGAGCTCGTTAAAAATTAGCATGAATAGTCTCCATAATTTCCTTTGTACGACGATTCCAGATCCGGTATCCTTTTGAGTTTTCACAGTATCCAACGAAGACTCCAATATCAGATTTGGCCTTGAGCTTTCTAAATTCATCACATCATTATTTGGATAAAAGAGAGCACCAAATACATGATAGTATTTTTGGTTCGGTTTTCTGTTATGGATAAGCTCATAAGGTGTTTTGTTGTGGTGTTTAGTTATCATAGAACGGTTCTGAGTGTAGCATTTAGTTGACACGGCTTCCGTCCATAAGTAATCTGGAAGTTTTGCATTTATCAACATCGTTCTTGTAGCTTCCACTAACGTACGGTTTCGTCTTTCGACAACTCCATTTTGTTATGGTGTTCTTGCAATTGATGTCTGATGCTCAATTCCCACTTTCTCATAATATTCCCAAAGATTTTGATTTACAAATTCAGTTCCTCTGTCTGTTCTGACTTGTCTAACCGTGTTGCGGAGCTGAACTTGAATTTTCATGAGAAAGGTGATGATCATTTGTGGAGCTTGATCTTTACTTTGTAGAAAATAAACCCAAGTTCATCTAGAGTAGTCATCAACGATTACTATAATGTAGTGTTTGCCATTTATCGTCTGCACACACATTGGGCCAGACAAATCCATGTGAAGAAGATGAAGAACATGTTGAGTGCTATCTTTAACCTTCGAAGGAAAATGAGCATGAGTGCTTTTCCCTTGTTCACAAGGTGAGCATAAGTGGTATTTTGAATTCCGAAACCTTGGAATACCTTCAACTAGTTTGTTTCGTGCAAGATTAGTTATGGTTTAAAAGTTTAAATGCAAAAGTCTTTTGTGCCACAGCTATGATTTTGTAGATGTTGCTTTGGAGAGTAGACAGATGGGAGATGAGCCGACCATGTCTTACATTAAGATTATGTAAAGTCTTGATGAGCAGTATCCTGACATGAGATCGTTTCCTTGTAGATCATGGGAAACAGAAACATCATGCCATAACAAGGATTGGGAAGTACGAGATCATGTTGATGTCTGGAGTTAGGATATATTTAAATAATTGTTGTTATTTGTCAGAAATGACAAGAAACATTATTTCGTTTCATGCTTTGTTTAAGGATGGTTATAAAATTTTCATTTGATAATGAGAATGGAAACATTTTGGTTCATTTAAATGGTTGTTTTATGTTTCAAGCTTCTCCTTGCAAAGGCATATATGAAATTGTTCAATGAATTAGTAATAATGGCAATGTGATTTAAATGTTGGTTCGTCTAATGAGCTTGATAAATCGAAATTGTGTCATTCCCGTATTGGGCACATAAACAAGAAACACATTGCCCAACTCCAAAAGGATTGAGTGTTGGAATCATTCGACTTCAAATCGGATGATGTATGCGAGTCTTGCTTATTGGACAAGATGACTAAATCATTATTCACAGGATCATGTAAAAGAGGTGGAGGATTGTTGGACTTAACACACACAAATGTGTGTGGACCATTCTGATCCGCCACAAGAGATGGAAATCGCTACTATGATACATTTACTGATGATTTTAGTAGATATGGATATGTTTATCTGATTAAGCATAAGTCAGATACATTTTAAGTATTCAAAAGGTATCAAAACGAGGTAGAGAACCAACTGGGCAGAAAGATAAAGGTACTCTGATCCGATAGGGGAGGAGAATACCTTAGTATCGAGTTTTTCGATCATCTTAAAAAGTATGGGGTATAGTTTCACAGTTAACTCCTCCTAGAACACCACGGCTGAATGGAGTTGCTGAAAGGAGAAATAGAAACTTGTTAGACATGGTTTGATCTATGATGAGTCAAGAAACACTTCCAATAAGCTTATGGGGTTACGCATTAGAGACAGCCACTCATACCTTAAATCTTATACCCACTAAGAGGGTTTCAAAGACACCTTTTGAGATGTGGAAGGGAAAACGTACTTCTCTTGTTCACATAAAAATATAGGGTTGTGAGGTTTTCGTTAGACGAGAAGCTCAAGACAAACTAGAAGCCAGATCTGAAAAGTGTCATTTCATTGGTTTTCCTAAAGAGTTATTTGGATAATTGTTTTACAGACCCAAGGATGATGTGGTTTTTGTAGCTCGAAGAGGAGTTTTCCTTAAGAGAGAAATGATATCCAAAGAGGACAGTGGGAGTCAGATAGACCTTGAAGAAATTCAAGAGTCTACCGACGGAGAATCTATAGTGAACACTACACTCAACAAGTGGTGGTGACACCTGTTGAGCCTGATGATATATCCTTACCCATACACAGAAAAAGTGGTAGAGTTAGCAAGCCTTCTCATGATCCTCAGTTCTACTATGGTTTCCATATTGAAGAGGATAATATTAGTGCTAGTACACTAAGTGAATTGGATGAGCCTGCCAACTACAAGGAAGCGATGGAAAGCCCTGAGGCTGCTAAGTGGAAGGAATCTATAAAAAACGAGATTCAGTCTATGTATGACAACCAAGTTTAGAATTTGGTTGACATTGTGCCTGATGTTAAGACGTGGTATGTAAGTGGATCTTCAAGAAGAATACATACATGGATGGGAAAGTACACAATTATAAAGCTATGTTGGTAGCGAAGGGCTATACTCAAAACCATGGGATTGATTATGAGGAAACCTTCTCACCACTAGCTAAAACAAATTCAAATTGGATAATGCTTGTCATGGTTGCGTTTTATGATTATGAAATATGGCATATGGATGTCAAAACCGCTTTCCTTAACGGAAAACTGATAGAGGATGTGTTTATGGCACAACCATAAGGTTTTGAAAATGCAAAGTATCCTAAAAGAGTGTGTAAGCTTCAAAAGGCCATTTATGGACTTAAACAGGCATCTCATAGTTGGAATCTCTGCTTCCATGAGAAAGTTGTTGGGAAATTCGCTTTTGGGAGTTAATACTTATTATGTTAAAGTTAGTACTGATAGTATTATTTGAAGAGTATTAACTAGTTAGTACTGATAGTGCAAATATTAGTACTGATAGTGTTAGAGTTTGTATTGATCTATATTAAGTATGTCGTGTAAGGTTTGTAACAGCATATCCTCTATTCCAATAGAAGATATGATATACTTAATGCATTTTTATCTCTGTAAGGGATCTCCTTAGTGTATAAAAGGATATCCTAGCTAGGTTAAGGATATACATATACTCTAGCCGTCTTAAGAAAAGCTTCAAGGTTGTAAACCCTAGTACTAGGAGAGTACTCGTATTATTTATAATATTGAAGCTTGTGGAAAAATAGAAGGGGGGTTGAATAGTTTTGCCAATTAAAACTTTCTTTTAAACTATTTAGATTGACTTATGTCAATCTATTTGAATGTGTGTTGGATGTTGATAGACAGGCATATAGAAGTATGTAATGAAAAGATAAGAGTAAGAAGCACAAAACCACAACGCAAGTATTTATAGTGGTTCGGCTACAAGGACACCTTCCTTGCCCTACTCCACTCCCTGAGTCACCTACTCGAGAGTTCGTAATCATTACACAACACCAACTCCTTATGGTGGAGAATCCTTCAAAACGTTTCCTACTCTTTTTCCGGTACTAGGCTAACCACCGGGTTCTTTCACTCCATGGTGAACCACACCTATCACAACGTCGCCTACCCTTTATCCTGTACTAGGCTAGATTCCGAGTTCCATTACAATGGAGGAACTACTACCCAACACTACACCAACGACTAATCCCAAAGGAGACCAACTCCTTATTACAACATCATCAAGGATATCAATATCCTTGGATCTAATGCTAATCTATCTTGTACATCGAAACACACCATATCGAATGTACATCTTAGGCACCTTTCACTAATGCCTTTAACTAGATCTTTAAGATACCTTTCACTAATGTCTTGTCACTTGACTTCTAGGCACCCTTCACTAATGCCTATAATATGGACGATCGACACCTTTCACTAATGTCTTCGTCTTGACACTTGAGACATCTGTCACTAATGTCTTCAACAATACACTTCTTGGTAGAAAGAAAAGAACCATCAACAAGAGGACTTCAGTAGTCTTGATGATGAGGAAGCATGGCAACTCATGGACTTGAGCTTACTTGACTTCAAAGGTGGTGATCTCGACTTTAAGAGGAACCTAGAGAATCACACAAAAACAAAACTACAAACATAGATCTTTTGGATCTGAGGTTAGAGAGTTTTTAACTCAAAGGGAAAGTGTGTTGGAAAGGGGTGAGAAACAATGAAGAAATGGCTCACTGTTTATAAAGGGAAAATTCTACTGTTCCCTAGATCCCACGGATCCCTCCCACAAGGGATCCGTCTAGCGTAAAGCTAGGGATCCGTAGGACGCTCCTCTTTACCCATGGGTATTTTGGTCATGGGTCATGGGTTATGGGTTGATCCATGGGTCTTATACTAGATACAATGTATATTATGAGTGCAATGCACCTAGTCACATGGGTATGGGTCAATACCATGGGTTATGGATATTATCCATATATGATATAAACATGATGTCATGCAATGAGTTATGGGTCAAGCTCCATGGATATGGGTCATGCACATTGGGTTGTACCCAACTACATTCAATGTATTTGGTCAATGGGTTATGATACTTAAGTTTCTACCCATTTATATTACCCAATATACTACATACTAGTTATGCGTATATTTTACCCAAATATGTAAACACTAGTTGTTGTACATATGTAATACTAAATCATTAAATCACTTATACTTGTTTTAGTGTTTTATGTGAAAATGTAAGTGTGTTAGAAACTATTAGTTCAAACTAATTACGTATTTTATTTGTTTTGTTAAAATGATTTTACGTTTGTTATCGACAAAACATTAGAAGATCGTAAAATATAAATAAACGTTTTTACGGCTTATTTGTATTAACAATCTCTCCCTTTTTGTTGATGACAAAACATAAAATTATTTTAAGGAAAAGCTAAACTTCGTAACGGTTTGAATTTGTAGTTTTTACTTTCTTCTCCCCCTTTTTGTCGAAACAAAAAGAGCTTCGAAAGGAAACTAACACATTGTTTTAGGAAAAACATGTGAAAGAAATAAAAAATAGAGAGCAAGTAACGGGAAAGGATCTCGTCTTTACTCCCCCTTGACGAGTCCATCCCTATGTAAGGGAATCAAGAAAGTAAAACTAAGCTAGTTCATTTGCAACTAAGTTTGCAAAAAAAATTCGTCTATGTGATGAATGTGTTCCCCCTTGATGATTGCAATTTTGAAAAGGGATGTCATAAAGTGTACTCCTAATATTGCAAGTAATTTTGCAATGTATTTCTTTGAAAAAAAAGCTCCCCCTAGCTTTAGGGTGTCAAAGTCTTCATGTGTAAATTGAATAACTACAAAACAAAGGTTAGAAAACAAGTATAATGCATAATTTCCTGCAAAGAATACTCAACTTAGTAGAAAACTAGTTTTCTGTCTCACGGATCCCATGGTTCCCTCCTTGTAGGGATCCGTCTAGGCAAATTTAAGGGATCAGTCTGGCTGATGATTAATTTCAGCAATGATGATATAACACATTATGTTAATATCAAAGTGAGATATGTATAATACAACATAATCATATACTCATAAATATAGCAAGTAGCATGTATTTTCATTTAATAAAACTAGAGATATGATATACATGACTCTAAAAACTAAGAAAATGCTCGATACATGACTTGGAATTACTAGACTTATCTAAGTAACGCTTGATACTAGGAAACCACTAAAAATCCTCTAGCTCAAGTTTGTTTAGGTTTAATCTCGTCGAAACGTTCGAGGAGGTGATAGAACATGAAATGTTGATCTTCTCGTACTTCATGTATCAAACTTTCAACATGTTGACAATGATAACAATCTTTGTCATGGCTAGGTAGTGGTGGTGGTGGTAGAAATGAAATAGCTTGATGCGAAGGAGCAAGTGAAGCGGGTTGGGGAGCCTCAAACGACGGAGGGATTGGTGGAGGCACATTTGAAGATGGCTCGACCAAGAATGATGGTGGTGGTAGAGAAGTGTCAACTTCCATATGGTCGGGTGGTTGACTTTGATAATTTCTCATAATCCAAATGGGATTATATGATGGTGACGGCGAAAAGGAAGCCAGAGCTAATGTTGACTTAATACCTTGACTATGTACCATTATTCCTCCTAATGAGGAGAATGTTGTCGGCGGAGGTGGATGAGATGGCCTAGGAAGCAAATCCTCTAAATTGTAGAGATGTGGTGATGATAGTGGAGTTGTAAATGAGATAGCTCTAGGAACCAATGGTGATGGTTTAGTGGAGATGATATTGTTTGGCCTAGGAGGTATGGTGGTGTTTGGTATATGTAGTTTTGTTGGTACTATCCTTTTAGGGATTGATTTGATTGGTTGAGAAGGAATCGTTGCATTTATTGGCTTGACCGGAGATGATTCGGTTGAAGAATTTTCGTGTACAACACGAGCAATTTTCTTGGGTGGTTCTTTGGTGGATAAGTTGATACTTGGAGTTTTCCTCATGATGAGATGATTTCAAGTGGTTTGCAAAGGTTCCTAAGTGCTGAAAATAAGGATGAAGATGATGACTTTGGAAGTCCTAACAATGTGGTTTATAAAGCAAGAAATTTGGCAAGTGCATTCAAGACTTAAGCCACTAAAATTCATTGGAATGTGATGATTAACATGCACAAGAGTCAACTTCAGAGTTGTACTGATCTAGGAACTCATTTAAGATGAGATGGAGTGTTTAAGTTAGCAAGATGAGCTTGAAATGATTGTTTTGGCTAGAGTTTGACATAATCTGTCACCCGGATCCCACGGTTCCCTCATTTGAGGGATCCGTCTAGGCTAATCCTAGGGATCCAGCTCTCAGCAGCTATGAAAGGATAAAAATGACGTTTCTAAGGTCTAAGATCTATACCATCTTGAGTGTTTCAGTCCTCCTAAGTGTCTTAAATGAAGGGGTGCTTAAGTATTTGAGGGTAATGAGTGATGTAGCTAATGATTGCCTTTTATGGAAGAGATTGGAACTTTCATGAGTACCAATGGATGAACAAAGATGACACTAAATATTTTGAGAGTGTCAAGTGAAGCTAAATTATCCTAGAGATCGGATAGTGACTTAGAATGATGTTTTGGAGAATATCCTAAAGGTTTAAGATGGGAAAACTAGAATTTGATCAATTTCGACCAATTTTGAGGTAAGGATGATTATGATTAATTTTGCCATAATTAAAAGATTTCTAAGGCTAGATGTAAGGGATCATGTGAGAAATGATGAGTGATCTAGAGAGCGGAAGAGTAATGGGTTTAAGTGAAACGATAAATCTACAAGCGTCTTGAGTGTGATCTAGGTGAGTTATGTGTGAGTAGGAAAGATCTACTTAACTTGATAAGGACTTAACTTGCCTTAAGACACTATGTCTAGCTTAGAGTGAGGTGTTCTAAGGACATGTTTGAAATACAATGTTTGCAATTGCGTTTTCTGTTTGCCGGATCCCACGGTTCCCGAAGTGTAGGGATCTGTCTGGCACAAACTTTGAGATCCGTCTATCTGCTAAGCAGAACCTTTACTAAAGGTATGCAATGATCTTAACAATGCATTATATTCCAAGGTTATTTTAAGAGGTTCTAACACTAAGATATCAAATGTAAGATGTTTTATTTCATGAAGGAAATTGGATTACATTGATAAAGCATGAGTACAAAAGGATTGATCCTATTTGAAAGACTACTAAGTTCCTTGAGATTTTTTGCTAGAAGGATCATCAAATGGTTGATGAGTGTTGGTGGAATCAAGAATGAAGAAAGTCTTCTTGAGAGATATGTTTAGCGGTTCCATCATCTTGTTCACAAGTACGTACAACAGACTTTGAAATTGAGGATGAAAATGCATGACGTTATGATAGAGACGCGTCAAGAACATTCCATAAGGGATGAGTTTATTCTTGGAGCCTTGAAGATTTACAATTCACCTTGCGAAGAAGTAGGCGATATTATATGGTTGTTGTGTTAGCAAACAATACATTATGTGAGCACAACAAGCGGGAAGGATTTCTCAATTTCCCCTAAGACTCCAAACATTTTCATGTAGGATGAGTGCAAGGGGCTTGTACTCTTCTCGAATGTCCCGTGTAAAGATAATGTTTGGATCGGAGTAATATGGTCGAGGTTTGCATATTATGCGATTTAAATCTTCTGGGGAAGGTATGTGAGAACAATATGGACTATTTTCTTCACGAAAGTTGAAGAGAGAATCACGACACCAATTTTCAGTGAAGGCATATTGTCCATGATTTGGAATTTGGAGGATGTGAGCAAATCGCTCAAGGGTTAAAACGAACTTTTGGTTTTTGATCCAAAACCATAGAGAAAGAGAGCGATCCTCGTTACGAACGAGTTCGACTTGACGGAAGAATTCCATTATGAACCTTGGACATATCTTCTCATTGATTTCGAGAAGACATTCTGGTCCTATGGCTTTGAAGGAGGTATTGATACCTTCTTCGAATTGTAGAGAGGTGTCTACAATAGGTCTTTCATGGAAGTGACGGTTTTCGAGATTATTGAACCCACGGACATGATTGCCAGCTGTGTTGGGCTCAAGGGAGATGTTCGGAGTGTAGACGCTAGTGAGTGAAAATTCAAACTCATATTCATGCATCATAGTTGAACCTATAGAAACGATGAGTTAATAGAAAGTGATGTTTGTAGTCAACCAATGATTATCTAACGTTTTTACTAGATTTTTATTAGCAATGGTTTTTAACAACAATGATACTTAACTCACCTAAGGTTTTGACATTCTAGTGGAATATTACTTCTAGAAAGAAAGTGGTTTTTATTTTTGCATGGAAAACTGTTGTCCAGATGTACGGTTCCCTTCTATAAGGGATCCGGCTAGTAAACTTGCCAGGATCCGTGGAACAGAAGTAGATTTTTGATAAAAAAAAAAACATAAGTTTAATAGTTTTATACCAAAATATGTGCTTTAACCTACATTTTCTTTTAGCATGCATTCATGGTTTCTAATGTTATCATGACAGAATACGAAAGATATAAATTAAAAGAAACGACAAACACATAATGATAATAATAACCTAGATAACTAGACTATTAGTAATATTTCATTTCAATGCTAAGAATGATACAAAGGATTGGGTATATAACCCCAATGTAGATTAACAACACAAAGTATATGTCTCCGTATGTGAACTTCATCATAGGGAACACAAGTGCGATGAGCGTTAAGGCGATGAGCACGAGGGCGATGTAAACCATGTTGATGATGAACCTTCTTTGATTCGGATGAGATGAAATGGAGAAAAAGATGAAGTTTTGAATGAGAGGAAATTTTTGAAATTTGAAGATTTGAAAAAGTGGGGATTTGATGGAGTGGATGACGGTGGGAGTTTTTATGGGGAAGGGGGAATTTTTGATTTTTGTGTTTTTGTTTTATTATTAGAAAAATATAACTTTATGATTAAATGAAATAAAACACAAATTATATAATCCTCGACTTTAGACGAAAAGGAAATACGTATGCAAGAAAAGCTTCCTAATGAAGCTATATGTAAAACGAGTATAAGCACAAAAGATAATCAAATAAATACCTAGGAAAACATACTTATTTATCAAGCTAATAGCATTTAGAGATAAGTAGAAAGTCATACCTCTAATGCACTTAGGAATGTCTTTACAAATGACACAACAAATGTCAGAAGACAATTCCGGCTCCTTTGTGCTTAAGATACCTTCTTAGAGAAGGTATTCTTGTTACCAAGCGATTCCTAAGGCTTGGTAGGTATGAGCTTTGAGTAATCAACATAACAGAGAAGATTAGTGCATTTAAATAGAAAATAAATAATGAGAAAAATGTTGTCATCTAATCAACATCCAAACAAAGAGTTTTAAAAGACATGGTGTTTGTTTTTATGAAAAAACCTTCTTTGTAGTTTTCAATTAACCATGGATCGTGTCAAGTTTTTAAAGAACAATATACTTCAAGAAACTTGGTAACGAAGCTCTGATACCAATTGTGGAAAACTAGAAGGGGGGTTGAATAGTTTTTCCAATTAAAACTTTCTTTTAAACTATTTAGATCGACTTATGTCAATCTATTTGAATGTGTGTTGGATGTTGATAGACAAGCATATAGAAGTATGTAATGAAAAGATAAGAGTAAGAAGCACAAAACCACAATGCGAGTATTTATAGTGGTTCGGCTACAAGGATACCTTCCTTGCCTTACTCCACTCCCCGAGTCACCTACTCGAGAGTTCGTAATCACTACACGACACCAACTCCTTATGGTGGAGAAACCTACACAACGTTGCCTACTTTTTTTCCGGTACTAGGCTAACCACCAGGTTCTTTCACTCTAAGGTGAACCACACCTATCACAACGTCGCCTACCCTTTATCCGGTACTAGGCTAGATACCGAGTTCCATTACAATGGAGGAACTACTACCCAACACTACACCAACGACTAATTCCAAAGGAGACCAACACCTTATTACAACATCATCAAGGATATCAATATCCTTGGATCTAATGCTAATCTATCTTGTACATCGAAACACACCATATCGAATGTACATCTTAGGCACCTTTCACTAATGCCTTTAACTAGATCTTCAAGAAACCTTTCACTAATGTCTTGTCACTTGACTTCTAGGCACCCTTCACTAATGCCTACAATACGGACGATCGACACCTTTCAGTAATGTCTTCGTATTGACACTTGAGACATCTTTCACTAATGTCTTCAACACTACACTTCTTGGTAGAAAGAAAAGAACCGTCAACAAGAGGACTTCAGTAGTCTTGATGATGAGGAAGCATGGCAACTCATGGACTTGAGCTTGCTTGACTTCAAAGGTGGTGATTTCGCCTTTAAGAGGAACCTAGAGAATCACACAAAAACAAAACTACAAACATAAATCTCTTGAATCTGAGGTTAGAGAGTTTTTAACTCAAAGAGAAAGTGTGTTGGAAAGGGGTGAGAAACAATGAAGAAATGGCTCACTATTTATAGAGGAAACATTCTACTGTTCCCCGGATCCTACGGATCCCTCCTACAAGGGATCTGTCTAGCGTAAAGCTAGGGATCCGTGGGACGCTCCTCTTTACCCATGGGTATTTTGGTCATGGGTCATGGGTCATAGGTTATGGGTTGATCCATGGGTCTTATACTAGATACAATGTATCTTATGAGTGCAATGGACCTAGTCACATGGGTATGGGTTAATACCAGGGGTTATGGATATTATCCATATATGATATAAGCATGATATCATGCAATGGGTTATGGGTCAAGTTCCATGGATATGGATCATGGACATTGGGTTGTACCTAACTACATTCAATGTATTTGGTCAATGGGTTATGATACTTAAGTTTCTACCCATTTATATTATCTAATATACTACATACTAGTTATGTGTATATTTTACCCATATATGTAAACACTAGTTGTTGTACATATGTAATACTAAATCATAAAATTACTTATACTTGTTTTAGTGTTTTATGTGAAAATGTAAGTGTGTTAGAAACTATTAGTTCAAACTAATTACGTATTTTATTTGTGTCACACCCCCAAAATATCGCAGCGGAACGATAGTGTCATTGGGGTATAACGTCATAGCACAAAGTATGGATACAGAAAACGACCTCTATAATGAGACGTTTTGAAAAGTTTACCATTCGATAAATAAGTTAAAGTTTACACAACAAGAAATCACAAGGTTTGATAATATATAAAGAGTTTACAAAACATGTCGAATGGTAATTGTTAAAAGCCCAAGACTCCAAAGTATGCCATGCGACCCAAAAGCTCCATGAAATGCTATCACCTTAAGACCTGAGATAAACATGCTAAAGAGTGTCAACACAATGGTTGGTGAGTTCATAAGTTTGTAGTAAAATGATTTGAAATCCTTTGAGAAATGTTCACACAGCAAAGGCATTGTAAATCCACTCAGTTCCAAGTTCCGCCCATACAAAACTTGCAACCTGTGTGTTCACAACCCATTGCCAAAATATAGTATGTATATCATGAATATGCGCAATATGATAGATAAAAGTATAATTGTCACCACGAGGGTCTTCCAACAACTCATGTTGGGATGTTTGTAATTAATAGCCTTCCAACAACTTAATTTGGAGCCATTAATTCTTGCATGTTTGTAAATTAGTAGCCCTCCAACAACTTAATTTGGTGCCACTAATTCTAGTATGTTTGTAAATTAGTAGCCCTCCAACAACTTAATTTGGTGCCACTAATTCTAGTATGTTTGTAAATTAGTAGCCCTCCAACAACTTAATTTGGTGCCACTAATTCTTGTATGTGTTGCAAGTATGCATATGAAATCAAATATAACCCAATCAAGTATAAAACGCAATCAAGTCTACAGTATAAGTAATGTTGTTTGGCAAAAGAGTTTAAATGTTTGATAAATAAGCATGTATCTCGCCCCAAATAGTTTATAGGAATTTAAATAAGTAAAAGCGGGGTGTGAACTCACCTGATGTGGTTGATATGCTAACAAAATGAAGTGCTCGAAAGTGAGACTCGGAAACTATCCGCGACCTAGAATGAATGTTATGATATGTAATGAGTTGCAATGTAATGTTATGCATGCATTTCGTATGTTATTTATACCATTTGCGGGTTTTGAAAATATTACTTGTCGTCGAAAAATACTCTTTTGACGTTTTGACCAATCAAAAATCACTTTACATGTTTTTACGTCAAAATGTCATCCTATAATGGTTTTATAATGATTTTTGGTGAAATTTCCACTTTTCGTCGCAAAACAATGTCGAAGGAATTTTCATGAAATTAACAAAAATGGCTTTGGAAAACTAGCCGTAAAACGGTGTACGTCGATCGTTAGAGAACGAACTCGACGGTTTTGGAAAGTTTGTATCGATATCTAGAAGTTTCAGTTCAGGAGTTTTCGTCCAAAAGGTCTCGATCATAAAGATATTAAGGGTTAAAGTTGGTGATTTTTGCTAATTGTGTGCAGAAAATAAGTTTCGGCCAAGTTTGAACATCCGTAATTAATTCACTAAAACTCCGCTTTACAAACGGCTTGTTGTTTTGAAAAATATGGCCGATGAACTTGATTTTACTAGAAGACATTTTGTTCCAAAAAGTTTTGCATCATAGTTGAAAACAGTCGCAAACATGGTCGTTACAGCTAATGTAACACTTGTAACGTAAAATAATATAGTTTTTCAGAAAATAATATTTACGGCAACTTTATGAAAACGTGCATAACTTTGTCGTTTTAAATCCGTTTTCTACGTTTAATACGTCCTTAGCTTCGTATCGAAGTAAACTAATATATTTTTGAGAAGTCGAAATAATTTGTGAAGCTTAAGGCTCGTTTTTGACCCGAACAAGCTAAAAACAGTAAGCTGAGTTTTCTGAAAATAATACGTTTCGTCGTCAAACTTTAAAAATCCATAACTTCTTCGTTATAAGTCCGTTTTTATCCGTTCAAGCGGCCACGGATTCGTTTTAAAGTATATTTTCTAAATATCAAGGCCAAAAAGTCGTACCAACAGTAGTTTTTTCCAGAAATTCGAATTAAGGACAGAACCAAAATATATAGTTATCGAAAATAGTTTTTCTCGGACAAAACCTATTCTAATCCCTTCAAATCAACTCCAAACTAATCTAATCCTACCATACACCTTCTTAGGGTGTCATGGGTTCCTAATCACCATCAAGACCAAAGAATACCATGGGAATAATTATAGGATGACCAATATGTATATATAACTCAAAAATCATGAAATAAATGGTATAAATCACATAACTTGCATAATATCTCCAAAAGTGAGAAGAAACATATGAAAATGAAAAGGAAACATGAAAATGATAAAAACATGCTTACAAGTGATAGTGATGAGGTGTAAGTAACAAGGATTAAACTTAAATATCCTTGGTTTTTATTTCAAAACCATATAAAGGATATAACTAGATTGTAAATGACTTGATTTTGCAAAAATCTTGATCCCTTGCTCTTTGATGTTGTGACCGGTTGGAGAAGAGAGAAAACAAAGAGGGAACAATTTTACTAACACTTGAAAAATGAAATGAATGAGAAAGTCTTTGAAGTAAGACTTATGTATAATTGAGAAACATTTAATAAATGAACCTTGCCCCATTTAATGCACTCCCCTCCCCCTTGGTCGGCCAAGGGGGGAGGTATGAGGCAAAATATCTTTTTTTTTTTTTTTTTTTTTAAACTATACTTGTATGTGTTTGTATATAATTTGTAAAGAAAGTGTAAAAGATTTGTAGCAATTTGTAACTTGTAGGATAAATGGAAATTTTTGGTGCAAGTAAGTTTTTAATAGCTCAAAATAGAATGTATTGAGATGATAAAAATTGTAAAAATGCATTCCTTGTAAAAATTGAGTGATAAAATAATTATCGTATAATTTTAAGAAAAACGACGTAATAATTTAATTTTAACGAGTTAAGTACCAAATAAATTTGAAACACTAGGAAAACTAAAAATATACTCCCTCCGTCCCATTTTTATTGTCCCGTTTGACTTTGACTAGTCTTTCTTGTTTAACTTTGATCATTAATATATTTATTTGTGTTATATAATACTTGATGAAAATTATACTAATGAAAAATACATTTAAAGCCCAATACATTCATATATTTTTCATCAAGTATTATATAACACAAACAAAAATAATTATTGTCAAAGTTGAAGAAGAAAGACTAAAAAAGTCAATAGTGGACAATAATTTTGGGACGGAGGGAGTAGTTTTTATGAACTAAATGAAAGTTTAAAAATACCTCGGGATCATTTTTGAAAGTAATGGATTAAATATACAAAATAATAACTCACGCGATAAGGATTATTAACTATGAAAATTACGCGTTGAAGGTAAAATGAAATGTCGTGAATGAATTAATGAGATGCACATGATGTCCATGAAATGTAGACTAATCTTAGTCCATATGAAATGTACGTGATGTTATGATCATGAATTCGCCGCTAAACCTTTAAGGTTACGCGAATTTGGAACAAGCAAACCAAGTTTACGATAAATGTTGAAATTGTGAAACGTGAATTGTTTTGAGAAATAACTGGAAATTGGGAATTGTGACAATTTGTTTCGTTAAAATGATTTTACGTTTGTTATCGACAAAACATTAGAAGATCGTAAAATATAAATAAACGTTTTTATGGCTTATTTGTATTAACAAAGTTGTTGGTGTTATAATTGTTCTTACATTAATATTCTAAGTGTATTCAAGTAGATTCCGCATTCTTGTCTGCATCTACAACAAAGTTTCTCATTGTTGTTTTGGAACCATCCAAGACAACTAACACGTTTACATACTAAGTGTTCTAGATCCAAGGTTTGGGACTCCACAAGTGGTATCGGAGCTTGGGTCCTGAAGCTTTGTTTTTAGAAGATCCTGTGTGACAAATCTGAAGAAATGGATTTCGACTCAAACAAATCCAATGTTGTTAACAGAGTTCCTAAGTTGCAGCCAAATGAATATTAACTCTAGAGAATGCGCATAGAGCAGTACTTCTTGGTACTTGATTTTAAGTTGTGGAACATTGTGATCAATGGGGACTCTTACAAATCCATTGTCACTGAAGAAGTTGGTGGTAAGGTCATTACTAAAGACAAAGGTGTCGTATCACTAATGAAGAAATGGCTCTAAGAGGCAATGATCTCAAGGTCAGAAGTCTTTTACTCATGGCAATACCTGATGATCATCAACTCACCTTCAACAAACACAAAGATGCTCATAGTTTGTTGAAAGCCATTGAGACCAGATTTGGTGGGGACTTTGTCACCAAGAAAACTAAGAAGACTCTTTTGAAGAATGTTAGCCTTAATAGTTTTATTAGAAGTGATGGTCATTCACGATTAGGAACTTTGTAACGTGTGTTAGATATCGTGATAGAACAGTCAACGGGCTCGTGGATTGGGCTAAGCTAATTGGTTAAATGATAAGGTATGCTAAGCCGTGTATAAGCTTAAGCATCCCAAGCCCAGTCTAAGTCCACGAAAAGCCCATGGAAAGCCTTTTAGGGCATCAAGTCCCTTGGACTATATAAACCCCTCAAAGTCTCATTTGAGGGGTGTGCTTGAAAGTGTGTGTGTGTGTGTTTTTCCTTTGGAATATACAACTTTATTGTGTTTATCTTTTATCACATATACACGATCTTTATAACATCAAGTCACCATCTTTCTCATCTTATTTCTACGCATATCTTTGTGTTTGTGTTTCACGTTTTATATGCATAACTTGGGTCACGTGTGTTGGGTTTGTTTGGTAAAGTGATAAGGTTGATATCGTAGTGGTCCTACAAAGAAAGAATTTGAAAACTTCACTGCTGGTGCAACTGAGTCCATTAACTCAGTTTACAATAGGCTTCAAAAACTTGTTAGTCAACTGGCAGTATTGGATGTGGACCTCTCCAAGGAAGATGTCAACCTCAGGTTTGTTAGAAGTCTTCCATCACCAAAATGGGACACTCATGTTATTGTATGGAAGAACAAGCCAGAATTTGAAACCATGAAGTTGGACAATCTGTTCAATAGCTTTAAGGTGATCAAACAAGATATGAAGAGAAAACCAGCTGCATCTTCCAGTTCTGGGTCACAAAACATAGCCTTTGTGGCTCACCCTGTCACTAGCAATGATAAGGACAGTTTTGATGTTAGTACTCCTAGTACTAATGTTAATACTGATGGCTCAGTAACCACTGCAGCAGGCATCAATGAAGGTACAATCTATGCCTTCATAGCTGAGCAGAGTCAAGGATCCCAGATCACTCATGATAATCTGATACAAATCCATGAAGATGACATGGAAAAGATGGACATCAAATGGAACATTGCCCTGATCAGTATGAGGGCAAAAAGGTTCATGAAGAAAACTGGAAGGCAGATTAAGATCAATGATGGAGATACTGCTGGGTTTGACAAGGGAAAGGTTGAATGCTAAAACCGTGGCAAGCTTGGGCATTTTTCCAGAGAATGCAGAAGCCCCAGGAGCAAAGGGAAGCACAGTGATGCTGACAACTCTTCTTCAAAAGCAATCGTGGATGTTGATGGTGCTAGATATGATTGGAGCTTCATGGCTGATGAAGAAGAAAGTCCAATCAACATGGCTTTGGTATCTGAGGTACTTAATTGTTCAGATACATGTATTCCATTAAGCAAATATTTAGAGCTAAAAACCATGTTTGATAATGTGTCTGAAGAACTTGCTAACACTAGCTATAACTTAACAAATCATAAGAGAGGTTTAGCTGTCTTAGAAAAACAAGTTAAGCATTATAAGGAAAATGAGTCTCTATATACTGATGCAACTGTTGTGCTTAATAGGGAAATTTCTTTTAAAGATACTACCATAAGTGTGTTAAAAGAAGAACTAGAGAAAGTCACACAAGCTAAAGATAACATAAAACTAAGTATTGAGACTCTTCAAGACACACAACATTATAGCTCTGAGAGAGTTGATAAATACCTTGAAAAAGCTATAATTGGTAAAGCCAAATCAGGTATGGGTTATAAATCTGTACCACCACCATTCAGAGGTGTTCATTCACCTCCTGGTATAGACCTTGCACACACTGGATTAGAAGAGTTTAAGGAACCCACATTTATCCGAGGCCCTACAATCAAAAGTACTTTAGCTAAAAAGACTGTTGAAGTATTTGAAAGTGCCAGTGACACCTCCTTACCTGAGGTGTCTGTGTTTGAAAATAAAAAGGCAGGTGTAGAGTCTAGTGATCAAAAGCAAGAACAGGCTACTAAACCTGTAAAACTAGCTGACAAACCTGTTAGGAAGCTAGTAAAGTATGTTGAGATGTATAGAAACAGGTCATCTAGTCCTAGAGGAAACAAAAGAAACTGGAACCAGTTAAAATCTGAGCAACTAGGAG
The DNA here is from genome assembly GCA_019973895.1 of Chrysanthemum seticuspe. Classification (NCBI taxonomy): domain Eukaryota; kingdom Viridiplantae; phylum Streptophyta; class Magnoliopsida; order Asterales; family Asteraceae; genus Chrysanthemum; species Chrysanthemum seticuspe. The sequence continues at coordinate 50,485,954 of BPTQ01000002.1, forward strand.
ATGAATTTGTCATGTATAATAAATCTTTCTTTGTGTGTGGTAGCTTCTCTCATCTACAGGCTCATTGCAGACACCCTATGAGACCTCAACCCATCATGACCCCTAGAGTTGTTCTTCTTAAAACTGGCATAAAATCTTTGAATAATACAAGGCCAGTTAATACTACTAGACCACAACCCAAAGTATTTGGTGAAAGACCTAAAAGAGCCTTTTCAAAATCATCATTTACTTCTCTAAGGTCCTTTAAATAAGCACAAACCTTTAATTCTTATGATGAACAAATCAAGTTTTACAAGAAAAAGGTTAATACTTATGAGCCAAGACTTAATATTGATAGGCCAAAAGTTAATACTTTTAAGCCTAAAATGAAACCTGTTGGTTCTAAAGTGAATGCTACAAAGGGAATAAAGGGCAATGTTGTTAAGCCCTCAGCTTGTTGGGTGAGAAAGACCACTCAACCCAACAGTGCAGCAGTTACTCTCAAGAAATATGATTACATTGATGCATGAGGCAGATCCAAGTTAGTAATGGCTTGGGTCCCCAAAAGGAACTAATTTCCTTTATCTTGTGTGCAAGGACATTCCAACAATAATGATGATCTTGGCTATTCAGACAGTGGGTGTTCCAGGCACATGACTATAAATCTATCCTATCTTTCAGACTTCACTGATTTGAATGGAGGAAATGTTTCCTTTGGAGGAGGAATTGGTGGAAGAATTACTGGTAAAGGCACAATCAAGACTGGTAATTTGGACTTTGAAGATGTGTACTATGTGAAAGAACTCAAATACAACCTGTTCAGTGTGTCACAAATGTGTGACAAGAAGAATTTTGTTCTGTTCACAGATACTGATTGTTTGGTTTCATCTCCTAATTTTAAGTTGCCTAGTGATGATGAGGTACTACTTAAGTTTCCTAAGAAAAGCAATTTGTACAGTGTTAATATGAAAAACATAGTGCCCAAAGACAACCTTACATGTTTATTTCCTACAGCTTCTTTGGATGAATCTATGTTATGGCATAGAAGGCTAGGTCATGTGAACTTTAAAGTAATAAATCTTTTAGCTAAAATTAACCTTGTAAGAGGTTTACCTTCAAAAAGATTTGAAAATAAACAGACCTGTATTGCATGCCTCAAAAGGAAGCAGCATAGAGCCTCTTGTAAGCCCAAGGTTTTTAACTCTATCACCCAAACACTTCATATGCTACACATGGATTTATTTGGCCCCACAAATGTTAGCAGCCTGAATTTTAAGAAGTACTATTTGGTTGTGACTGATTATTTTAGCAGATTTACTTGGGTTTTCTTTACGAACACTAAGGATGAGACCAGTGAAATCCTTAAGTCTTACATAACTGCTATAGAGAACCTAGCTGATAAGAAAGTTAAAATCATTAGGTGTGATAATGGGACAGAGTTTAAAAACCAAGTGATGAATGTTTTCTGTCAACTTAAGGGTATTAAAAGAGAATACAGTGTAGCTAGAACTTCTCAGCAAAATGGGGTTGCTAAAAGGAGAAATACGACATTGATTGAGGATGCTAGGACTATGTTAGGAGATTTCAAGTTACCTACAACATTTTGGGCTGAGGCAGTTAATACTGCTTGTTATGTTCATAACAGGGTACTGATTGTAAAGCCTCATGGCAAGACTCCCTATGAGCTGTTTTTAGGTAGAAAGCCCACCCTAGACTATCTTAAACCTTTTGGGAGTCATGTCTCTATTCTCAAAACCATTGACAACTTAGGTAAGTTTGATGGAAAATCTGATAGTGGATATCTGGTTGGCTACTCATTGAATAGTAAAGCCTTTAGGGTTTATAATTCTAGAACCAGAAGGATTGAGGAGAATCAGCACATAGAGTTTCTTGAGGACAAACCTAGTGTAGAAGGGCAAGGATCAACATGGCTTTTTGATATTGATATGCTAACAGAATCTATGAACTATGTGCTTGTTTCTATGAATTCTAACATGATTGCAGGAGAAAAGCAAGGTCCTAATGCAGATTCTGATGATGATGTTGACTGCATCCTATTGCCTATTTGGAATGACAACTCAGTTGGAAGCACTTCTTCAGGGGAGGCAAACAAAGATGATGATCAACCTCTAAAGACTAATGATTCCAATACTGGAGAGGGTGTAACCAATACAGAAGATACAGTGACAGAACCTCAAGTGATCAGCACTAATGTGGTTAATACTGATAAGCCACATGTTAGTACTGATGAGCCAGAAATTAGTACTGATGGTCCTCATTCCATTCCATCAATTAATACAGAGGTTCCTGCTCCCTATGGTGAAGCTGATGAGATTGATTTTACTAATATAGCTTCATCTTATGATGTTCCTGCTACACCACACAGAAGAATCAATCAGGATCATCCCTTGGAAAATGTTATTGGGGATGTCAATGCTGAAAGAACTACAAGATCTAAATTTCAGCATAGTGAGACAGGATTCTTTAGTGCCATCTATGAAGAAAGAAATCATGGTGCCTCACAGACATGTCTCTTTGCTTGTTTTGTTTCCCAAGCAGAAACAAAGAAAGTCTACAAAGCTCTTGAAGATGAAGCATGGGTAGAAGCAATGCAAGAAGAGCTTCTCCAGTTCAAACTTCAGAATGTATGGGTTCTTGTGGATCTTCCTGATGGAAAGAGAGATATTGGCACCAAATGGGTTTTCAGAAATAAGAAAGATGAAATGGGTGTGGTAATAAGGAACAAGGCTAGACTGGTGGCTCAAGGGTATACACAACAGGAAGGGATTGAATATGAAGAGGTCTTTGCTCCAGTGGTAAGGATTGAAGCTATTAGATTATTCCTGGCCTTTGCATCATACAAAGACTTCACAGTATACCAGATGGATGTGAAGAGTGCTTTCCTCTATGGAAAAATTGAGGAGGAAGTTTATGTCTGTCAACCTCTAGGCTTTGAAGATCCCAACTTTCCAGACAAAGTATACAGGGTTCAAAAAGCACTCTATGGTCTGCATCAGGCCCCAAGAGCTTGGTATGAAACATTGGCCAAGTATCTTTTGGGCAATAGCTTCAGAAGAGGGAAGATTGATCATACTCTATTCATCAATAATGTGAAGAATGATATTCTGTTGGTTCAGGTATATGTAGATGACATTATTTTTGGCTCAACTAAGCAGGATCTATGTCGAGAGTTTGAAAAGTTGATGCATGACAGGTTTCAGATGATTTCTATGGGAGAACTCACCTTCTTTCTTGGGCTACAGGTCAAGCAGAAGACTGATGGCATATTTATTAGCCAAGATAAATATGTCAAGGAGATTTTGGTGAAGTTTGGCTATGACAACACAAAGATTTCAAGTACTCCTATAGAGCATATTAAGCCATTACTTCCAGATGCTGATGGTGAAGAAGTTGATCAGCATATATATAGATCAATGATTGGCTCATTGATGTATTTGACTGCCTCCAGACCAGACATTATGTTTGCAGTGTGTGCATGTGCAAGATTCCAAGTCTCTCCAAAGCTTTATCACTTGCATGCAGTTAAAAGAATCTTTAGATATCTGAAAGGCCACGCTAAACTAGGTGTTTGGTATCCTAAGGAATCTCCCTTTGATCTGGTAGCTTACTCTGACAGTGATTATGCTGGGGCAAGTCTTGATAGGAAGTCAACCACAGGAGGATGGTAGTTTCTTGGTGATAGGTTGATTTCATGGTAGTGCAAGAAGTAGAGCATTGTGGAAAACTCTACAATTGAGGTTGAGTATGTAGATGCCGCAAGTTGTTGTGGTTTAAGTTCTCTGGATTCAGAATCAAATGCTTGATTATGGGTATAATTTCATAGGCACTGTCATTTATATTGATAACAACAATACTATATGCATTATCAAAAATCCAGTTTTTTATTCTAAAACTAAACACATTGAGATAAGACATCACTTCCTAAGAGGCTGTAATGAAAAGAAACTCATTCAGGTTGATAGAATTGATATTGAGTTTAATGTTTCAGATCTTTTAAGTAAAGCTTTTGCATTGGGAAGGTTTCAGTACTTGGTCACAAGTATTGGGATGCTTCATCCATAATATGTATTATCTCTCTCCATTTTGTAAAGTTTTGTGAACTGGTGATTAGTACTGATTGTTATCTGGTTAATACTGATTATGTAATGTTAATACAGATTGGCAAGAAAATGTCTTGGATTGTATTTTCTTGGTCTTGGACTAACTTTTCAGGCATAACACAAGCAGTATGGATATGATTTGGTGACTAAATGTTACATCACATGTGATTCTCTTTCTTATGCTCATTCTGAAGCCACAACATGATGTAACTTGCTGTAACTATGGACTATGTGATGCCAAAGCATTATGTGGCATCTTGTGATATTAATGAACATGAATTGATGGTTTCAGTTAGTCGGATTCAATCTGCACTAACCCACTCTTTTCCATTCTATTTGTTTACAGATAGTGTGACTAGCCTAAGGGCATCTGGCTTAGAGAACAACGAGCAACTGTGAATCCAACACTTGTGTTGGAGGCAACACCTGCCATGAGCTGGAAACCCTGTCAGGAAGGCCCTTTTAATGGGATTATCCATCACAGGCAGTGCTATGCACTGAAACCATTGGTTTTCACCAAACCAGAGGCCATGTAAGGCCGACCTTGATTAAGTGTCTGTCACCACACTTAATCCCTTCAAAATTGGGGTTTCAGTATTATAATTTCCAAACTATGAGATAATACTGATGGGTAAAAGTTAATACTGATGGTTATAAGTTAGTACTGATAAGCATAGTTAGTACTGATAAACTAGCCGTTAGTACTTATTCCAAAAGTCTGTTATGCAATGATTACTTTTGCAAATAGAGTTGTTACCGTCTGTTTCCTTATAAAAGGGTTTCCTAATTGGTTTCTCTTCACTTATTACCATAAATATTTACAAGGTTGTTCAACTAATATTCTTCAAATCTCTATATATTGCATAACTTTCCAATTTCTTTCATCATAATTCACTAAAGGCTTTTGCAATTAAATCCAACTTAACTAACCCTTATTCTTCTTACTCATGGCTCCTCTTGATTTTCTCGATAAGCACAACATGGTGGCGTGCTTGAACTTGCCAGAAGGTAATGAATAATTTACTGAGATAGTAGTCTTCCTTAACAGAAGCAGCATTAGGTTTGCTTTACTTTTAGATCCTACTATCTTATGTACCCCTATCGGGAAGTTTTGGCAAACTACAATTGCCTCAACAACTAAGGAAGGGGTACAACAGTTAATTGGCACAGTGGATGGCACTCACATTGTTATTACTGAAGCCTCTCTAAGAGAACATCTTCATCTTAGGGATGTTGAAGGTATTAGCACTTTGCCAGTCACTGAAATATTTGAACAACTCTCATTGATGGGGAATAGACATAATGACACTTTCAATTTTCACAAAATTCAGTTTTCCCCACAATGGAGGTTTCTAATTCATACCCTCCAACATTGCTTGAGTCACAAAAGGACTGGCTGGGATGCTTTTCCCACAAACATAGCCACAGCTTTGATCTGCCTTGCAACAGGCAGGGTGTTCAATTTTTCAACCTATATTTTTTAGGGTATGCTTAAAAATCCAGTCAGTAAAACCAAGTTTCTGATGTATCCCAGGTTTATACAAATATTTTTGGATCTTCAGAAACAAAACTTGCAGCCTCACAGAAATATTTATCCTTCAAAACTACTCACAGCCAAAGTGTTTTCAAATATGTTAAGGGCTGTGGTAGGCTATAATAGGGTTGTAGTGCCTTTGTTTCCAACTGTGCTTATTACAGAAGGTGAAGGACCATCAAGCACATGTGGCTCCCAACACACACCCAAAGATCCTGAAAACTCTCCAAATCAACCACTTTCATCAACCAGTAGGCACTCTAGACAGGAGAGTGGGACTGCTTAGCCCCATTCTCCTCCTATCATTGAACCAGATGAGCCTATCTCAGGTGATGGAGGAGATACAATGGTGAGGGCCGCCACTACTCAACCAGGCTTAGAAGCTGGTGAGGATAGTGGTAACATCAATAAGACCTAATCCATGCCAACACCTAGTGAGCACTCCTCACAAGGTGGACCCAGGAAAAGGGTTAAAAGGGGGGGGGGTGTATCTGCTCAGGCTAGGCCTGGGAGTGCATCTCAATTGCCTAGTAACCCATCTCTCTTAGCAGGTAACACAGCTGGAAGTGGTGAGGGCAGCTTATTACTTCATGAAATGACGGAATTGTACAAGTTCTTATGCAGAAAAGTGAACACTCTCGAGCTTGCTTTGGATGAACACAAGAAAGCTTCTGCAAAAGTTCATACTAGGATGCTCCTTAAAATGAAAAGGCTAGAGCATCAAGTCAAGCTTCTCTCCAAGCCAACTGCAGAAGCATCTCCAGTCACCACATCTCTTAAAAGAAAGGCCAAGTTCAGAGTTTCTAGTACCTCAACAGAGGACTCTACCAAACAAGGGAGGAGTTCTGACATTCAAGGTAGAAGAGAATTTGGTCAGTGGCAAGGTAGTCAAGCTTTTAGAGTCCTTTTATTGATGATGAAGAAGTACAGGTCAACATTGATGCAGAAGAAGTACTTAGTACTCCTACATGCACTATTAGTACTATCCCAGTTAGTACTGTTAGTGTTGTAGTTAGTACTGATAGTATTATAGTTAGTACTCCTGGGATTCTTCAATCCCCAATTGTCAAGGTAGCTGCTGAACTACAACAAGAAACAACTACAGAGGCCACTACCATCACTACCACTCCACATGAAGACAATGATGAAGAAGATAGAGAGAAACATGCTGTATTGGGACTTCAAAGCTTGAAGAAATCAGTCCATATCTCTCCCACTTACAAGAATCCTCCTGTATTGTATCTAAGGAAGAAGACCAAATTAGCAGCATCCAAGCCTAAAGAAAAAGGGGTTGTTATTCAAGAAGGAGGTGCTCCACCATCACCAACCTCCTTAGCTCCAAAGATGGATCCCAAAGACAAAGGCAAGGGGATTCTGGAAGAAGAACCAAAGAAGAAAAAGTTGTCTAGGGCTGAGATTGAAAAGTTGAATGAAGAAGCAACAAGGAAGCTTGCAGCTGAATGAGATGAGCATGAGTTGCAAAAAGAGGCTGCAAAAAAAGAAAAGAAAAAGATGGCTAAATTAGATGATGACTGGCAAACATGGGATGAAATGAGAGCCAAAGTAGAAACAACTCATGAAGTACAACAGAAGCTGCAACAAGATCAGAATACAACTGTTAATGAAGCAGCTCAGTTGTTTAGTGAGATCTTGGCTAGACGACAGAGCCAGTTCAGATAGCAAAGAGAGATTGAAAAGGCCTCAAGACCTCCAAACAAGAGTCAGCAGAAGATGTATCTTTGCAAGTATATCAGATACTCAGGTGAAGACAGAAGAACATTAAAGCTTCTTATTCAATTGTCTTGGGAGACTCTTCAAAGACTGGTTGACACAATTCAGAGAAGATTTCTGGCCTTCAAACCTATGCATGAAGATGATTTTGTTGAAATATCACAGCCAATTGGAAGCTACAAAAGACCATCAGAAGAAGGAGCTTCCTCAACTGCACCCAAAAGACTGAAAGCATCTGAAGATGAAGGTGGACTCGCTGAAGAGGAACTCAACCAGATGATGTTAATTGAAGCCCCAGAAGAATCATTGTATTCAGAGCCCATCAATACAAGATACCCAATCATCAACTGGGATATCTACACTGAAGATGGAAAGAGGCATTGAAGAATTCACAGAGCTGGTGGAAGGACAAATGCCTATTTGTACTTGGTAGATTTATTTGTATTCATTGACAGGGAGGATTTACTCAAGCTATGGGAGTTAGTCAAAGAAAGGTTCAAGAATAGAGATCCAGATAATGATAAGGATCTGGAGTTACTCTATGAACTCCAGAATATCTTTGAACCAGATCCATCAGGAGAGCAATGAAAGTTTCAACCTGGTGATGAAGCTCTCAGCTGGACCTTGATTGATTCCTATGGACTGCACTTGGTAACTACATGCAATGGGACTGATATCTACATGCTGGTTGAAAGAACTTACCCACTTGCACTTGGAACTCTTCTACAAATGCTGACAGCGGGGCTAAGAATGGGAAATGCAGTTGAAATGGCTAAGGAGTTGCTGATAAAGATCATTGATCAAGCTAGAAGACCTAGCAGAGGAAAGTGAGTTTGGAAGAATCCTCAAGGACTGAAGAAACTTGTAATTCTGAAGCCCAATCACAAGTTTAGGGGAGGATTGTTGGGAAATTCGCTTTTTAAAGTTAATACTTATTATGTTAAAGTTAGTACTGATAGTATTATTTGAAGATTATTAACTAGTTAGTATTGATAGTGCAAATATTAGTACTGATAGTGTTAGAGTTTGTACTGATCTATATTAAGTATGTCGTGTAAGGTTTGTAACAACATATCTTCTATTCCAATAGAAGATATGATATACTTAATACATTGTTATCTCTGTAAGGGATCTCCTTAGTGTATAAAAGGAGATCCTATCTAGGTTAAGGATATACATATACTCTAGCCGTCTTAAGAAAAGCTTCAAGGTGGTAAACCCTAGTACTAGGAGAGTACTCGTATTATTTATAATATTGAAGCTGTTGGTGTTATACTTGTTCTTACATTAATCTTCTAAGTGTATTCAAGTAGATTCCGCATACTTGTGTGCATCTATAACAAAGTTTCTCATTGTTGTTTTGGAACCATCCAAGACAATTAACACGTTTTCAAGCTAAGTGTTTTAGATCCACGGTTTGGGACTCCACAAAAGTCACACAGTTTCGATTTTCTAGAAGTGAAGATGAGTCATGTATATATGTCAAAGTCAGTGGGAGTGTTGTAGTCTTCCTGGTATTATATGTAGATGATATACTACTCATAGGAAACGATATCCCAATGTTACAAAGTGTAAAAGATTGGTTGGGGAAATGTTTCGCTATGAAATATTTAGGAGATGCAACATATATTCTTGATATAAAGATTTACAGAGATTGGTCAAAACGTCTTATAGGACTTAGCCAGGACACGTACTTAGATAAAATTTTGAAAAGATTTAAAATGGGGAATTCTAAGAAAGGGAATCTACCCTTATATCATGGCATAAAGATTAGTAAGGATCTATGTCCAAAAACTGATGAAGAACTAGACAAAATGAGTCGAGTCCCATATGCTTCGGCTGTAGGATTGATCATGTATGCCATGACGTGTACAAGGCCTGATGTCTCCGTTGCTTTAAGCATGGTGAGTCGACATCAACAGAATCCTGGTGAAGGTCATTGGACAGGTGTAAAGAATATTCTTAAGTATTAAGAAATACTAAATACATGTTCTTAGTTTATGGTGGAGAAGAAGAACTCAGAATGACTGGTTATTGTGATGCAATTTGGGAAATGGATAAAGATAATATAACATTTTAGTTTTTAGTTTGAATTTGAAACATTTTAAACAATGATTGAAATTGTAATAGATTTGGTGATTAAATAATGGAGATATGTTTATTTGCAAGTGTGCTACCATTTACTATCATTTATCATTTTGTTTCATTTTTGCATGTTTAGAATCCACTTCCTGAGTACTTAGTTTACTCAAACCTCCTCAGTCTTTCATACTACATGAAGTAAGTATTGATTTAAGACTGTCATGGAGTGTTAGTAGATTGTCGATAAATATTAGACATAGCATAGAGAATGTTGCAACACTCATGAGTACTTAAGGGAATTAAGTATAGGAAAAACCCGTACTTAGAGAGATAACTTCATGGATTAATATCACAAGTAATTCTAAGATGATGATATCTTCTATTCTTAAAATGGAGATACATCAAGTTTCTAGTTTTTCAAGTTTGTTATACTTTAGTTAATTCAAACGTTGCGCGTAAATGCCAGTTATAAAGGATATGCTAGGTATGACATGATGAGTTGACTAGTACGATGTATTCAAAGTTTATCTGTTCCTATTGCCTAAATGTAAAAGCGATATCTACGGGGCCCCTCGATGATTAGATGTTGACTCAAAAGTGCTAGGCCTAGTCAGGACTAAATTGATGTGTTCAATTGAGTACTCTCATATAATCAAAATAATTAGAAATCATGAATACATGATCTTGAACCTTGAGATTGATTAAAATCCATGTCTCAGGTTCATACGATAGCAGAACAAAGGAATAGTTTATCACTTATCTAACGGACTGTCTCTAAGAGCACAAGGTAAGGTAGGAATGAATAACACGTTATTCGTATGCCACATCAGCGCCATATCATCCCCTCTCAATAACACACCAATAACTAAAACAACCCTCCTTCATAACACGCCAATAACATCACCTGTAGGTCCCACAAAATACCCCACCAAATATATTCACTCACTCACAATATACAAAAAAAGACAAAAAAAAAAAACACACAAAAGGGTGCATTTGGCATGAGCCATTGGAGTGGCTCAAAACTCTTTGGCACAAGTTTTGCATGTTGGCCGGTATGGTTGGCTCACAATTGGCATGAAAAAAAGGGATGACTGGCATGTTATTTGCTACCATACCGTGTGCTCTAAGATATGATTCAGAGTTCAGCAGTTGTATTGGATGGCACTCTATACTTAGTTAATCAGGATAGACTTAAACCAATTATAGTTGATGACTTGTCCAAGTGGGAGACTGTTGGATTTAGTATCCAAGTTCATAATTAATTGGTAAGACTGTCGTTAAAAGTAGAGTCCTTTTGGGGTTGCCCTCAGTGAAAAATTAAGAGAAATAATGAAGATGAGACTAGTCGTTTGGTGTTGGCACAATGGTGTGCACCATATGGCCATATGGGAAGCTTGGGATGATTTTGGGAGAATCCCACATCGCCCCAAAGAGCTATTCCAAGTCCCTTCCTCTAGGGGCATGCCAAGGCTTCATTTGCCAATCATCTCTTTCTCATTCCTACTCCTTGTAAGAGTCAACTCGTGTATCGAGACCTTAGGAGTTCGAATAGCTTTCCTCTTTGGTTCATGGGTGTGAGCCATTAGAGGTACTCTCGGTTGAGTAAGTTCGACCAAGGTGTCCTGTGTGTGAGAAATCCGATTTTCTCAAATTAGTATTTTCTTATTTATTTATTTATTTTAAGTTGCTTTTATTTACTAAGTTAAGATTTTTTTAGTTTCCTTCTTTCCCTAGATTAATTGTTATTTCCGTTGCATATTAATCTAGTTAGGGTATAGAAAACCCATCAAAATATTCGAGTCGAAAACGAATGGCAACCTCCGAGGTGCGAAACTTGTAAGACATTTGTTCATTCAAATGATCAATGTCCTAAACTTGTCAGGGTTGTTCGTTTGAATGAAGTTCAAGAGGATGGTTTCACTACTGTTGGGCGTAAAGGTGGGAAAGGAAAGGCCCATGCTAGTTCTACAGTTAAAGGGATTCGACTAAACAAGCCAAAACCGAACTTCCAATATAGACCATTAATGAAGACGAAAACTTAGGGTCCGCTTGGTTCAAAGTGGGGAAAGGGAAAGGAATGCAAAGGAATGAGTGAGGTGGGTAATCAATCCCGTACCCCTCAATTTACTCTATAATGGTTCATTACCCATTACGGGGCAATCAATCCCTTACCCCTCCCCAACCAAGCACTAAATTATTTATGATGTGGGCCCTTTTGAATACCTTACCCATTCCCCACCCCCCTTAACCCCCTAACCAAGCACGCCCTAATTAATACTTCTACAACTAAGAATTATAAAGCCACTACTTCTGACAACATTAATCTGGTTAGTCACAGAAATTCCTTTGATACTCTTCGTAATCAGGATAGTGTTTTTGAAGATATGGAAAGTTCGGGTAAAGGAAAAGGGGGTGCTAGTACGTCTCATGAAGTACACGACCCAGAATCTGATCATGATGAAGTTGAAAATATATATATATGATGAAACTGGTACGTATATGGAACACACATTTTCGTCTAACACTAAGGATCCGAAGGGGGCAAGCACTCCCGTTGATTTGTTTTAAATGTATAATATCGCTAATACAATTATAAGTAAGTCACCATGTTTAGTAAACAATCCTAAACTGTAATAAGCTACTTTTTATCATTTACGTTTTTCATTTATTTGGTTTGCAGAAACGTGGTTTTTGTGTAGAATCTCTAGCCCCGTCAATTGTGAAGAATCCTAGAAGACTTCAAATCAAGTAAGTATTCTGGTTGACAGCTGGTTATACAAAATAGTGAATCCACTATTGTCGAGCTAAAACTACGCTTGTTGATCTCAGTCGGTGTGTTTAGTTAATGGTTTCCTTTATCATTGATTTGTAGGTGAAAACAAACGAACACATGTATAAGAGCATCCGGTATGGGTGTCGTTGTTGTCTTCGTCGTCCAAGTCATCACCTCGCCGAGCTTCGTTGTGACACCGTGGAACCTCGCCGAGGTTTGTCGTTGCGTTCCAAATCGTGGAGACGACGAGGCTTGCACCTGACACAAAAGCAGAATAACGTATTGTTTTTTCTTTTATATTTTTTATCGAGAGCTTGAGATGAAAATGTGTGTAAGCTGTGTGTGTGTGTGAATATGTGTGCAGGAAGATGAGATGAAGATGACAATGTTTTTTTCTTTTTTTTTTTTCTGTTTTTTTTTTTTTTTTTTTTTTGAATTGGGCTGCAAATGTTGAAAGATGTATGGGACTTGGGCTGGCAAATGGGTATTTGGTCAAGGTTTACCTCACAGTCTCACACTTTTGATTTATAAAAGTGCTAGTGTTTTATTTATTTTTTTAATAAAAATGTTATTTATATTTTTTTCTAAAAATTTTTAATGTATTTTAATTATTAATGAAATAAATTTAGTTTATTTGAAAATTGAATAAAAAAAAATAAAGTGGTAGTGGTGGGCCTCAAATGAAGAGATTGAGGTTTGTTATGAGTGAGGAAGGGGTTTGTTGTGGTTAGTTGTGGAAAAATGGGATGTTGATGTGGCGCTGAGGTGGCACGACGACGAAGTTGAGGTTTGTCATGACACCTGATGCTCTAAGCGGTTGCAAGAATATAATACAATACCAGACTTCAAAATGACCTCAAATGAGCAAAATCATGGTTTTTATGTAGAGGGCGTGTGTGTGATTTTTTTTAGTAAAAGAAAGAGGAAATGGCATGTGCTATATCATTTCGTGTGAGACCATCTGGCTCAAGCAAGGGAAAGCCCAAGAACCGTGTTTATGCTTGGATAAAAAAAAGATATTTCGAGAGATAGACGAAGCCTTGTTTGTTTTTTCAAAGAAGCTCTTTTTTCCTCTTATGTCTGCAGGCGCGTAGACAATTTCTTTGAAGACCGTTTGTTTTTTTTCAGACATAAGAGGGTAAAATCACTTCTTTCCTCTTTAACTATGCAGACATTAACTTCCTCTTTTTTCCACTTCTTTCAAAAAAAGAAAAAAAATGAAAGAAGTACTTCAATAGCACAAAAAACAAACGGTCTTCTTCTTGCAAATGAAGTGCTTAAATGTACCTCTTCTTCTGCAGACATGGTTTGCAGATGAAGAGGTAAAAGCTCTGAAAAAACAAATGACACCGAAGATATCACGGACGGTGTGTTTGTTTATTTGTCGTATGCTTATGTAAAAGCGTACAAGCAAAAGTTGCAGACATACGAGACATGTTCAAAAGATGCATATGTGAATTGTATAAAACATGCAATGAAGAGGCTCTGCTTTTAACCAATGCATCCTTTTAAGTGTGGTATAAAAAATCCCATATGTTTGAAACATCCAGAGATCAGTATCCTCAATAGCATAAGATAAAATGCAGCATTGAATCCATTGAGGATTTCTTGGCTTTTCAACATCACTTTCCTCTTTACCAACTTATACTGAACATAAATATAAAGTAAATATTAATCTTAATTCAAATGCATAACTTCGCACACAAATACAAATAGGTCTAAAGCTAATCAAACTTCAAATATTCATTAGAATACATTTGTAGTAATCAACATGGCTCCATTAAGTCCCTTTCATTCTTACTCGTTATTCCTGCCTCAACGAAGACTCCCTTTCGTTCTCACTCGTTATTGCTGCCGCCACGAATCCTGAGTTTTAAAAGGGAAGGATGAGCAAAGGAAACAAAATAATTAACATGTGCAATAATACTAACTAATGTGTTTTTATTTACAAAAAAGTTATATCGTGCATATATGCGCAACTACCTAGCTATTGAGAATATAACAAGCTTATTAATCCGGTGGTGAAGATGATTATATCACAACAAATGACGGGTTGTCCAACAAAAATTATTTAAATATAAAAAACTAAATTATTTGGTCATTAAAAAAAAATAATAATAATAAAAAAAAAAAAAAAAAAAAAAAGATAAAAGATAAATTACGTTTATTGCATTTGCTTACTTAACTCCCTATTCAAATTGGTACTTAATTTTCCTAAACACCGGTTATTTCATTCAAAAGTATCGGGTCACCAAAAAAACAAATACAGAAGGGAAGACATACATTCTTCGACTGATGGTTCAATGTGTACTTGGGGTTTCATGGCCGGGAACAGTATAACTTCCTGTTTGAGCAAAGATAATGAACTTTATTGATCCCAAAACAGCTCAAAAGCATTGAATAAATGAGAAGAAAAATATACAAACCTTGATGTTCTGTGAGTCGGTGAGCAACATTGCAAGCCTATCAATACCCAAACCCCAGCCAGCGGTTGGTGGCAAACCGTGTTCAAGAGCCGTACAAAATGCCTCATCCAAAGCCATCGCTTCATCATCCCCAGATTGGCGATCCTGGAATGTTTTACAGTCGATACGTGTATGACTAAAGATCAAAATGAGTTGTAGTTGTCCAATAAAGTGAAGAATAATTAGTGTGTAAGATTTGATATCAAAATATGTATTTATAGAATATTTTTTTTGAGCAACACATTTCAAATACTGGCCGAAAACCTTCTTTACGGAGTTATTTAGAGTACCAAATTATATGAACGTGATGTGTACCTTGAGTTGATTGGCAAACCGCTGCCGTTGTACCACAGGATCATTAAGTTCGGTGTATGCATTAGCGAGCTGAAAAGATAAGATAGAACACGAATAAGAATAACAACACTATTAAAACGAAAGATGCATTAAATGCTGATATATCGTCCTGACATCAATTTATAAAAAGTAGCAAATGATAGATCACTTGACTTTCAAAAGGTCCCGTGTTTTACTTTCTAGAGCTAGGCCAACTTTCCCAATAGCAACAAATCATCAATTAAACTAAACAGAGAAGAAAAAAGTAACCTTTCTGGACAAGAAACTATTCCTAATAAAGCTTTGCTTCCTAACCTTAATCTAAATAAGCACTTTATCTGACCTAATAAATATATCTAATCTAATAAACTTTTCCAATATTATTCATATTAATAATTATAGATCTAGTGCTTATCAATACCTCATGCTTGTTAATAAACAATTCAAACCGCTCGGTAAGTCCTGGTTTGGATCGATGTGATTTTGCAAGAGGGCTCATTATCTCAGGATGGTTGATTATAAAAGTAGGATTGATACATGTCTCCTCCAGAAAGTGTCCCACAAGCTGCAAACAAAAAATACATATTAAAATAACAAAAAGTCTACTAGCTTCATATATACCAAAGAAGAATCATTATGGAAATAATTTTTTAATCAATGTAAACTAATGTGAGGGTAGTAAAATCAAAATCTAATGTCGCTACCACATCTAAATTGAACTACCCAGAAAGGGTTCAGTTGACCCACAAACTCTGTCGTGGTGGACAAATATATATTATTTAAAGAGATTTGAGAATCATTACTTTGTCCAACAATCGTGTTGTTGTGAGAGGTGGGGGGCAGTTGATATCAAACTTTATGCATGCATCAGCAAGGAATTGTTTGGCTTCATCACTCGCAAGGTCTTTCGGTATGATAAGATTTGCTACCTTCTCCAACTCTTCAATCATATCAATCCTTCTGAAAACATGTAGAGCAAGTTACTAAAACAATTGCAAATGCTAGTAAAAACATAGCAAATAAAATCCGATTTAAGCAAAAACCTGAATGGAGGAGTAAAGTCGATCTCAATTGGTTCGCTGTCATACCCATTGGCATGATATTTAACTTTGTAGCCACCTGTCAGCTCCTCCACCATGCCTGGTTCAAATTTGTGTCAGTAAAAAATAGCTAATAACACGAGTGCGAATTCAAATTACCCGAACCACCCATTGTAATCTTATTAGATTTTTTCAGCCAAAAAACAACACTTACCGCTTAACATTTGCTCAGTTAGCTCCATCAAGTCATTGTAATCTGCATAAGCCATATAAAATTCGCACGTTGTGAATTCAGGATTATGTGTCAAATCAATCCCCTCATTCCTAAATTGTTTTCCTATCTCATATACACGTTCAATTCCTCCAACAACAAGCTGCTTCAGAAAAAGTTCAGGAGCAATACGCATAAACATATCCAAATTAAGTTCGTTGTGATGAGTCACAAATGGGCGAGCAGCAGCTCCACCAGCAACTGTGGTCAACATGGGCGTTTCAACCCACAATAAGATATAATTAAGCCAAAGTAAGAAACTAATAATAATAACTAGATGAGAAGAAATAAAAATGTTGGTTACATTTACCTCCATAAAATTAAGTTTGTCGAGAAAATGTCTAATATAAGATACAACACGTGCCCGAGTCTTGAAAATGTTTCTGACGTCCGGGTTTAAAATTAAATCCACATAACGTTGACGATAGCGAGTTTCCTACCACAAAGAATTGCATTTTATATTAATATTTTTGGTGATATACGATTACTGAAATTATATAGAAAAATTATTATTCACTTTCTACAGATATATGCACCATCTCTGCCATTTCTTGACAGCATATTCAACTTGATACATTAAATTGTTTGTCCATTAATTGGGTGACATTAACAAGGTTAGTCAGAGCAATACAGTTAATTATGAGTCATTTAATAAAGCTATTCTACTTTTGCTATATATACTGCAGGGATATAGCTGAAGAACTTGCAAATCTGCATAAAAATGGCATAGCTCATGGGGATCTTAATCCCCACAACGTCTATATAGACATCAATGCTAAAGCAATAATACTAAACGATCCAAATGCAGATATGTCTTCCTCAACCGCAGATAGTAAGTCTTGTTTACATATTTCAAAACATGTTTGTTACTTCATTATTCATCCCTAATCTAATTTCTCAAGTACTTATCATTCCGTTATTTTTCCCCTTTCTTTACTCACTGTTTGGTGTTAGATCAGCATATTTCTAGCTTATGCAACTTTATTGCATTAATTGGTTAATAAAAAGAATGTGTGTTGCATTAGGCGATTACTATAAAGAGTTGTTTGTTTTAGCTTATGTTTGGGCTTATGAGCTTATTTGTTTTCAGCTTGTAGTTCATAAGCGGCTCATGGTCTTATTATGACTTAAAGTCGAAACAAATAAAGCTCATAAGACCAAAACATAAGCTAAATATAACACCCCATAAAAAAATGTATAAGTAAGGTACGTTTTAGGGGTTAAAAAAATGGTGCATACAATGACAACTTAAAGAGAGCATTGCATTTTCTTGTGGATAAAATTCTTTTAAGAAATACGTTTAGGATGTTTTATGTAGACCTTCAACCTGTTTGACATGTTTCCAAATACTGACCATTTCAAACGTTAAAGTCTTGAAGATAAAATAAAATAAAATGAAAAGAAAGCAAAAAAAAAAAAAAAAAAAAAAAAAAAAAACTCCCAAATCGACCAACCTATAGAAAAAGGGTTGCAATTGTTAAATATAGGTGAAAGATAAGATTTAATACCGTATCTTTTAAAATATATGCCTCGGGATTTCTACCACTTCCTGGAGTCCAACGACCACCAACATTCTGTAGATTAAAAATGCAATTCCAGGTCACTAAAGAACCCAGAAAGTATTAAATAGGCAATTCAAATGTTTTGCAATACCTGTCTTGCATGCATCGGTGGCATCGTATGCAAACAATAAGATAAACTTTTGAATGACTTTGCAAAAATACTCAGCTCTCCTGTTTTACTTTTTCCTGACATAGGGAAAAAAAATGCAGTAGTAAGATAATACTAGAAATGCCAAGTTCAACCCACATACTTATCAAGATTTGTGGTTATGCTCTCTCTAACATGTCAAACAAAAAGTAAAAAACAGCTTAAAAAAGAAACCAGGGGTTGAAAGTAAGTTATCATGAGGCATATTTTTATGCCAACCAATAAAAAATAATAATAATAATTAAAAAAAAAAAAAAAAAAAAAAAAAAAAGGAATTTGAACAAATAAAAAGTAAAAAGTATAAGAAAAACAAATGTAAAATGATGAAATTTTAAATGTATATACCATATAATATACCATTTATTTAAATTGAAACTTTAATTAGATTAATAGGTAAGATTTTACACAATATAAAGAGTAAAGATAACTGATATGTGGGATGAAAATAAGAAAGCAGCCTTAGAAACAATATTTCACCTCCTACTCGATCTATCTCACAAACAAAAATGAAAAGAAGAAAGCTTGGTGAAATGAAAAAAAAAGAGAAGATGGAATTGCAGACCTGGAAACCCAGTAACGCCAACAATATCAAAACGTTTCACACTAGAATGATAATTAGAAAATCCAGCTTCATCCAAATCAGAGTTCCTGCAAAAACAGAAGTGTTGTTTCTTCTTCAATGTCTATTACTTTTACGAAAGACATTATAAATAATAATAATAATAATATAATAAGGCAGCAATAAATGGATATAAGGCATCAAAAGACATCAAAAGACATTATAAACAATAATAATATAATAAATGGATATAAGGCAGCTAGCTTACTCTAAGGCAGCAATAACTTGAACTTTTCCACCATCACCGTGCAAGTCATAAAATATCCAATCTTTTGAAGAAGACCGTATGCTCATCAGTCTCCCTGGCAAGAAAGAAAGAAATCATCAACATCACACACACACACACATATACATATACATACACACACACACACAAACACACACACACACACACACACACACACACACACACACACACATATATAAGTTTATGTCTGCTCACCAGCCAAAGATACTTGAACATCCTCTAGACGGTCCCTAGCATTTAAAAATTTATACTTGTCTATGAAATCGGGAATGGAGATTGTTAAAGCTTGAAACTTGTGAGGATATGGATTCATTCCTGCTGCCTTTTGAGCATTGAGTGGTTCCAGCCGATTGTCATAAATTTTCTGCACGTGTATAAAATAGTTTGTTAAACAAGTTTATAAATAAGACAGGAAAGGGTTTACAAAACATATCTTACAGTTGGGTCTTTTTCTTGAACGGATTGCTGTTGTGATGTTGATGCTGGCGTTGCAAAATGATACTGTTGAAATAACAGATTGTTAGACAAAAAAAATTGAAGAAGGTAAGGATTGCAGCATATTGCCTTTGTAGTTAATCCGTAACGAGGTAAGGATTGCAGCGCAAAATGAAAACCACAATTGATCACTTTACATCTCAATATCTAGCCTTAACCATAGCCCTAAGATCCAAATATTGAACTGAGCAAGCTTAATTTGCCTTCTTCACCAATAAAAAGCTTTAGGATTGTTTTCAATAAAAATTAGAATACTTTTATGAATGGGAGGTCTTACAGTGTTACAGTTTTTGATGGTAATCATAATCGCGACTATTGAAACAGAATAAAATGGGCCTAAAACTTAAAAGATAAAAACACACCTTTCTCTCCTTCTCCTCTTTCTTACGACGCCTTTCTTCCTCCTTGAGTAACTTCTTCCGGGCACTTGATGACAAAAAAAAAACATTAAAACCGAGAAATTTCTTAATCATATGCAAATGGGTAGGCAAAAAGAAACTCACTTTTTGCTTAAATTTACTTCGGCAGCAGAAGCAGAGTTATCATTCGTGGCCGAGCAGTGTCTGCTGTAGAAAAAATTAACATTAAAACCAATAACTTTTTAATAAAGTAACTGTACATGCTTGGTGGAAAATAAACACATACGACGATCGAGTTTGTTCGCCGAAAGAATCAGTAGGAAACGGCTGCTGACAAGTGTATTCATCTCGTGGCTGTGTGGGACTTTCAGCACCGGTGGATACCATGATCGCGTTTATCTATGGACTATGGTTATAAATTAATAAAAGATTGAACTAGAGGGTAGGTAGCGTCTTCTGTTAGAAGGATGAGATGAGGATGAAGCAGTAGAACCCTAATATATTACCTCTATATATTATGGGGCGAAGGTATGTTCCTTCCTCGAGAAGAGACTTAAACAAATACTGTATTTAGGTAAGCCAATAGAAAGCGAAGTTAAATAAATAAGTCTCCAGCAAAGTTAAATAAACAAATACTTTGTTTCAAGTATCTCACGTATATATGTCTACTACATATATACCTATATATAATTAGTATTTAACAATATTAAAAAAAGGAATTTACAAACGCACCCTCATATTATATGCAAGAAATTACAAAAACGATCTTGAACTTTTACCTATTTACGGCTTTTTAACATAACAAATTTTATTGAGAGAATTTCATGTATATCGTTGCAAAAACCTTTAATTACATCAATATCCTTATAAAATTTGAAATTACATCAATATCCTTTCAAAAATACAAAATACTCATATTTGTCCAAATATATAATTTAATCATTATTTTATGAGTTTTATATATTAGGAATTATCATAAATATTAGTTAATAGGGATTTTACCCTTTTACCCTTATTAATCTATTAAAAAGAATCCTTATTTGTCCGTTCTTCTTCATCTTCAATTTATATTCTTAACCTAATACACTTGTTTGGAACTAGTTACAGTAACTCCTAGCAGATTCAACCTTTGTAAGGTGTATGGTGAGAAAAGTTAAAAAACATTTGAGGAAAAACCCCAAAAGCATAGACCATATCACAAGATACTCACCAAAATCAATTAATCTATTTTTTTCTTATTAAAAATGTTTGTTGTTGAATGCATTTCGTCATATGTTCCCAGGCCTTGATTTTGGTTATTTTTGAGCTAAAGGTTGGGCCAAGTCCATATCAAAATTTTCAATATTTGACTTTCATTTCATTATTTTAAAACCTTTTCATTAAACTGCATTCAATTTACACACAATTAATTCCACTTGGGAAAGTGATTTATTAAGAAAACAAAATTTAGAGATGGATCATTTCAACCATTCAAGCTGCGAGGTTACCTGGAATTAAAGTGACTTTTCAATTAAGACAATGAGGGCAAAAAGGTAATATCCATATTAGTTAATATTTAAAATATATTGCTATCTATAAAAGTTATTTAATAATGATTAAATTATATATTTGGACATATATGAGTATTTTTATACTTTTAAAAGGATATTGATGTAATATCAAATTTTACAATGATATTGATGTAATTAAGGGTTTTTTTAATGATATGGATGAAATTCTCTCAATAAGTTTTAATGGGTTTTGGAATGATAATAAAATTTATAGTCTTTTTGAGTATCCTTGCTCTTCCGTGCCAGCTTTCGACATTATTGACCTGAAATACATGCTTAAAACTGTCAACACAAAGGTTGAGTGAAATTCATAGAGTTTGTTTGATGGCTGAACACATTATGTTGATAGTGTGAGTTAATTTAGGCTCACACCAATGGTTTGAAAACAAAACAGTTATTATTGCTTGGTATGGCTGCCTCAAGTATATCATACTTGAGCCCGCTTTTGTTTGTGAATAAGCTCATGCAACCAAGGCGTTAACGTGTTCCAATATTAATTGGAGAAATTGTTGGTACCAGCTCTAATAGGTAAAATTGGCGTTTTTACCTAATGTTACTCAAATATAGTGTGTTTGTTTGCCTTTAACGGGGCCAACCCAAACGGGATTCGTCAATCTCAATAGATCTATTCTCAATATTCATGCTCACTCTCTCCAGTGATTAATAGTTCATGATTTAGGGACTTATGTTTGGCAATGATAGTTACTTAGTGACAATATGACAATCAGATAAGTATACAGTTTGAGAGCAATGTGTTCGATTTAAAAATAAAGCATGTATTTCCCCCAAGGGTTTGTAAAACAATTAAGTAATAGAAAGTGGGGCTATGAACTCACCGAGAGTTTAATGATGTTAAGTACTTTAACGGATGTGATGGATAAATTGGGAAACTTCTACGTGCAACCTAAAAATGGAATGTTGCGACTTAGGTTGGGAATAATGTTTAGGAAAGACATAAACCATCCTATATATGTCTCTATGTTGATCATGATGTAGTCATTTATAGTTTGATGTTTACAGTAACAGTTTTAATATGTGAAAACGTATTTAGTTTATAGATATCGTACTACCGTTCGGGGCCATCATAATTCAGAGGTCATGTAGTAAACGTTCGAGGAGCTAGGACATTTTAAATCATAAATCCAGCAACTTAACAATACGTTTTACCCAAATAAAACCCCTCACATGAAGCTCCCTAGTATTGTAGCACTTAGTATATAAAATATATATTTTTTGAGTGGAGATTATTATATTATAAAGTTTTATTATATTTTTTATAAACATCTAGTTTTTACAAGTTCTCCTAGTTTACTAGTGATCACAATTTATTAATATAGTCAAGAATAAAACTTTAGTAAAAATTCAATATGTAACTAGTTATGAAAATGACATGGTTTCTATTTTTTTAACTTGTGAAAATCCAATTTTTGCCGATAAAAACTGTTTTGAAAATATTATGAAGTAAATGATATCATTTGGTCCTTTTAGGCTGACTTCCCAAGCGATAGCCGTAAAACATCGTTCCGGACAACTTTCATGTTTTAAGTTTTTGATGATTCGGACTAGAAGTATCACTTATTTTTAGACAGATTCAGCAGTAAGCAAATTGGTCATTTCCATGGTTTGTTAACTTCTTTTTACCATAACTTTTGACTTGTTTGTCCGTTTCGGGTGATTCAAGTTTCTATGTTTACCTTTTTATTTTGTCTACAGTAATATGTAAGTTACCAAGTCTATATATAGTTGTTTTAAATGGTTTCAAATAGATAGAATATGACTAGTTTACTAGTTTGTTACTTTTATGACAATATGTGAATTAAAACATATGTTTGAGTATATGTACATCATGAATCAACATAGTAACCATAAATATAGCATGTTTTTGACAAGATTAGTAATAATAAACGTGAGACAATGGAGTGGTGGTGGTGATGAGTTGCTTACAACTTTTGGCTTTCTAAAGAAAGGAGTAGCTAGTAAGGTTTAGGACTTTGATTGAACAAGATTTCCACATCTTGGCACTCTTCTATACTTCTTGTAATGTTGAAGGATTGGTGATTAAGTCTTAAGTGACTTGAGTGGATTTAAACTCAAGAAGATCACTTAAACTTGCTAGAGATTTGATGTAGTAACTTGTTACTTGCAACCTTCTTAGCATCAACTTGGAGTCATGAATCAAAGTATGGCATGTATGTTGGTGTTATGATAATAACGACCAAGGAGGGGGAGGATGAGGGTTTTATGAAGTTTTGCTTATGCTATTTATAGGAAGAAAGGTTTGGTTAACCATATGTTGGGTTAAATGTTAACCATGGTTAAGTTAAAGATACTTGCATGTGTTTACATGCAAAGTGGCTAAGATGAAGCCACCACTATGGTGACTCACCCATAAGGGGCGGTCACATAGTGTTAGTGGACTAAGATTTTATGTTTTGATAATATCTTGGTTTTATGATGTGTTTTGGTTCAGTTAAATGGCAACCATAATTTGTTAAGCCATAAAACGTAAAACCGGGTATTGTAAAAATACGAAACTTGCAGGAATGATGAGACTCGTCATTATACTCCATATAAAAATATAAAATGAGTGATAAGTCTCATTGGGTGCTAAAACGCTGTTTAGAGCTGGAAACGCGGGTCAAAACGCGTAATTCGCGTAAAACGCAGAACTGGAAAACGTAAAATTCCAAAATTTGTGGAATTGTCGTAAAATGGTAGAATTACATATTTTTAATGTTTATAGTGTTTTATGGACATAACGGGATGCCCGAATGACGTTTAAACCCTTAAGTAGTTCTCAAACATAGTTTTTTGAAATTGGTTCTGTATGGATTCAACGTACGTCGTCAGGACGACTTGTCGAGTTTTATTTATCTTGTCATTATGGTAAAATAATTTTTTTTATGGAATGAATAGTAAAAGTCAAATAGTCAAAAGTCAAAGTCAAAGTCAAAGGTCAACTTTAAAAAGTCAAAGAGTAAAATAGTCATTTTACCTTATGAAAAATTACGGGTTGCTACATACCAGGGATCAGCGAGTACAATGGTATCTCCCCCGAATACTCTACTATCCTAAAGCTACAATTGACGCAATAAACACAACGAATGGCCTAAGTGCACTCTTAAGCTTTTTTGCTATTTAGGACATTCAAGCTCGCAACAATTAAAGAAGAAGCTAGTTTTCCTTAATCTAGCGTCTACCAATTAAGACAAGATACAACCTAACAATAATTAATAAATAGCTTTCATAGATTTAAGCAAACAGAAGAATAGTTTAGCTACTCATGTTAAACAAGCAAGCATACACACATACAATTGAATATGGGGTAGATATAATGATAAATTGGATAAACAAACTTATCTTGTGATGTAAAATAAGGTATGAGACCCTAGAATACTGTCCAAGTCGGACTACAACTGTATTAGGGTTTGCTCTCCAAAGTTCTACCTCTCAAAATACATAAAAATTAAATTCTATATATAGATTTACAAGTACGACCGTATAACCTTTTGCTAGTGACGTCGTCAGGTCGCCGTCATTAGGGTTTCATTTGGGCCAAATCATCGTTGGAACGACGTCATTTTATGAGTGTGACGCCGTCAGTCTTCATGAAGGACGTCGTTTGAGTCTTGGTTCTTGGGCGCATGGTGTGGAAATTGTGAGTGACGCTAACCAGAGCTTAAGCATGACGCCGTCATGCTTTAGAACCAGAATTTCCGCTGAGCTGTCAGTTGCACTTTTGATCAAAACTTCTATAGAGGGACGGCGTCGCCCTTTGGTTGGGACACCTTCAGGTATGTTGGAGTGCCTTTGATCTTGACTTTGCCATTTTCTTCATGTTTTCGCTCCTTTTTATCCAAATATGCTTCATTCCAGCATTTTGCTTCCAAAAGACCTAAAATGAGAAAAGGAACGATTTTTAGTAGTAACTGATATAAAATGTGTCGATTTAGGGCTTAAATGACCACCTAAAAATGTATGTTTTAAACCCTTATCATATATCCCTACACTTGAAATTTGCTTGTCCTCAAACAAATGTGCTTTTGGCAAATCCATTTATAAGTTAGGGGGCATGAAGCATTGGTTTAAGATAGTCTACAAAAAGTACAAGCGTTACAATAGTCATAACAAGCATGGAAATTATATTCTAGCACCTCACAATTGGTGTTTGGATTCTCTCATCTCTCAGGTTTATATGAATCATAATATGAATGGAAATGGAAGATAAACACTCATTACCTAGCATAGTACATAGAATACCATAGGCTTGAGTATCAAACCTCCACCACTTTGGCGTAAGCACCTAGGAATAACTATCTAAGAGGTCTTAACAATGGTTGTAACGTTAGGCTTAGGGTAGGGAAGTAAAGGGTTTTGTTTGATAGGTGATATTTAGTGGTGGCAAGTCAAAAATCTTATGTTACAAGCATGTAAAGTGATAAGGATTTAAAACATACACTTTTAAGGGGTCATTTAAGCCCTTAATCGCTCACTTTTATATCCGTTACTGCTTAATTTTGTTCCTTTTCACTTTTTAGGTCTCTTGGAAGCAAAATGCTGGGATGATGCATTTTTGGACGAAAAGGAGTGAATATATGAAGAAAATATCTAAGTCAAGATCAAGATACTCAAGCTGCTGGAATTACACCTGACGGCGTCCCAAACAGAGGGCGACGCCATCCCTCTTTATGTAATTGAATTTGTGACGACTTAGTAGCGATTTTGCTATTTTACACCTGACGTCGTCAGGCTTTTAAGAGTAAGGGCGTCACGAAGACTTTTCTTCTCAGACGGCCTAGATCCAGATTTAGACGACGTCCCTGCTGAAGACTGACGGCGTCACAACTACAACGTGACGTCGTCCCAATGATGACTTGGCCAAGAAGAAACCCTAATGACGGCGATCTGACGGCGTCCCAACTATAAGGTGACGCCGTCGCAGTTGTGAAATTATATATAAAAATCGAATTTTCAGAATTGTAGGAGGTAGACTTGTGGAGTAAAAACCTAAAACGATTTTGGTCCAGTTTGGACAGTATCTTAGGGTTATCATACCCTATTTTACATCAAGATAAGTAATTTACTTCATTGATTTCATTATATCTTCGATTGTATGTGTGTATGCTTGCATGTTTAACATGTCCGGCTAAATTTCTTGTGTGTTTGCTTAGATCTATGAAACCTAGTTATTAATTATTGATTGGTTGTCTCTTATCTTAATTGTAATTGGCTTAGGAGTGCAATAGGCCTTCGTTGTATTTTTAATGCTTGAATAATCTTTGTGAACCTTAGTTTATAACCACCTAGCGTAATTGTAGACTAAACATCCAAAGATAACCTTAGAGTTAGTTTATGAATTCTAGAGATTTTGTAGGCAATAACCTTAAGGTAGTCTCACAGAGTTAGGGATAAAAGCATACCCTACGACCTTAGAAAACACAATGTGTTAAGAATAAGGACGTGAAAATTCAACCACCAATAAAAGGTAACTAGGGAGTAATAGTATCTAGGTAGACACATTTTTAATCATCATACGAGTACACATCAATAGACATAGACTACCCTTTAGTTTAGATAATTAGAGTAATCGGTAGAAGTACCAACCCCAAATCCAAACCCCGAGATTTTACCCTTAGCATTCTAAAAAATATAAAAAGATAAAAAAAGTAATCTTCCGCAACCTCAAACCTTAGCGTAGTACATCTCTCACTAGCATTCCTATTCCCCTAGAGAACGATATCAATACCCGAGGCTTACCCAATAATACACTATAATGATTAGGTTCACTGCCTAGGGTGTTGAAAAACTTGTTCGACAAAAAGGGAGTTCCTTTGACGCCGAACGCGTTATACGCGCATCAAGTTTTTGGCGTCGCTGCCGGGGAATAGAATAGCTAGTTAGATTTCCATCTCGTTTAGGTTTCCTTGCTTGATTTCTATCAAGTAAGATTCTTTCTTATTTTTTAGCTTCCTCGTAGTCTATCCCCCTTCTTCGTGACTTTGTTCGTAGCCCCATCACTTTGGAAGGTGATAACCCACCAAAAAACAACTCATCATCAAACAAATACCCACCACTCGATCCAACTTTTGCCAACCAACTTCGAGCTCGTATTGTTAGTGAAATCGGAGAACTTAAGAAATTGAACAGGATAATTGAAAGTGCACTTGAAAAAGCCCTTGAGGAATCCACTAGTACCTTAGAAAGTGATTCAACCTCAAGCGATGATTCGGAGGATGAAATAGAAGAAGGGGATTATAAGGTATTGGAAGTTTTGGAGGGTAGTAAGGAGGAGGAGGAACTTAGGGAGTATTTCGATTCATACCCTAACGGAAAGGAAACCGCCTATCACTATAATGTAGTTAACTTCCCGCGACCACCTTTCGAACCATGCATAAAAAGAGGTGACCCTAAAAATATTAAGATATTGTGCATGATTGGATACTCATATAGGGATCACACTTACATAGACTATAAGGCACCCATGAACATAATGTCTAGGCTCTATTACAACTGGATCATGAGCGAAAGTGAGTAACTATGTTGGGAGGGTTAAAGGATTGCATGTCTTCGTAGGTAACTTCACATATAGGTGTGATTTCATGACCTTGGAAAATGTTAAGGGCATCATTGATGGATTTTTAGGAGATATGATACTTGGGAGACCATTTATTGAGGAATCTAAGATGGTTTATGCTCAAGAGGAAGGAATAGCCAAGTTCTCAAATGGGACCGAATGTGTTAAATATATAATGCCCTAAAAAAATAAAAAGTTTGAGGGTATTGATGATTTAGATGTAGACAACATTCCGTCTTTTGAAGTAGATTGGGAGAACAAGGTTTACTACACCGCTTGTCTAGAGTTAGGCCCTGAATATATTCGTGATGAAAGAAGAGTTAAGGAAATCGAATGGGCATCTAAGATAAGGGGAACGTAGGAGCACGACTTCGAGTCTAGCTACAAGACTCATAAATAAAGAAAAGCGCTTCGTGGGAGGCAACCCATGCTTAATTGTTTGCTTGTTTGTGTGTCATATATCTTTTCACTATTGTATGTTCTCATGTTTGAATTTGTGAAAATGCTTTATTTTGTCTTTAACCTCGTCTTAATTATATATAAAGGTATTTTACAAAAATGATAAGTGTAGGGAAGATTACACACGTTTTTAAAAGAACGTGAACATGAGAACTACGATTACTTAAAATGATATATATGTGTGTTTGTTAGAGTCAAATGCTTGTATCGAGTCATAATGGATGTTTTGCAGGAATTTTTCCAGATTTTAAAGGTGTAATTTTTCCAGAATTTTTCCAGAAAAATGCAGCAGACCAGTTTCTGTCAGGATAACCTGATGGCGTCAGGATTACAACCTGACGACGTCAGGAGGAGTAGAAACAGCTTATTACTTTCTCTCATTTTCTGTGCTACTTATAAATTTTTGGAAATTCCCAGGTCTTAATTTTCCAGAAAATCTGCAAACATCCATTCCACAAGCATTATATCCTAGTTTAGTAGAGTCATATATAGTTTTACCGCCAATTTTACGCGAAGGTTTCATCTATTTTCTTAAAGTGTGCAGGTTTTATTTATCAAGAAGAAGAAACATAAGATTGGATGGAGCTTATCATGCATGCATTCTTCATGGAAAGAATTTAACCACTACTTCACACGGATCCTACCGAGCTAATCAGGGGAGTATTAGTTTCTTTCTTTTTTAATTACCTTCCGTTATCATAACTTTGATACTTTCGAGGAATATTGGGGACAATGTTCAGTTTAAGTGTAGGGAGGGAGAATAAAACAGGAACTTTGAAACTATGCTTATCCTTGATCATTTGTCTTGTCCTATTTCGTTTATGTAATAAAACATGAGAGATATTTGTTAGGACAATTTTAGCGCCAAATTTAAAATTTTTCATGACATGTACGGGTGGGTCTTTTGTCTAAATAAAGCGTCTCATGGATAGGAGTTATATGACTAGCACAAAAACCCTTTACCACTCAAATTCCACCCCAAAAATGTGAGGTTCGCCCCTAGATCTATAAGAATTAAAGCAAAAAAAAAAGTAACTCCCAATGCCATCTTCCACGGGTTATGGGTACCCAATACCGTTTCCGGTGTTTGGGGGAGGTTAAGATGTAGACAACCTTACCCCTACCTAATGTAGAGAGGTTGCTTTCAGTTCTACCAAAGGTAGAAAGGACCTCCGACCTTTTGTAGGGAGTGAGGATCTATAGGAATTAAAGCATTCACCTTTAATGCTTCGAGAGTGTACCGGTAGTATAATAGATTCTAGAACTTGTTTTGTGATGCATTCCGAGATCGCTAGTGAGAATACACTTGTGTAGTTAGGAATAACTAAATGATAAAAGGCATTAGGATAACCCTTGTTTGATACCTGTATTATAATTACTTTTTCCACATCGGTTGAGTAATTCCCCCACACCCTTACGTTGTACTCATCTTTAGTACACGATACCCCTAGTTAACCCCTCAGAGCCTATCCTTTTCACGGTTCTCGTGATGTTTCGGTTTTTCAGAATATCAATGAAGAGCATTGTTTACAATCCACCCCCAAATGTACACCCAAATCGCCTTAGCCTACCCTGTATGCACTCACTTTTAGTGCATTATTGTTATCATACTAAACCCTTAGTCCAATTATCTAGTTACTTGCATGGTTGCTAAGTCGAGTCATATCTTTTGTACACAATTTTGGGATGATTGGGACTCATGGGTAAAGTTAAATTTTATGGAGTGACGGGAAAGAACGTTAAATTCAAATTCCCTTTATTTACGTAATAATGTACTCCAAGTGTTTTGATCTTTTCAATTCGGGTCAAATTAATGTTAGAGTAATAAAAACTCAAGTGTAGGGATGCTCCTATAAATCCCTTATATTTTGATGTTATCGTAGAGGATGGTAGAGTAAAAGTGTAAGGAAAAAAAAAGAGTGTTGGAAAAAAATAAAAATAAAAATAAAATAAAAATAAAAAAACATACGGGCTACCATCCTACATCTATCTTTACATTTATGTTTTTTTGTTTGTTTCAAAGTTATCTAGAGTTTAGAGAGTCAAGTCTTGGCTTAGCAATGTCATTCTTCTCATGCTTGTAACATAAAGATTTTTGACTTGCCACCACTAAATCGCCTATCCAACCAAACCCTTTGTTTTCCTAACCGTAAGCCTAATGTTACAACCCTTTAAAAGACCTCTCAGATAGTTGTTCCTAGGTGCTTACGCCAAAGCGGTGGAGGTTTGATCTAGTCTCAAACCTATGGTAATCTATGTACTATGACCGGTTAATGAGTGTTTATCTTCCATTTCCATTTGCTATATTTCATATACACCTAAGAAAATGAGAGAATCCAAACACCACTTGTGAGGTGCAAGAATATAATTTCCGTACTTGTTAGGATTATTGCGGTGCTTTTATTTGCTGTGAATTATGTTAAACCAATGCTTTATGCCCCCTAACTTATAAATTGATTGGCCAAAAGCATATTTGCTTGAGGAAAAGTAAATACCAAGTGTAGGGATATTTGATTAGGATTTAAAATGTACACTTTTAAGGGGTCATTTAAGCCCTTAATCGCCCACTTTTATATCTGTTACTGCTTAATTTCGTTCCTTTTCACTTTTTAGGTATCTTGGAAGCAAAATGTTGGAATGATGCATTTTTGGACGAAAAGGAGTGAATATATGAAGAAAATGGCTAAATCAAGATTAAGACACTCAAGCTGCTGGAATTACACCTTATTTTAGATAATTAGATTAATCGGTAGAAGTACCAACCCCCAAATCCAAACCCCGAGATTTTACCCTTAGCATTCTAAAAAATATAAAAAGATAAAAAAATAATCTTCCTCAACCTCAAACCATAGCGTAGTACATCTCTCACTAGCATTCCTATTCCCCTAGAGAATGATATCAATACCCGAGGCTTACCCAATACTACACTACAAGGATTAGGTTAACTGCCTAGGGTGTTGAAAAACTTGCTCGATGAAAAGGAAGTTCTTTTGACCCCGAACGCGTTATACGCGCATCATAAAGCGTGGCGTTGCTAAGCTAAGACTTGACTCAATAACAATAAACAACTTGAAACAAAACACAAACATAAACTTAAAAACATAATCATAAATGATAGATGTAGGATGGTAGCCTATATATTTTTCTCATTTTTTTAACACTCTTTTTTTTCTTTTTCTTTCAATTTTTTTATACCTTTTTACTCTACCATCCTCTACGATAATATCAAAATATAAGAGATTTATAGGAGCATCCCTACACTTGAGTTTTTATTTAACTAACACTAATAGACCCGATTTGAATAGATCAAAACACTTGAAGTATTTAATTACATAGACAAAGGGAATTTGAATTTATCGTTCTTTCTCATTACTCCATAAAATATAACTTTAACCCATAAGTCCCAATCGTCCCAAAACCGTATACAAAAGATATGACTCGACTTAGCAACCATGCAAGTAACTAGATAATTGAACTAAGGGTTTAGTAGTGATAACAATAATGCACTAAAGATGAGTGCATACAAGGTAGGCTAAGGCGATTTGGCTATAACATTTGGGGGTGGATTGTAAACAATGCTCTTCATTGATATTCCGAAAAACCAAAACATCACGAGAACCGCGAAAAGTGTAGGCTCTGAGGGGTTAACCAGGGGTATCGTATACTAAAGATGAGTACATCGCAAGGGTGTGGGGAAAATTACTCAATCTATGTGGACGAGGTAATTATAATATAGTTTTCAAACAAGGGTTATCCTAATGCTTCTTACCATTTAGTTAATCCTAACTACTCAAGTGTAGTCCCACTAGCGATCTCGGAATGCATCACAAAACAATTTCTAGAATCTATTATACTACTGGTACACTCACTAAGCATTAAAGATGAATGCTTTTATTCCTAAGTATCTAGGGGCGAACCTCACATTTTTGGGGTGGAATTTGAGTGGAAAACAATTTTTTATGCTAGTCATATAATTCCTATCTATGAGACGCTTTATTAAGACTAAAGTTTAGCTCTTAAATGTCATAAAAAATTTAATTTTGGTGCTAAAGTTGCCCTAACAAATATTTCTCATAGTTTATTACACAAATTACCAAGGACAAGACAAATAATCAAGTGAGTGAATAGTTTTTAAGTTCCCGTTTTATCCTCCCTGCCTACACTTAAACTGCACATTGTCCCCAATGTTCCTCGAAAGTATCAAAGATATGATAAAGGAAGGTAAGTTAAAAGAGAAAGAAACTAGTACTCCCCTGATTAGCTCGGTAGGATATGTATGAAGTTGCGGTTAAATCCTCCTCCAAGAAGAATGAATAAGTTATAAGCTTCTTCCAAGATGTGTTTCTTCTTCTTGTCCAATATAACCTGCATACTTATAAGAAAACAAACGAATCGTTCACGTAAAATCGGCGGTAAAACTATATAATAACACACAACTACACTAGAAAGCAAGTAAGATATAATGCTTGTGGAATGGATGTTTGTAGTGTTTCAGGAATATTAAGAATTGGGAATTTCCAAAAATTACAAGTTACACAGAAAAAGAAACTGACATTATGTTTCTACATTGCCTGACATCGTCAGGTGTTAATTGGGACGCCATCAGGTTATCCTGACAAAAAGTGGTCTGCTACGTTTTACTGGAAACATTCTGGAAAAATTACCTCATTAAAACCTGGAAAAATTTCTTCAAAACATCCATTATGACTCGATACAAGCATTTGACACTGACAAACACACAAATATATACAATTTCAGTTATCGTTAATCTCATGTTCATGTTCTTAAAAACATGTGTGATCTTTCCTACACTTAACTTTTTGTAAAATACCTTTATATGCAATTAAGATGAGGTTAAAAACAAAATAAAGCATTCTCACAAAGTCTAACATGAGAGTAAACAAAAATGAAAATGATATATAAACACATAAACAAAAATTGAAAAACAAAACAAGCAAACAATTAAGTATGGGTTGCCTCCCATGAAGCGCTTTTCTTTATTTATGAGTCTTGTAGCTAGACTCGAAGTCATGCTCCTGCGTGACTTCTTTTTTCATCCTTATTGTAAACTCTATCATGTTGAAAAAGTTCTCATCGACTCTATACCTAGGTCATAGGGTCAAGCAATCCTTATGGTAGAGTCTCCTTTTCTCCCACATAGAGTTCAAGCCTTTTTTAATATCCTCTTTGCTCTTTTCCTCAAAGGCTCTAATGTTATCTCTTTCAAAGTAGGATAGAGGACCATATCCGCTAATTTTCCAAGGCATCCTATATGTAATTTCATCGCCCCCTTCTGAAAATCTAACCGTTCCTTCTGATTTGTTATAGCTCAGTTTAGATTTTTCAACAAACGGTTTTCCTAACACTACATGGGACAAGCTATAGTCGATGACACATCCTATATCTTCTAAGATTATAAAATCTACTAAGTAGGTGAAGTTTCCTAAAAATACATTTACATCCTTGACTCTTCCTACAAAATATCAAACCCTACCGGGATACTTAGGGTCCCTCCCTAATCTTAAGTCGCACATTCATTATGTCATTGTAAACAGTCGAGGACATCACTTTGATAGGAGAGTCTATATCTATGTAAGCGTTCTCGACATTCCTATATCCAATCATACAAGGGATATTAATGTTCCAAGGACTTACTCTCCTAATCTTTGGGCATATTCTAATGATGGGTGATCGAGGATTGTCGATTATGTACTTGTGGTATGCAATTTCTTTCTTAGTGGGATAATGGTTAAAATAGGCATTAGTTTCCTCATCCTCACTTTCATTTACTATCTTTGTTGGGAAATATGCTCTTAGGAGTTAATACTTATTTCAGTAGAGTTAGTACTGATAGTGCATGTATGATAAGTATTAACTAGTTAGTACATATAGTGAGAAAGTTAGTACTGATAGTGTTAGAGTTTGTACTAATCTATGTTAGGAATGTTGTGTAAGAGTTGTAACAACATATCTTCTATTCTAATAGAAGATATGATATACTTAATGCGTAGTTATCTCTGTAAGGGATCTCCTTAGTGTATAAAAGGAGATCCTAGCTAGATTAAACAGATCTAATATTCTAGTCGTCTTAAGAAGAGATTCAAGGTTGTAGACCCTAGTACTAGGAGAGTACTCATATTATTGATTAATAATATTGAAGCTATTGGTGTTATATTGTGTTTACTTTAATCTTCTAAGTGCATTCAAGTAGATTCCGCATACTTGTGTGCATCTACAACAAAGTTTCTCATTGTTGTTTTGGAACCATCCAAGGCAACCAATACGTTTGCAAGCTAAGTGTTCTAGATCCAAGGTTTGGGCTCCACAAGTGGTATCAAAGCTTGTGCCTTGAAGCTTTGTTTTTAGAAGATCCTGTGTGACAAGTCTGAAGAAATGGACTTTGACAAATCCAATGCTGTTAACAGAGTTCCTAAGTTGCAGCCTAATTAATATGAACTCTGGAGAATGCGCATAGAGCAGTACTTCTTGGTACTTGATTTCAAGCTATGGAACATTGTGCTCTATGGAAACTCCTACAAAACAACTGTCACTGAAAAAGTTAATGGTAAGACAGTTGTGAAAGAAAAAGGTGATCCTATCACCAATGAAGAAATGGCTCTAAGAGGCAATGATCTCAAGGTCAGAAGTCTCTTACTCATGGAAATACCTGATGATCATCAACTCACCTTCAACAAACACAAAGATGCTCAGAGTTTGTTCAAAGCCATTGAAACCAGATTTGGTGGAGATTTTGTCACCAAGAAAACTCAGAAGACTCTTTTGAAGCAAGAGTTTGAAAACTTCACTGCTGGTGCAACTGGATCTATTGACTCAGTTTATAATAGGCTTCAAAAACTTGTTAGTCAACTGGCAGTATTGGATGTGGAGCTTTCCAAGGAAGATGTCAACCTCAGGTTTGTTAGAAGTCTTCCATCACCAAAATGGGACACTCATGTCATTGTATGGAAAAACAAGCCAGATTTTGAAACCATGAAGTTAGACAATTTGTTCAATAGCTTTAAGGTAATTGAACAAGACATGAAGCGAAAAGCAGCTGTATCCTCCAGTTTTGGGTCACAAAACATAGCCTTTGTGGCTCACCCTGTCACTAGCAATGATGTGGACAGTTTTGACGTTAGTACTCCTAGTACTAATGTTAATACCGGTGGCTCTGTACGCACTGCAGCAAGCATCAATGA
The DNA here is from genome assembly GCA_019973895.1 of Chrysanthemum seticuspe. NCBI lineage: Eukaryota > Viridiplantae > Streptophyta > Magnoliopsida > Asterales > Asteraceae > Chrysanthemum > Chrysanthemum seticuspe. The sequence goes on from BPTQ01000002.1 coordinate 50,521,498, forward strand.
ACGCACAATCTATGCTTTCATAGCTGAACAGAGTCAAGGATCTCACATCACTCATAATGATCTGAGACAAATCCATGAAGATGACATAGAAGAGATGGACATCAAATGGAATATTGCCCTAATCAGTATGAGGGCAAAAAGCTTCATGAAGAAAACAGGAAGGCAGATTAAGATCAATGATGGAGATGTTGCTGGGTTTGACAAGGGAAAGGTTGAATGCTACCACTGTGGCAAGCTTGGGCATTTTTTCAGGGAATGGAGAAGCTCTAGGAGCAAGGGGAGACACAGTGATGCTAACAACTCCTCTTCAAAAGCAATGGTGGCTATTGATGGTGCTGGATATGATTGGAGCTTCATGGCTGATGAAGAAGAAAGTCCAATCAACTTGGCTTTGGTATCTGAGGTACTTAATTGTTCAGATACATGCATTCCATTAGACAAATATTTAGAGCTAAAAACCATGTTTGATAATGTGTCTGAAGAACTTTCTAAAAATGAGTATAACTTAGCAAATCAAAAAAGAGGCTTAGCAGTTTTAGAAAAATAAATAGTGCACTATAAAGAAAATGAATCAAAGTCTACTGAAACAACTGTTGTGCTTAATAGGGAAATCTCTTTTAAAGACATCACCATAAATGTGTTAAAAGAAGAATTAGAGAGAGTCACTACAATCAAAGATATTATAGAGTTAAGTGTTGAGCAACTTGCTGATTCACAACATTATAACTCTGAGAGAGGTAATAAATTCCTGGAAAAAGCACTGGCTGGCAAAGCCAAATCCGGTATAGGATATAAGACCACCCCACCACCATTTATAGGTATCCCATCACCTCCTGGTATAGACCTTGCCCACACTGGCTTAGCAGAGTTTCAGGAACCCATATTTGTCACAGGCCTTACAATAAAAAGTTCTTTCCCTGAAAAGACTGATGAAGTGTTTGAAAGTGCCAGTGACACCTCCTTACCTGAGGTGTCTGAATCTGAAAAAAAAAAGGCTAGTGTAGAGTCTAGTGAACCAAAGCAACAACAGGCCACTAAACCTGTAAGACCATTTGACAAACCTATTAATAAACCAGTTAAATTTGCTGAGATGTATAGAAACAGGTCATCTTGTCCTAGAGGTAACAAAAGAAACTAGAACCAGTTAAAATCTAAGCAACTAGGAGATGAATTTGTCATGTATAACAAATCTTGCTTTGTGTGTGGTAGTTTCTCTCATCTGCAGGCTCATTGCAGACACCCTATGAGACCCCAACCCATCATGACCCATAGAGCAGTTCTTCTCAAAACTGGCATAAAACCTCTAAATAATACAAGGCCAGTTAATACTGCCAGACCACAACCCAGAGTATTTGGTGAAAGACCTAAAAGAAACTTTTCAAAAGCATCATCTACTTCACCAAGGTCCTTTAAATCAGCACAAACCTTTAACTCTTATGATGAACAAATCAAGTTTTACAAGAAAAAGGTTAATACTTATGAGCCAAAACTTAATAATAATAGGCCAAAAGTTAATACTTTTAAGCCTAAAATGAAACCAGCTGGCTCTAAAGTGAATGCTGCAAAGGGACGCAAGGGCAATGCTATTAAGCCCTCAGTTTGTTAGGTGAGAAAGACCACTCAACCCAACAGTTCATCAATTACTCTTAAGAAATATGATTACATTGATGCACGAGGCAGATCCAAGTCAATAATGGCTTGGGTCCCCTAAAGGAACTAATTTCCTTTATTTTATGTGCAAGGACATTCCAACAATAATGATGATTTTGGCTATTCAAACAGTGGGTGTTCCAGGCACATGACTGGAAATCTATCCTATCTTTCAAACTTTACTGATTTGAATGGAGGATATGTTTCTTTTGGATGAGGAATTGGTGGAAGAATTACTGGTAAAGGCACAATTAAGACTGGTAATTTGGACTTTGAAGATGTGTACTATGTGAAGGAACTCAAATACAATCTGTTCAGTGTGTCACAACTGTGTGATAAGAGGAAGTTTGTTCTATTCACAGATACTGATTGCTTGATTTTATCTTCTAACTTTAAATTGCCTAGTGATGATCAGGTTCTACTTAAGTTTCCTAGGAAAATCAATCTTTACAGTGTCAACATGAAGAACATAGTGCCCAAAGACAATCTTACATGTTTAGTTGCAACAACTTCTTTGGATGAATCTATGTTATGGCATAGAAGGCTAGGTCATGTGAATTTTAAGGTAATAAATCTTTTAGCTAAAAACAACCTTGTAAGAGGTTTACCTTCAAAAAGATTTGAAAATAAACAGACCTGTAGTGCATGCCTCAAAGGGAAGAAACATAGAGTCTCTTGTAAGCCCAAGGTTTTTAACTCTATCACCCAACCACTTAATATGCTGCACATGGACTTATTTGGCCCCACGAATGTTAGTAGCCTGAATTTTAAGAAATGTTGTTTGGTTGTGACTGATGATTTTAGCAGATTTACTTGGGTTTTCTTTTTGAACACTAAGGATGAGACCAGTGAAATCCTTACGTCATACATAACTGCAGTAGAGAACCTTACTGATAAGAAAGTTAAAATCATTAGGTGTGATAATGGTAAAGAGTTTAAAAACCAAGTGATGAATGATTTCTGCCAACTTAAGGGTATTAAAAGAGAATACAATGTAGCTAGAACTCCTCAGCAAAATGGGGTTGCTGAAAAGAGAAATAGGTCAATGATTGAGGCTACTAGGACTATGTTAGCAGATTCCAAGTTACCCACAACATTTTGGGCTGAGGCAGTTAATACTGCTTGTTATGTTCAGAATAGGGTACTGATTGTAAAGCCTCATGGCAAGACTCCCTATGAGCTGTTTTTAGGTAGAAGGCCCACACTAGACTTTCTTAAACCTTTTGGGTGTCATGTCTCTATTCTCAATACCATTGACCACCTAGGTAAGCTTGATGGAAAATCTGATAGTCGATATCTGTCACACCCCCAAATTACCTGTTTTGCAGCGGAATGGAATTCCTGGGAATTGACTGTCATAGCATCACAGTTACAGATATATTGAACGACCTAAAGTGTCGTTTGGAAAATACATCGTTTGATTTAATAAAACAATCAGAGTTTACAAAGTGTAGGTCCCAAATGAAAATCGTCTTGTACGGAAATAAGTTTGTTACAATTCAAACGATGTTTTAAAGTAAGTAAAACCCAAGTGAGACGCGTCGTCATCACGACTCCATGATGTGTCCAAATGCATGCCATGAAGTGTATGCCTTAAGTACCTGAGATAAAACATGCTAAAAAGTGTCAACACAAAGGTTGAGTGAGTTCATAGAGTTTGTTTTGAAATGTAAAGCCTTCCAAAATCGTTTATGCAGCAAAGGCATTGTAAATCCACTCAGTTCCAAGTTCCGCCCATACAAAACTTGCAACCTGTGTGTTCACAACCCACTGCCGAAATGTGTATAGTTTATGATCAAGTGCATGATGTCAAATGAATTCACAAAATAGTGCATAACTTAATGTATCCATAGTTACTTAATATAACACATAATTCGTACGGTTTCAAATTATTCCATGACCATTAGTGCAATGATTATACCAAGACCATCAGTCCAATGAATGTACCAAGACCATCAGTCCAATGAATGTACCAAGACCATCAGTCCAATGAATGTACCAAGACCATCAGTCCAATGAATGTACCAAGACCATCAGTCCAATGAATATACCAAGACCATCAGTCCAATGAATATACCAAGACCATCAGTCCAATGAATATACTATGGGAATACTACGTATGGTAATACTGTTACTTTGCATGACTAAACATTCAGTTCGGCTAAACATGTAATTTGCAAATAGTCATGAATGCAATAAACATTATTGAGCATGCATCTCCCCCAAAGAGATTCATAAATAATTAAAACGAGAAAAAGTGGGGCTATGACTCACTGTAATCCATAAAAGTTAATGTACTTGTGAAAGTAAATGAAAACAGTTTGAGCATGTATCTCCCCCAAAACAGTTATGAAAGCAATTAAAGGTAGGGGCTATGAAAACTCACTTGGACAATGATGCGATGGCAAAAGTGAGTACACCGAAATGTAGCGTGATACTCGAAAATGACCTATTACGAATGATATGATATGTAATGAGTTGCAATGTAATGTTATGCATGCATTTCGTATGTTATTTATACCATTTGCGAGTTTTGAAAATATTACTTATCGTCGAAAAAAAATACTCGTTTGACGTCTTGACCACTCAAAAATCACTTTACAAGTATTTACGTCAAAATGTCATCCTACAATGGTTTTATGATGATTTATAGTGAAATTATCACTTTTCGTCGTAAAACAATGTCGTCGGAAATTTCATGAAATCAACAAAAATGGCTTTGGAAAAATAGTCGTAAAATGGTGTACGTCGATCGTTAGAGAACGAACTCGACGGTTTTGGAAAGTTTGTATCGAAATCTAGAAGTTTCAGTTCAGGAGTTTTCGGCATAAAGGTCTCGAACATAAAGATAATAAGGGTTAAAGATAGTGATTTTGGCTAATTGTAGTGCAGAAAATAAGTTTCGGCCAAGTTTGAACATCCGTAATTAATTTACTATAACTCCGCTTTTCAAACAGCTTGTTGTTTTGAAAAATATGGCCGATGAACTTGATTTTACTAGAAGACATTTCGTTACAAAAAGTTTCACAACCTCGTTAAAAACAGTCCTCAACATGGACGTTACAGCTACTAAAATACTTGTATCGTAAAAATAATATAGATTTTCAGAAAATAATAGTTACGGCAAGTTTATGAAAAAGTGCATATCTTTGTCGTTTCAAATCCGTTTTCTACGTTTTATACGTCCTTAGCTTCGTATCGAAGTAAACTAATATATTTTTGAGAAGTCGAAATAATTTGTGAAGCTTAAGGCTCGTTTTTGACTCAAACAATGTAAAATCAGCTTGCTGAAATTTCTGAAAATAATATATTTCGTCGTCAAACTTGTAAAATCCATAACTTCTTCGTTATAAGTCCGTTTTTATCCGTTCAAGCGGCCACGGATTCGTTTTAAAGTATATTTTCTAAATATCAAGGCCAAAATTTCGTACCAACTGTCGGATTTTCCAGAAAATAAAAATAAGGACAGAACCTTTTATATACGTATTGAAAATAGTTTTTCCTCGGACAAAACCTATTCTAATCCCTTCAAATCAACTCCAAAGCTAATCTAATCCTACCATACACCTTCTTAGGGTGTCATGGGTTCCTAATCACCATCAAGACCAAAGAATACCATGGGAATAATTATAGGATGACCAAAGTATATAAATAACTCTAAAATCATGAAATAAAATGGTATAAATCACATAACATGCATACTTGCTCCAAAAATGAAAAGATGAATATGAAATGACAAGGAAACATGAAAATGAAAGAAATATGCTTACTAGTGAAAATGATGAGGTGAAAGTAACAAGGATAAGCCTAAACACTCTTGGTTTTTATTTCAAAACCTAATAAAGAGTATAAACTAGATTGTATAAACACTTGAGAAAATTTTTGGAGATGATCCCTTTGTAACCCTTTGTGTGGCCGGTTTTGTGAAGCAAGAAACAAGAGAGAAGAACTTTTTGATCTATCTTGAATTATTGTGGCGAAAGAAAATGAATGAAAGAATGAGATACTTGGAGTGAATATATATACAATCAAGAAATTTTCACCTAAACCAATAAATGCATACATCCTCCCCCACATGGCCGGTTTTAGGGGGGAGGGATGTATCTCAAAACATTTTTTTTTATACCTATACTTGTGTAATTTGTAAAAATGTGTAAGTGAAAGGTGTAGGTAAAAGGTAACTTGTAAGATTTAATATACATTAGTGTATTAAAGAAATTTTAGGTGAAAGTAACTTTTAATAAATCAAAATAGAATGTAATGAGATCATAAAAATTGTAAAAATACATTCCTTGTGAAATTTGAGTGCTAAAATAATTATCGTATAATTTTTAAGAAAAATGTCGTAATAATTAAACTTTAACGATTTATGTACCAAATAAATTTGAAACACTAGGAAAACTAAAAATATAGTTTTTATGAACTAAATGTAAGTTTAAAAATACATCGGGATCATTTTTGAAAGTAACGGGTTAAATATACAAAATAATAACTCACGCGATAAAGTTTATTTAATATAAAAATTACGCGTTAAATGTGAAATGAAATGTCGTGAATGAACTAATGAGATGCAAATGATGTCCATGAAATGTAGACTAATCTTAGTCCATATGAAATGTACGTGATGTTATGATCATGAATTCGCCGCTAAACCATAAAGGTTACGCGAATTTGGAACAAGTAAACCAAGTTTACAATAAATGTTGAAATAATGAGGCATAAATTGTGTCAAGAAATGGCCTGAAATTGCGAGTTGTCACAATATCTGGTTGGCTACTCATTCAATAGTAAAGCCTTTAGGGTTTATAATTCTAGAACCAGAAAGATAGAGGAGAATCTGCACATAGAGTTTCTTGAGGACAAACCTAGTGTAGAGGGGCAAGGACCAACATGGCTTTTTGATATTGATATGCTAACAGAATCTATGAACTATGTGCCTGTTTCTGTCGATTCTAACATGAGTGCAGGAGAAAAGAAAGGTCCAGATGCAGATTTTGATGAGGATGACGATTGCATTCAATTGCCCATTTGGAATGACAACTCAGGTGGAAGCACTTCTTCAGGGGAGGCAAACAAAGTTAATGATCAGCCTCCAAAGACCTATGAATCTAATGCTGAAGGAGATGCAATCCAAACAGATGAAATTGTGATTGAACCTCAAGTGTTCAGTACAACTGTAGTTAATACCGATAAGCCACAAGTTAGTACTGATGAGCCAAATTTTAGTACTGATGGTCCTCAGACTATTCCATCAGTTAATACATAGGTTCCTGATCCCTTTGGTGAAGCTGATGAGACTGATATGACCAATATAGCTTCATCTTATGTTGTTCCTGCTACACCACACAGAAGAATCAATCAAGATCATCCCTTGGAAAATATCATTGGAGATGTCAATGATGAAAGAACTACAAGATCTAAAGTTCAGCATAGTGAAACAGGATTCTTCAGTGCCATCTATGAAGAAAGAAATCATGGTGCCTCACAGACATGTCTCTTTGCCTGTTTTGTACCCCAAATAGAACTAAAGAAATTCTACAAAGCTCCTGAAGATGAATACTAGGTAGAAGCAATGCAGGAAGAACTTCTCCAATTTAAACTTCAAGATGTATGGGTTCTGGTGGATCTCCCTGATGACAAGAGAGCTATTGGCACCAAATGGGTTTTCAGAAACAAGAAGGATGAAAGGGGTGTAGTAATAAGGAACAAGGCTAGATTGGTAGCTCAAGGGTATACTTAGCAGGAAGGGATTGATTATGAAGAGGTCTCTGCTCCAGTGGCAAGGATTGAGGCTATCCAACTTTTCCTGGCCTATGCATCATATAAAGACTTCACAGTATACCAGATGGATGTGAAGAGTGCTTTCCTCTATGGGAAGATTGAGGAGGAGGTATATGTCTGTCAACCTCATGGTTTTGAAGATCCAACCTTTCCAGACAAAGTGTTCAAAGTTCAGAAGGCACTCTATGGTCTGTATCAGGAACCAAGAGCTTGGTATGAAACTTTGGCCAAGTATCTTTTGGGCAATGGCTTCAGAAGAGGGAAGATTGATCAGACTCTATTCATCAAGAATGTGAATACTGATATCCTGTTGGTACAAATATATGTGGATGACATTATTTTTGGTTCAACCAAGCAGGATCTATGCAGAGAGTTTGAGCAGTTGATGCATGACAGGTTTCAGATGAGTTCTATGGGAGAACTCACCTTCTTTCTTGGGCTACAGGTCAAGCAGAAGATAGATGGCATATTTATTAGTTAGGATAAGTATGTCAAGGAGATTTTGGTGAAGTTTAGCTATGAAAATACAAAGATTGCAAGCACTCCTATGGAGCACAATAAGCCACTACTTCCAGATGCTGATGCTGAAGATGTTGATCAGCATCTCTACAGGTCCATGATTGGATCATTGATGTATTTGACTGCCTCCAGACAAGATATTATGTTTGCAGTATGTGCATGTGCAAGATTTCAATTCTCTCCAAAGCTTTCTCACTTGCATGCTGTTAAAAGAATCTTTAGATATCTGAAAGGCCATGCTCAACTAGGTCTTTGGTATCCTGAGGACTCTCCTTTTGATCTGGTAGCTTACTCTGACAGTGATTATGCTGGGGCAAGTCTTGATAGAAAATCAACCACCAGAGGATGTCAGTTTCTTGGTGATAGGTTGATTTCATGGCAGTGCAAGAAGCAGAGCATTGTGGCAAACTCTAAAACTGAGGCTGAATATGTAGCTGCTGCAAGTTGTTGTGGTCAAGTTCTCTGGATCCAGAATCAGATGCTTGATTATGGGTATAATTTCATGGGCACTGTCATTTATATTGATAACAACAGTACTACATGCATGATCAAAAATCCAGTTTTTCATTTTAAAACTAAGCATATAGAGATAAGACATCATTTTGTAGAGACTGTAATGAAAAGAAACTCATTCAGGTTGAAAGGAACTGAGTTTAATGTTGCAGATCTTTTAACTAAAGCTTTTGATTTGGCAAGGTTTCATTACTTGGTCACAAGTATTGGAATGCTTCATCCATATTATGTCGTATCTCTCTCTATTTTGTAAAGTTTGTAAACTGGTAGTTAGTATTGATTGTTATCCAGTAAATGTTGATTGTTGATAAGGTTTTAAAAGGTACCATTTTGAGGGGTCGTTTAAGTCCTTATTTGATCACTTTTGTATCCGTTAGTGCTTAATATCGTTCCTTTTCACTTTTTAGGTCTCGGGAAGGCAAAATACTGGAATGGCACTTATTTGGACGAAAAGGCGCGAATATATGAAGAAAATGGCCAAAGTCAGAATCGAGACACTCACAGCTGCTGAAGTTAGAGGGTGACGGCGTCAGGTGCTATTGGCGACGCCGTCCCAAAAATGTTGTGACGGGCCAGAACCCAAAACTCGTATTTACAAGCGACGACGTCCAGTTGTAAAAGAGTAGGCCGTCGCTACTCAGACGGCCTAGATGCAATCCAGACGACGTCAGAAGCTGAAGAGGACGGCGTCACGGACACAAGGTGACGCCGTCGCAAGGTTAACGTGGCCAAGACGAAACCCTAATGGCGGCGACACAACGGCGTCACTAAACATAAGGTGACGCCGTGGCAATTGTAATCTTATATATAGAATCCGAATTTTTCAGTCTTTATGTGGAGAGTCTTTGGAGTAAAAACCTAAAACCGAACCTAAGGTGTCTTGTACAGTATTTTAGGGTTTTAAACCCTATCTTACATCAAGATAAGTCTTTACTTCATTAATTCAATTATGTCTTTGATTATTTGTGTGTATGCTTGCATGTTCTCCATGTCCGGCTAATTTATTTGTGTGTTTGCTTAGGAAGTATGAAACTTAATTATTGAATATTGATTGGTTGTTTTCTTATCTTGGTTGATATATGATCTAGTAATGCGATAGGTCATTCATTGTGTACTTAATGCTTGATTCATCTTTGTGAACCTTAGAATATAATTACCTGAGTAGTTATAGGCTAAACCATCCAAAGAGCGCCTTAGAGTAGGAGTTTATCATCCCTAGTGGGTTTGTAGACAAGACCCTTTGGTAAGTTCAAAGAGTTAGGGAGAAACGCATACCCTACAACTTTAGACACACAACGCAACTAAGAATAAGACGTGACAACTCAACCATCAATAGGAGATAATTAAGGAGTAATACAACCTAAGTAAACACATCTTTAAACTATCATACGAGCACACATTAATTAGACGTAGACTCCCACAACCTTCGTTTAGATAATTAGATAATAGTAGAGTAATTGGTAGAAATACCAACCCCCCAAATCCAATACCCGAGATTCATACTTTTCCATTTTCATAAAACATAAAAAGATAAAAAATAATCTTCCTTAACCCTAACCTTAGCGTAGTAACTCCTGACTAGCATTCCTATTCCCCTAGAGAACGATATCAATACCCGTGGCTTACCCTAATTACTACACTACAACGATTAGGTTCACTGCCTAGGGTGTTATAAAACTTGCTCGAAGAAAAGGAAGTTTCCTTGACCCCGAACGACGCGTGTAGCGTTATCAAGTTTTTGGCGCCGCTGCCGGGGAATAGAATAGCTAGTTAGTAGTCCACCTCGTTTAGGTTCCTTTGCTTGATTCCTATCAAGTAAACTTTTTTCTCATTTTTAGCTTTCTCTTAGTCTATCCCCCTTCTTCGTGACCTTTGTTCGTAACCCCATCACTTTTCATCATGGAAGGTGATAACCCACTACCATTCATCAACCCACCACCTAATGACCCGCCAAGAGCCCATACTCTTGGTGAATACTCGAGACCAAGCCACCTAGGCTATAGGAACACCATTGAGCTTCCCGACCAAGCCCAAACTACGGCCCTGCGATCCGACACCATCCGGTTGGTGCAAAACGGATGTGCATTCCATGGACTTCGTTCCGAAGATCCAAATCAGCATCTGAGGGATTTCCTCAAAATCGTCGATTCCATCGACCTTGATGCTACTACTCGGGAGACCACGCGCCTGCGTCTCTTCCAATTCTCTCTACGGGACCAAGCTAGTAATTGGCTTGAGCGACTTCCCGCCGGCTCCATCTCAAGTTGGGATGATCTTACTTCTCGCTTCCTTGCTCAATTTTTCCCACCGGGGAGAACCACTAAGCTTAGGAATGACATCTTGATGTTCCAACAACATCAAGGTGAATCTCTTTACGAAGCATGGACCCGATTCAAGGACTTACTTCATAAAGTCCGTCATCACGGCATTGATCTTTGGCTCCAAGTCCAAATCTTTTATGATCATGTCAACTTCGCCACTAAGCGATCCATTGACCAAGCGGCCGGTGGAAAACTTAGTGAACTCACCGCGGAAGAATCATGGGAAATAATAGAGGACCTCGCCCTCTATGACAACGAAAGTTGGGATGACCCCCGTGAACTGCCCAAAACCGTCAAGGGAATCTCCTTGCCTTCCATCAACTCACAACCTTCCGACCGTAGGATGATCGAACTTGAAGATCAAGTTAAATTCCTCATGAGTTCCTACGAAAATCCTAAGTCTTCACACCATGTGAACAAAGTTTCTTCCTCGTGCGAGCCGTTTTGTGATCCTCATAACACGCGCACTAGCACCCGATCCCCCGAACACGCTTCTGTTGACTACGCATCCTCGCGTATTAATGGAGCAGGAGGAAGATTCCCTACAACACCCGGACCTAGGAATTTCAATGAAACCCGTGAAGCATGGAAAAACAAGCCCAACTTCTACTGGGGGCAAACCAAAGAATTCACCTCTAATGATTTCTCATGGCCCCCACCGAACGGTCCTAACCAACAAAGTATCAAAGGGATGTTGCAAAACCTAGTTGCATCCCAAGAAACCCAAATGGCTAAGCTCTCGGACCGCTTTAACCATCAACAAGCCGAAATGGATAGGAAAATAGACAACCTTTTGAAAGCCATATCTAATAGCGATAAGAAGGTTAATGCTATCTCAACTCCCGAGCCTTCAGGCATAGAGATTAAGGATCCAAGCAAGCTAACTAAGTATGTCCAATTCGTCAATACCATCGCCTTAGTTGAACCTAATGAAACAAATGACGAAGAGGACTATACACTTGGGGATGATGAAACACCCGAGGAAGTAGAAGAAGTAGACATTGACTATTTCAACAAATTTCCTACAGAAGAAGAACTATCTCGCCACCCTCACTTAGGGCGTGACCTTCGTCACATGTATGTTAGGAAAAGTCCTCGAATCAAGTTTGGGAACCCTTGGAATCTTAACATACCATGTTCTATAGGACACCTTTTTGTGGCAAAAGCCTACATTGATCGCAAGTCCCCAATCAACATAATGACTAGCACCTATTACAATTGGATCTTGAAGAAGCCTATTCCAACTAGGCAAGACCCCAATGATCCTAATGTTAGTTGTAATTTTCTTGGTAGAGTTAAGGGATTGCCCGTTTATGTAGGTAGTTTCACGTTTCCTACGGACTTCATAATTGTGGATGATATTAGCACGGCCATAGACCCTAACTTGTCCCATGTTATTTTAGGAAAACCTTTCATAAAAAGCACCGGGATGACCTATGACCCCTCATTAGGAGTAGTGCGATTCAAGAATGAGACCGATGACATAGCTTACCAAATGCCGTTTAAGATTGAGAAGTTTTTATCACTCTCTAATGATGAAAAGGAACTTAAACTGTCGGTCTATTATAGGAATGATGAGGATAGGGAGAAAGGTGTTGATTATGTTATGGCTAAGATTTTCGGATTCTATAAGGATTGCTTGATTCTAGGACCGGAATATAGGACCAACTGGGGAGAGGATGAACTCTTAGAGAAGCGCATTTTAGGGCACTTCTACAACATGGAATCCCCCATTAGAGGCCGTCAAGAGGGCGATAATGAGAAAACGTAGGAGCACGACTATGAGTCTAGCTACAAGACTCTTAATTAAAGAAAAGCGCTTCGTGGGAGGCAACCCATGTTTAATTGTTTGCTTGTTAGTGTCATATATCTTTTTATTAATTGTTTATCCTCATGTTTAAATTTGTAAAAATGCTTTATTTTGTTTTTAACTTCGTCTTAATTGCATATAAAGGTATTTTACATAAGGGATAAGTGTAGGGAGGATTACACATGTTTTCAAAAGAAACGTAAACATGAGAATAACAATTAACTAAAAGATATTTATGTTTGTTTGTTCGAGTTAAATGCTTGTATCGACTCATAATGGATGTTTTGCAGAATTTTTTCCAGATTCTAAAGATGTAAATTTTCCAGAATTTTTTCCAGAAAATCGCAGACCAGTTTTTGTCAGGATAACCTGACGGCGTCAGGATTGCAACCTGACGGCGTCAGGAAGGAGTAAAAACATCAGATTACTTTTTCTCGTTTTCTGAGCTACTTATAAATTTTTGGAATTTTCCAGGTCTTAATTTTCTTAGAAATTCTGTAAACATCCATTCCACAAGCATTATATCCTAGTTTAAATCGAGTCTTATATATACCGCCGATTTTACGCGAAGGTTTCGTTTGTTTTCTTCAAGTGTGCAGGTTTAGTTTGTCAAGAGGAAGTTACATAAGATTGGAAGGAGCTTTTCACGCAATAATTCTTCTTGAAAAGGATTTAACCACCACTTTACACGGATCCTACCGAGCTAATCAGGGGAGTATTAGTTTCTTTCGTTTTTAATTACCTTCTTTTATCATAACTTTGATACTTTCGGGGAACATTGGGGACAATGTTCAGTTTAAGTGTAGGGAGGGAAAATAAAACGGGAACTTTGAAACTATGCTTATCCTTGATTATTTGCCTTGTCCAATTGTGATTGTGTAATAAACCATGAGAAAATGTCGGTTAGGGTAATTTTGGCACCAAATTTAAAATTTTTCATGACATATAGGAGTGGGCCATTAGTCTTAACAAAAGCGTCTCACGGATAGGAAGTTGCATGATTAGCACAAAAACCCTTTACCACCCAAATTCCACCAAAATATGAGGATCGCCCTTAGATTAGTAGGAATTAAAGCATTCATCTTTAATGCTTAGAGTGTGAACCGGTAGTATATTAGATTCTAGAACTTGTTTTGTGATGCATTCCGAGATCGCAAGTGAGACTACACTTGTGTAGTTAGGAATAACTAAATGATAAGAGGCATTAGGATAACCCTTGTTTGATACCCGTAATATAATTACTTCTTCCACATCGGTTGAGTAATTCCCCCACACCCTTTGCGTTGTACTCATCTTTAGTACACGATACCCCTAGTTAACCCCTCAGAGCCTTAGCCTACCCCTTATGCACTCACTTTTAGTGCAAATGTTTGTTATCACCCTAAACCCTTTGTTCAATTATCTAGTTGCTTGCATAAGTTGCTAAGTCGAGTCATATCCTTTGTATACAGTTTTGGGACGATTGGGATTCATGGGAAAAGTTAAAGTTTATGAAATGACGGGAAGGGAACGTACAAAAATTCAAATTCCCTTTGTTTGCGTAATAATGTACCCCAAGTGTTTTGATCTTTTCAAATCGGGTCAAATTAGTGTTAGAGTAATAAAAACTCAAGTGTAGGGATATGCCTATAAATCCCTAGTATTTTGATGATATCGTAGAGGATGGTAGAGTAAAAGTGTATGTGAAAAAAAAAAAAAAAAACGGGCTACCATCCTACATCTATCTTTAAATTTATGTTTATTTATTTCAGTTATGTAGAGTTTAGAGTGTCGAGTCTTGGCTTAGCAACGCCATTCTTCATATGCAGTTAACATAAAGATTTTTGACTTGCCACCACTAAATAGCCTATCCCACCAAACCCTTATTTCCCTACCGTAAGCCTAACATTACAAACCCTTTAAAGACCTCTTTGATAGTCTTTCCTAGGTGCTTACGCCAAAGCGATGGAGGTTTGATCTATTCTCAAGCCTATGGAAATCTATGTACTAGGACCGGTTAATGAGTGTTTATCTTCCATTTCCTTTTTGTTATATTTCATATATACACCCGAGAGAGATGTGAGTATCCAAACACCCCATGTGAGGTGCTAGTATGTAATTTCCGTGCTTGTTATGACTTTTGCGGGGCTTATATGTGTTGTGGACCGTTTTGAATTAATGCTTCATGACCCCTAACTTATAACTTAATTGGCTAAAAGCACATTTGCTTGAGGACAAGCAAATAACAAGTGTAGGGATATTTGATAAGGTTTTAAAAGGTACCATTTTGAGGGGTCGTTTAAGTCCTTATTTGATCACTTTTGTATCCGTTAGTGCTTAATATCGTTCCTTTTCACTTTTTAGGTCTCGGGAAGGCAAAATGCTGGAATGGCACTTATTTGGACGAAAAGGCGCGAATATATGAAGAAAATGGCCAAAGTCAGAATCGAGACACTCACAGCTGCTGAAGTTAGAGGGTGACGGTGTCAGGTGCTATTGGCGACGCCGTCCCAAAAATGTTGTGACGGGCCAGAACCCAAAACTCGTATTTACAAGCGACGACGTCCAGTTGTAAAAGAGTAGGCCGTCGCTACTCAGACGGCCTAGATGCAATCCAGACGACGTCAGAAGCTGAAGAGGACGGCGTCACGGACACAAGGTGACGCCGTCGCAAGGTTAACGTAGCCAAGACGAAACCCTAATGGCGGCGACACGACGGCGTCACTAAACATAAGGTGACGCCGTCGCAATTGGAATCTTATATATAGAATCCGAATTTTTTAGTCTTTATGTGGAGAGTCTTTGGAGTAAAAACCTAAAACCAAACCTAAGGTGTCTTGTACAGTATTTTAGGGTTTTAAACCCTATCTTACATCAAGATAAGTCTTTACTTCATTAATTCAATTATGTCTTTGATTATTTGTGTGTATGCTTGCATGTTCTCCATGTCCGGCTAATTTATTTGTGTGTTTGCTTAGGAAGTATGAAACTTAATTATTGAATATTGATTGGTTGTTTTCTTATCTTGGTTGATATATGATCTAGTAATGCGATAGGTCATTTGTTGTGTACTTAATGCTTGATTCATCTTTGTGAATCTTAGAATATAATTACCTGAGTAGTTGTAGGCTAAACCATCCAAAGAGTGCCTTAGAGTAGGAGTTTATCATCCCTAGTGGGTTTGTAGACAAGACCCTTTGGTAAGTTCAAAGAGTTAGGGAGAAACGCATACCCTACAACTTTAGACACACAATGCAACTATGAATAAGACGTGACAACTCAACCATCAATAGGAGATAATTAAGGAGTAATACAACCTAAGTAAACACATCTTTAAACTATCATACGAGCACACATTAATTAGACGTAGACTTCCACAACCTTAGTTTAGATAATTAGATAATAGTAGAGTAATCGGTAGAAATACCAACCCCCCAAATCCAATACCCGAGATTCGTACTTTTCCATTTTCATAAAACATAAAAAGATAAAAAATAATCTTCCTTAACCCTAACCTTAGCGTAGTAACTCCTGACTAGCATTCCTATTCCCCTAGAGAACGATATCAATACCCGTGGCTTACCCTAATTACTACACTACAATGATTAGGTTCACTGCCTAGGGTGTTATAAAACTTGCTCGAAGAAAAGGAAGTTTCCTTGACCCCGAACGACGCGTGTAGCGTTATCAATTGTGTTAAGTTAATACGGATTGGCAAGAAAATGTCTTGGATTGTGTTTTCTTGGTTTTGGACTAACTTTTCAGGTATAACACAAGAAGTATGGATATGGTTTGATGACTAGGTGTTACAACACATGTGGTTCTCTTACTTATGCTCATTCTGAAGCCACCATATGATGGAACTTGCTGTAACAATAGAATGTGTGATGCCTAAGCAATATGTGGCATCCTGTGATTAAAATGAAAATGAATTGATGGTTTTAGTTGGTCAGGTCATTTTGCACTAATCCACTCTTTGCCATTCTATCTGTTTACAGATAGTGTGACTATCCTAAGGGCATCTGGCTTAGAGAACAGTGAGCAACCGTGAATCCAACACTTGTGTTGGAGGCAACACCTGCCACGAGCTGGAAACCCTGTCAGGAAGGCCCTTTTAATGAAACTATCTAACACAGGTAGTGCTATGCACTAAAACCATTGGTTTTCACCAAACCAGAGGCCATGTGAGGCCGATCTTGATTAAGTGTCTGTCACCACACTTAATCCCTTCAAAATTAGGGTTTCAGTATTATAATTTCCAAAATCTAAGATAATATTGATGGGTAAAAGTTAATACTGATGGTTATAAGTTAGTACTGATAAGCATAGTTAGTACTGATGAACTAGCCATTAGTACTTATTCCAAAAGTCTGTTATGCAATGATTACTTTTGCAAGTAGAGTTGTTAACCGTCTGTTTCCTTATAAAAGGGTCTCCTAATTGGTTTCTCTTCACTTATTATCATAAATTTTTATAAGGCGGTTCAACCAATATTCTCCAAATCACTATAAATTGCATAACTTTCTAATTGCTTTCACCACAGAACAATAAAGGATTTTGTGACTTAATCCCACTTTTCTAACCCTAACTTTATTCATTCATGGCTCCTCTTGACTTTGTCGACAAACACAACATGGTGGTATGCTTGGAATTGCCAGATGGTCATGATGAATTTACAGAGATTGTAGCCTTTCTAAACTGAAGCAGCATCAGGTTTGCTTTACTTTTAAACCCTACAATCTTATGTACTCCTGTCAGAAAGTTTTGGAAAACTGCTATTGCCTCAACAACTGAGGAAGGGGTACAACAGCTAATTGGTATAGTGGATGGTACTAGAATTGTTATTACTGAAGCATCTCTAAGAGAACATCTTCATCTTAGAGATGGTGATGGTATTACCACTTTGCCAGTCACTGAAATAATTGAACAACTCACATTGATGGGATATAGACATGGAAATACTATCAACATTCACAAAAGTCAGTTTTCTCCATAATAGAGGTTTCTAATTCATACCCTCTTACACTACTTGAGTCACAAAAGGACTGGCTAGGATGCTTTTCCCACAAGCATAGCCACAGCCTTGATCTGCCTTGCAACAGGTAGGGTGTTTAATTTTTCAAATTATATATTTGAGGGTATGCTTAAAAATGCAGTTAGCAAAACCAAGTTTCTGATGTATCCCAGGTTTAGCAAAACTTGCAACCTCACAAAAATATTTATCTATCAAAAGTCCTCACAGCCAAAGTGTTTTCTAATATGTTAAGGGCTGTGGTATGATACAGTGGGGTTGTAGTGCCATTATTTCCAACTATGCTTATTGCAGAGGGTGAAGGACCATGAAGCACAGGTGGCTCTCAACACACACCCACAGGTTCTGAACACTCACCCCATCAACAAACTTCATCAACAAGTAGGCACACCAGACAGGAGAGTGGGACAGCTCAGCCCCATTCTTCTCCTAACCTTGTACCAGATGAGCCTATCCCAAGTGATGGAGGGGATAGAGTGGTGATGGCTGCCACTACTCACTCAGGCTTAAACGCTGGTGAGGATAGTAGTAGCATACATAAGACCCAATCCATGCCAACACCTAGTGAGCAATCACATGGTGGACCCAGACAAAGGCTTAAAAGGGGGTGTATCTGCTAAGGGTAGGCCTGAAAGTGCACCTCAAATGCCCAGTGACCTACCTCTCTCAGCAGGTAACACAGCTGGAAGTGGTGAGGGCAGTTTGACACTTCATGAAATGATGGAATTGTACAGGTTATTATGCAGGAAAGTGAACACACTAGAGATTGCTTTGGATGAACATAAGAAAGTTGTCGCCAAAGTTCATACCAGAATACTACTTAAGATGAAAAGGCTAGAGCATCAAGTTAAACTACTCTCCAAGCCTACTACAGAAGCATCTCCAGTTACCACATCACTAAAAAGGAAGGCCAAGTTCAGAGTCTCTAGCACATCCACAGAGAATTCTTCCAAACAGGGGAGGAGTTCTGACATTCAAGGAAGAAGAGAATTTGGTCAATGGCAAGGTGGTCAAGGTGTTCATGACTTTCAAAGCCCTTTCCTTGATGAAGAAGAAGTGCTCAGTACTCCTACATGCACTATCAGTACTATCCCAGTTAGTACTTACAGTATTGTAGTTAGTACTGATAGCACTAGAGTTAGTACTCCTGGTGTTCAATCAGTACTATCTCCAATCCTTCAAGTAGCCGCTGAACTACAACAAGCTACAACAACAGAGGCCACCATCATCACTACCACTCCCCAAGAAGATAGTGATGAAGAGAATGGAGAGACACATGCAGTTCTGGGACTTCAAAGCTTGAAGAAGTCAGTCCCGATCTCTCCAACCTACAAGAAGCCTCCTGTTCTATACTTGAGAAAGAAAACCAAATCAGCAACAACAAAGCCCAAAGCAAAAGGAGTCAGTATTAGAGAAGGAAGTACTCCACCATCCCCAACTCACTCAGTTCCAAAGATTGATCCCAAGGATAAAGGTAAAGGGATACTTGAAGAACAATCAAAGAAAAAGAAGTTATCCAGGGCTGAGATTGAGAGGTTGAATGAAGAAGCAGCAAGGAAGATAGCAGCTGAATAGGATGAGCAAGAATTGCAAAGGGAGACTGATGAGAAAGAAAAGAAGAAGATGGCTAAAATTGAAGAAGATTGGCAAACATGGGATGACATGAGAGCCAAAGTTGAAGCTACTCAGGAGGTGCAACAGAAGCTGCAACAAGATCAGGGAAAAAGTGTTAATGAAGCAGCTCATTTGTTTAGTGAAATACTGGCTAGAAGACAGAGCCAATTCAGACAGCAAAGGGAAGTTGAAAAGGCCTCAAAACCTCCTAACAAAAGTTAACAAAAGATGTATCTGTGCAAATACATTAAATATTGAAGCAACTCAATCAACTAGCATAGGAGACTCTTCAAAAGCTTGCTGACAAAACTCAAAGAAACATACTCAACTTTAGATCTATGTCAGATGATGATTTCACTAGAAGCTCACAACCCATTGATCCCATTTCAAGTTACAAAAGACCATCTGAAGAAGGAGGTTCCTCATCTGCACCAAAAAGACTGAAAGCATCTGAAAATGAAGGTGGACTCACTGAAGAGGAACTTAATTAGATGATGTTAATTGAATCTCCAGAAGATGCACTATATTCAAAGCCCATCAACACTAGGTATCCATTTCTTGGTTGGGATATCTACACTGAAGATGGAAAGAGGCATTGGCAGATTCACAGAGCAGGTGGAAGGACAAGTGCTTATTTATATCTGGTGGATCTATTTGCATCTATTGACAGGGATGATTTGCTCAAGCTATGGGAGTTGATCAAAAACAGGTTCAAGAATAGAGATCCAGATAATGACAAGGATCTGGAATTACTTTATGAGTTGCAGAATATCTTTAAACCAGATCCATCAGGAGAACAATGGAAGTATCAATCTGGAGATGAGGTACCAACTTGGACCTTGATTGATTCGTGTGGTCTACACTTGGTTACTACACGCAGTGGGACAGATATATACATGTTGGTTGAAAGAACCTACCCACTTGCCTTAGGAACTCTTCTGGAAATGCTTGCAGCAGGGCTAAAGATGGGCAATGCAGTTGAAATGGTTATGGAGTTGCTGTTGAAGATCTATGACCAGGCAGGAAGACCTACCAGAAAGTGATGTTTGGAAGAATCCTCAAAGAATGAAGAAAACTTATGATTCTAAAACCCAATAACAAGTTTAGGGGAGGATTGTTGGGAAATATGCTTTTGGGAGTTAATACTTATTTCAGTAGAGTTAGTACTGATAGTGCATGTATGATAAGTATTAACTAGTTAGTACTGATAGTGAGAAAGTTAGTACTGATAGTGTTAAAGTTTGTACTGATCTATGTTAGGAATGTCGTGTAAGAGTTGTAACAACATATCTTCTATTCTAATACAAGATATGATATACTTAATGCATAGTTATCTCTGTAAGGGATCTCCTTAGTGTATAAAAGGAGATCCTAGCTAGGTTAAACAGATCTAATACACTAGCCGTCTTACGAAGAGCTTCAAGGTTGTAAACCCTAGTACTAGGAGAGTACTCATATTATTGATTAATATTATTGAAGTTGTTGGTGTTATATTGTGTTTACTTTAATCTTCTAAGTGCATTCAAGTACATTCCGCATACTTGTGTGCATCTACAACAAAGTTTCTCATTGTTGTTTTGGAACCATCCAAGGTAACCAATACGTTTGCAAGCTAAGTGTTCTAGATCCAAGGTTTGGGACTCCACAATCTTGGTGACCTCAACGTCACCTCCACTTGAACCATAGCTAACCATGGAATCAACACCCGATGCGCTAGCCACGTTTTCAATAGTATCCTTAATTGTACTCCCAAGTAGCATATGCAATTCCTTAAGCTCATCGATTTTACTAGTGATTTGGTTGCGAAGAAGATTGAAGGAATGTTGATCAAGTGGTTAGTTTAGAGTTGGTGGGACGTGTGGTGGTGAGTTTGGTGGTAGTGGGTAATATGGTGGATCGTTGTTGGGTGGGTTATCACCTTCCATGATGAAAAGTGATGAGATTACGAACAAAAACACGAAGAAAGGGGATAGACTATAAGAAAACTAATGAAAAAGAGAAAAAAGGCTTACTTGACAGGAATTAAGTGAGTGGACCTAAATGAGATAGAAATCTAACTAGCCATTCTATTCCCCGGCAGCGGCGCCAAAAAATTGATACGTGGGGTTCGAGGTCAAGAAGACTTCTTTTTCTACGAGCAAGTTTTTCAACCCTCTAGTTAGTGAACCTAATCGTTGTAGTGTAGTATGTGATAAGCCCAGGGGATTGATTTCATTCTCTAAGGAAATATGAATGCTAGAAAGAGATATATGACGAGAAGGTGGGGTTTAGGGAGATTCTTTTTAGTCTTTTTTATGGTTTTTTAGAAAGCAAAGGTAAATATCTCAGGGTATAGTAGTGGGGGTGGTACTTCTACCAATTTCTACTACTTTTATTACTAATTAACTACTTAACTAAGGATAGATTATGTTTAATGTAGGTGTGCTCGTATGATGATTAAAGATGTGTTTACTTAGATTTTATTACTCCATAGTTATCTCTTATTGGTCGGTTGAATTGCCACTTCCTTTATCTTAATTGATGCGTTGTATTTCGTTTGGTCGTAGGGTGGTGCCTAATTCCCTAGTTCTATGAATTGCAACTCTCCTCTAAACTACCAGGGATCGGCGAGTACAATGGTATCTCCCCCGAATACTCTACTATCCTTTAGCTACAATTCACGCAATAAACACAGCGAATGGCCTAAGTGAACTCTTAAGCTTTTTTGCTATTTAGGACGTTCAAGCTCGCAACAATTAAAGAAGCAGTCAGTTTTCTTTTATCTAGCGACTACCAACTAAGACAAGAGACAACCTAACAATAATTAACAACTAGGTTTCATAGATCTAAGTAAACACAAGAATAATTTACGTACTCATGTTAAACAAGTAAGCATACACAGATACAATTGAACATGGGGTAGACATAATGATAAATTGGATAAAAAAACTTATCTTGTGATGTAAAATTGGGTATGGGACCCTAGAATACTGTCTAAGTCAGACTACAACTTTATTAGGGTTTGCTCTCCAAAGTTCTACCTCTCAATATACAAAAAAATCAAATTCTATATATAGATTTACAAGTGCGACTGCGCCACCGTTTACTAGTGACGCCGTCAGGTCGCCGTCAATAGGGTTTCGTTTAGGCCAAGTCATCATTGGGACGACGTCATTTTATGAGTGTGATGCCGTAAGTCTTCATGAAGGATGTTGTCTGAGTCTTGGTTCTTGGGCGTCTGGTGTGGAAATTATGAGTGCGCCTTCTAGAGTTTAGACGTGACGCCGTCATGCTTTAGAACCAAAATTTCCGTTGAGCCGTCGCTTGCACTTTTGATCAAAACTTTTATAAAGGGACGACTTCGCCCTTTGTTTGGGACACCGTCAGGTATATTGGAGTGACTTTGATATTGACTTTGCCATTTTCTTCATGTTTTCGCTCCTTTTCGTCCAAATGTGCTTCATTCCAGCATTTTACTTCCAAAAGACCTAAAATGTGAAAAGGAATGATTTTAAGTATTAATGGATATAAAATGTGTCGATTTAGGGCTTAAATAACCATTTAAAAAGGTATGTTTTAAATCCTTATCAAATGGTTGTTGTGGTTTTATGTGGATCGAATAGTTTTAGAGAGGTTTCAATAGTTTAAGCTTGTTTATTGATTAAATTTGTTAGTTGTTTGTACTTTCTTGTTTAGGTTTATTATATTAGCTTAGTTTTGGGTTTGGAAAGCTTGTTTCATCTTGGTTGTGGGTGTTTTTGATAAGGTAAATCAGTTCTCTTTACTTTGTTGTGAGCCAATTTAGTTGCACTCCCATGACTTGTATGCTTCCGCTGTACTGAATTTTGGGGGTGTTACAGATACCGAGTGTCTAGATGACAATCTTTAGCAATCAGTCGCCTTCAGCAACAAACACCTTCCGCAAACAATCACATGAAGGACCAATGTTTTTAGATGTAGGTATGCCTACATATTTCGAATGTTTAGGTGGCAAAAAGTTATATTTTGATGTTTCGACATGTTTGTAGCATAAAGTTTTGAATTGTGTATACCGGTGAATGCTGATGAAAAGAAGCTGCATATGCCAGTAGTTTTGAGTCAGGATAGCCTTACATCTACCCAATGTATGGTTTTGCAGAATTGTCACAGTTTGGTCCGCATATCTGAGTTTCATGGAAATTTTCTTAAGTTTGCTATGGTACATGTAATTAGAGTTGTGGTTGTACATGGATTTGCTTGATGAAGTGCAGTTTATGGGGGGGGGGGGGGGGGGGGCTTACATGCTTGACAAGCCAAAATGTAAGGTATATTATTATCCCGTTACCTTTGTATAATTATCTAATTTTTGGATTGTGTTAGTAACATATCATATGGTATGATGGTTTCAGCGGGTTTGGGGTTGATTCCGCATGGTTGGGTTTGGTTCAGCGGCGTTGAGGTAGGTTCAGCAAGGTTGGTTCATTGGGTTGGTTCAGCGGGGTCGGTTCAGCAGCGGGTTAGATTTAAATGGTTTGGGGTTGGTTTAGCATGGTTGGGGTTGTTTCAGCGGGGTTTGTTCAAAGTGGTTGGGGTTGGTTCAACATTGGGTTTTTTCGGTAGTAGGTTGGTTCAGCACCGGGTTTTTTTAGCAGTGGGTTGATTTCAATGGGTTGGTTCAGTGAGTAGAATAATTATAAAGGATGTAATCATTGTTGAAATTAACAACTCTTTATGTATTAATACTTTCACCCCATTATGTTTAGATCGATTTTCTTAAAATAATTAAGTTGTTCGTTTCCATCTCTTTCTGTTTTTATTCTGGATGAGTCAAATAGCATATTGAACAATATAACAATTCTAGAAGATTTTAAAATAACAAAATGTATGAATATCACTACATATAGTGTCGTACAACCATTTAAAAAATCATTATATATTAAAAAAAATTTGGACGAGCCAAATACTGCTTTTGAATGAACTGGCGCTGAACGAACAAGTGCTGAACGAACTGCTTAGAATGACCAGGCACTGAACGAACAGGATGACCAGGCACTGAACAAACACGTGCTGAACGAAATGCTTAGAACAAACAGGTGCTGAAAGAACTACTTTGAACTAACATGTGTTGAACGGATAGGCACTGAACGAACACCTGCTGAACAAATGCGCGTTGAACGAACACACGCTAAACGATTTGATTAATTTTTTCTGTACTGTAATCCATATTGGTTATTGTGTTTACCTATTATGTTCTCTTAGACCTTTCCATGTTGGTATTTTTGTTTTGTTGGGATTTTATAAACATGTTAACCATTTAACACTACGAGTACGCAACAAAATATAGATCTAGTTTAAGCAATTAGATTAACACGTATAATAAACAAAGGAATAATAAAAGGAAACAAGAAAAATAACCCTAGTAGTCAGCCGCAAGTTATCAACAAATAAACCAAGTAATCAACACGATTACCTCTACGAGTGCTCACACAAACACATAACCCGAATACGCCCATTGTATAGCTCAAAAACCTTCTCAACCAAAAGACAAACACTCTACTGTTGCTTGTATCCAAGAACTAGGAATAGAACCCTAAACCTTAACTACTCGAGAACCGAATACAACCTTTGTTCGATATCAGGTAAAGAATACCTGATATATTTTTTATCTCCTTTTCTATCCTAGAAAACAACAATCAACCTCCTTTCTTTGTTGCACTATTCGACCAGGAATGAACAAAGAAAACGTATCACAAACCCTTTAACGAGACTTGGATCAAAAGGATGCAAGTTTGGGATTTCAAGTGAGACAAACCGAAAAGCTGAACGTAGATCGGATTAATTTTTCTACTTAGTAAGAATGATGATGGGATCGGTTCAATTAAGCTGTAAAAGATATGAATGTGTCGACTAGGTTACGAGCTAATATAGGAGTATATATAGCCTTCAAAACCTAGCAACCTTGGGCTCCAAACTTGGTCACCAAGTAACCCACATACCATATCTTACACAAATTTACATAGGCCGAAACCCACTTCAAAATCCCTTCCAATGGACCGGCCATTTGGGCTAGAAGCAAGTATCAATCGGTCCTATTATACCTCGGGTCAAAGACGAGTCAATGTTCGAGCTATAAACGCATAAACGTATTATATAGTTTCACGTGTGTGCCCCCAATAGGCTCACACACCTTTAGCATATTATTGCCTATCTGTAACATATTGTATTTCACAAACACATCAAACCATGATCATACTAGGCGTACACTTTGAAGTTTTTAGAGAAAGAAAGTTTAGAGGTTTGGGAACTTAGTGAGAGAAAGTAAAAGTATTAATATGAGCTCCAACACTCTACCTTGGGAGGTAGAGGGTATTTATAGTATCATACATAAACGCCACCTACGGGCTGTGGAGTAGGCATACAGTGGGTAAAGACCCGTCCGTCCTCCACGATGTTACTTAACTAAATACTATCTAACATTAAATAACTATGACTACGAGCTTTCTGACGATTACATATACTTGAGGTGACCGACACTTTAATAACAGGATTTACTAAATCCTAACAATCTCCCCCTAAGGGAGGTCACCTCAAATTATATTGAATACAAACAGATATTACATTAAGATTGTTCTTGGATTCTTGTTAAAGTTCTTTGCTCTGTACCCCGTAGTCTTTGATTCTTCATGTTTTGCATGTTTGGTTAAACCGAGTGGAGGTCTTTAACTTATCCACGTGATAATGAGTTTTGAGCCAGCTTTGAGATCATTAGCTACCATAAATCTCTGACTCTTCCTTTGTAGTGTTGACATTATGTGATGTTGTGACTTTTTGACCGACATGCTCACATTCTGGATCATGAAATCTTCTCATCAGAGTAGCGGAAGCTTTAGATGATTCATGATATTTGCAGCAGCGTAGCAGAAGCATGGAGTGAAAATATCAGAGTCGTTGATGGACTTATCATGATTTCTTTAGAAATGAATGTGTTGTGTGAGCATGCGGCTATGGATTGACATCTCCATTCTAATCAGTTGCAAACGTCGGGTGTACCTCCATACAACAGTTAGCAACAAAGCTCACGAAAGTGTCTTTGATCACTTTCGTTGAATTGAGGTACACGGCCCACGGTTCCCCGTTGATCAGTACAAGTACTGCCTGTGATCAGGTACAATTCCGAAGAATCTCCTTGACAGGGTTTCGCAGCAGCTCTAGCTGTTCTCAAACCAGAATGTCTCAAAGAAGACAACACAGAGTGAGTGAACCAACGAATTTGAGATTCACTGATTGATGAAAATAGATTTGAAAAACAATTGTGTACTGCTCAATAAAGTGTTTTTGCAATACAACGAAGGTTTTAAGGAAAATCAATTATCAATCATAAACACCTTTTTGAAACATTAATACACAATCGATGTGCTAGAGAAAAGAATTTTAAGCACAATGACCAGTTTTTCAAAGGTATCCGTTAATCCATTTCCTGGACCAAGGTTGATTCAATAATGAATCACCCCATTGTTTCAATCCAGTTGTCACATGTTTGATCTATTGGATAGATCTCACCTGCCACCTACCAAGAGCTTGTTTGATGTTGGCTCTAGAAGGTTTTCCATCGTCATTGTGAATATGTTTGCATATCACTCAGATGTTCTGGCAATACCACAAGGATAGTGCGTAGGACTCCTAAAATATATTTTCTCTTTCCACATTGTATGAAATAGAGAGTCTTCATTGACAGTGTCCTAATGAGATTTATTGATGATCTCGTGGCTCTAGACTCAATTGTGCACATCTGGTTCCTATGCCGGAGACTAGGGAGAGGGTCTCCTTCTTCAATATTAACCATCTCTAAGAGAAAGTCGATAGATTATGTAGGTTCCCCGTGAGAATGAAACAAGCCCTTTTAAGAGAAACTTGAGTAGCTTGGGAAGTTGTAGTGCAGTGCGTCACTGGGTCCATGATGTCTCGTCTTCAATACCAGTGTTACCTTGGTAACCACCAGTGGCATATGTATTGAACCCGGTTTCTGCCCTAAGGTTGAAATAATGGAGGGCTATTTCTTTTCACCCTTTTCTCATTCAATTCTTTTTCATTCTTCAACCCCTTCAGTGCTTACCGAGACTTCATAACTAGAACCTTGTTGGGTTTATTCCAGTACTCGCCTCAGTCCGCACACTTCCCGTTTCTCACTTTTCTCCTTTTTTCATCATACCTAAGGACTTCTACACTATCTAGTGGATTGTCCCTGGGTAGATCCCTCCGACTCTGGCGGGATCATGGGAACGAATACCTAACCTAACCATCCTTATATCACCATACAGAAAGTAAATTTGGTCGGTCTTTTTGGTATTGTTCATCTGCTATTGGAACCAATTGAAAACCATTTGAAAAATCAATCCAGATACTTGTGATATATTATCAAAGCATTTTGTACCTGAATTGTTTAATCATTTTGGCACATGGAGGCAAGAGGAAGAATTTAATTCATTGACTATCATTTTCAAAAAAATATCTACATTACCTTCCCAATCAAGATTCGTATTTTTCATACTTAGTTAAAGATATTTTTGGGAAAGAATGAGGTTTTCAAAAAAGTTGCTCCCCCTCAATATGTGCATCGAGATTCCAAAGTGTTTTGCACATATAAGGGAAAACCTGCACATTGAAACAAATCAATTACGTTTCAATCCTTTTTGGTTTGATATAGATTCTCCCCCTCAACATGTGCATGGAAAAATTGAAATCGTTTGGCACATGTAGGGAGGAGAGCTAGTAAATCACTATAAGACCCTTTATCGAATTATCAGTTTAAATCCAATTTAAATCACAAATTCTCCTCCGATCACAATTTTCAAATCATTTGAGATTTGTGATCTCTATAGATTTAAATTGTTTTTGAAAACTTTTGAGGAGAATTGTATCTTGCTTGTGAAAACATTTAACCGATAAGGATCAAATTTGAGACTTTAAACTCCAACGATTAAACATGCTTGAATAACTTTTGAAAACATGACATAAGCCTTGGTCTGAACGAATTGTATGATAAATAACCTTTTGATTTAATTGAAATCATTCTCCCCCTCAATAAATGACATAAGTTGTTGATTGAGAGATAGAGATTTTGACAAATGACAAGTCCAGATGATTTTCAAAAATGGAGTCCGAGTTATTTTTTAAAGCTATTAGTTTTCATTAGTTAACAAATATTTTTCAGAAGAATTTATAGAAGGAAAAATATTTCTGAAGGAAACATTTGTCTTTTTAGTGACAAACATTTGATTTTAGAATCAGAGCATGAGATTTGAAAACAAATAAGATAAAGCATGGCTCTGTTCTTTCTTTAAAAACGGGTTAAAGACAGAAATGACAATAAGCCTTGGGTTTTACATTCTCTCATTTTTTTTTAAATTTAATATGTACATTCGAACTTCATCTAAAGACCCGTGTCACTCTTTGAATGACAACACAAAGACTGTAGATGAAATCGAATAAAGGAAAGGCTGAAAAAAAATATTTTTAGCCTTTTCAAAGATTTTCTGATTTTTATGGATTTCTGAAATTTTATATTTTTCTATTTTCTTTTGAGGGTTTTATAATTTTGTATTTTGCTTTTTGAAAAAATATTTACAAGAGATGGATGAAGAAAAACTTTTACTCCTCGTCTTCCTCTTGAAGACGTTTGAGTGTTTCCGGTTGTAGACTCTTTAGACCAAGTCATGGGAGGATAAACTCAAAACGTTCTCTAGGAAGAGCTTTGGTGAAGATGTCTGCTAACTGGTATTCAGTCCTCACAAAATATAGTTCCACCACACCGTTCTCCACTTGCTCCGTGATGAAATGATGTCGAATGTCGATATGCTTTGCTCTTGAATGTTGAACATTGTCGCATGAGAGAGCAATGACACTCTTGTTATCACAATACAGAGGGATTTTGTTGAATTCAAAGCCATAGTCAGCTAATTGGGATCTCATCCATAGGATTTGAGCACAACAAGATGACATGGCTATGTATTCTGCCTCTGTAGAGGATATGGAAGTACTCATTTGTTTCTTTGAAGACCAGCTCACAACCTTATCACCCAAAAACTGAGCACCAAAGTCTGCATAGGCTATTAGTGACATCCTGCATGGTCAGCATCTGCATGGTCAACATCTGCATAGGCTGTTAGTGACATACCGGTGTCTTTCGGGTACCAAAGTCCCATGTTGATGGTTCCTTGGAGATACCGAAAGACCCGTTTAACCGCTTCAAGGTGCTTTATAGTAGGCTTAGCCTGGTATTTAGCACACATGCATACAGCAAACAGAATATCAGGTCTACTGGCTGTGAGGTACATCAGGGATCCAATCATACTACGATATTTCATTTGATCTACAATGATCCCTGAGTGGTCCTCATCCAGTTTAGTACGCTCTATCCTGGGAGTGTCAACAGGGTCACGAGAATCAAATCCAAATTTCTTTAAAATCTCATTTTCATATTTAGATTGATTGATAAAAATGCCTCCGGGACTTTGTGAAATTTGTAATCCCAAGAAAAATGAAATTTGTCCCATCATTGACATTTGAAATTTGGAGCCCATCTCCTTAGAAAATGGTCACATTCATTGGGGTCTGTCGAGGCAAAAATAATATCATCAACATAGATTTGAACGTGAATTAAATGTTTGCCTGACTTTCTGGAGAATAATGTCGGATCAACTGCTCCTTTGCTGAATCCAGTAGATAGAAGAAACTTTAATAGCGTATCATACCATGCCCTTGGAGCTTGCTTCAAACCATAAAGAGCCTTCTTCAAGCGATAGACATGAGTAGGATGCTCTGGATTCACAAAACCTTCAGGTTGGCTGATGTATACGAGTTCTTTAAGATCTTCGTTAAGAAAAGCCGTCTTTACATCCATCTGATAGACTACCATGTTCTTACTTGCAGCATTAGCCAGGAAGATTCTGATTGCCTTGATACGTGCAACTGGAGCAAATGATTCTTCAAAGTCAATACCCTCCTATTAACGGTATCCTTTTGCAACTAATCGAGCCTTGTTCTTTAACACATCACCATGCTCATCAAGTTTTACTTTGAAGATCCACTTTAGAGCAATGATCATAGCACAGTCAGGAGCAGGTACTAATTCCCATACATCTAGTCGATCAAACTCATGAATTTCTTCTTGCATGGCATTGAACTAGCTGTCTTCATTCATGGCAGTTTTAACATCTTTAGGTTCAATCTTGGATAGTACGGAGTTGAAAAAGCACCATAAGGCATCAGTTATAAGTTGTTTACGAGTGGATACAAGACGAGAGGGGTTTCCAATTATGTTGTCCAATGGATGATCATGTGTCCATTTTCTAAGGTGTTCGTGTGGTTGATGTTGAGGAACTAAAGTAGCAGAGTCGTTTTCTCCTGATGAAGATGGTTCTGATGATGATTCAGGAGCAAATATATTCTCAAATGGAGCATCTTCAGGAGTAGCAAAGGGATTATCTCCATCATAGGTGCCAGAAACAATTTCATGATGTACACTCGATGATTGAGGATTTGATGATGAGATAGACTGATCAGCAGCAGGCGCTTCTTGACTCAATGATATAGAAACTGAAGGGTTATCTACGTTGACAGGGATATGAGCAGCCTCTGTTGATGGATTTGACAGATCATTAGCAATTGGCTTATAGTGTTCATCAAACATTGAATGAAACAATTTCTTCAAATCATCTTCTGAAGGAGGTACATAAGGAATTGCAGGTGAGGGATTTTGTACAAGAGAAGAACTAATGGTACTACTTGATGAAGGTTGTTATACGGGTCCAGAACTTGATTGTCCTGGAGCCATTTGCCGAGATAGCTCATCGAACGTAACGTGAATAGTTTCCATGATATCTCGAGTTCTTTTGTTGTAGATTCGGTAACCCTTCTTGTTTGATGCATAACCCACAAATACTCCAATGTCCGCCTTAGCTCTTAATTTTCCTAAATCTTGACCGTCATTCGTCGGATAGCACAAAGCACCAAATACACGAAGGTAGGAGAGATCAGGTTTTCATTTATGAACAAGTTCGTATGGAGTTTTTGCATGAGTGGTGTGTATGAGGGAACAATTTTGGGTGTAGCAAGCAGTGGCAATGGCTTCAGCCTAAAGAAACATTGGAACCTTTGAATAAATTAGCATAGTTCTTGCAGCTTCAACAAGGGTCCGATTTCGTCTTTCAACTGCACCATTCTGTTGAGGCGTGCATGGAACACTTCTTTGATGACTGATTCCAATGCTTTCATAAAATTGACTTAGGTATTTGTTAACAAACTCAGTGCCATTGTCTATTTGAATAATTCTAACAGTCTTGTTAAGTCGAACCTGAAGCTGCTTGATAAGTTTGATGATGACATCTGGAGTTTCATGCTTTGTCCTCAAAAACTTTACCCAAGTAAATCGAGAGTAGTCATCAACAACGACTAAAATATATTTCTTCCCATTTATCGTTTGCACTCTCATTGGTCCGCACAAATCCATATGAAGGGTATGAAGAACTTCCATAACTGAGTTTGCAGGTTTGGGTTTGTGGACATATTTCCTGCTTTTTCCCAATTGGCATGCTGAACAAAGATGATCTTTTTCATAGTTTAATCTGGGTAAGCCTTTTACAAGGTCCTTTCTGGAAAGATCATTAATGGTGCCGAAGTTCAAGTGATTGAGACGACGATGCCATAACCATGACTTTGTTTTCGAAGCCTTTGACAACAAGCAGATTGGAGAAGACTTCATCATGTCTTCGATAGAGATGGTGTAAAGATTTGAACCCTGTGTTCCTCTTAAAAGTTCTACACCATCAAGTTTTCTAACGAAACAAGTATGTTTTCTAAAAGCCACCTCTAGATCGGAATCACAGAATTGACCAACTGAAAATAGATTATGACCAAGACCTTCTACATAATATACCCTGGAGATTACACAATCACCATCAACATAGTCTCCATAACCCATAATTGCACCAAAATGGTCGTTCCCGAATCTAACAGTCCCGATGAATTTACTTACGAAGTTCATGAGCCGCGAGCGATCTCCAGTTATATGCTTGGAACAACCTGAGTCCAAGTACCACAGAACGATTTGAACGACCTGAAGTTGAACACAGACAAGAATGGATAACTGGATAATTGGGATCCCCATGCAAGAATGGGTTCCATTTGGTTAGTAACAGTGATTGGAACATCCACATCGGAAGTAGAGACAATGGAATCATCAGGGATAGATGCAGTGCTAGTGTCCATATTTGACCTATTCAAAGTATGTTCACTTCTTAAAGGAATAGTTCTACAAGTAGGCATCCATTTCCTAATAGGCATTGACTTAGATAATTTAGGGCACAACTCATTAAGACTAAGCTTGCGCCCAGTAGGTATCCACTGATAACCTACATTACTAAATTTTCTTCCTGTGGGTTTCCAATGTTTTCTAACCTTCTTCCACCATTGCTTTCTAGCCTTCTTAACATGATTGTTGGCATTAACGATTTTAACTGGGTGTTTAACAGAATTAGTTAAATCATTCACGCCACATACATGATTAGTAACAGAAACCAAGAAATCATTATTACATGTTTTGCAGATAGTATCAGAATTCGAATTAATTATAGTACGCTTATAGCTAATACTAGAATCAACACGATTTGTTTTATTCAACTCAAACTTAATGTTCCTAGGGTGGTCTTCTACTCTCTTCCATTGCACATTCTTAGCTTGCGAGGTCTTATCTTGCTTTGTATTGCCTGGAGGCTTTGACCTTCTTGCTTTTGTGTCACTGATTACTCCTGTAGAGGGAATTATGGGAACATTAGTTGGTTGGGCTACCTTTTGCATTCCTGAACTAGAAGTGTAGGGATCTGAACTACTTGAAGGCACTTTAGAGTTCACTTTCTTAAAACTGGGCATAGAATGAGTTGCATACTTAGCACTAGGCATAGAACAAGGCATAACAACTTTATCTTTCTTACTTAAGGATTTAGGACATGTTACTCTTAAACATTCTAACAGCTCTTGAGATCGTTTGGCCTGAATGCAAGCAAACCTAATTTCACTATCAAGTGGCTTATTTAAGAAATCCTCTTCTACAATCTCATGGAGACATTCTAGACTATCCTTAAGGTTAGCGAAATAGTTATGAAACACAAGTTCATTATTTCTAAGATGAGGAGGAATGTATTTAACAATCACAGTATATTTAGAATCAGCAGATGACTTTGATGCAACATTCTCATTAAAGACAGGTGGCATTTTCCCTTTTACCTGACTCCTCAGATTCTCAATTTCCTTTTGTAACGAAGTTATTTTTTCATTTTTTTTTGTCACGATTGACTTTCATTGAATCATATAACTCTTTGAACTGTCGTTTGACCTTTTCATTTTCTTCTAGAAAACTCTCATTTTCTTCTTGTAATACGTTAATGATGTTTTGAAGATGAAAGTTTTGAGAAAACTAAGAATCTAAAGGAGGAGGCATTTGGAAGCCAGTCACATTGTTCTTTTCACCCTTTAATTGTGAAATTTGGGCTTTAAACTTTCTGATCGTGTTACAGTGAGCTTGATTATGTTCGTCACGTTTGTTTATTTCAAAAACTGCATCAAACTCTGGAACATTTGAGGATGTCTTGATGTTTGAGGTTTTGACATTTTCTTTGAGATGTTGATATTTTAGTTGCAAATCAAAATGTTCAACTTCTAGCTTAGAAAGATGTTTTACCAAATTATCGTGATCATCCTGGTCAATTTTCTCATTTAGTTTTGAGTTTTTGTTTTCAAGCTCAATGACACGATCATGGGAAACTTTCAAAGCAACAAATAATTCATGTAATTGAGAAGCAGTAATAGAATGCTTAGTAACAGTATAAAACATATCTTGAGTCACACAACTCAATACTAAGTTCTCATTTAGGATATGCAGATTCTTCCTTTCAATTTCATTATATTTGAGTTCTCGTTCATAATCATTGCCTCAACTATCATTGCATCAAATTCCTTTTCCATTTCTTTAATATCTGAGTTAATCCCTTTTTGGAGACTCTCAAATTGACCTTTTAATTGTCTAAAGAAAGGTATGACCTCAGTTAAATAGCATTCTTTAGTTTGCTCAAAACCCCCTTCCCCTTTCGTTATCCCTGTAGGTGATTAAGGTCTTGCTATTAGTGGAAATAGTTCTAGGAACTAAATGCATTAGTGTATTTGGAGGATACACAGTAGCTGCAGGCACTTTCCTAAGGGGAATGTTCGTTTCAACAAGTACATTTGCTTTTTGCTTATCCATATCTTTCTTCCAAAGAATTTGTTCTGGGGTTAATTGTGTTTGAGGCTTAAACATGTTCAGGGAGATCCAATTTTTTTTAGTGTAATCATGGGGTTTGAACGTTATATTTTTCTTTTTACACTCAGGATATTTTAGCTTCTTATCCATTTTCTACCTATTGACTTCTTCTAATTGCATATCTTCCTTAGTACACTCAACGCAACTAGGTTTCTGCCTAGGCTTAAGGATTTCATTACCATCATATATTACCTTCTGAGCATTTCTAGCCACTTTACCATATTCAGGATTGGGTTCCTTTACGAGGGGAATGCTATGCTTATAGCTGAGAACTCTATGCTTAGTGATCATGTGAGCAGTCTGAATGGTATTCTCTTGTACGTACAACTTATTTTCAAGCTTGTTTTTCAAAGTTTTTAGATTAGAAAAGTCATTCAAAAGTTTTGATTCCTTAGCATTAAATTCTTGTTTAAGCATTTTAACATTATCTTGAAGCTCTTGCTTTTGCTTAACAGTTTTAGAAAGCTTTTCTTGTAAGGAGTTTAACTTTTGTTTTAACAATTCTTCTCTAAAATTACTTTTTCTAATAATTGTACGCATTTGGTCATCCATTTCCTGCTCACGGGTAGTTAACTCAAACTTAGCACGTTGTTCATAAATAGCAACTTGTTCTTTATAGGCATTCAGTTCAGAGATAACAGAATCATCAGGGAACATGCAGTGTATTCATAAAAAACATAGTCATCATTGACTACAGAAGATGCATTACTTGGTACGCTCTCACTTTGTATCACATATTGATCATATGGGAAAATATTACTATTAGCCACATTATCAATATATGATTCATTAGTTTCATGAGATTGTATGTCGTTATAAATCTTTTGCCCATCAACATCATCGTAAAGTTTTAATACCTCTGAAATGATTGACTCTTTGGATGGACTGGCCTGTTGTGGTGATGAGACCTTTGGAGAGACCATTGGAGAAATGCTAGCCATGAAGATTGTCTGGGCAGTAGGTTCATCATCGACATCAGAGTCAAATGCATCACAGTCAGCAACTTGAAAGGCATTTTGATGATTGTGACCTATTTCCTGAATTGGTTGCTCATCTACATCTGCATCATAGGTTTTGGCATTTCCCTCAGCAAGAAACAACAACTTTTCTTCATCCAAAACAGCTCCACTGTCCTGAGCTTGCACCAGCAGCATCTTGTCTCTGAAATACTCTGCATTTTGAGGGCGTTTTGGAGATGTGCAGTTCCTTGCTATGTGTCCTTCACCACCACAGTTAAAGCACTTGATTGGCTTTCCTTGTCCTTGATTTACATTCCTTCCACGATTCTGATTAGCCACATACCCTCCTCCTGCTCCAGTATTACCATAACCTGCTCCAATCATCCCTTCTTCATATTGTCTTCCTTGCACATTATGCACCACCACCTTTCCATCTCTGACAGTAGCTTGATTGTGTGGATTGGATGCTGTTATGAGGTTATTGTTGGTGTGTGGAGTGGAGTTCAGATTTTGACTAACCATGAGAGACAATTGATTGATGAAGTTTTCCATGAGTGTGTTTGAATCTGAAGGTTTATATGCTGGATTTGGAATGAGCTTGTAGTTACCATTACCCATTGGTATGACTTGAGAGGCTTTGGTGGTGATACCTATATTTGTGTAGAATGCTGTTGAGTCATTTGATAAGCTTGCCTCTTCTGATTAGATTTGAACTTTTCAAGAATCATTCGTTCAAACATAGCATGTCTCTCATTCTGAAGCAGGAATGCATACAATTGCTCATAGTTAGTGTTCCTCAATCCTTTAGTTAATTTGACAGAAGTGACAAATTTTTGCCATTCGGGATTCATGTTGTTCACAAACTTTGAATTTAGCTGAATGTTTGGCATAGTCATTTTGATATTCCTCATGTCATTCACAAGCTTGTGGAACCTCACGTTATATTTAGTGACACTTTCCCCTGGTATCATCTTAAAGTGCTCAAAGTCATCATAGAGTTGTGATTCTCTTTCTTTTTTAGTTAATTCAGAACCAGAGAGAAGCATCTTGACATTGTCCTAAACTGCCTTGGCTTCAGTGTTGTGATTGATTAACATGTAGATGTCTTTTGGAAGACCCTGAAGTATAATGTTTGAAGCCCTGATATCAGCATTATATCTCTTTTTCTCCTTATCATTGAGCTCATCATACGTCTTTGGCATGTCCAAACCTAAGATCACTGTTCCATCCGCAGCAGTTTCAAGTGTTTTTCTTGTGGTCTCAATCTGATAAGGTCCTTTATCAATTGATTTGAGAATGTTGATCCCATTTTCCTTTCCCAAACAATACAACCTAATTCGTTGAGCCCATGAGTCATAGTCAGTTCTGTCAAGCATGGGTGGACGAGTATCTGATCCAGCTGCTTGAACGTCCTCAGCTATAGAAGAGATGATTGTAGGTACGTTGGTAGACATGATTACAGATTTCACTATAACTCCATGATTAAACCGGGAAATAGATTCTTTCACGGGATTTTACTAAATCAAGAGAAAACCGTATCAGAAACAATAAGTAATCAAGTCGCTATAAACCTTGAAGACAAGGCGCTAAGTCACCATGTCGCTAAGTCACCAAGTCGCTAAGTATACAAGTCGCTTTAGTGGACAAGTCGCTAGGCTCACAAGTTGCTAGAGTGACAACTTGCTAGAAGCACAAGTCGCTAGTGATACAAGTCGCTAGACACAGGTCACTAAAGTGACAACTCACTAGGTGGACAAGTCTCTAACGAACAACTCGCTAGACTGAATAGTACGACCACTACTTTATACTATATCTCGCTTTGTCTCAAAAGACAAGTCGCTAGGGCATAAGTCGCTTCCCACAATAAAGTCAAGTCGCTGAAGATTGTAAAGACAACTGGCTAAGTTGACAAGTCGCTAGCCGAAATGGTATAGCCACTACTTTGTACTATTTGTCGCTTTGTCTCAAAAGACAAGTCGCTAGTGCTCAAGTCGCTACCAGAACAACTACAAGTCGCTGAATAATATCAATACAAGTCGCTACCAAGAATACTATTCCGAGGCTCAAGTCGCTAGCTAGAAAAAGTTCAAATGCAACACTTTTAAATGCAAAACTAACCCAACCACAGTGATTCAAGCTTTCCAAATCAAAACCCAAGCACTTACAATGATTCTAAACACGAAAGTACAATCAAAATTCAATCTTTAACACTAGAAATGATCCAAATGATGCAAATACCACTAAACTTATTCAAACCCAAAAACCATATAAAACCACTAGAAATCCAAGAACATGTAAGAGAGATGATCAAACCATGGCTCTTGATACCATTTGTAACATATTGGATTTCACAAACACATCAAACCATGATCATACTAGGTGTACACTTTGAGGTTTTTAGAGAGAGAAAGTTTAGGGGTTTGGGAACTTAGTGAGAGAAAGTAAAAGTATTAATATGAGCTCCAACCCTCTACCTTGGGAGGTAGAGGGTATTTATAGTATCATACATAAACGCCACCTACGAGCTATGGATCAGGCATACAGTGGGTAAAGACCTGTCCGTCCTCCACGGTGTTACTTAACTAAATACTATCTAACATTAAATAACTACGACTATGAGCTTTCTGACGATTACATATACTTGAGGTGACCGACACTTTAATAACAGGATTTACTAAATCCTAACACTATCCAACTCTCATAATCCAACAGCTCCTACTTGGGGAGTTGGAGTAGCAGATAGCAGAAATACCAACGACGGAAACATCTAGCAATGCTCTCACTCGCTATTTAACTAAAGGTGTCTGAGATATAGTTTCTTAAATCTTTCTCAGTAGCATGGTCATTTATGTCTTGCTTTTATCATCCTTTGTTATAGATACCATTAAACCATGGATATGGACTCTAACTCATTCCATATAGTTTAACAATTTAGATTCTCTTTATAGAATTCAATTCAGATATACCAAATGTAATCAAGAATCATCGTGCATTACCCTTTGGGTTCGGCCAAACAACTATTTGATTAATTCTGGAGAGGGCCCATGGTATCTTTCTGCACATATCAAGTGGAGTAAAAAATCCTTTGTTGACTACAAGTGTTGTGGATGCTGCTTCACATCACTCCAAAATATAGCTTTTATAACTACCTTATCAGGATAGCGTTTGGCTTATACTTACAAAAGTGATATCCACACATAACAGAACTTTCTTGTATCTTAAGTCTTAGGATGACT
Source organism: Chrysanthemum seticuspe (assembly GCA_019973895.1). Lineage (NCBI taxonomy): Eukaryota > Viridiplantae > Streptophyta > Magnoliopsida > Asterales > Asteraceae > Chrysanthemum > Chrysanthemum seticuspe. The sequence continues at coordinate 50,560,222 of BPTQ01000002.1, forward strand.
TTATAAACCATTTTCAACATCTTACTCATGACAAGGATCCAAAAGTAAATGTTCGAAAGTTGGGGTATCCAATATGCATCCCTTGTGAATACATATGAGTTTGGCGGGAACAATCCACATTCTCATGGAATATAACCAACACTCACATTTGCCTTACATAACAATATTCCCATATTCTTAACCGACAATGGACATATTTTGAACAATATAATCATTCAAGGATTAAACATGCAAATATAGGATAACAATTATTATATGAATGAATAACAAATACCAAATATCTTTATTCATCATAAAGTAAAAATTCTCTTACAATCCCAATTATCTAAATACTAAAAACAAATATGTATGAGACTAATTAGTAAGTTGAAGTCTAATGTTTCCAACATTCTCTACTTTTCTTTACAAGAAAACTAAATAGTCATCTGAGTAAACTTTCCGAATACTAGTTTCAAATTCCACATATGGTGAGGGGTTTGAAATATATGATGAGTGTCTTATCCATAAACAAGATCGGACGTTATTCCGACTGTCGTCAGCTCGTGTCGTGAGATGTTTGGTATCTCATATGCTCATACTATTGCAAGTCTCATAGTATGGAGATGTCACTCTATCTTGCATAAGTGATTAGAAGTCAAAGACATACTGACAATCATCTTTACAGTTTCTTAAAATGTAAAGTATTCTTATTCCATAATGTGTAATGCAACAATGCTCTTCGTTGAGCATATCTAGTTAGCAGATTTATCACAAATGATAAAATCCTACATTATCCTCTAGCATCATTGTACATATACAATACTATGCTTTATAATTCGTAAACATCTGTATTAACAATAACCTAAATACTCTCAATTAGATATTGTTGTTGTCAGCTTATCTTGCTCTTGTGCAAAAGCAAAAACCAGTCTTATACACAATATAGTATATACATGATAAATCCTTAGTTAAAAACGTAAGGTCTCCATCCATGTAATAAATTATTACAAGTGAAATATACCATTTAAGACTTGCTTGAATGATATATTGCATTTGTGTTGGACTTAATTTTCCACATTTTTTTTATTCCAAATAAACATTTATTTCAAGGTTGTTTGTGTTATTCCCTAAATCCCAAGTGAAGTTTCATTCCAAGGTTAAGAATTATGTGAAAAACAAGAAGGGGGTTGAATACTTTTATCGATTAAACTTCGTTTTAAAAGCTTTAGATCGACTTATGTCAATCTATTTGGATGTGTATGTTGGACATTGATAGATATATATGTAAATGTGTAATGGAAAGATAAAGAGTAAGAAACACATAACCACGACACGAGTGTTTATAGTGGTTCGGCTACAAGGATACCTTCCTTGCCCTACTTCACTCCCCGAGTCACATACTCGAGAGTTCGTAATCACAACATGACACAACTCCTTATGGCGGAGAAGCCTTCACAACGTCGCCTACTTGTTTTCCGGTACAATGCTAGACACCGGGTTCTTCCACAGGGTAGAACCACACTTATCACAACGTCTCCTACATTTTATTTGGTACAAGGCTAGGTACCGAGTTCCATTACACAGGAGGTACTCCCAACACTACACAACACCTATCCCAAAGGAGACCCACTCCTTATTACAACATCATCAAGGATATCAATATCCTTGGAAACAACCTATCTCTATTTGTACATCGATACACCATATCGATTGTACCCTTGGCATTCTTCACTAATGCCTTTGACACGGACGTTAAGCACCTTTCACTAATGCTATCGTCTTGACTCTTTCGGCATCCTTCACTAATGCCTTTGACATGGACGTTAGGCACCTTTCACTAATGTCATCGTCTTGACACTTTAGGCATCCTTCACTAATGCCTTTGACATGGACATTAAGCACCTTTCATTAATGCCTTCGTCTTGACCCTTTCGGCATCCTTCACTAATGCCTTTGACACAACACTTCCAAGGAGGAAGAAAGAACTATCAGCAAGAGAACCTCAGTAGTCTTGACGATGACGAAGCATGGCAACTCATGGACTTGAGCTTGCTTGACTTCAAGAGATGGCGATCTCGCCTTTAAAAGGAACCTAGAGAATCACACAAAAATAAACACAAACTACATAAAGAGATCCTTTGGATATGAGGTTAGAAAGTTTATATTACTAGGTGAAAGTATGTGTAGGAGTGGCAACCGAAAATGAAGAAAATGCTCACTATTTATAGAAGAAAATAAGCTATTGTTCCACGGATCCCACGGATCCCTTACTTGAGGGATCCGTCCAGTGTAAACTGGAGGAATCGTGGGACGCTGGGTTATGGGTTATGGGTTATGGGTCATGGGTCATGGGTTATGGGTCCTAGACTTTGGACCATGGGTACCCAAGTAGATACATTGTATCTAGTAGGTGCAATGCATCTAGTCCATGGGTCATGGATAATACCCATTTATGACTTATGCATGATGTCATGCAATGGGTTATGGGTTATGCTCCATGGGTATGGGTCATGGACTTTGGGTTAAACCCAACTACATTCAATTTATTTGGTCAATGGGTCAAATACTTAAACTTCGACCCATTATATTACCCATTATAATACATACTAGTTATGTATATATCTACCCAATATGTAAACACTAGTTGTTGTACATATGTATTACTAATCATGAAAACACTATTACTTGTTGGTTTTTTATGTGAAAACGTAAGTGTGTTAGTAAACTATTGGCTCAAACCATTGACGTATTTTATTTGTTTCGTAAAAATGATTTTACGTTTGTTATCGACAAAACATTAGAAGATCGTAAAATATCAATAAACGTTTTTACGGCTTATTTGTATTAACAATCTCCCCCTTTTTGTTGATGACAAAACATAAAATTATTTTAAGGAAAAACTAAAATTCGTAAAAGTTTGAATTGGATTTTTTAATCTCTTCTCCTCCTTTTTGTCGAAACAAAAAGAGCGTAAAAAAAAACAAACACCTTGTTTTAAAAAAAACATGTGAAATAAAAATATGAAAAATAGAGAGTGAGGAGAAGAATTATCGACTTAGCCCCCCTTGACGAGTCCATCCCTTTGTGAGGGAATCAAGTAAGAAGAAATACTAAACTAATGCATTGCAACTATATTTGCAAATGATTTCGTCTATGTGACGAATATGGTCCCCTTTGATGATGGCAACTTTGCAAGAGGACGTCATGTAATGTAATCCTAATGTGAATTATATTGCAATTGATTTTGAAATGTATTGCTTTGACACGAAACTCCCCCTAGCTTAGGGTGTCAAAGTCTTCATGTGTATATTGAAAATCTAAAAAACAAAGGTTAGAAAACAAGTATATAATTCATAATTTCTTGCAAATAAGACTCAAGTTAGTAGTAATCAGGTCTTCTGTTGCACGGATTCCACGGTTCCCTCTTTGGAGGGATTCGTCTAGGCAAAACAAAGGGATCCGTCTGTCTGAAAGTTAAAGACAACAATGGTGATGTGAACAAATGATGTTAACATCAAAATGAGATATGTAATAAGGCACCAAACATACACTCAAGACAATATGGCATAAAACATGTAATCTCATTCAATAAAACATACGAGAAATGATCTACAAATCTCTAAAAACTAAGAGAATTATTTAAACATGAAATGGGATTCCTAAACGATCTAAGTTAAGCTTAAGACTAGGACACTACTTGAATCCTTAAGCTCACGGTTGTTTAGGTTTGTTGACCTCATCGAAATGTTCGAGGAGGTGATAAAACATGAAATGTTGCTCTTCACTTAGTTCATGTATCAAGCCTTCAACGTGTTGACAATGATAACAATCCTTGTCATGGCTCAAAAAAGGTGGTGGTAGAAATGGAGCGGCTTGATGTGGAGGATCAAGTGAAGAGGGTTGAGGATCCTTAAAAGAAGGAGGGATTGGTGGAGGCACATTCAATGATGGCTCAACAAAGGATGATGGTGGAGGTAGCGAGGTGTCAACTTCAATGTGGTCGGGTGGTTGACTTTGATAATTCCTCATAATCCAAAATGGACCATTTGAGGGAAATGGAGAAAAGGATACCGGTGCAAGTGTTGATTCAATACCTTGGTTTTGTTGCACACTTTTCTCTATTGAATAGAGTGTCAGCAATGGTGGAGGATGGGATGGCATAGGAGGTAAGTCCTCTAAGTTGTAGAGATGTGGAGATGATTGTGAGTGGTAAATGATATGGCTCTAGGAACCAAAGATGATGGTTGGGTGGAAATGGGTGTGTTTGGTTTAGTAGGAATTGTGGTGTTTGGTGATGATATTTTTGTGGGAACAATCCTTTTAGGGATTGGTTTGATTGGTTGAATTGGTGGAGGAGAAATCCTAGCATTTGTGGATTTAACAGGAGATGATTCGGTTGAGGAAATTTTGTGTACAACACGAGCAAGTTTCTTGGGTGGTCCTTTGGTGGATGATTTAGCACTAGGAGCTTTCCTCATGATGAAATGAAAAAAAGTTTCTAAGTGCTGAGAATTAAGTTATGGTTGATGACTAAGAATTTCTAATCAAGATGACTTATAAAAAGAAGGATTTGAGAAGTTCACTAAAGACTTAAGCCACTAAGATCCTTAGAAATGTGATGATTTGCATACACAAGGGCAACTACAGATTTGCACTGATCTATGAGTTTAATTAAAACAATATGGAGTGTTCAAGTTAGCAAGGAGAGCTTGAAATGATTGTTTTAGGTAGGATTTGCTAAATCTGCCAGCCGGTTCCCACGGTTCCCTCTAAAGAGGGATCCGTCTAGGCTAATCCTAGGGATCCAGCTATCAGCAGTGAAGAAAAGAAGAAAAAGATGTTGGTAGAGTCTAATACATATACGTCTTGAGTGTCTCGGTCTTCTTAAGTGTTTTAAATGAGGTGTGACTTAAATGTTCAAGGGTAATAAGTGGTGGTAGCTAATGATTGCCTTTTATGGAAGGAAAATGGGACTTTATGACCACTAATGGGTGATCAAGGATGAAACTAGGAATTTTGATAGTGTCAAGTGATGTTAAATGATCCTAGAGATCAGATGGCAACTTATGATAAAATTTGAAATATCCTTAAAAAATTATAAGAATTGAAAGAGTAGTTTTTGACCCATTTTGAGGTAGAGATGGCTAAAATTAATTGGCTAAAATTGAGAGATTTATAAAACTAGATGTGTTGACATGTGATAGATGATGTGTGAGTAAGAAGCGGAAGGATGTTGAGTTTTGGTGAAATGAAAAAAAAAACTTTTGAGTGTGATCCTAAATGAGCTATGAGTGAGTGTGAAGCTTACTGAGCTTGAAGAAGACTTAAGTGGTCCTAAGGCCTTATGTTTAGCTAGTGGGAAGTGATCTAGTGGGTTGTTTTGATGTGTGGGGTTTTGCATTGTAAATCTGTCACCTCGGATCCCACGGATCCCTAAAAGGGGATCCGTCTAGTATATCTTTAGGGATCCGGCAACTGCAGATCAGCAGCATCACAGAAAAGAGTGCAAATTTTGCACTATACTATGCATACCAAATGCTATTGGTCTCTGCTCTAAAATAACAACAAAACAAGCAAAATATCTCATAAACCATACCATAAATAAGAGTAGTAATGATAATATCCAAACAACCAAAATAAACCATTTCACAAACATAAGCATCCATTGCAAAATGATAAACAAAATGTCTAAAAACAACCATAATCCTAATGTCTCTTTTGTCAATATTTTCTCTTCCTCTTTCCTAACTTCACGACGTAGTTAGTTAGGCATTGGATCATACCCTTCAATTGTTTGAATTCTTCGGTCTCGTTTGGAAGAGTTGGAAGTTGTTCAAAGTAGGTTATGGGGTCTAAGTCGACGTTGGCAAAGGGTTGACATTTACTTCTTCTTAGTCCGAGGATCCTGGGAGAGCTCGAGGTCTCCTTCCATTGACCATGAACCGTTTAGAGGGTTGTTTGGTGAGGGGTACCATGACGTGATCAGAAAGGAAAGGGTCATCGTTGATTGGAGAAGGTTGCATTGCACTAACATACTCACAGAGTCGTGTTAGGAGCATACCATAGGGATGTACCATGTTGGAGACTTTGAATACACCGACCATTCTCTTCACCATGTAATAGGCAAGATTAAATGGCCTTTGGTGAATGAGGCAATATATCATTTGGACAAGACATGCATTTGGATGGTCTTTGTTTCCAGCCAAACTAATGACATTTTCCCTAAGAATTTCTTCCCACTTTCTATAGATGGGATGCATTTCGAAGAGTTCCATTTGAAAGGGGTCACGACGAATAAGCTCTTTGTTACGGTTGAAGCGAGATTGGTTGGTTCTAATTTGGAAAGTGGTGTCTCGAATAATTGCGGGGTCATCAAGAGGAGTGCGGTAGATTGGTTTGGAATCTAGTGAAAAGGATTGAGTGGATATTGCCCAATCTTGGGAGTACATACAAATTCCTTCACAAGGAATGCGGAGGATTTGTGCAAATGTGTTGAGGGGTAGAGTAAAGTTTTGTTTATTGATGATAAAAGCGATTGAGATGCTATCATCACTATTTCGAATGATCCTAATGCTTTTATAGAATTCAAAGATGAAACCCGACAAATTTGTTCATCAATATCAATGAGACAATCAAAGTTGATTGCCGAGAAGACTTGACGAATGTCGGTATTTTCAAGGAAACATTCCTTGACCACACGACCTTCGTGGATAAGTCAATTTTCAAGTCTTTTGAAGATTTTACGATCGGTTTTTGAAAACCCCTCTTTTCGATAGTATTTAGTGAGGTAGTGAACGATATCATGGTGGTCTTGTTGGGTAGCTTTAGGCATGGTTGGTCCTAGAAAAACAAATATTCCAATTAGGTAAAATTTGTTGAGATGGGTTTATGGTTTTGATTTGTATTAACAATGTTGTAAGCACAATGGAATCTTAGTTATGTGAAAACCTTTTCTAGTGATCAATTTTGTAAAACCTGATTTCATCAATTGATTAAAAAAAATTGAAAACCATAAACCCTAGGATAAGGATGATGAAGATTAGAACATATGAGTGTAATTACTTACAATGATGTTCTAGAGGAACATGCTTGAGGATATGAAGCCCTATGGAGATGAAAGTAGCAATTGGGTAGTTTTTGTGTTTTGTGAGGAGAGGGAAAAGAGCAGATATGGTTTTGAAAAACGTATGGTTGGTTTCTGTCACACGGTTCCCCCGGATCCCTTGTAATTGGGATTCGGCTAGTACAACTTGTGGGATCCGGCTACTGTGGACAGAAAAAGGGTGTTTGGTGTTATTTTTGTAATAAGTTATACACTAGCTTATGGAACAAAAATAGCTTTGAGGTTCCTAATTGAATAAATGTTTGGTCAACGAGATTTGATAAGTTAATTATCAAGGATCTATTTGTGACGGTGGCGTTAGTTTCACCATCTTTTAGAAAGTCAAGGAGGAATACTATTCCTGATAATGAGTAAGTCAGGAAAGTGGCGAAAAGAGACTTTTTAGAGACTAGCAATTATTAATGTCTAAATAAAAAATAATATCAACATATCCATGTAAACACAAACTAGCTAATTTATGGATAAGTAAACATACCTCTAAACGTTTGATATGGTTTATGAGAACCATAAAACCGAAATACTTCATGAGGTTTTAAAGTAAACTATTGTACTTAGAATAAGTAGGTTGCGATTACTTTTAGGTTCTTCCTTGAAAGTTGACTTCATTTTTCTTTGAATAGAAATGAAGACTTTGGAGAGATCCTAGCATGAAGATTTCTTGAAAAGAAAATGTTAGAATAATCTATCACTATCCAACATAAAAGAAACAAGTTTTTTTTAAAGATTTCCTTCTTTGTAGTTTTCAAAGATACACGGATCGTATCAAGTTTTTAAAGTACAACATACTCTAAGAAACTTGGTAACGAAGCTCTAATGCCAATTGTGAAAAACTAGAAGGGGGTGTTGAATAGTCTTACCGATTAAACTTTGTTTTAAAATGTGTAGATCGACTTATGTCAATCTATTTGGATGTGTATGTTGGAAATTGATAGATAGATATGTAAATGTGTAACGGAAAGATAAAGAATAAGAAACACATAACCACGACACGAGTGTTTATAGCGGTTTGGCTACAAGGACACCTTCCTTTCCCTACTCCACTCCCCGAGTCACGTACTCGAGAGTTGGTAATCACTACATGACACAACTCCTTATGGCAGAGAAGCCTTCACAACATCGCCTACTCTTTTTCTGGTACAAGGCTAGACACCTGGTTCTTCCACAAGGTAGAATCAGACCTATCACAACGTCGCCTACATTTTATCCGGTACAAGGCTAGATACCGAGTTCCATTACACAGGAGGAACTACTACCCAACACTACACAACACCTCCCAAAGGAGACCTACTCCTTATTACAACATCATCAAGGATATCAATATCCTTGGATACAACCTTTCTCTATTTGTACATCGATACACCATATCGATTGTACACCCTTGGCATTCTTCACTAATGCCTTTGACACGGAAGTTAAGCACCTTTCACTAATGCCATCATCTTGACTCTTTCGGAATCCTTCACTAATACCTTTGACACGGACGTTAAGCACCTTTCACTAATGTCATCGTCTTGACTCTTTCGGCATCCTTCACTAATGCCTTTGACACGGATATTAAACACCTTTCACTAATGCCTTCGTCTTGACTCTTTCGGCATCCTTCACTAATTCCTTTTACACAACACTTCTAGGGAGGAAGAAAGAACTATCAACAAGAGAACCGCAGTAGTCTTGATGATGACAAAGCATGGCAACTCATGGACTTGAGCTTGCTTGACTTCAAGAGGTGGTGATCTCGCCTTTAAGAGGAACCTAGAGAATCACACAAAAACAAACACAAACTACATAGAGAGATCCTTTGGATCTGATGTTAGAAAATTTACAATACTAGGTGAAAGTATGTGTAGGAGTGGCAACCCAAAATGAAGAAATGGCTCACTATTTATAGAAGAAAATAAACTATTGTTCCAAGGATCCCTTACTTGAGAGATTCGTCCAGCGTAGGATACTCCTCTTTGCCCATGGGTTTTGGGTCATGGGTCCTAGACTTTGGACCATGGGTATCCAAGTAGATACAATGTATCTAGTAGGTGCAATGCATCTAGTCCATGGGTCATGGGTTAAATCCATGGGTCATGGATAATACCCATTTATGACTTATGCATGATGTCATGCAATGGGTTATGGGTTATGCTCCATGGGTATGGGTCATGGACTATGGGCTAAACTCAACTACATTCAATGTATTTGGTCGATGGGTCAAATACTTAAACTTCTACCTATTATATTACCATTATAATACATACTAGTTATATATATATATATATATATATATATATATATATATATATATATATATATATATATATATATATATGATTGGTGCAAAACCGTCAAGTTTTATCACTGAAGCCTGCCACTTGTGAATGGCCGACCGTAACAAACTTAAAATAGTTCAAGCACAAATGCAATGAAGATCAGGAGAGTATAGTGTTTCCCCAGGTCGTTAAGTCCCAACGAGCTGTGCGAGAATAGTCAAACGTGTAGTGATTGGGTGAATTTGAACGGGAAAAGGATTGTGAATGATTATAACTACAGAATAAGTACATAAACTACAAGGGTTTAAATGCAAATTAAAGGAAATTAAAAAGATAAAAAAATATTAAATAAACGCTATCACTATATTTAAAATGATGTTTTTGTTTTTAAGTTTTATAAAACTGAAATTTTAAAAACTACGTAACGTACAAATGAAAACGTGAAACTTACACAATATAAATCCTAAAAATATGAAAATGACATTTTTACAAACCTAATGATAAAAGAAAATTTATAGAAAAAGAAAATTATTTTTACAACTATTTAATTAATTATTATTAATTAAAAACTATTTTTTAACTACTAAATATTAACCTAAAATACAAGAAAATATAAAACAAAGCTAGAAAAATAAAATTTTAACTTAGAAAAATCTAAAATAACAAAATAGAATTTTCAAAACTATTTTTTGTATTTTTCTGATTATTTTTGGATTTTCTAGGAATTAAAAACTATTAAAAACTAATTAAATTATTTAAAAATACAAATTTAACTAAGAAAAATCTAGAAAAATATTTTTTTGTCTTTTTATATTTATCTAAACTTAAGAAAATTGAAAAATTATTTTTTTGAGGCTTTTCTTAAATAATTGTATTTAAAGCTAATTAAAAAGGCCTAAAAATTAATTTAAATGCAGAAAAATAGCAAACCAACTTAGAAAAATCTGAAAATTTCAGGAAAACTCTAAAATAATATTAGGAAGCTAGGAAAAATGGAAAAACAGATGGTTGTGTGTAAGATTAAGGAACTGATGTACAAGTGCTTATTGAAATAAGCACTTGAGTAAGCCAAAGGGACACAACAAGCCACCAACTGAAAACAGGAACTTGTATAAGCTAAAAGAACCAAAATGGAACTAGAATCAACAATCTATAATCTGTGATTTTCAAGATTAACAGATTTGATGAGATAAGCTATTGAGCTAAAAACAGTTTTAGGTAGGCAACTTTAAGCATAAGCACAAGCTACTCCATAAGCTAAAAATGAAAACCAATACTAGGGATCTAAACTAGACCTGGGTGGCTATGCATAAGCCAAAAATCAGACCTAGGTGAGCTCAAATGAGCTTTGCACAAGCTCTGCAAAACTTGCAAAATCCCTGTGCAGACTTAATGCCCTGCACAGGGGATTTGATCCCATTTTGACAAGCTAGTTAAGAGCTTAAGAAAAATTTACAAAATTTAAAAAAAATGATAATGATAAAATAGACCAAGAGAAGTTTTAAAATCCACAAGTTACACTGAAATTGGCCAAGAGATGAGCTCATGAAAATTCCTTCTAGATGGGCTCAAAACAGGTTTTTCAATGTTTTTGACTTTTTTGACAGAAATGGAAATGTTGACTTAAATGAGTTTTGATGCTAAACTATCAACTGAACATGATGAAATGAACTATTATAAAGGTGGATTAAGCTGCTACTATGAACTGTGAACACAATGCAAGCTTTTGAATTTCTCCATCCTAGCTGCTAAGTCAATCAAGACAGGTTATCTGTCATTTTGACTTTAACTGATTAGAATTGCAAATGAATCCCTGATTTAAGTCCAATCAACCTAACAGAGGCTAAGTTGACAGGGCTTTACCAAAGACTAAGCTTAAAACTCACTAGCTCTGATTGACCCAAACACCACTTTAGCTCATTGACATGAGCTTTTACCTACCAAATCACTGATCTCATCCATGAAAGTGCTTACTCTAGATTCTCTATATGAGATAACAACAGTTTAAGCTAAATTCATCAACTGGACAAGTCTAAATCAACTCATTCAAGTTAAGACTCAGTACAAAAAATTCGAAAAGAACTAATGACAGAGAATGGATTAAAATTCAAACAAGACACTGATATCAGGCCAAGTTACACAGCACACAACATCATTTAAACTATCTTAACAAGCTAAAAAGATTCAAAAGAAGAGCTAAAACTCACAAGAGGTCCTGCACCATGGCTTGCTCATGATTTCAATGGCATAGTATTTTGAACCTGATACTAACCCAACTCAAAACCAGATCAATCCAACTCCAGCTCAACTTAACCCAAATCAAACTCCATTTCAGTAACTTCAGGTCCAAGAGAGCTTAATGCCTGCACTTTGACTTTTGTTGACCAAAAATCCAAAGTAGCTTAAAATTGACTCTCAAGCTTACCAAAGGATATAGTAAGATTAAATAAGTTTATTTGATGTTAACATGAGCTCATTAGAAGCTTGGACACAAAATTTGAAACTGAAAATCTCCACAGTGCACAATAAACTTGGAATTCATATAAAAACTTGAATTGATGTTCACAAACACATTACAATGATAATTTAACATAAATGTGACACCAAGAGACTGAAATTACAACATTTGGCCTTAAACTAAAACTCTTATTTAAAAAACGACATTAAAGAAAATGATAAAACTAACTACTGTCTTTTTTCTTCCTTCTCTTCCTCTTTTTATACTTCAAATATCTTTCCACGTGTCCTCTGATCACTTCCCATCAATTATCCTAGTCATTGGATGAGTTGAGACCAAATTGCCCGTTTTATCAATTTTGGCGGGAAAACTGGTATTTGACTGTAGCTCTGAATTTTGCAGGTAGGGGGGGTGGCTAGGTATATGATGAGGGGGTGAGAGTGGAAGGTGATAAGGTGAGGTGATGGGTGTTGGGAGAAGCAGTTGCAGAGCAGGCAAGTGGAGGGGAAGGGGATAAGGTGTGGGCGGCAAAAGTAGTTTGATTGGTTTTGTTGACCAGGGGTCCAAAAGAGAGAAAGGGTCAAAAGGTTAAAATGGCAGGGGGGTCAAAATAGGTTTTGACAAGGCTTAGGTTAGGTTATGATAAGGACTTGTTTGTAATTTTTCCAAACTTGAGGGGCCATTCCTGCCATTTTCTCAAAGTTTACACAAGGATCAAAATTGACAAGCTTCCATAGTACAAGGACTATTTTTGACATTTTCAAATTTTCCAGGGACTAAACTTGACATTTTTGAAAGTTGAGGGACCTTTTCTGCCATTTAACAAAAGATTTATTCAAGGACCATTTTTGACAATTTAGAATATTTCAGGGACCTTGAATAACATTTTTCTTTATTTTGTTTTACCAGGGACTGTTTTTGACAACTTTTGAAACTTGGGGGACTAAAACTGCCAATTATGCAAACTTTATACGTTTTTCACTAGATTTTGATATTTTTGCATTTAAAACACATAAAACACTTATTTGTGATATTTTTATCATTTTGATGCATTTCTGAGTGTTTTCAGATGTTTTTGCAGTTTAATTGGTACAAAAATGATGAGTATTTAGACACTCATCAATATATATATATATATATATATATATATATATATATATATATATATATATATATATATATATATATATATATATATATCTACCCAATATGTAAACACTAGTTATTGTACATATGTATTACTAAATCATGAAAACACTATTACTTCTTTGGTGTTTTATGTGAAAACGTAAGTTTGTTAGTAAAATATTGGCTCAAACCATTTACGTATTTTATTTGTTTCGTAAAAAGGATTTTACGTTTGTTATCGACAAAACATTAGAAGATCGTAAAATATAAATAAACGTTTTTACGGCTTATTTGTATTAACAAATTAATATCTAGCTTAAATGGAATTCAATAGTTATCTTAATTCAATCAAAATCATATATTAATTAAATTCAAGATCTTATCTCCTAACTGCATGATCCAATCCAAACTTGGATTGCTTAAATTTGTATACTACATAAAGATTAGGGATTGAGTCGTAGAATAGCAACGTACTTTTCCAAGTGTCTCATTCTGGCACGTGTACTTTTTTTAAGCTGTAGAATAGCAATGTACTTTCCATAAGTGTTCCGTTCTAGTACGTGTACTTTTTTAAGTCGTAGAATAGCAATGTACTTTCCATAAGTGTTCCAATTTAGTACGTGGGGTGACATACCAAAATGGAACACTTATGGAAGTAGGACGTACCAAATTGGAACACTTATGGAAAGTACATTGCTATTCTACAACTTAAAAAAAGTACACGTACCAGAACGAGACACTTATAGAAAGTATATTGCTATTCTACATCTTAAAAAAAGTACACGTACCAGAATGAGACACTTGGAAAAGTACGTTGCTATTCTACGACTCAATCCCTAAAGATTATATAGATTAATAACCCTTTTGATTACAAACCGTCCTCGCAAAAGGTAATCATAAAAGAAAGTGTTAATACAAATGTCGTCCAAAAAACGTTATTTATATTTTATGATCTTTACCTTGTTTTGTTAACGACAAAAGTAAATTTCATTTTTGCAAAGTATAGAGCTTGTCAAGATTATTAGACATTAATACAAGGTTTTCTTAAATAAAGTCTTCATCACTTAAGCTTTTACATATTATCATATTTTGATTAACTACATATCAATTAACATTGGTAACCTTCTAAACTATAATGGGCATTGATGAGTGCGTATTCACTCATCGTTTTAAGTCAAATCTGAGCTGCAAAACATCTAAAAACACTCCGAAATGCATCAAAATACTCAAAATTGTGTTTTATATGTTTCAGATGCAAAACAAATGAAAAACAAACAAAGTTTGCAAAATTGGCAGTTTCAGTCCCCCGACTTTCAAAAATTGACAAAAATAGTCCCTGAGCACGTAATTTAAAAAGAAAAGTCACCAAAGGTCATTTTAAAATCATAAGTTGTCATAATTAGTCCTTTGGTGAAAAATTGCAAAAGTTTGAGAAATGACAGTTTTGATCCCTGGATTTTGGAAAATTACAATTTGAGTCCTTGGAATTTCAGTTTTGGCAAATTTGATCCTTATACTTTTAAAGATTGTCAAGATTGGCCCTTGGAAAAACATTTTCAGAATTTCATGATTGGTCCTTGGATTTTCAGATATTACATCTTTGGTCCCCTAAATGTTTAATGGATTTCAATAACTACCTAAAGTCCAACTAATACAAACCATGGCCCATGATACAACCCAATCCAGTAACCCGGTCAACCCCAACATCCCACCCGGTCAACAGATAACCCAAAACCACCCAACCCTCTGCCCCGTCTTCTTCACCAATTCCCGCCCAAAACAATTACCCAGAACCCTAGAACACTACTCCCCAAACCCCTCTTTTCCTCTCCCCCAAACACTCAACCCACCCCTCTCTCTTTTACCCAAATCCCACCTTTACCCAAACCACCTTAGTCTCTTTTACCCGGTTTCACCCAATTTCCCAACCCACTCACATATTCTCCCCCCTCCTCCCAATGCCAAGCTGGCAATCCCAGCATCAAATATGTATCAGTGGATGGTCAAGATTGCTTCAAAGATGTACCTAATTGATCAAAGGTTGAGGTTGATTTCAAGAAGCACAAAGTGGAGTTTTTAGCTGTTTTCCTCACTCAAATGAAACACAAGAAGGAGAGATGAAGACATTGAAGACCAGTAGTTTAAGTAGTATAAATAGGTCACCTTGTAAGCCTTGAAGGGCACCCCTAGTTTTAATTTTAAATCAGTTTCAGTTTTCTATGTAATCTGTTTTTTTTTTAATGAAGAATCCCTTTTGATAATTTTGTTGTGCTTTAATTCTTGTATTGGTTAGCAGTTGAAAGTTTATCTTAGTCAGTTTAAAAAAAAAAAAAAAAAATAGAAAAAGAAGAAGTTTGGGGTCAAAGTCTTTTTCATCAGGGGTGTTTGGTTTATGCTTACTTTGGTCTCAAAACATCAAATTACCCACTTTGACTTAACAAGTCAAAGTCAGTTCAATGTTAAAATGCAGTTTGTAAAATGTGAGGTTGGATTATCAAGTCTGTATAAGTTGGAGTTTTTAGAAAAAAATGAACTTGGGATTTCATAACTGCACAGGACAGTAGCTTGAGCTACTGATCTTGTGGCTTTGTATCTTATTATTTGAAGCTCCACCTTAACCATGACTTGTCTTACTTTTAGTGCTTATGTTTATGTTCAGTTTGATGCATTTTATTCACACTTTCCCTCTCTTTAGCTTTGTTCAAATTGGTTTTCAAATCTGTCCATTTGCAATTTTTGTCTCAGTAACAGGTCCTAAAAGCCTACTGTGTACAGCTTATTTATAAGCTGTACAGTGTAACATTTGGCATCCCAATCTGTTTTTGTGGATCTCCATCACTCTATCTTTGTGTGTGCAGCTTTTCAGAGTTTTGGAAGTTCATTTGGAAGCTTATAAATAAGCTTGAACAGACCCCTTGGCCTGCATCAGTAGCCTGCAGACCAGTACCACAGGTCATTCCCTTTGATGTTCTAGCTTATTCATAGTGCTTGTTAGTTGGATTGGGTGGTTAGTAGTTTATAAGAGTGGCTTAATGATAGCTTAATCTTAGGATTCCATAGTTTAGAACCACAACAAAATTGCTCATTGTTCCCTTTTTTAGTGCTTATAATTTGCTTTAGCTTTAGGATTTTCCTTTATAAGCCAACTGTTATTTCTCCCCCCCCCCCTCTTTAACTAGTCAGTTTAGCTTAACCTATAGCTTACTTTAGTTAAGTAGATAGCTCATTTGCCTCTTATCCTAGTGCTTTCCATAGTTTACTTTAACTTGGTGTTTTAAAATTGTTTAAGGAGGTGTTTGGATAACCACTTAAATGAGTTCTTTAGAGTAATTGGTAAAACTGTTTAAGGTGTGTTTGTTTTTGTTCTGTTCAAATTAGCTTATTGGAAGCTTTATCTCAAAAAGTTTTCATAAAAAAGGGTCCACTTTGATAAGCTCTTTAAGTTTCAAAAAAGGAAAGTCAACAAAAGAGAGTGTGTTTGGTTATAAATCTGTCAAAAAGAAGAGAAATGTTTTGTTTTAAGCTACTGTTAGAATAAGCCAGTCCAATTCAGCTTATTTCAGGCTTTCTCTCAAAAAAAGCTTTCACAAAAATCATTAAGTTGGATTGTCACTTTGAGGTTTGAAAAGAAAAAGTTGAAAAAAAATAGTTCACAAAAAAACTGACAGTGGTGGGACTCGAACCCAAACCACTCAGCTCACAAACACACACTCTACCATTGCGCCCTTGGGACTTGTCTCGTTTTAACTTGCACAAACAAACCATTTAAAGTGCCTTAGGCAGTTTAGCTTATAAGTCTTCTTGGCTTATTTCGTGCTTATTTTCCATAGTACCTTCCTCCTTTTTTAATTTTCTCATAATCAGTATTAGTCTAAGTACTTTTCTGTAAATTTTCAGATTTTTCTATATTAGTTTAGTATTTTTAATAATTTAATTAGTGTTAAATCGTTTTTAATTCGTAGAAATTAATTTAAAAGTCGAAAAAATATTCCGCTTTTTCCTAAAATTATTTTTAGTCATGTAGGACGTGGGAAAAATTAGTTTCGCATCCGTTGGCTTTTATTTGCATCATTTTCACTTTCGGGGCTCGGGATTAGCTCGGGTCGTATTTCCGTTTTTACGTTTTTACATTTTAGCACCTTAGGATGTAATTTAACTTTGCTTTATTGTTTCTTAGGCTTAGTAGTAGTCTATTTAGTGTTTGCTTTGTTTTACATGCTTTATTTTCATTCCCGTTCTTTATTTTGTAGAATACGTAATCACAAATCCAAATCATTTAATAACCAATTCAAGTCCATTATCACGAAACTCAACGATTCCGTCAATTTCACTCCTCGTTGGGACACGACCCGGGGAAATCACTTCCCGGTATCACTTTTATCACACCCATAAGATTTGATAAGTTAGCCTTTTTCCTAAAGGGTCGATTTGTCGAGTTTTACGGTTAATTTGATATTGTTGATATTTGTGTTTTCACACACTCACTTCACAACTGATCAAATTTTGGCGCCGCTGCCGGGGAAGTGTGTTGCGACAATATCGTGAAGTTTTTGCGATTAGTGACTTGAAGAACCTTCCTCGTGAAGTTACCGTTTTTGAAAAAACCAAAAATACTCTTCTCATTCCTCTTATCCGTATGATTCTATTTTTCTTACCCTCTCGTACCGTTTGATTCTACTCTTCTTTAACCTCAAAACCGTTTAATTCTATCTCTTTAACCCTCTATATGTTTAATTCTAATGACGACGATCATCTTCGGTGTATGGAAAAGGATCAACATCATTGTCACAAGTGTGTGTGTGCGCGGTGTGGAAGGCCTAGTTCAAGCGAATTTTGCAATTTGTGCGAATTATCCATCAAAAAGTCTTTTCAAAGTTATTTCGACCACCCGCCACAACCTGAAATACATTCTAATCTTGACAAACCAGTTCAAACGTCGGAGCTACCCCAAGCACCCACCGAGGATTACGAGGACACTTTCTTTAAAGATAGAGCCCGCAATCTAATCGAACAAATTCAAGCCGATGAAAAAAGGTCGAGAATTAGAATTGATTACGATGAACCCGTTCAAACCCCGGTGACTAGCAAGAATGACTTGCCTAATCTTCACGTTTCTCAAGAACCAAAACCGGAGACCATAACGGAAGTGGTGGAAACTGCTAGCTCTCAGAGCACACCACTTGTCCCACCTCCTGATTTTTCTGAATGTTCTTCGAGACTTGATAGTCATTCGGATCACCATGTTGGTTTTGATGATTCTTTGAATAAACCGATTCCTCTTCATAACTCTCAAATGCAATCGTTTATTCCTTGTGTCGGTTGTGGTGAGCCTCTTTTTGGTTCACCCTGTCGTTGGTGTACGTGTGTACAATGTGGTAATGATATTCATAACGGGAGTTGTTTGTTTTGTGGTTCGAGGAATTCATTTGATTATGATCCTAATCATAACTCAGTTAACGACCCCTCAAACTTTTCCAATTACCCACAACAACCCGACTTATCTTCATATAATCAACACTTCTGCTGTGAATTTTGTGGAGGTCCTCACCAAGGATTTGAGTGTCAATCCGGAAATACGTTTGTCTATGAACAGTTTTCCAATGATGCTCAGAACTTTGGTTATGACCAATATCCATATAGTTCACCTGTCCAGACTCAACAGTTTTACTGTTGTGAGTACTGTGGAGGTCCCCATTTCAGCTCTGATTGTCAAATAGGGAATCCATTTCCTTGTAACAATCATGACTCTTACTTGTTTGACAATTTCCAACCTCCACAGCACTATACGGTTCAAACTCCACCTGAGCCGTTGTCTCAAGAAATCTCCCAAGATTTTGAAACCACAATGAAAATACTTGATGATATGATTAGTAACCTTAAGAATCAAGTGAGTGGTGAAAAGACTATAGGAGAATTGCTGGCCGAAGAACGAGAAGAACGAGAGGCTCGCAAATCTAGGGAAGAATTATTAATCCTAGAGCAAGCAGCTCTAAGGCGTTCCCAATTTCTCAAGGCAGCTCTATATGACGATGACGAGGAGAGTTTCTATCCTTGTATAGATAATACTTCTCAACTCCCTCAGTCAGTTGATATCCCAGCAGTTGAGACTCCATCTCAAACAACTGCTATCACACCCGAGATTCACACTCACTCTCTAAACATGGGGGACGAGCATCTCGACACTGTTCCTGAAAAGGAATCGGACAAATTCATAAAGTCTAGTGTTGAGAACCTTATCCCAATCCCAAGAGAGTCACAGGGAATTCTTGATCATGTGTGTGATATCCCTCCCCCTCTTGTCTTCCAAAATGATCATGTTGAGATGTTCTCCGATTCTGATGATGATGATTCGTTATCTTATGGAGACATCGTTTATGTGGAAGATTCACCTTCTGAGCTTGTTAGCTTAGAAGAAGAGAATGATGAAGTTACTGACACTGAAATCAAAGATGAAGCTCTTCGAGCAACATTATTGAATGTCAGTCTTCTCATTTCTAAAATCGAGGCTTTCAAAGAGAAACCTATTTCATCTCCTACCCCCATTAAGGGTAATGACATTCTTTCCGATGATTCTATTCCGGAAATGAAAGCCTTCTATTTTGACAATATGGGAGAGAAGATTAGTGGCAGTACCACTTCTCATTCTCATAATTCTCTCCCCGATTATGAATCATTTACATTGGAGGAGTTCGCCAGTGAACCCACTCATATCAATTCTGAATATGATTCATTCACCTTCATGGAGTTCTCCGATGAACTCACTCATATCATATCTCCGCCGGAGTATGATAACTTCTACTTTGATCTAGACACACCCGGGATGTGTCTAGACCAATTGAGCTTAAATGATGAGATTCATGCTATTATGAATTCTCCTTCTGATGATGATGAGTTAATCATGATGTTTATCATGGTTTTCTATCTCTTCTTCACCTATCCCGTGGCTTCTCCTGTTCTTCACTCCTTCGGGAATGAAGACATTATCTTTGATCCCGGCATTTCCATATATCATTTTTGAGCCGGTTCTATGTATATCTCATCGGTGTGGAACTTTCACGTGCTTCAAATGTTTGTCCAAACATCTTGAGTGAAAGTCCGATGGAGATTGTTTCTTCCACTTTGCTTCCCCATGAACCAATGAATACGGGGTCGAGTCAAGCTAGCGACTCGGTAATCAAAAACAGTAGCATTACATGGGTTTTCACCCGTGTGTACCACCCTAGTGTGGGGGAGTTGCCCCACATGTTTAAAAAAAAAAAAACTTTCTAAATAATGGCCGTAGTATTTCCCTTTTACGTTCTTTGTTTCGGCATAACCGCCGGTACTTTGAATATTGAGGGCAATATTCATTTCTAGTGTGGGGGGGAATTCTCGCGAATTTTATCATGTATTATCCACCCAATTCCCCCGTTTTTGGCCAAAATTTTTTTTTGGAGTAAGTGTTTTTCACTTACTCAATTGGTTATCAGTCCGCCATGTCTGTAAGACTAAAGGATTGGCTAATCCAGGAGCAAACGGCTCTTGGTAAAGATTTATCAAATCCGTTAACGGCTTGCAATTTGCCCAAAATTGTATGGTGTTCAGCTCACCATATCTTTAATTAGTGAAGAGTTGGCTAGCCCGCAAGTTTATGGCTTGTGGTAAAGGCAGTTGGAAAACCATAATTGGTAATCGACTCACCAAAGATAATGTTGATAATTTATCTAAGAGTTGGCTAGTCCAGAAGCAAACGGCTTCTGGTAAAGACAAATCAAAACCGTTGAAAGCTGGTGGTTTGCTCAAAATCACATGGTTATCAGTGTACCATGGTTCTTACTTGAACTGAAACATTTGGCTACTCCAGAAGTAATGGCTTTTGGTAAAGAGATTCAAATCCATTATGTTTTCTCAAAAGATTGCTAGGGACTAGCAATGTTTTAGTGTGGGGGATTTGATGAGTGCGTATTCACTCATCGTTTTAAGTCAAATCTGAGCTGCAAAACATCTAAAAACACTCCGAAATGCATCAAAATACTCAAAATTGTGTTTTATATGTTTCAGATGCAAAACAAATGAAAAACAAACAAAGTTTGCAAAATTGGCAGTTTCAGTCCCCCGACTTTCAAAAATTGACAAAAATAGTCCCTGAGCACGTAATTTAAAAAGAAAAGTCACCAAAGGTCATTTTAAAATCATAAGTTGTCATAATTAGTCCTTTGGTGAAAAATTGCAAAAGTTTGAGAAATGACAGTTTTGATCCCTGGATTTTGGAAAATTACAATTTGAGTCCTTGGAATTTCAGTTTTGGCAAATTTGATCCTTATACTTTTAAAGATTGTCAAGATTGGCCCTTGGAAAAACATTTTCAGAATTTCATGATTGGTCCTTGGATTTTCAGATATTACATCTTTGGTCCCCTAAATGTTTAATGGATTTCAATAACTACCTAAAGTCCAACTAATACAAACCATGGCCCATGATACAACCCAATCCAGTAACCCGGTCAACCCCAACATCCCACCCGGTCAACAGATAACCCAAAACCACCCAACCCTCTGCCCCGTCTTCTTCACCAATTCCCGCCCAAAACAATTACCCAGAACCCTAGAACACTACTCCCCAAACCCCTCTTTTCCTCTCCCCCAAACACTCAACCCACCCCTCTCTCTTTTACCCAAATCCCACCTTTACCCAAACCACCTTAGTCTCTTTTACCCGGTTTCACCCAATTTCCCAACCCACTCACATATTCTCCCCCCCTCCTCCCAATGCCAAGCTGGCAATCCCAGCATCAAATATGTATCAGTGGATGGTCAAGATTGCTTCAAAGATGTACCTAATTGATCAAAGGTTGAGGTTGATTTCAAGAAGCACAAAGTGGAGTTTTTAGCTGTTTTCCTCACTCAAATGAAACACAAGAAGGAGAGATGAAGACATTGAAGACCAGTAGTTTAAGTAGTATAAATAGGTCACCTTGTAAGCCTTGAAGGGCACCCCTAGTTTTAATTTTAAATCAGTTTCAGTTTTCTATGTAATCTGTTTTTTTTTTAATGAAGAATCCCTTTTGATAATTTTGTTGTGCTTTAATTCTTGTATTGGTTAGCAGTTGAAAGTTTATCTTAGTCAGTTTAAAAAAAAAAAAAAAAAAAATAGAAAAAGAAGAAGTTTGGGGTCAAAGTCTTTTTCATCAGGGGTGTTTGGTTTATGCTTACTTTGGTCTCAAAACATCAAATTACCCACTTTGACTTAACAAGTCAAAGTCAGTTCAATGTTAAAATGCAGTTTGTAAAATGTGAGGTTGGATTATCAAGTCTGTATAAGTTGGAGTTTTTAGAAAAAAATGAACTTGGGATTTCATAACTCCACAGGACAGTAGCTTGAGCTACTGATCTTGTGGCTTTGTATCTTATTATTTGAAGCTCCACCTTAACCATGACTTGTCTTACTTTTAGTGCTTATGTTTATGTTCAGTTTGATGCATTTTATTCACACTTTCCCTCTCTTTAGCTTTGTTCAAATTGGTTTTCAAATCTGTCCATTTGCAATTTTTGTCTCAGTAACAGGTCCTAAAAGCCTACTGTGTACAGCTTATTTATAAGCTGTACAGTGTAACATTTGGCATCCCAATCTGTTTTTGTGGATCTCCATCACTCTATCTTTGTGTGTGCAGCTTTTCAGAGTTTTGGAAGTTCATTTGGAAGCTTATAAATAAGCTTGAACAGACCCCTTGGCCTGCATCAGTAGCCTGCAGACCAGTACCACAGGTCATTCCCTTTGATGTTCTAGCTTATTCATAGTGCTTGTTAGTTGGATTGGGTGGTTAGTAGTTTATAAGAGTGGCTTAATGATAGCTTAATCTTAGGATTCCATAGTTTAGAACCACAACAAAATTGCTCATTGTTCCCTTTTTTAGTGCTTATAATTTGCTTTAGCTTTAGGATTTTCCTTTATAAGCCAACTGTTATTTCTCCCCCCCCCCCCTTTAACTAGTCAGTTTAGCTTAACCTATAGCTTACTTTAGTTAAGTAGATAGCTCATTTGCCTCTTATCCTAGTGCTTTCCATAGTTTACTTTAACTTGGTGTTTTAAAATTGTTTAAGGAGGTGTTTGGATAACCACTTAAATGAGTTCTTTAGAGTAATTGGTAAAACTGTTTAAGGTGTGTTTGTTTTTGTTCTGTTCAAATTAGCTTATTGGAAGCTTTATCTCAAAAAGTTTTCATAAAAAAGGGTCCACTTTGATAAGCTCTTTAAGTTTCAAAAAAGGAAAGTCAACAAAAGAGAGTGTGTTTGGTTATAAATCTGTCAAAAAGAAGAGAAATGTTTTGTTTTAAGCTACTGTTAGAATAAGCCAGTCCAATTCAGCTTAT
Source organism: Chrysanthemum seticuspe (assembly GCA_019973895.1). Classification (NCBI taxonomy): domain Eukaryota; kingdom Viridiplantae; phylum Streptophyta; class Magnoliopsida; order Asterales; family Asteraceae; genus Chrysanthemum; species Chrysanthemum seticuspe. The sequence continues at coordinate 50,583,516 of BPTQ01000002.1, forward strand.
TTCAGGCTTTCTCTCAAAAAAAGCTTTCACAAAAATCATTAAGTTGGATTGTCACTTTGAGGTTTGAAAAGAAAAAGTTGAAAAAAAATAGTTCACAAAAAAACTGACAGTGGTGGGACTCGAACCCAAACCACTCAGCTCACAAACACACACTCTACCATTGCGCCCTTGGGACTTGTCTCGTTTTAACTTGCACAAACAAACCATTTAAAGTGCCTTAGGCAGTTTAGCTTATAAGTCTTCTTGGCTTATTTCGTGCTTATTTTCCATAGTACCTTCCTCCTTTTTTAATTTTCTCATAATCAGTATTAGTCTAAGTACTTTTCTGTAAATTTTCAGATTTTTCTATATTAGTTTAGTATTTTTAATAATTTAATTAGTGTTAAATCGTTTTTAATTCGTAGAAATTAATTTAAAAGTCGAAAAAATATTCCGCTTTTTCCTAAAATTATTTTTAGTCATGTAGGACGTGGGAAAAATTAGTTTCGCATCCGTTGGCTTTTATTTGCATCATTTTCACTTTCGGGGCTCGGGATTAGCTCGGGTCGTATTTCCGTTTTTACGTTTTTACATTTTAGCACCTTAGGATGTAATTTAACTTTGCTTTATTGTTTCTTAGGCTTAGTAGTAGTCTATTTAGTGTTTGCTTTGTTTTACATGCTTTATTTTCATTCCCGTTCTTTATTTTGTAGAATACGTAATCACAAATCCAAATCATTTAATAACCAATTCAAGTCCATTATCACGAAACTCAACGATTCCGTCAATTTCACTCCTCGTTGGGACACGACCCGGGGAAATCACTTCCCGGTATCACTTTTATCACACCCATAAGATTTGATAAGTTAGCCTTTTTCCTAAAGGGTCGATTTGTCGAGTTTTACGGTTAATTTGATATTGTTGATATTTGTGTTTTCACACACTCACTTCACAACTGATCAGGCATCAACATTTTTAGATCAAGTATGTTAAATTTATTAAACATAACATTACATAAGTATTTACTTATATAACATATTAATTCTAAAAATGGAAACTACATATTACATCATGGCTTGCATCGCATTGGAAATTTTTAGAAGAATTTATAGAATATTTTGTTTAGATATTCACTCATCATATCTTACATAATATTGGAGAGATTTAGATGATGTTTGAAAGATTTTTTGTGATCTCTACTGTCAGACTGGCGAAACCAAAATTTATAAAGGACGAACCCCTTTTTTTGGTTATGTCCAGTCCGTGATCTGCTGATCACTTGGTCTATAAATAGCAAGTTAACCCAAGTTGTTTGCTCATCCTTCATTAGCATAAAACACATACATTCTCTCATTTTATTACATCTAACTCAGTTTCATTTCATTTTACTGATCATCTTTTGTAGAAAAGAAGATCAAGGCATAATCAAGCTTCAAAAAATAGTTGGAAGGCTTGTTTGTTTTCTTGTTGTGCGAATCATTATTGTTCACACATCATTGTTGTACCAAACCATCTTAAACCTCTGAGTGTGAGTGGTTAGTATTTTAGTCCTAAAAATACATAGTGTGTTGGGAGTGGTTGATGAGTGCTTATTCACTCATCGTTTTTACCCACCTAAGACCTCAGAAACGACTAAAAACACCAAAATATGATCAAAATATGTCAAAAATATCCTCGGAATGTGTTTTATGTCTTACAGGTACAAAAGGATTGAAAACAAAGCGAAACGAGCAAAATCAAGCCAAAATCTAAAAAGTGCTGAGAAGCCGGTACCGGGATGTGATTTTCTACGATCATTGATCAATTGAAGACCCGGACACGTTTTTAGAGTGAATTTGGAAAAACCATCTCAAACCTAACCAAGATACCAAAAATTACCAAATTACCCTCCCTCCACTACTAAACCTTCCCTCCTTTCCATAATCGCCACCCTGGCAATCCAAGGCTCTAAAGTATCAACTGATGGCTCAGATTACTCCAATTGTGTACCTACTTATTGGACGGCTGGGATTAATCAGAAGAAGCACAAGTATGAAAGAAAGAGAGAAGACACTTAGTTGAGTATAAATAGATCTTGTAGCCATATGTATAAGGAATGTAGATTAGGAGAGAGTAGGAGTAGAGTTCTGAGTAGCTTTTAATTGTTTTTAAATGTTTTAGTTAAATTCCAGTATTTGTAACTTCATTTGTATTTAAATTTTATTAATGCAAGTCTTAATTTCAGCTTAATTTCTCCTCAACTATTAATCACTGTTTCATAGCTTTATGTCAGCTTATTACAATTTCAATCAGTTATTTGAGCTTATGTCAAATCTATTTTAGTTTATCTACTCAGAATTTATTCTAAATTTTCATATTGGTCAAATGAAGTCAATCTGCAGAATCATGGTTGAAATGGTTTGGTTTATTGAAATGGTGATGAATTTGGGTTGATCCAATCTGAATTGGAGATGGCATGGGTTTAGGATTAGTGGTTCCTTGATCTCAAAAGCTAACCACAGCGGTTGGACCATTGTAAGTGATTTCTGATTCTAATTATAGTATAGAGTAATATTTGTGTTAATCTTTGCTTAATCTGTTAAAGTTTAATGTTTCATGATAGTTAGTCTGTAGGTAAATCTGTCTCATTATCTGTTTCAGTATTTGCATCAGTTTCTATTCTCTTCTGCATAAATCTGCATAATCTGCATATATAGATTAGAGTAGATTTAGTTATAGCCTTTGCATTATTTAGAAGTTAGGTTGTTATCTGAATTTGTGTTAATGCTAGTTATGGGTTAGATTTTAGTTGTAGATTGAATAATTTGCATATCAGTAGTTAACATAGTGTTTGGCATTAGAATTAAAACTGAGCTTAAGGTCATTTCAGTAGATAAGTTTGGTTGTTTTAGTTATTATTAGGTATATTAGAATCGTATCAGTCCATATTTTGCATCTACTCATCATATAAGTCAAGTTTTAGATTCACCTGATCTCGTGCTTATATCAGTTAGTTTTAGCTTTTGAATTCCTGCATATAAGTTTGAAATCAGTGGATATAGCCTACATTAGCTTCATTTTATAAACTAATATCATTTTCATTCAAAATCAATGGTTCAGAGTTGGTTTTTGTCAAACTCTGTCAATTTGTTGTGAAAGTCAAAAGTAGGAAAATGATTTTTTACAAAACTTTCTTGATTTTTCATTAACTCATTTTTGGTCAATAGCTGTTGAAATTCTGGAATTAAGGTCTTTGGTTGGTAGCGGTTAGCATCCCTATTTTAGTATAATTTTAGGAATTTTTCTAACTAGCTTAAGCTAGGCTTAAAGTTGCCCCATCAGGGCCATTTGGCATTTGATATTCTTCACCTACTTCTGTGCTCAAATGGGTTTAGCTTGTGCTTTTTAGGCCCAAATCAGTTGCATTAGCTTATTTTTGGTTAGTTTAGGGTATTTTGAGCCTGTGGTAGTTTGTAGTAGCTTATAGCTTATTTCTATAGTGCTTATCAAATCAGTTGTGTGTCCAAATTGATCTTCCTGTGATCCTGAGTTGATTCTGTTATTTTTCCTTGATTCTCAGTAATATTTTATAATTTTCTAGAAGTTTTCATATTTTTCCCTTTTCATTTGCTATTTTTCTGCATTGTATTTCAGTTTTAGGCATTTTTAATAAGCATTTAATGCAAATAATTCCGAAAAAGGTCAAAAAAATAAAATTTAAATTTTCTCAGTTTTAGAAAAATAAAAATGTCTTAAAAAAAGTTCCATATTTTTCCTAGTCATTTTAGTATTTTCTAGCATTTTAATTAGTGTTAAATAGTTTTAAATTCATAATAAATAGAAAAAAAAGTCAAAAAAATGTAATTCCAGTTTTGAAAATTCTTTTTAGTTAATTAAGATTTTTGAAAAATAGTTTTGTAATTTTCTAGCCTGTTTTCCTAATTTTTAGTATTTTCAGTCTATTTTAAATGTCTTAAATTAATTTTTAATTCAAATTAAATCAAGAAAAACCCAAAAAAATTAGTTTTAAATTTCAAATAATTTTTAAATGTCATTCTTAGTTGTAGAAAAATAGTAGTTCATTTTTATGGGTTAAAATAATGTTGTTTGCATTTAATTCGCGTTTTGATAAATACGTTTTTCGCGTTTTTAGTTTTTAAATTGCATACTTAGTCGTATTTACTTGTTTGCATTATAGATTTAGTTGTTTTTATCGCTTTCCTTTACTTTTCCTTGCACCGTAGATCAGAAAACTTCAAAATATCTCTTTTTACCATTCAAATCACAATGAACGCGACGTGAGTTGTTTACTCCATTCACCCCTCGTTGGGAAAACGACCCGGGAAATACATACTTTTGTATTTCTTCGGAAAATATCTTGTACGAAAACGAATTATCAAAATGGCGCCGCTGCCGGGGAGGGCATGTAGTGAGTTTCCAATTCCGTCTCGATTCACGTGTTTTTGAAGATCCTTCCCCGAGAAGTTATTGTTTTTTGTAAATATCTCTTTTATAAAAACCCAAAAATATTTTCCTTTTCAAAATTTGTTTTCCTTTTATGTTTCTATCTTTAAAAACCCAAAAATAATCTTCGATTTCCTCTGAATGTTTAATTCTTATCTCCTTATCCTCTAAATTGTTTAATTCTCCACAATGCTCGATTTCTCACCCTTTGATCCCCATGATCCTCGGACCATGGAGCATTTCTATCGTCCATCGCTTATTGGTCGAGGAGGACCGATCATTCCGGGAACCAAGTTTAGATTGAAAAATCGTATGGTTCGTCTTCTTCGACAGCATTGTCAATTTCATGGATTTAACGACGAAAATGCAAACGAGCACTTGAACAAGTTTTTATCTATTACTCAATCCATGAAGCAACGTGGCATTTCTCAAGATGACGTCCGATTGAATCTCTTCCTCTTCTCTTTAACCCACGAAGCCGAATCTTGGTTTTATATCCTTGAAAAACATTCAATTCATACTTGGGAAGAGATGTTTCACAAGTTTCTTTCAAAATACTTTCCATATTCGAAAATGATACAGCTGAGAAAAGAAATTCTTAATTTCCAGCAATTAACCAAGGAATCCGCATTTGAAACTTGGGAAAGATTCAAATCGTTATTACAGAAATGTCCCGATCACCGAATTTTGCTTCTTGATCAAATCCTAACCTTTTATCATGGTATCACTACGATTGATCGAGACAAAATCATGTTGGCAGCTGGTGGAAATCTCATGCGGAAGACTCCTCAAGAAGCTTACGATTTGATCGAGAATTTGACACAACATCATTTTGAGTGGGATGCTGACGTTCCTCACGATTCTACCACTATGTTGAGTGATCGTTATTCCGAGCAAATTTCCGTTATGAGTGCTCAAATTGACGTCTTTGGCAAGCAAGAAAGATATATCAGTCACCATTGTCAACAAAGACCGAGTCATCCACCCACCTTTTACTATTCAGATTCTGACGAGAGTGATGATGATGAACCATTTGAAGAAGAGAACTTAAAGATCGATGACGCTTATAATGATTCTTCGAGTGGCAATCCCACTCCCATTTCCGATCCTATCATTTCCGACTCTTCCCCTTCGCTCACACCGGTTAAGAGAAGTGACGTCCTTTTAGAAGAAGTCAATGATTTTTCAATTTCTCCAGAAATTGTTGAAACCGATTGCGATCCGGGGGAAGATGTTCCGTCACTTTTTCTTCCCCCGAAGGAAGATATCGTTAAAGAAATTGTTGAACTTAAGCCATTAGATCCTCCAGAGCTCGAGCTCAAGGATTATGTTCCCAAATTTGAGAGTTTTATCTTTGATACGGCAGAAGAGAGTAGTGGCAATCCCACTTCTCGTCCCGATCTTTCTCTTATGACTTATGAGTCATTTTTATTTGATATCGATCATACGGGAGAGACGAGTCGTGGCAGCACCACTTCTCATGCTTATTTTTCTCTTCCCGAGTATGATTCGTTTCGTTTCGAGGAGTTCTCCCGTGAACTCTCTCATATCATATCTCCTCCGGAGTATGATCGTTTCTATTTTGATCTTGAGAAAGATTTTAATTTGGGGGAAGAGCAGCTCTCTCAAAAGGGTTTCGTTATTGATGATATCACCCCGCCTCTTCCTCTCGAAGTTTCTGTTGAAAATCACCCTAAGAGCTTAAATGATCAAATTCACATTAAGGATTATATAAAATTTGCTTTTGAAGATGAAGAATGGATCCTTATTGTTATCAAAAATTTTATTCCATTTCTTCCATATAATGTGATTTCTTCTCTTCTTCACTCATCTGGGAGTGAGGATACCATTTTTGACCCCGGTATCACCGTTTATAGTTGTACTATTTAGAACCGTGGGTATCTCATCGGAGTGGAACTTTCTCATGTTTCTATGTTTATCCAAACCTCTTGAACGAAAGTTCGGTGGAGATTATATTTTCCACTTGCTTCCCCATGGACCAATGAATTCGGGGTCGAGTCAAGTTAGCGACTCGGTTAACAAAAACAGTAGCATTCCATGGGTTTTCACCCATGTTTCTGACTTCTTTCTACTTTCTAACAACTAAGTGTGGGGGGAAACCTCCACAGTGTTTGCTTCTTCTGTGTTTGCTCATGTTTTCAGGAATCCCTTTGATCGTGATGACTGATGCGCCTGTTTTCAATCCAGCCGCCCAATATCCGATCATTTTGCTAACGTTTATCTGGGGATATGTTTTCAAAAATCATTTTTGTGTAAAATAACAGATTTCGTCCACACACTTGGTTAGTGGTATTACCTTTTTCCGTTCGATGGTATCGGCTTCGGCCGGGACTTTGAATATTGAGGGCAATATTCAGTTCTAAGTGTGGGGGGGAATTCTGTCGAATTTTGTCACATTTGTACCCTTTAGTCCCTAGTACCCCCGTTTTGACCCAAATTAAAAAATTTTTGCACGAAAATAAAGCGTTAATACTTCGGTGTTAATGAAACTTTAGTCTTGATTAGGTTAGAACAAAGGGAATCCCGACTCTGCTAGAGTGTTGATCTAGCTGCTCTCTTAACAACTAGGCTAAGTTTTTACGAGTTGTGCAAATGAAAATGCTAAGCATGGAGTAGTTGGTTCTCTTTAGAGCTTATATAAGTAATCTATGGCTTTTTCTCCCAGAATCTAACTAATTGAACCTAAAATACGTGCTCGTTGTCAAACTTTTGAACATTTAAATCGTCTTGTTACAACAAAAAGTTTTTAAGCAAAATTGATATAGAGCTCAAGTTCAACTTTTTATTTAAATTTTTGGAAAAGCATACTTTCTTAAAATCGGAATAATGTTGCAAAATGAAAGTATCGTAAAAGTGCTTGAATGATGCAAAAATAAATCGCAAGTCAAAGTCAAAGTCAAAGTCAAATTCAAAAAAAAAAAAAACAAAAAATTGAAAAATGAAAAATGAAAAAAAAAAAAATAAAATGAGTTGTGTGAATAAAAGTACCAAGTTGCTTATGAATAAATGTGCGAAACTTGCTTTTTCTTAAATTTAAATCGGGAGTTGAACTAGGATTCGTCAAAATTGTTTAAAAATTTGACGGTGATTTAGAAATTCTTGAAGTCAAAGACCCCGAAAGCTCCGATACTATTCTCGAGGGTGAAAACCTAGCCTCCTTAAATGGACAAGCTGAGAAGAAAGTCGCTACATGGAGTGATCTCACCTTTGAATCTTGAATTTCTAAATTATCGTCGGTTGTTGTCCATTTAGGTTTAGTTTTAACTTAACGGTAGCCTCGTAAATCTTTGGAATCGAATTCCCGCTAATCCCGGTACTATTCTCCGTGAGGTGTCAAAAGCCCGGTCACCTAAAGCCAACTGGTTTGGGATGTGCCGAGAAGAAAGCCGCTACATGGAAGAGGCCCTTTCGATCCTTAGACTTTCGTAGTTTCCGAGAAGTTAAGATTTTAGTTAAGTGGATAACAACCATAACAAGGTCGGTTTCAATGGTCAAACTTTTGAAAAGGAGCACATGAACTTAAATTGTATAAACTGCGGGAGTAAAAAGTTAAGCCTCGGCTTACATAGATTATTGGTATAAGTAGTGTTAGTGATGAGTGTCTAAATACTCATCATTTTTGTACAATATAAACTGCAAAATCATCTGAAAACACTCTGAAACACATCAAAATGATCAAAATATCACAAACCAGTGTTTTATGTGTTTTAAATGCAAAAATATCAAAATCAGATGAAAAACATATCAAATTTGCAAAAATTGCAGTTTCAGTCCCCCAAGTTTCAAAAATTGTCAAAAACAGTCCCTGAGCACAAAATTTCAAAAGAAAAATCACCAAAGGTCCTTTTAAAATCAAAAGTTGTCAAATTTAGTCCTTTGGTGAAAAATGTAAAAAGTTTTGAGAAAATTTCAAAAATGGTCCTTCAAGTTTCAAAATTGGCAGAAATGGCCCCTGGAAATTGGAAAATGGCAAAGTTAGTCCTTATACTTTTGAAGGTTGTCACTTATGGTCCTTGGAGCAACTTTGTTGATTTGGCAGCCTAGGTCCTTGAGTTTTCAGAATTTACACTAATGGTCCTTGTCTATTAAACCCCTCTTAAACCTTTTTTGGACCCTTGCACTAACCTTGGACCCCTGTCAAAATTAATTGTGAACCCCCCCTTTTGTATTATTAGTCTGGCCAGTCAACCCTTTTGGTCAAACAAACAAAAAAACCGCCAAGTCTTTCTTCCCCATCCCAATCCCTGAAATCACTCAACTAGCCCATCCCCCCTCCTCAACATTTTCTTCTCCTTGTTCCCCCACCTCAACACAAATCCAAGAATCATTTAATGATCCTTCAACCCCTTTACTCTACCCTCCAACTGTCAAAAAAATCCAATTGGCGCCAAAATGATCAAATGGTCAAAAATGTCCCAAGACATCCAATGGTTCAGAATTTAAGTGGGAAATGCTCAGAAAGTCAAGGGGAAGCATTTGGAGTATAAAAGAGGAGAGAAGAAAGAAGCTAAGGCAGTAGCTAGTTTTTATTTTTTTTACTTTAATGTCGTTTTTTTAAAAAATGTATTAGTTAAGATCAAATATTGTAATTTCAGTTTGTTTTGTATCACATTTAAGTTGAAACCTTGTTGTAGTGAGCTTTTGAGCATAATTCTCAAGTTTTTATAAAAGTTTTAAGTCCTATAGTTACTGTTGAAATTTTCAGTTTAAAAATCCTTTGTCCAGGTTATTGGTTGTTTGTTTTAAGCTTAATAAAACTTAGTTAAGATCTCTATAAGCTTTTTATAAGCTTACCTTTCATTCTCAAGTAAAAATGGGTGGTGGTCAACAAAAGTCAACCTTGACTCAAAAATGGAAATGGTGATGAAAATGATGATGCAGGGGTGTTGCAGAGGTTGGAATAGACTAGGATTAGTGTAGTAATGGGTTTGGTTCTGGTCTGCAACCAGCTAGCTCATGTGAGTAAGTTTCCAAGTTTTTAAATTTTCAAGTTTATTTGTAGTTTTTGCTTGATAGTGTATCTGTGGTCACAAAATGTTTTCTAAGTGTTTATATAGTTGTAATATGATCATATAAACTCATTTTGATCAAAGGTACTGTTTGGTTCAGTGTTAGTTCTCATTTTAGTTTGTATTTTAGTTTTAAAGGGGTGTTTGGTTTGCTGCACAAACTGTGCTTGGGGTTAGCTCATTGCTTAGTTCCTGTTGCATCATGTTTGGGTAGTCATTTGATACTCATTTGAGCCTTAGTTTAGGTCTGCAATAGCACAAAGTCAACTTTTTACCTTATTCCATCTCCACAGTCCACTGTTGGGGTTTTTATTAGTCAAAATCTTATTTTGTGTTTCAAATTCATAAATCTTGCTTTCTTTAGTTTCCTTTTATCATATTTAATCATTTTCAATCCATAAATCAAGATCAAAAGTCAGATAAGTCAAACTTTCCATTTCTTTCAAAAAGTCAAAAGTGAATAAACTCAGTTTTGAGCCCAAATAGGTAGATTTTTCTTGAGCTCATTTCTGATCCATTTTCAATGAAACTTGTTGATTTTAAAAGTACTCCTGGTCTACTTTCTTATGGCTATTTTAGTATATTTTTGTAATTTTTTTTATAAGCTCAAACAAGCTCATCTTTGGGGTCTGAGATCCCCTGTTCAGAAACTCAGCATAAGCTGAGTTTTCTCAGCTATAAGCAATCCTTCCACTGAGCTTATTAAAGCTTATCAAGGGCTGGTCTTGGGTCTATTGGTTCTTGGCCAGGTCCTCTAGAAGTTCCAATTCCTGTTTTTAAGTTTTGGCTTATTGGTTAGCTTATTCATAAGCTCAAACTTGCCACCCTTTCACTGTTTTCTGTCAAAATCTCAATACACCAAATCTTTGCATCTAGCTAGCCAGAGGTTATTGCTTATTAAAACTAGTTCCATTTCTGTTATTATAGCTTATTAGAGCTTCTGTTTTGGGTTGGTAGCTTTTGGACTTCATTTGCTTATTGGAAGTGCTTATTTTTAAGCTCATTTCCTCATCAGTTGCATATCCTTCCACACAACCCCTTGTTTTTCTATTTTTCCTTTATTCCTAGTATTATTTTAGAGTTTTCCTTAAATTTTCAGATTTTTCTAAGTTCATTTGCTATTTTTCTTTATTTAAATTAGTTTTTAAGCATTTTTAATTAGTGTTTAATATAAAAAATTAAGAAAAGGTTCTAAAAAATAATTTTTCATTTTTCTTAAGTTTAGATAAATATTAGAAGCCTAAAAAGTATTTTTCCATATTTTTCTCCTTTTATTTGGTATTTTTAATAATTTAAATTAGTTTTAAATAGTTTTAAATTAATAATAAATATATAAAAAGTCTAAAAAATATATTTTCAGTTTTAAAATTAGTTTTATCATATTGTAGATTTTTCTAAGTCTTAAGTTTATTTTTCTAGTCTTATTTCATATTTTCTTTTATTTTAGAGTATTATTAAATAGTTTAAAATAGTTTTTAATTAATAATAATTAATTAAATAATTGTAAAAATAATTTTCCTTTTCTAATAATTTTCTTATATAATTAGGATTGTAAAAAATGTATTTTTCATATTTTTAGGATTTATATTGTGTAAGTTTCACGTTTTTATTTGTACGTTTACGTTATTTTTATTTAAACGTAAGTTTTTAGTTTTAGGTTTTAAACGTTCATCACTTTAAAAATAGTGATAGCGTTTATTTAATATCTTTTATCTTTTTAATTTTCTTAATTTGCATTTAAGTCGCTTTTATTTATTTCCTTTTTCAGTAGTGTAATTTTCAATCCTAATCCTTTCTGATCGCTATCATTAGTGGTCATTCTACCGTCTGATCATGTGTTTAACACACCATTGAGTCTCCGTGGGACATAACGACCCGGGGAATCCCCTGTATTCTCTGATCTTCATTTGCATTTGTGTCTGAGCTGTTTTAAGTCTTTTAGACTTGACGGTTCAGCGCAGATCAAAATTTTGGCGCCGCTGCCGGGGAGGCTTTAGCGTGTGTTTAGCCTTTTTCAGACCCATTCTTGTGCATATCCCATCCTTTGTAAAAAGTTTTTTGTAAAGTTATCAAAAATCTCAAAAAGTTCTTTAACACTTTTCCTGAAGTGTTATCAATCCAAAAAGATTTTCAGTCTTTGTTTTTACAAAATGTTTTTCAAAAATGCCAAAAATATTCCTCTTCACCCTCCTACCCTTTTTGATTCTGTATCCCTTTACCCTCTATCCATTTGATTCTATCTTCTTCTATTCTCATGGAATCTCTCGAGAACGAATTCTGGGACGAAGTTGAAAAACTTCAGACTGTATCTCAAATGTCAAGAATTCGTGTTGTTCGTGATGATCCATTCATTCTGCGTAGGGAAATGGAACGAGAAACCGGGGTGACAAAGGACCAAGTACTTCCTTTTGATAATGGGAGTTCTAAATACGTCCAACCTACGGTTATCCAAAGTTCTAAACCCTCAATTGCTCCTAAGCCGTCTAGAATTGATTCTAAACTTTCACGATTTACGGTTAAAAGCAAACATGCAGAATTCAGGCCGGTGACTAATGACTTGCCTAAACTTCACGTTTCTCAAGAACCAGAATCTGAGACCACAACGGAAGTGGTGGAAATTTCTAGCTCTCAGAGCACACCACTTGTCCCACCTCCTGATTTTTCAAAATGTTCTTTGAGTCTTGATAGTCATTCTGATCACCTTGTTGGTTTTGTTGATCCTTTGAATAAACCGATTCCTCTTCATAACTTTCAAATGCAATCGTTTATTCCTTGTGTCGGTTGTGGTGAGCCTCTTTATGGTTCACCCTGTCGTTGGTGTACTTGTGTACAATGTGGTAATGATATCCATAACGGGAGTTGTTTGTTTTGTGGTTCGAGGAATTCATTTGATTATGATCCTTATCAGAACTCATTTAACGACTCCTCTAACTTTTCTAATTACCCACCACAGCCCGACTTATCTTCATACGATCAACATACCTGTTGTGAATTTTGTGGAGGTCCTCACCAAGGATTTGAGTGTCAATCCGGAAACGCGTTTGTCTATGAACAGTTTTCCGGTGATGCTCAGAACTTTGGTTATGACCAAAATCCATATGATTCACCTGTCCAGACTCAACAGTTTTACTGTTGCGAGTACTGTGGAGGTCCCCATTTCAGCTCTGATTGTCAAATAGGGAACCCAGTTCCTTGTAACAATCATGACTCTCACATATTTGAAAATTTCCAACCTCCACAGCATTATACGGTTCAAACTCCACCTGAGCCGTTGTCTCATGAAATCTCCCAGGATTTTGAAACCGCAATGAAAACACTTGAGGATATGATTAGTAACTTTAAGAATCAAGTGAGTGGTGAAAAGTCCATGGGAGAATTGCTAGCCGAAGAGCAAAAGGCCCGCCAATCTAGGGAAGAATCATTAGTCCTAGAGCAAGCAGCTCTAAGACGTTCCCAATTTCTGAAGGCAGCTCTTTATGATGATGACGAGGAGAGTTTTTATCCTTTTATAGATAATAGTTCTCAACTCCCTCAGTCAGTTGATATTCCAGCAGTTGAGATTTCATCTCAAACAACTGCTATCACACCTGATATTCCCACTCACTCTCTAAACATGGGGGATGAGCTTCTTAGCACTTTTCCAGAAATGGAATCGTCTAGTGTTGAGAACCTTGTCCCAATCCCGAGAGAGTCGCAGGAAATTTCTGATCATCTGTGTGATATCCCTTTCCCTCTTGAGTGTTCTCAAGATCATTGTGAAACTTTCTCTGATCTTAGTGACGATTGTGCTTCCTATGGAAACATCGAGTATGTTGAGGCATCACTTCCACAATCTGATGCTGATCCCCTTCTTGAGGAGTTCTCCGGTGAACTCACTCACATCAATCCACTCTTTGATTTCGAAGCAGATCTGGGAGAGACTGAAAGTCTCATTGATAATGATCGTTCACTCACTTCTCATCCCAACAATCCAAATGAGAATGTTGATCACTTTGTTCCCGAAACATTCAAAGCTACTTTCACTAATCCTCTATTTGAATTCGACTCTGAATTCACTTCAATTTCTGAGAATCCACTCTTTGATACTCAGACTGAGGATAGTGATGAGCCCACAATGGAACAAGAATTCACAAATTCACATCATGTGAATGATTCTCTTCATGAGGAGTTCGCCGGTGAACTCTCTCATATCATATCTCCGCTGGAGTATGATTGCTTGGATGGCAAAAATCATGATCGGGGGGAGAGAATCTCAATTTGCATAGTTATGACAAATCTTCCCATCCTCCCAACCGAGATGCCTTCCAACCCAAAGAGCTCTACCGATAAAATCCAAATAAGTGCAATTGCACTTAATCCAGAGGAAGAAGATCTAGTTATGATTGTTATCATGATCTTCCTTCTTTTCTTCACCTACTCGGTGACTTCCTCTCTTCTTCACTCCTTCGGGAGTGAGGACACTATTTTTGATCCCGGCATTTTCATTTACCATCTGTGAGCCGGGTCTGTCTTTCTATCTATATCTCATCGGTGTGGAACTTTCTCGTACTTCAATGTTTGTCCAAACATCTTGAACGAAAGTCCGAGTGAGATTGTTTCTTCCACTTTGCTTCCCCATGAACCAATTAATGCGGGGTCGAGTCAAGCTAGCGACTCGGAAATCAAAAACAGTAGCACGCACCATATGGGTTTTCACCCATATTTCTGTCTTCTTACCCCTTACTACCACCTAAGTGTGGGGGTGATGCCCCACAGGTTATAAAAAAAAAAAAAAAAAAAAAAAAAAAAAAAAAAAAATCTTTCTAAATAATGGCCGTAATATTTCCCTTTTACGTTCTTTGTTTCGGCATTACCGCCGGTACTTTGAATATTGAGGGCAATATTCATTTCTAAGTGTGGGGGGGAATTCTCACGAATTTCATATATTATTTACCCAATTCCCCCGTTTTTGGCCAAAATTTTTTTTGGAGTAAGTGTTTTACACTTACTCAGCTTGGTTATCAGTCCGCCTTGTCTGTAAGACAAAAGGATTGGCTAATCCAGGAGCAAACGGCTCTTGGTAAAGATTTCTCAAATCCGTTTATATGGCTTGCAATTTGCCCAAAATTGTATGGTTTCTCAGCTCCCCATCATCCTCAAAAGATAATGAGTTGGCTAGCCCGCAAGATTATGGCTTGTGGTAAAGGCAGTGGAAAATCCATAATTGGTATTCAGCTCACCAAAGATAATATTGATAATTTATCTAAGAGTTGGCTAGTCCAGAAGGGTACGGCTTCTGGTAAAGACAAAATCAAATCCGTTGAAAGCTGGTGGTTTGCTCAAAATCACATGGTTATCGGTGTACCATGGTTCTTACTTGAACTGAAACATTTGGCTACTCCAGAAGTAATGGCTTTTGGTAAAGAGTTTAAAATCCATTATGTTTTCTCAAATCATTGCTAGGGACTAGCAATATCTCAATGTGGGGGATTGATGAGTGTCTAAATACTCATCATTTTTGTACAATATAAACTGCAAAATCATCTGAAAACACTCTGAAACACATCAAAATGATCAAAATATCACAAACCAGTGTTTTATGTGTTTTAAATGCAAAAATATCAAAATCAGATGAAAAACATATCAAATTTGCAAAAATTGCAGTTTCAGTCCCCCAAGTTTCAAAAATTGTCAAAAACAGTCCCTGAGCACAAAATTTCAAAAGAAAAATCACCAAAGGTCCTTTTAAAATCAAAAGTTGTCAAATTTAGTCCTTTGGTGAAAAATGTAAAAAGTTTTGAGAAAATTTCAAAAATGGTCCTTCAAGTTTCAAAATTGGCAGAAATGGCCCCTGGAAATTGGAAAATGGCAAAGTTAGTCCTTATACTTTTGAAGGTTGTCACTTATGGTCCTTGGAGCAACTTTGTTGATTTGGCAGCCTAGGTCCTTGAGTTTTCAGAATTTACACTAATGGTCCTTGTCTATTAAACCCCTCTTAAACCTTTTTTGGACCCTTGCACTAACCTTGGACCCCTGTCAAAATTAATTGTGAACCCCCCCTTTTGTATTATTAGTCTGGCCAGTCAACCCTTTTGGTCAAACAAACAAAAAAACCGCCAAGTCTTTCTTCCCCATCCCAATCCCTGAAATCACTCAACTAGCCCATCCCCCCTCCTCAACATTTTCTTCTCCTTGTTCCCCCACCTCAACACAAATCCAAGAATCATTTAATGATCCTTCAACCCCTTTACTCTACCCTCCAACTGTCAAAAAAATCCAATTGGCGCCAAAATGATCAAATGGTCAAAAATGTCCCAAGACATCCAATGGTTCAGAATTTAAGTGGGAAATGCTCAGAAAGTCAAGGGGAAGCATTTGGAGTATAAAAGAGGAGAGAAGAAAGAAGCTAAGGCAGTAGCTAGTTTTTATTTTTTTTACTTTAATGTCGTTTTTTAAAAAAATGTATTAGTTAAGATCAAATATTGTAATTTCAGTTTGTTTTGTATCACATTTAAGTTGAAACCTTGTTGTAGTGAGCTTTTGAGCATAATTCTCAAGTTTTTATAAAAGTTTTAAGTCCTATAGTTACTGTTGAAATTTTCAGTTTAAAAATCCTTTGTCCAGGTTATTGGTTGTTTGTTTTAAGCTTAATAAAACTTAGTTAAGATCTCTATAAGCTTTTTATAAGCTTACCTTTCATTCTCAAGTAAAAATGGGTGGTGGTCAACAAAAGTCAACCTTGACTCAAAAATGGAAATGGTGATGAAAATGATGATGCAGGGGTGTTGCAGAGGTTGGAATAGACTAGGATTAGTGTAGTAATGGGTTTGGTTCTGGTCTGCAACCAGCTAGCTCATGTGAGTAAGTTTCCAAGTTTTTAAATTTTCAAGTTTATTTGTAGTTTTTGCTTGATAGTGTATCTGTGGTCACAAAATGTTTTCTAAGTGTTTATATAGTTGTAATATGATCATATAAACTCATTTTGATCAAAGGTACTGTTTGGTTCAGTGTTAGTTCTCATTTTAGTTTGTATTTTAGTTTTAAAGGGGTGTTTGGTTTGCTGCACAAACTGTGCTTGGGGTTAGCTCATTGCTTAGTTCCTGTTGCATCATGTTTGGGTAGTCATTTGATACTCATTTGAGCCTTAGTTTAGGTCTGCAATAGCACAAAGTCAACTTTTTACCTTATTCCATCTCCACAGTCCACTGTTGGGGTTTTTATTAGTCAAAATCTTATTTTGTGTTTCAAATTCATAAATCTTGCTTTCTTTAGTTTCCTTTTATCATATTTAATCATTTTCAATCCATAAATCAAGATCAAAAGTCAGATAAGTCAAACTTTCCATTTCTTTCAAAAAGTCAAAAGTGAATAAACTCAGTTTTGAGCCCAAATAGGTAGATTTTTCTTGAGCTCATTTCTGATCCATTTTCAATGAAACTTGTTGATTTTAAAAGTACTCCTGGTCTACTTTCTTATGGCTATTTTAGTATATTTTTGTAATTTTTTTTATAAGCTCAAACAAGCTCATCTTTGGGGTCTGAGATCCCCTGTTCAGAAACTCAGCATAAGCTGAGTTTTCTCAGCTATAAGCAATCCTTCCACTGAGCTTATTAAAGCTTATCAAGGGCTGGTCTTGGGTCTATTGGTTCTTGGCCAGGTCCTCTAGAAGTTCCAATTCCTGTTTTTAAGTTTTGGCTTATTGGTTAGCTTATTCATAAGCTCAAACTTGCCACCCTTTCACTGTTTTCTGTCAAAATCTCAATACACCAAATCTTTGCATCTAGCTAGCCAGAGGTTATTGCTTATTAAAACTAGTTCCATTTCTGTTATTATAGCTTATTAGAGCTTCTGTTTTGGGTTGGTAGCTTTTGGACTTCATTTGCTTATTGGAAGTGCTTATTTTTAAGCTCATTTCCTCATCAGTTGCATATCCTTCCACACAACCCCTTGTTTTTCTATTTTTCCTTTATTCCTAGTATTATTTTAGAGTTTTCCTTAAATTTTCAGATTTTTCTAAGTTCATTTGCTATTTTTCTTTATTTAAATTAGTTTTTAAGCATTTTTAATTAGTGTTTAATATAAAAAATTAAGAAAAGGTTCTAAAAAATAATTTTTCATTTTTCTTAAGTTTAGATAAATATTAGAAGCCTAAAAAGTATTTTTCCATATTTTTCTCCTTTTATTTGGTATTTTTAATAATTTAAATTAGTTTTAAATAGTTTTAAATTAATAATAAATATATAAAAAGTCTAAAAAATATATTTTCAGTTTTAAAATTAGTTTTATCATATTGTAGATTTTTCTAAGTCTTAAGTTTATTTTTCTAGTCTTATTTCATATTTTCTTTTATTTTAGAGTATTATTAAATAGTTTAAAATAGTTTTTAATTAATAATAATTAATTAAATAATTGTAAAAATAATTTTCCTTTTCTAATAATTTTCTTATATAATTAGGATTGTAAAAAATGTATTTTTCATATTTTTAGGATTTATATTGTGTAAGTTTCACGTTTTTATTTGTACGTTTACGTTATTTTTATTTAAACGTAAGTTTTTAGTTTTAGGTTTTAAACGTTCATCACTTTAAAAATAGTGATAGCGTTTATTTAATATCTTTTATCTTTTTAATTTTCTTAATTTGCATTTAAGTCGCTTTTATTTATTTCCTTTTTCAGTAGTGTAATTTTCAATCCTAATCCTTTCTGATCGCTATCATTAGTGGTCATTCTACCGTCTGATCATGTGTTTAACACACCATTGAGTCTCCGTGGGACATAACGACCCGGGGAATCCCCTGTATTCTCTGATCTTCATTTGCATTTGTGTCTGAGCTGTTTTAAGTCTTTTAGACTTGACGGTTCAGCGCAGATCAGTTAGCATTTTGCCAAAACGTTTGTACAATAAGTTTAGACTTAGTTTGAGAGTATAAAAAAGAGGATGACGATTACAATTCCCTGGAGACACCCATTTTGTGTGAATCTCGTTCCATGATACCACTTTTTGTTAATCAAGCATGTTGTTTACTTTCAGTCTAGTTTAAATTTCTTGCATCGAATAAAGAGAGAGTCAAAATGGGGTATACTCGTGAGTTTCATTCATTACTTTACATGATTGATTGCTAGGGACTAGCAATTGCCTAGTGTGGGGGGATTTGATGAGTGCTTATTCACTCATCGTTTTTACCCACCTAAGACCTCAGAAACGACTAAAAACACCAAAATATGATCAAAATATGTTAAAAATATCCTCAGAATGTGTTTTTTGTCTTACAGGTACAAAAGGATTGAAAACAAAGCGAAACGAGCAAAATCGAGCCAAAATCGGAAAAGTGCTGAGAAGCCGGTACCGGGATGTGATTTTCTACGATCATTGATCAATTGAAGACCCGGACACGTTTTTAGAGTGAATTTGGAAAAACCATCTCAAACCTAACCAAGATACCAAAAATTACCAAATTACCCTCCCCTAACTTTGACCTTCCCAACACAAACAATAAACCACGACCCTTTTTACTCCTTTTCCCTTTCCCCTTTCTCTGAAACCCAGAAACCACCTTTTCCCTTTATCCAGAATCATCAAAACCCAAAACCCCTAAACCCTCCTTTACCCAGTCAACCCCATATTCCAAACCCACTACTAAACCTTCCCTCCTTTCCATAATCGCCACCCTGGCAATCCAAGGCTCTAAAGTATCAACTGATGGCTCAGATTACTCCAATTGTGTACCTACTTGTTGGACGACTGGGATTAATCAGAAGAAGCACAAGTATGAAAGAAAGAGAGAAGACACTTAGTTGAGTATAAATAGATCTTGTAGCCATATGTATAAGGCATGTAGATTAGGAGAGAGTAGGAGTAGAGTTCTGAGTAGCTTTTAATTGTTTTTAAATGTTTTAGTTAAATTCCAGTATTTGTAACTTCATTTGTATTTAAATTTTATTAATGCAAGTCTTAATTTCAGCTTAATTTCTCCTCAACTATTAATCACTGTTTCATAGCTTTATGTCAGCTTATTACAATTTCAATCAGTTATTTGAGCTTATGTCAAATCCATTTTAGTTTATCTACTCAGAATTTATTCTAAATTTTCATATTGGTCAAATGAAGTCAATCTGCAGAATCATGGTTGAAATGGTTTGGTTTATTGAAATGGTGATGAATTTGGGTTGATCCATTCTGAATTCGAGATGGCATGGGTTTAGGATTAGTGGTTCCTTGATCTCAAAAGCTAACCACAGCGGTTGGACCATTGTAAGTGATTTCTGATTCTAATTATAGTATAGAGTAATATTTGTGTTAATCTTTGTTTAATCTGTTATAGTTTAATGTTTCATGATAGTTAGTCTGTAGGTAAATCTGTCTCATTATCTGTTTCAGTATTTGCATCAGTTTCTATTCTCTTCTGCATAAATCTGCATAATCTGCATATATAGATTAGAGTAGATTTAGTTATAGCCTTTGCATTATTTAGAAGTTAGGTTGTTATCTGAATTTGTGTTAATGCTAGTTATGGGTTAGATTTTAGTTGTAGATTGAATAATTTGCATATCAGTAGTTAACATAGTGTTTGGCATTAGAATTAAAACTGAGCTTAAGGTCATTTCAGTAGATAAGTTTGGTTGTTTTAGTTATTATTAGGTATATTAGAATCGTATCAGTCCATATTTTGCATCTACTCATCATATAAGTCAAGTTTTAGATTCACCTGATCTCGTGCTTATATCAGTTAGTTTTAGCTTTTGAATTCCTGCATATAAGTTTGAAATCAGCGGATATAGCCTACATTAGCTTCATTTTATAAACTAATATCATTTTCATTCAAAATCAATGGTTCAGAGTTGGATTTAGTCAAACTCTGTCAATTTGTTGTGAAAGTCAAAAGTAGGAAAATGGTTTTTTACAAAACTTTCTTGATTTTTCATTAACTCATTTTTGGTCAATAGCTGTTGAAATTCTGGAATTAAGGCCTTTGGTTGGTAGCGGTTAGCATCCCTATTTTAGTATAATTTTAGGAATTTTTCTAACTAGCTTAAGCTAGGCCTAAAGTTGCCCCATCAGGGCCGTTTGGCATTTGATATTCTTCACCTACTTCTGTGCTCAAATGGGTTTAGCTTGTGCTTTTTAGGCCCAAATCAGTTGCATTAGCTTATTTTTGGTTAGTTTAGGGTATTTTGAGCCTGTGGTAGTTTGTAGTAGCTTATAGCTTATTTCTATAGTGCTTATCAAATCAGTTGTGTGTCCAAATTGATCTTCCTGTGATCCTGAGTTGATTATGTTATTTTTCCTTGATTCTCAGTAATATTTTATAATTTTCTAGAAGTTTTCATATTTTTCCCTTTTCATTTGCTATTTTTCTGCATTTTATTTCAGTTTTAGGCATTTTTAATAAGCATTTAATGCAAATAGTTCCGAAAAAGGTCAAAAAATTAAAATTTAAATTTTCTCTGTTTTAGAAAAATAAAAATGTCTTAAAAAAAATTCCATATTTTTCCTAGTCATTTTAGTATTTTCTAGCATTTTAATTAGTGTTAAATAGTTTTAAATTCATAATAAATAGAAAAAAGTCAAAAAAATGTAATTCCAGTTTTGAAAATTCTTTTTAGTTAATTAAGATTTTTGAAAAATAGTTTTGTAATTTTCTAGCCTGTTTTCCTAACTTTTAGTATTTTCAGTCTATTTTAAATGTCTTAAATTAGTTTTTAATTCAAATTAAATCAAGAAAAATCCAAAAAAAATTAGTTTTAAATTTCAAATAATTTTTAAATGTCATTCTTAGCTGTAGAAAAATAGTAGTTCATTTTTATGGGTTAAAATAATGTTGTTTGCATTTAATTCGCGTTTTCATAAATACGTTTTTCGCGTTTTTAGTTTTTAAATTGCATACTTAGTCGTATTTACTTGTTTGCATCATAGATTTAGTTGTTTTTATCGCTTTCCTTTACTTTTCCTTGCACCGTAGATCAGAAAACTTCAAAATATCTCTTTTTACCATTCAAATCACAATGAACGCGACGTGAGTTGTTTACTCCATTCATCCCTCGTTGGGAAAACGACCCGGGAAATACATACCTTTGTATTTCTTCGGAAAATATCTTGTACGAAAACGAATTATCAGTGGTTGTATCCTTGTAGGAGAACTCGACATCTAGCTTTGTGTCAGAAATATTGTGTAAGCGACGTGTAAAGGTATTCTTCGCCGGTTAAAGGAGCTTGTTGATTAGTGAAGATAACTCTTGAGTTGGAGACTCGGGGAGTGGAGTAGGACAAGGAGAAAGAGTCCTTGTAGACCGAACCACTATAAACAACTTTGTCGTGGTTTGATTGTTTCTTTCGTTACTTACATATTATCTATTACTTACATATTATTCATTCTTCACTAACACATCATTTATTTATATTGATTGATCTCACAATAAGTTTTCGAAACAATTAAGTTTTTAAAAAGGTAAAACTATTCAACCCCCTTCTAGTTTCCACAGAAAGAGTTATAAAATTTAATTGCTATATTTCACATAAAAGGAAACATGTATGACAATTAATTATCTTAATTCAATTAATGCGTGTATATATAACAAAATCTAATACCGTTAATTGCTTAAGTATGATTAAAAACTTCTTATTAAATGTCATGCATTAACATGTATACAATTTTGTCCTTGTGAGCCTTTTTTCAAAAGAAACTCATTCCAACCTCAAAGGTTAACTGTTAGGCGAAATAACAATCAAGCTCAAAACATTGATTTGCCTTTTAAGGACTGCATCTTATCACTCATAGATCTAATACATTTATAAGATTCAAGATGTGATAATGTATTTTAGTAGTTGATGAGTGTGTAAATACTCATCATTTTTAGTCAAATCTGAACTGCAAAACGGTTAAAAATGCTCAGAAATGCATCAAAGTACTGAAAATATTTCAAAAGTGCATTTTATATGTTTCAGATGCAAAATGTTCAAAATCAGATGAAAAACGAGCAAAGTTTGCATAATTGGCAGTTTCAGTCCCCCGACTTTCAGAAAATGGCAAAATCAGTCCCTAGGCATGTATTTTAAAAGAAAAGTCACCAAAGGTCCTTTTGGAAACATAAATTATCATATTTAGTCCTTTGGTGAAAAATCTAAAAGTTTTGAGAAATTACAGTTTTGGTCCCTGGATTTTAGAAATGGTCAAAATTAATCCTTGGAATTTCAAAAATGTAAAAATTAGCCCTTGGTCTATTAAAGTTTGGCAAGACCAACCCTTTGAATCAATCTTCATAATTTACATGTTTGGTCCCTGGGAATTAGAGCTTTACATTTTTGGTCCCTATGTTATTACTTTCACAAACCAACCGGACCTAATAGTTAAACCCAAGCCCAATATTAATCCCCTGGCCCAATCCTTAACCCGTTATCCAACCCGACCCACTACCAAACCCAAGATTTAAAATAAACAAACCCGCCCCCCTATATCCTGTCTTCCCCGACAGGATTGTCTGCAACCTCCCTCCTCCAGCCACCTAAAATCACCCTACTCCACCCTTTGTCTCCCCCCACCTCACCTACCAACCCATCACATTAATTACACCTTCTCCCTTGTCCCAACTACCTTGTACCAGTTTTGGCGCCAAATTCCAAAGAACGGCCAAGATGAATTCTAGCCAATCAATGGCTTAGATTAATGCTGGGATCCACTCAGAAAGGTGAGAAAAAGAGTATGGAGCTTATAAAAGAGGCCAAGAGGAAGCAAGAAGAAAAAAAGTTAGTTTTAGTTTTTCAATTATGTATGTCGTTTCTTAAATTAGTATGTCTTAATTAGTTCTTAACTGTATTTTCCACTCAATTTGTATCAAACAAAGTTACCCAAGTGTATTGCAACTCATTTTAAATTTCAATTCAAGTTTCAGTTACAATTTCATGTTTCTGTGTTCCTGTTGGAATTTTCACTATCCAAGTCTTATGTATAAGCTTCAATAAGCTTATTTATAAGCTCAAACAAGTTCAAA
Organism: Chrysanthemum seticuspe; assembly: GCA_019973895.1. Lineage (NCBI taxonomy): Eukaryota > Viridiplantae > Streptophyta > Magnoliopsida > Asterales > Asteraceae > Chrysanthemum > Chrysanthemum seticuspe. Next base: position 50,606,933 of record BPTQ01000002.1, read on the forward strand.
TTAGCTTAGTAAAGCTTACCATAGGGTCACATCTCAGTTTCAATCATCTTTGGACACTAGTCAACAAAAGTCAAACTTGGAGCAAAATGGGTGCAGAATTGGAATGGGTTGAGGCAGTGATGGAAATGGGTTAGTTTAGAGCTCATTGGGTTGGATTTGATAGGTTAGTGGTCCTTGGGTTCACAGTTTCAAGCCATAGTGGCTCAGGACACTTTGTAAGTCATTCTCAAGTTGTTTGCTAAATCTGTCTTTGTAGCTATAACAAGTATCAAACCAGTTTAAGTAGCTGTAATTAGGATATTTAGAATTAGTTTGATCATTAGTGTTAATTGGATCAGTGTTTTGATCAGTCTCTATTGCATAACAGTTTATAAAGGGGTGTTTGGTTCTGCTGATCTCCCTGTCTTTTAGTCTTATTCAGTAGCTAGAATTTGTTGGTTAAAGTTTGTTTAGCTCATTTAAGTTAGTATCAATCAATATTTGGTGCCTGCTAGTTCAAAAAGTCAAAGTTTCCTTTGGATCTGTCTCACTTGTCCACTGTTGTAGTTGTTGATTTGCAGATCATCAGTAGTTAGCAGATTTACAATGATCTTCTAACTTATATCCCTCAGCATTGATATTAAAATATCACTCAAGTGATGAGGCATCCTTGCGGATTTATGAATGAGAGTAACATTATACTTTTATCGACATTTACATAGTTAAGTATTTTGTTCTTAAATAACTTTGAGATTTGTATATATGCTCCCACTTACTTTTGTAAGTAGAGATAATTCTCTAAATACTAAGTACTTAAGCAACAATAAATTGTTCTTTATTGGAAACCACAAAATACATTTTAAGTTCTCATCTCTAGATTGTTAATAAAATGCTTCATAAGATTTTAACAAATTCAGAACTTAAATCAAGACATAACAGAATTCCTTCCAACAATTCTAATTAGGGTTTGTAATAAAACTTTAATTTTTGTATCACTCTTTAACCAAAAATCTTAGCAATAGTTTTGTGTTTCGTCGAGCTAGGGGGAACACCAAAACTACAATCTTCAAGCTAGGAAGTGTAGAAAAAAAATCCAAAAGGATTTAGGATTTTCGATTGGTTTGAGTGGAAAAACCGAAAATCCCTAAGGGTTTAGGGGTTTCGGTTATGGGTTGTCTTGAATACCTTCTTGGTTTGAACTATATTGAGTGTCTCCACAACACACGTAATTTTCTAACTTTGATAGATTTTGGAGGCATAGAAATTAAAGCTATCATGAATTAAATAATATGAATAAGGTTTGTTTCAATACATTAGACATACCATAATATAGTGATATTCTTTGAATATTGGAATTGTGAGACTATATCAGAATTCCATAGATAACTTAATTCTCTTTGGACCAAATACTTGTCAATTGGGTCGAGCCAAATTGCATATTAAGTATTTTCGAACCAAGTGCATGCTATAATATATATTTCTTGAATAATACAAGAACCTTATTTTCACGTGTTCACAAGAAGACAAAATTGTTCAAGAATTATATGTTCATGTGTTTACAAGAAAACAAAACATGTCAATAATACACTATAAGTCTTTGAATAATTCAAAGGTCTCATGTTTATGTGTTAACTAGAAGACATAACAATTTTACTATATACTTTATGTTAAAAGTCAATGATTAATTCAAGGACTTTATAATTATGTCTTAACATGTAAATATAATTATATTAACAAAAGTAATCATGAACGCAAACTCTTGAGTTCTGTAGTAATCTCAAGTTAATTTATACTTCAGAATTATGATTATTATCATTTAACCATAATTATGTTGACTAAAACATGTAGTCAAAATGTTGAAGTATCTTTACACTATATCATGACATTTGAATGTAGTAGGGCAACAAACATCTTGCGTGTTCAATTCCTTGTAGAATTATTAGTTTTCTTACCTTGCGGTCAAGAGATACCTATAATATGTTGTTCCTTGCACACACTTTGAGATTTCTCCTGCTTGTGTAAGGCACAACATCATATTATGAAAACAAATAACATGTGATTGATTGTGTAAACAATATGTCATAGATATTACAAGTAGTTTTAGACCATAACCTTTAATAAGGAATTGTGGATTATTATTCTATAGATAACGATTCAAAAAGCAACAGCAGAAAGGCTATGTGCTATCTTATAAAATAAAATACAATTTTCCTTTAAGCAATGGTCGTTCATATTCGGAAACTGATGAATTATTTCAAAGCAAGTTTGAAATGATATGGGTGACTAACAAGGAAATAAATCTCGTAGCTCCCACTGAAATTGACAACATGATAGGAATGTTATTTCAGTAGTAAAATGCAATGCTCCCACTGGATTTTTCAACATTGTAAGTGTTACTATGTCAGTAGAAAACATATAGCAATTTTATACACTTTCATATTCTCTTCGAATGCCTACAAGTAGCAATGTACTTAGGTATTGAACATAGTATATGAAGTCCTAGTTATGTAGATGAGGGACTAGCCATTCATGCTTTCATTTAACTTGAATATTTAGCATGCAATTCATCCTCTATCGTCTACATAGTCCCAAAGGTATTTAGCACTCTAGGAATAATAAGAGTCCAAGAAAAATACCTAGGGAATATTCTAGTAATTTCTTTACTCTTTGCGGTTTAAACTCATACATCGTGACAAGTGTAAGATGTCAATTATTTTGGTAGCTATAGACAAAAATTTTTCTAGTTACACAAAATATTTTATCTTTCAATTATTTCTAGACCGTAAAAAGGAAATGAAAGATCATAAGTGAGTTTAACAATTTGTAATCCTATCTTAGTTTGTCAACTAAGGAGAAAAGATAGGAATAACTCTCACTCTTCTTACCAGGAAAAGAGACTAAGTTTGTCTTTTTAAGAAAAACCAAACTATTGTCTACGAATTATGTTGCAACAACATAGTTTTAATCAGAACATAGAAAGTTCAATTTTAGTATTTTCGATAATTAAATTCTTAAAAAAATTAACTACCCAATTAATTACTAATTAAGACTAAGATCCATCTTGATCTCCCACTTATTATCGGAAGTCTGACCATCGTGTAAATAAGTGGGGCAAGAGGTAAGCGACGAGCGTTAATTGCATGAAATGCAACTCTTAGACTTATGAGATTGATCAAGACATCAGTAGACAAGTAATAATGTCATGAGCATGTTTAGTCTCATCTTATGCCTCGGGTCCAAGGTCTGACCAAGCATACTCAAAATAAGTCGACCAAGTAAGAACTTGAAAATATCACAAAAGGTCTGACCAATGAGCAATATTCGCCATGGGTTGGAATGGCCCTAAGGTCTGACCAAAGAGGTTAAGCCAAATGTACGTGTTCTTAGTTGGTTGCCATAGACTTAAAATTTTCACATAGGGTATTAACATAAATGTGGTAAAATCGTGTACAAAGAAGCATGCAAAACAACTTTGTAACACTTATTTTTAAAAAATTTAATATTGACACTGTAGTGATCATCACGGTTTACAGTAGCTCCAATCGAACTCGCAGGGAGGCGGAGGACCAGGTCAGCGCGAGGTAATAACCGGAAATCCTTTAAGTGTGACTGTGCGCACCTCCTTAAACCTTCTTTATAGTTTGTTCTAGTGGGTAAGCCGTACATCCCATGTTTCCATAGCGTCTAGTTTTTAATTTCATGAAAAACTTGTTTCAATAGTTTACGTCACTTAATTTAACAAATACAATTTTCCACGAATCAAATAGCATGTCACAATGAGCATGGTATTTAGGCGTGTAAATTAAGACCATTATTAATGTTATGATTACGATATGTATTATTCCATATTGCATGCAATTAGGTGTAAAAAACATGTAACAATTATGCACATAAGGAATCACAAACATATTAACATAAAACATTAATAAACACATATAGATCCGAGTTCTCTCGCGAGTCTTCCACAAAAAGAGAACCATAAGACCCTCACTAGGTTTTCATCAAGTGCCTATATTGCCACATGCATCAACAAAATGACTGTGTAGGTCTTATAGCCGGATAAACACACATAAAATTAATCATGGCAAACTAATTAACATTTAATTATGCAATTTTATGTATCTAATTAATGATTAATTCAATTTGTTTGTGTCTAGGTATTTTTTATTATTTATTGACAAGTATTGCATTATAGTTGTCAAAACAAAAAAATAAAACAAATAACTAATTAGATTTCATGCAGCCTTTTCGCATGTTTATTAAAACATGTAACCCATAATTATAAAAACGAGTTTGGCTCTGATACCACTGTTGGGATTTTATAAACATGTTAACCATTTAACACTACGAGTACGTAGTGGAATATGGATCTAGTTTAAGCAAGTAGATTAACACGTATAATAAACAAGGAAATAATAAAAGGAAACAAGAAAACTAACCCTCGTAGTCACTCGCAAGTTATCAACAAAGAAACCAAGTAATCACCACGATTACCTCTACGAGTGCTCACACAAACACGTAACCTGAATACGCCCGATATGCTAGTCGTGTCACGTTTAACCAAACAACCCTTGTATAGCTAAAAAACCTTCTGAACCAAAAACCCAACACTATTGTTGCTTATGTCCAAGAACTAGGAATAGAACCCTAAATCTTAACTACCCGATAACCAAATACAACCTTTTTCTGATATCGGGTAAAGAATACCCGATATATTTATCTCATTTTCTGTCCGAGAAAACAACAATCAACCTTCCTTCTTTGTTGCACTATTTGACCAGGAATGAACAAAGAAAACGTATCACAAACCCTTTAACGAGACTTGGATCAAAAGGATGAAAGTTTAGGATTTCAAGTGAGACAAAACGAAAACCTAAACCTAGATCGGATTAGGTTTTCGACCTAGTGAGAATGATGATTGAGTCAGTTCAATTAAGCTGTAAAAGATATGAATGTGTCGACTAGGTTATGAGCTAGTATAGGAGTATATATAGCCTTCAAAACCTAGCAACCTTGGGCTCCAAAATTGGTCACCAAGTAACCCACATATCATATCTTACACAACTTTACATAGGCCGAAACCCACTTCAAAATCCCTTCCAATGGACCGGCCATTGGGCTAGAAGCAAGTATCAATCGGTCCTATTATACCTCGGGTCAAAGACGGATCAATGTTCCAACTATAAACGTATAAACATATTCTAGTGTTTCACATGTGTGTCCCCAATAGGCTCGCACACCTTTAGCGTATTATCCAACTCTCATAATCCAACATGTTTTGTTGTGTTGGGGGGTAGTTTCTATCACACAACACACTTTAAATATCCTCATTTGTCAACATTGCATTCCCTTATTCTATTTAATGGTTTCCAGAAAACAATTCTTTCCTTTTAGCCATATTATCATCCTTAAAGTAAGAACAAATTTTCAACGTAATAATGATTCTTCATTGTTAAAAATATATAAATACTTGCTTTGTCCAAGCTTAATTAATCCCTAGATCAAGAACACTGTCAGAAACTTGATGGCTGATTTAGGAACATCTTTGATGCTCATGTTCTATTTTCTTACAATGGTTGTTAATCATCAGTCATGCTATGTGAAAAGATACAAGAGATGCAAGTTATATCCACACACTCCATGAAAAGTTTTAAAGATAATGCACTTGCCTATATACCTTGACATGGAGCACTTATGTTCACGTTTTTGGTTTTTTCATAAATTATTAGTTAAAGAAAATGATTGTAGTGAGTGTGCTGGTAAGTTTACTGTAATTATGGGCTATAAAGCTATGTGGCATGTGGAAGTATATCAAATTATCATCAATGCATGTAACCTCTGAGTAAACATGATGGTTGATTTAGGAACGTCTTGCAAGTGTAAATAGTTTTTAGAAATTTTTAAATCTGTAATAAGAAAGTATTACAATATAAACGTGTTCCTCTCCGGTGCAATAAACGAGTATAATGCTATTGATAAAGGTTAGGCTTCGAACTTAACATTATTTTTCGTTTCCTGTTATCAATTTTATAAAAGCCCTAGCTTTAATTGTAGTTAATTCATATCGAAGAATGATTAAGATGCAACAAGATTTTGCACAAAAGAAAGGGGATTAATTTCTATTTCGTTGGAAACAACAATGTTGGAAGAAATGGTTTGCTTTTTCATGTTTTGACTTTTTTTCTTTTTTTTTGTTTGTCAAAGATAAAACCTTAGACAGTGTTTATGTTTCATTGTGTTTTGGTTTACCGCTCCAAACCTCAAATGATGTTTTGAAGATGTTGGCAAATAAAGTTTTCTAGTTTAAACGTGTTTTTTTATAAATATTAAAGTATATGATATAAAACTATCTCGATGCAATGCACAAGTATAATGCTAGTTATAAATGAGGAAAATGGGCGCCTTTTCTATTCAGGAAATTCAACATATTTTATTTGTCTACTTTACCTCTTTCTTACTTTGACCTTTCCATCTTTCACTTAACAAATTACACAACCTCCTTCACTTTTTGCTCCTCCATCCTATCATGCTTGCCCATAAGGTATTTCGAGACTATTTCCATTATTTTAAAATTGGAAACTGTTTGTTAAAGGGAAAAGTAAATCTACGGCTGTTGGGTACATAAGCGTACATGTAGAACCTACAATACTAGATTGTTTTGACTTGTGATAATAAAACTCTTAAAACAATGATCACATTCTTCCTAGGACCATCTCATATCTTCTAACCATCTCACATCTGTTGATTGCCCTTCAAAAAATCATCGACCATCTCTTCAATTTTCGGCTATGATTCTTAATTTACGAAACAAGGGTCGGATTGTATTTTTCCTAGATCCTAAAGTACGATTCCTAGTCCATTCCTATCCTATGTAAAAATAACAACTATAATAAATCCCAAATTGTAATTTGATTCATTCTTGTCTTGCTAGGTGATTTTGTATCCTATGTTAATCAAATATTAAGGGTAATTAATTGTTTACGTGTCATTATTGGTTCTAAACATGATTTTAGTAACATTTTGTAAATGAATGCAAAGTGTTTGATGAAGTGTGTTGGTAATTTTTCATTAATATTTTGTATAGCTATTTTATATATGAAGGTCTGATATCAAATTTGAGCTATGTGTCACATTATTGGAATCTAAATGTGTTCATGTTCTATCCTTTAAGTGGTTATGATATCAGTTCGTTCTTCAAGGTCAGTTGTCTTTCATTGGTCATGTCAGCTCCTGTGTTTTAGTTTATAATTCTACAAATATGAGCTCCAGGTTTTTTAGTTTCGTTCTGCATCAAAATGTGTTAGGGTTTAAAGTATAAGTTTATGATAATTGGTCCTGCGACAAGTGTGTTTTGCAATAGATTTTTAGTGTTTGGTTCTGCAATAAAGTGTTTGACTATAAAGGGTCATGGTCTGTTGTTTGGTTTTTAATAAAAATTATGTTTGGAAATAAGTTTCAGGGTGGTCCGCAAGTGGTTCGGCAAAATATGAGCTCCAGTTTGAAGTCAAGACAGTATCAGTTTCAGAGTGTGCAACATCAGTTATCTGTTGTGTTTCTGCAACATTAGTTCACTATCAAATTCGGTTCTTGGGTTTTCATTGGTTCTTGGGTGTTCATTGTGGTGGTCTCCTACTTTTTGTGTACATTATATTTAGTATACTTATTTACTATCTAATTAACTGGTTTTGTCCTCTAGTGAATGCTTATTTTTGGTATTTCACCTAGTTGGATTTTGGTCAGTTTGTTTTGATAGAGTGAGTGGTCCTATTTTGGTCTTTTGTATCTTAGTGGGTTATCATTGCCAAATTGTTGTCTTGTTTTTTTGTATTGTGATCCATCTCTTTTTCTAGGGTCCCATTGTTCTTAATCATCTTGATTAGGGAGGCGAGATGCCTTTGTTTGTAATGTTTTCTTGTTGGTTTTGTTAATACGTTGCCGCCTTTCTAAAAAAAATGATCTGGTGGAAACGGGGTTGACTACCACTATACTAGACATTATGGTTTAATGTAGTTTTTTTTTCTAACCAGTTGGTTAATTTTCTTGTAATTTTTTGAAGCTTCACATACACTTTAACATTCTTATCATACATTTAACGTCTCATTACATCTCAATTTTGGAGTAGTGCTCATATTGCTAGTACCTACTGAGGTCAAAGTAATCTCAGTAAGGGGTGATGTCCAAAAACATGCATAAACAAATTTCTGCAGATGGTAGTCAAGACTAATGTGGATTATTTACTCGGTTGACAAGCATATAACAATGGCGTATGAGACTAATAGTAACTCAATAAAAAGAAGTAAACGTGTCATATCACAAGAGATACTAAACGAACCCACATTTATTAGCAAATACCAATTTTGACCCGTTGCACCCTCTCGACTAAGCTGTTAATCTCAAGTTAGTCTCATGTGTGACGAAATAGTAAATCTCATCCGGTCAACTTAATAAAAAAAAGACCAATTTTGAAGGGTTAACCCACTGGTGACAGCAACAATTTTCCAGGTAAACTGGACATGTTTCTAGCAGAAAAATAAATAGACTGAAGTGATGCATGCAAATAACCAACACTGACAGCCCATAAGCAACAGCAGAACTGCCAACAAACTAAAAAACCTTGTACAAACTTATTGATGTCGACACATAATAGGATCTCGAAGCCATTGTTTCCAAACTGAAAAACCTGGTCAATAAAACTATAGTTAACAATCAAAACTTAATGCTAGTATGTTTACCCAACTTTGAACAAAAACATACAGATGAAGTACTATAAAGGAACGTCATTAACGAAAAATAATGCATCAAATTCAAGTTTTTTTGAGATTTCCATTAATTCCTTATGTCACTGTCTAAATTTAGTCCCATGTGCGACTAAACAGTTAGTGTCACACCCCCAAATTACCTGTTTTGCAGCGGAATGGAATTCCTGGGGATTGACTGTCATAGCATCACAGTTACAGATATATTGAACGACCTAAAGTGTCGTTTGGAAAATACATCGCTTGATTTAATAAAAACATTCAGAGTTACAAAAATAGGTCCCAAATGAAAGTTACTTTGTGCGGAAAATAAGTTTGGTACAAGTCAAACGATGTTTTTAAAATGTATAAATCCCATGTGAGACGCGTCGTCTCCGCGACTCTATGATATGTCCACATGCATGCCATGAAGAGAATGCCTTAGTTACCTGAAAATACATTGCTAAAAGTGTCAACACAAAGGTTGAGTGAGTTCATAGAGTTGTTGAAAATGTTAAATACGACTACCACAAGTATATATATGTATGACAATGTCGCCACAAAAATGATACAATTGCTTAAGCACATGACACCGAAGCTCTGACTGATGTTCGCCCCAACAGAGTGTTTGCCAAACAACTCAAATAATGATTAAGAAATGAAATGCATCCGTCCGGTTGGAATCCGCCAACCCGGATGGAGGTGTCACCCTCGATAGATCTATCCACTCACCCTCGCTTCTATGAAATTAACGGTTCATGTTCAGGAAATGGGGACATTTAACTGGCAATGAGGTAACTTAAGCAATGTAATGAATTTGATATACTTGGTATCGCAATAAAAATGATGTACAATGTATTCTCCCCCGTAGGTTTGAAATAAGTAAAAACTTGAATAAATCGGGGCTATGAAAACTCACCTGTTGCAATGATAATGATGATGTAATGGCAATACTGAAATGAGGAGCAACCTCTGACCATGACCTATTATGAATGATATGTTCTAATGTAAATCATGAAACAATGTCGTGCATGCAAACTCACATGTAATCTATACCACTTGTACGCTTTTGAAAATAGAATTTATCGTCGAAATATATGTTTATGACATCTCGTCATGTTATAAAATACTTTACAAGTATTTACGTTGAAATGATATCCTACGATAGTCATTTAATGATTTATTATGAAATTATAACTTTTCGTCGTAAAATAATGTCGTGGAAATATCCATGAAAGTGACTAAAACGGCCTCTAAAAACTAGTCGTAAAATGGTGTACGTCGAACGTTAGGAAACAAACTCAACGGTTTTGGGAAGCTTGTATTATTATCTCAAAGTTTTGGCATTTAAGTTTTCATTCTAGAGGTCTCGATCATGGAGAAAAGTATAGGTGAAGTATGGTACTTGTGCCCAAAATATGGTTTAAGTGTGGTTTTCGGCAAAGTTTAAGCGACCGTATATTATTCGTTACAACTCCGCTTGACAAACGGTTGGACATTTTGGAAAATATACTTAGCGAACTTACTTTTACTAGAATACATCATGTTATAAAAAGTACCACGTCAATGTTAAAAATGTCCGCCAACATGGTCCTTTAGTTGCCGTAGTATGTTTTTAATTGAGAATATATTAATTTTGCTAATAGAATAAAGTTACGGCAACTTGGTTTATCGCGTGTAATTTAATCGTTACAAGTCCGTTTTCTACGTTTTCTACATCCTTAGATTCGTGTCAAAGTATACTAATATATTTTTGATAAGTCGACACAATTTATAAAGCTTAGGACTCATTTTTGACTCGTAAAGAGTGACATTTTCATGCTGAAATTTCTGAAATTAATAGTTTTCATCGTCAAAATTGAAAAATTCATAACTTCTTCGTTATAGCTCCGTTTTAATCCGTTCAAGCGGCCACGGTTTCGTTTTAAAGTATATTTTCTAAATATCTAGGCCAAATATTTTTGTCTACTGTCGGATTTTCCAGATTTTCAAAATAAGGACAGACCCTTTTCAAAACGTGTCGAAATGAGTTTTTCTCGCGCCAAACCTATTCTAACCCATTCAAAACAACTCCGAAGCTATTCTAATCCTACCATACACCTTCTTAGGGTGTCATGGGTTCCTAGATATCACCAAAAATAATATATAACAAGGAGTAATTATAGGATGGTGTAACTTAATTGTAAGTAATAAAAACATTGAAAGTGGTATAGACTCATATGTAACATGCATGTTTTCTTGCAAAGATGATGAAATAACATAACTATGAATATGAAAGAGTAATAAAAATCATGAAATGCGTACTTGAATGCTTATATGAAAAAGATGATGAAAACCTTATTAATCTATAGGTTTTTATTTCAAAACCTTAACATAGATCACTAAATAAGTTTGATAAACACTTGGATCATGAAAATTATCATGTTTCTTCTTCCTTTTTGAAATGGTCGACCACCCTCCAAAGGATGAGAGGTTTTATTTTTCTTTTCACCTTCTATTTGTGTTTGTATGTGTTTTGAATGAAAATGACACTTGAACCTATAAAATATCTATCTAATATGTATATGTGTCCAATTAAAGATGTAAAATATTTAGTAAATGGTGTGTCATGTTGAATGTGTCGGCAAAACAAAAAAAAGAAGAGAAGCAAAATGTGAATTGTTGATGTATTTTTATATTTGAAGCTTTGTATATTATTTGTTTTGCACATATAGTTTGTTAATTAGTGTAGCGTTAACTAGAAATTGATTTTTAACTGAACAAAATAAAATATATCGAAGTCATAAAAATTATACAAATACATTTCTTACAAGAATTGAGTGAAATAATAATTATCGAGTTGAATTTACGAAAACCGTCGTAAATATTTAAAGATAACAATTTATATACAAAATAAATTGAAAACATCGAGTAACCTAATAATATAATTTTTATAGTCTTAAAATGAGTATAAAAATATATTATGATTATTTTTGGAAGTGTCGGATCAATGTTTCAAAATAAATGATTACGCGATAGCGTTTATTTAATAAGAAATTATGCGTTTAATAAAAAAAATGCGAAACCACGCATGAACTAATATGATGATAATGATGCTAATGATATGTATACTAAACCTAGTCTATATGAAATGTCCTTGATAAAATGTTCATGAATTCGCAGCTAAACCACTAAGGTTACGCGAATTTGATACTCGTAAACGTAATTTACGATAAATGATGAAATAGTGAAACCTTTAGAATTTGTAAAATGACCTGAAATTACGAGTTGTCACATTCGCCCAACTAAAAAGGAATTCAGTCCCTGAATTCAGTCCATGTTAGGTTCTACAATGTTACTTGTGAAAAGATGAGGGTATTTGAGTCGCATTGGGTCGTCCAATGTTTTTCTAAATCGTACCACGCCTTTCCCAGACGGGACTTTGAGCATAATATGTTGCCCACTTGAGATTCTAATGGTTTGCGACTTATGGAACACACTTCCAATATTTTGCGTCGTACATCGACGTAGCTTATCTAGCCATATGTTGTTATTTGTAACTGATTTTTGATTTGTATGATTTGTTTGTTGTTTCATAAATGAGTCATTAACTAGTGAGTTGGACTTTCCTGATTTTTTCCCGTAAATAAGTAATTGACGCCTCAACCATAGAATGCATCAATTGGTGTAGTCAACATGTTCAGGTGCTAACTATTGTTGTAAAGTAACTTGTTTGATGAAGAATGATTTACCTAATTATTTCTAGAAATCACACATGCCTTGAGCATATCATCTAATGTGGGAATTGTTCTCTCGCTCTTACCATTGAGCTGAGGATAATAAGCGGTAATCATGTCCTAGTGAATTCCAAAGGAATCTCAAAATGATTGTCAGAAGTCTAAGGTGAATCGAATAGCTTGTAATTGGTACAACTGGAATTGATACCACGTGTCTCATGCCAAATTTCAAAATGTTAAATCTGTCGAAAAGGACCTTATTGAAAAGAATAGATTATGGGTAACAGTTGTGATTCCTCGCACTTCTAGTTCTAGCGAATGTCATGACTTGAGTCTTACTTGCCTAAGGTGCTTAGTCTCCATGACTAAAATGGTTATTGTTTGATTTTCTAAGTGTTTCCATGCTCTATGTTGTAAAGTCACAAAACCGTAAATATTTAAGTGATGTAGTGTAGTGATTGATTTTCAAGACTCGTTCCGATATTGAGTGTTTCTAATATTATTTCATCACTTAGATTGTTATCATGCTAGCATAAACATAGATATCAGCTTATACTATGTCGAAGAATGTTTGTTCTAATTTCACTTGTAAATGGAGTGTCATTGATTTTCCGATATGTTCAAACCTGTTGCATCTCTTGAGGTGAAAATGAAATTATCTGTAATTTCTAGAGAACACAATGCCTTAGGGAAAGTTTATATGGATAGCCTAAATTTAACCAATTTTTCCTTTAAGGAAAACTCATTGTAGGGAAATTCACATATTGTTGAAGCCATGTTTAGTGAAATATTCTGTAGTTTCAGTTAAAAGACTTGGTTTGTCCCTGTAGTGTTGCTTAGTGTGTATTCGCTTCGTACTAAATTTTGTAACTCGGTCTAGCTAGTACTTCTGAAATAATATATTTGACTTCTAGTCCAAAATAGTGGTTCGGAATGTTTCGTGATGTTTTAAGATTTTTTTTTGTTGAGTTTTGAAACATCTTACTATATACTTCTAGTCCTTGTTGGTAGTCCTATAATGCTTTCATTGTTTTCTTCTGTCGAGGAATCCTCCTCACAGATGTATAGAAAGTCTTTCCTAAAAAAGATCACTCGTCAAATTCTAACTTATCGGTTGAGTGAGGGATGAATGGCATGAGCATCGATAGAGTGTTATTAAAAAGATATGTTTATGAACAATTTATATGATTACAAAACTTTGCTTTTGAATGAAGGTTGTCTTAAGAAATTTGAAATGATACTTGTTTCTTTCATGACATAATTCTTCCTGAATTATACATAGGTGATCAGGCCATGTATAATTGAGGACAAATGATGTGACGCTTGGTTTTGTTGAAATGGTATTATGTTCCTCCGAAGTTTTAGACGGTATTCAACGTTTTGTTTTGTAAGATAATGGCTCAATGATTTTTCAGAGTAACATGAAAATCGTTTCGCATGATGATATTAAATCGTTGATAAAATGACTGAAAGCCAATTGATAGGGTGATTACGAAACAACTTGTTTTAAAACTTTATGAAACCATGTTTCTAAGATGGTGTGGAGTAGCTTGAAATAAAATTAAGTGAAATAATTTCATGTAATAGTAGCAGAATAACTTAGAATTAAATTTGTTGAATGGTTTGTAGGATACATGGGAGAACCTCATCGAGTAGTAATAGTCTCCTAATTGGTCAAGAGTAAAGTTGGCCTAACCCCTAGTAAGATAGTGATGTATCGTCGTGAAATGATGGGAAATTGGGCAATTGGAATAGGGAATGAAATAAACAAAGGTTGTGATTATCGTGAAGATAATAAATGATAAATATTACATTAGTTAGAAAGGTACTTATTATCGGTTCTTGTTGATGGTCAAATCGTGTTTCAATTGTAGGAGCAGTAGGCTGTCTAATAACAACAGCTTTGAAACTCTCACAGTCCTTAAATCTATAAGATAGTGTAGTTTCTGTAGTCTCAGTGATAGATGGTAGTGGTGTGTCAAATCATGCCCGCTTCCCAAGCGGCAAGTCGTATGTATGAGTAGCGTATATGAGATGTGATGGTACAAATGATGCTCTAGATGATAATGATGACGACGATGATGATGTAAATCCTAGTGGTAAGTTAGGAGATGATGGTGAATGAAATACTACCGTCTTCCTCGTAGTAAGCATCCTAATAGGTCCATTAGGACTAAGCCTATAAGTCCTACCAAATGGTATGATCTGTCTCAACAAAATGATAAAAATTTTCCTGATCCTACAGTGAATCAATAGTGATCGTGATGGTGTAGGTGCAACTTCGTCCTCCTAAAAGGATTCAGTCTCATCATCTGATGTTATCGGTGTTGAGTCAACTGATGTTAAAATTGTGATAGGGAATGACAGGGCATTCTCCATGTCAAAGTGATGTGAGTATGATGGGATGGGTATTTGAAGGCATCTATGTGACAATCGCTTTTGAAATGAAAGTAAATAACTCGCAAAATGTGCGTATGAAACCGCATGTATAGTGACTATGCACTTGTGATGAAATGATGAGATGCTATGATGATGTAGTTATAGTCTAGGGTCAATGATGCAACCTAGTTCTCTATAACCGAAGCTCTGATACCAATCTGTCACACCCCCAAATTACCTGTTTTGCAGCGGAATGGAATTCCTGGGGATTGACTGTCATAGCATCACAGTTACAGATATATTGAACGACCTAAAGTGTCGTTTGGAAAATACATCGCTTGATTTAATAAAAACATTCAGAGTTACAAAAATAGGTCCCAAATGAAAGTTACTTTGTGCGGAAAATAAGTTTGGTACAAGTCAAACGATGTTTTTAAAATGTATAAATCCCATGTGAGACGCGTCGTCGCCGCGACTCTATGATATGTCCACATGCATGCCATGAAGAGAATGCCTTAGTTACCTGAAAATACATTGCTAAAAGTGTCAACACAAAGGTTGAGTGAGTTCATAGAGTTGTTGAAAATGTTAAATACGACTACCACAAGTATATATGTGTATGACAATGTCGCCACAAAAATGATACAATTGCTTAAGCACATGACACCGAAGCTCTGACTGATGTTCGCCCCAACAGAGTGTTTGCCAAACAACTCAAATAATGATTAAGAAATGAAATGCATCCGTCCGGTTGGAATCCGCCAACCAGGATGGAGGTGTCACCCTCGATAGATCTATCCACTCACCCTCGCTTCTATGAAATTAACGGTTCATGTTCAGGAAATGGGGACATTTAACTGGCAATGAGGTAAATTAAGCAATGTAATGAATTTGATATACTTGGTATCGCAATAAAAATGATGTACAATGTATTCTCCCCCGTAGGTTTGAAATAAGTAAAAACTTGAATAAATCGGGGCTATGAAAACTCACCTGTTGCAATGATAATGATGATGTAATGGCAATACTGAAATGAGGAGCAACCTCTGACCATGACCTATTATGAATGATATGTTCTAATGTAAATCATGAAACAATGTCGTGCATGCAAACTCACATGTAATCTATACCACTTGTACGCTTTTGAAAATAGAATTTATCGTCGAAATATATGTTTATGACATCTCGTCATGTTATAAAATACTTTACAAGTATTTACGTTAAAATGATATCCTACGATAGTCATTTAATGATTTATTATGAAATTATAACTTTTCGTCGTAAAATAATGTCGTGAAAATATCCATGAAAGTGACTAAAACGGCCTCTAAAAACTAGTCGTAAAATGGTGTACGTCGAACATTAGGAAACAAACTCAACGGTTTTGGGAAGCTTGTATTATTATCTCAAAGTTTTGGCATTTAAGTTTTCATTCTAGAGGTCTCGATCATGGATAAAAGTATAGGTGAAGTATGGTACTTGTGCCTAAAATATGGTTTAAGTGTGGTTTTCGGCAAAGTTTAAGCGACCGTATATTATTCGTTACAACTCCGCTTGACAAACGGTTGGACATTTTGGAAAACATACTTGGCGAACTTACTTTTACTAGAAGACATCATGTTATAAAAAGTACCACGTCAATGTTAAAAACGTCCGCCAACATGGTCCTTTAGTTGCCGTAGTATGTTTTTAATAGAGAATATATTAATTTTGCTAATAGAATAAAGTTACGGCAACTTGGTTTATCGCGTGTAATTTAATCGTTACAAGTCCGTTTTCTACGTTTTCTACATCCTTAGATTCGTGTCAAAGTATACTAATATATTTTTGATAAGTCGACACAATATATAAAGCTTAGGACTCATTTTTGACTCGTAAAGAGTGACATTTTCATGCTGAAATTTCTGAAATTAATAGTTTTCATCGTCAAAATTGAAAAATTCATAACTTCTTCGTTATAGCTCCGTTTTAATCCGTTCAAGCGGCCACGGTTTCGTTTTAAAGTATATTTTCTAAATATCTAAGCCAAATATTTTTGTCTACTGTCGGATTTTCCCGATTTTCAAAATAAGGACAGACCCTTTTCAAAACGTGTCGAAATGAGTTTTTCTCGCGCCAAACCTATTCTAACCCATTCAAAACAACTCCGAAGCTATTCTAATCCTACCATACACCTTATTAGGGTGTCATGGGTTCCTAGATATCACCAAAAATAATATATAACAAGGAGTAATTATAGGATGGTGTAACTTAATTGTAAGTAATAAAAACATTGAAAGTGGTATAGACTCATATGTAACATGCATGTTTTCTTGCAAAGATGATGAAATAACATAACTATGAATATGAAAGAGTAATAAAAATCATGAAATGCTTACTTGAATGCTTATATGAAAAAGATGATGAAAACCTTATTAATCTATAGGTTTTTATTTCAAAACCTTAACATAGATCACTAAATAAGTTTGATAAACACTTGGATCATGAAAATTATCATGTTTCTTCTTCCTTTTTGAAATGGTCGACCACCCTCCAAAGGATGAGAGGTTTTATTTTTCTTTTCACCTTCTATTTGTGTTTGTATGTGTTTTGAATGAAAATGACACTTGAACCTATAAAATATCTATCTAATATGTATATGTGTCCAATTAAAGATGTAAAATATTTAGTAAATGGTGTATCATGTTGAATGTGTCGGAAAAACAAAAAAAAGAAGAGAAGCAAAATGTGAATTGTTGATGTATTTTTATATTTGAAGCTTTGTATATTATTTGTTTTGCACATATAGTTTGTTAATTAGTGTAGCGTTAACTAGAAATTGATTTTTAACTGAACAAAATAAAATATATCGAAGTCATAAAAATTATACAAATACATTTCTTACAAGAATTGAGTGAAATAATAATTATCGAGTTGAATTTATGAAAACCGTCGTAAATATTTAAAGATAACAATTTATATACAAAATAAATTGAAAACATCGAGTAACCTAATAATATAATTTTTATAGTCTTAAAATGAGTATAAAAATATATTAGGATTATTTTTGGAAGTGTCGGATCAATGTTTCAAAATAAATGATTACGCAATAGCGTTTATTTAATAAGAAATTATGCGTTTAATAAAAAAATGCGAAACCATGCATGAACTAATATGATGATAATGATGCTAATGATATGTAGACTAAACCTAGTCTATATGAAATATCCTTGATAAAATGTTCATGAATTCGCAGCTAAACCACTAAGGTTACGCGAATTTGATACTCGTAAACGTAATTTACGATAAATGATGAAATAGTGAAACCTTTAGAATTTGTAAAATGACCTGAAATTACGAGTTGTCACAGTTAGTTTCATCTAGTCTACTTCACAATAAATAAATAAATTAATTAATTAAAAATATAAAATTTCCAATTTTGACCCGTTTACCTACTGGTGACAGCAACAATTTTCCAGGTAAAATGGGCATTTTTCGAGCTATTTTAACCAAGTTCCATTGACAAGGCAAGATATATGTACAATTTCATTCACCACTTAAAGAGGTGTTTGGCAAACTGTAACAAAAGCAGCTTCACCGTAACTTGAAGGGGTGTTTGGCATTACAGAAACAATGTAAGTTAAAGGGGTGTTTGGCATTACAAAACAATTTTTCAATTTGACCCATTTTGCTTCTGTGACAGCAGCATTTTTCCAAGAAATTTGAAACCACAGTATGTCAAAAAAAAGGTGAACAATAACTAAACCAACATATCTTGTACATAGTTGTTACAAAATACAAAAGGTTTTGGGAGGGATATGAGGGCTTTTTTTTTGTTCCAACATTCCAGTAGGCTCATTCCTACTTAGCTTTGACCATTTTAACATCAGAAAAAATTGCAGACCTGATACGTCTTAAAAAGGCAAAGATCAACACAATTTCATTACAGAGAAAAGAAGACAACCAAAATGTTAGGAATCATCCTAATACGAAAATGTGACAACATATTCGGTATTACAATAGTTATATTGTAAGGCACAAATACATGGACTGAAACCGTCATTTATGTAAAGTCATGTGTTTGGTGCACTATATAAGCCCTCCTAGACTTCACTAGGAGGGTGATGCTTAGTGTGTAATCTTCCATTTATCTTATCATTAATAAACACAAAGTTATCCCTTCTCTCTCTACTTTCTCTCTCTAACCATGGATGTCATTTACTATCATCATCCCCGACCTCCCGAATCATATAATCAACTAATATAAACGATCCAACAATTGGTATCAGACACAGGTTATTATCATTGGTTGATTTGTGGTTTAATCTTGTCAAAATCGTCTTATTTTTTAAGTGATCAGATCTGAGTGTTATTTGTGGTCAAAACAGTCCAAATGACGAAATTTTGAATCTGGTTTTCTTATGGGTTTTTCTGGAAAAAATATGAATATTTGCAAGTTAGTAATTTTTCTTTGAAGATTTGCGAGTTTGTATTTTTTTTCATTGAAGATTTGCGAGTTAGCAAAATTTTCTTTGAAGATTTGCGAGTTTGTATTTTTTTTCGATGAAGATTTGCTAGTTTGCATATTTTACTTTGAAGATTTGCGAGTTTGCACAATTTTCATTGAAGATTTGCGAGTTTGCATAGTCTTTGTTGAAGATTTGTGAGTTAGCATTTTTCTGACTTGAAGATTGGCGAGTTAGCCAGTATAATCTTTCAAGTTTGCGAGTTAGCAACTTTCTGACTAAGGATTAGCGAGTTACAATTTTTTTGAAGTTTAGCGAGTTTTTGATTTCTGCACTTGAAGATTAGTGAGTTAAGAATACTTGCGAGTTTGACTCGTTATGACATCAGATCTTCATCAGTTAAGAACCTCAGATCTGTTTATCCTCTTAGGTCCAACAACAAAATTAAAAAGAAACAAAACAGAAAAAGAAGATAAAAGAAAACGGAAAATGAAGAAACAAACAAGCAAATTATAACAACACAAATCTAATTCAACAAACCCACGGCCAATACCCTTCTCCGAAAACCGAACATCACTGCCAACTTCATCTTATCATATATCTCAAACCCACCTTTTCTAAACAAGAGACAACGAGCAAATTTCAAACAACCAAATCCAATCCGTGACAAAACAACTAGAGTTGATCAAGAACGAGATTAAAAAAAAACATAAAAAAAAGAATCGATCTCAGTTTTATTTCCTGTTTTGCATCTCCTATGAGACATCAAGATAATTACAGATCCTTACAAATCAAAACACAACACATCATAGATCTTTCTTTTAGAAGACAAGCTTCATCTTAATATCCGAATATAAAAGGAAGAATGATAACAAGATTGTTATATTCTTTTCTTTAATTCGTTCATGATCAATCAAAAACAAAACATGATGAACCTACCTGAGATCTATTACAAGACCTTAAAGTAAAAATGTTAAGAGAAAGACTTGAAGGGTTCGTCCTTTATATTCGTCTTTGGGTTCGCCTTTGATGTTCATCTTTGATGTTGGGTTCATCTTTTACAAGAATGGGTTTGTGTTTGATGTTGTTCACTATTGATGATGATGATGGAGATTGTTAGTTGACTGAGTTTGATGGGAAATGAAATATGTGATTATGGTTTGACTTGGTGAGTTTCGAATTTGTGTGTCTGCAAATGTGAAGAAAGGAGATGGGGGCGTGTGTTTTGATAAAAAGGTGATTAGGGTTTGCAAATGAGATAACCTAGGTAAGGGGTTGTATTATACCGTGTGAGTTGGATATGGACCGGTACTTGGACTGGGCTGGTATAAGTTTAGGTTTTAACTGGGCTTACATTGTTTAATACAATTTGTTGGTGGACCGGATACACAATGTAATTCTCTGCTGAGCTTAAATGATAATTTCCATTTCGAATCAATTGGTCATTTTTGGGGTTCGTAATGTAAAAGTGAATTATTTTGAGGTTACGTGTTTTTGACAAGATCGGGAATTATTCATTATCAAGATTCGTTTAAAACCGTCAAAAGGTTAGATTTTGGATTTTTAACAGCAATATGTGACTACGGGGTTTATTCATTATTATTTATTTGAGGTTGAAGTAGGATTTCACGGGTGCGTGTACTTAGTATCTGAAGATATCGGGGTTGGTTGGATGCATGATTCTTCGAGATCCTTGTCCGAGCTTTTAACCGTCCTGAATGACAAAGACTTGAGTTGTTTAGTTATACCTGATGTAAGGAGTTACGTTGTTATGCTCACAGCGTATAACTATCACTTTTAAGGAGTTACGTTGTTGTGCTCAAGTGTCACACTAAGGTGTGGATAATTTGAGAAACATTAAGTTTACCCTTTTTTCGATTGCCATAAGAAAAAGGGTTCTTCGTTTGACATTAGTGCAAGCTTAAGTCACAAGTTCGGGTTATTTTACTTCAGTCTCAAGTTCGTCATATTGGGTTTTATCCATCATTAGTCACTACAAAGAGCCGTCAGAATGATATGGGGTCGGTAAAGAGTTAGTTGAGAGGAGTATAAAAGAGTAGAGAAGTTTTATTAGCAATTGATTCTCACGGGATATTTCATGCTTAACAGAGATTTATGGTACTTCACATTTATTCGATTACATGGACATACGAGGTTACGCTGCCTCCGTTTCCATCGTAAACATAGTGTGTATGCTTCCGATTCCGCGACGACATCGTGAGGGAAGAGAGTGGATGTGCTTTGTACTTTTTTCGACTTCTTTGCGAAAACACTCTTTTTACATAAGTATCTGCAATCAGGGGGAAGAAATGTGCATATCGAGGACGCACGACAGGTTCTCGTGATTGAGCTTTAAATGTTATGACTGCCGGAGATATGTCCGTAGAGATGATCGGTGGTATTGTTTTGTGAGTTTGGTGTTATCGTTTCAATTTTCCCGGGTTGTTTTGTGTGAAGTAGCCTACTTGTGTGAGAAAATCTTGCTGATTTCTTGCATGTTACCCCCGAACGAAGTTTCCGCATTGAGTACAATTGTAATTAAGTGATTAGTCAGATTTACTTAGTGTGGTTTACGGTGTTATCTACAAATTCCGCTGCGTACTTAAAACTTCAAAAGTTAGAAGACAAGTTAACTACATCAAAGTTTTGAATCGGCTGAAGACGGTTAACAGTTTGGGGGGAAGCTGATTCAAAAACTTCGCCAAAAAGAAGTGTATGGAGAAGCTGCTAAAGACATGCAGTATCAATTGGGGGGAAGTTAATCCAATTCATACATATTACATCATTTGCCTACAAGTGAAGAAAATGTTCTCAAGCCGAGGTACAAGATGAGGACAAAGAGCGTCAATTGCAGACATCCTCAGCATTTGAAGAGCATATAAAGACCTTTCTTTATATATATTTGTACTTGTAGGAAATGTTGTAAGTAATCCCATATGTTGCCACATTGGGGGAAGATTGTTAGGAATCATCCTAATACGAAAATGTGACAACATATTCGGTATTACAATAGTTATATTATAAGGCACAAACACATGGACTGAAACCGTCATTTATGTAAAGTCATGTGTTTGGTGCACTATATAGGCCCTCCTAGACTTCACTAGGAGGGTGATGCTTAGTGTGTAATCTTCTATTTATCTTATCATTAATAAACACAAAGTTATCCCTTCTCTCTCTACTTTCTCTCTCTAACCATGGATGTCATTTACTATCATCATCCCCGACCTCCCGAATCATATAATCAACTAATATAAACGATCCAACACAAAATATAAACTCTTTTGACCCGTTTACATTTGACCCATTTATAGTCATTCATAAATACAATCATTCAAAAACCAATTTTGATCCATCATAATAGCATAGCAAGATGTCTTCTTTCTCTTTAACCACGGGCTAAATTCCACCAAAAGGACAAAACATCAACATTATATTTTCTTTTTCTTCACCCATGAGTAGCATTTGCCAAAAGAGCACTAAAATTATCATTTTTTATCTTTGCGGTAACATCAGCGACACATGGAGGTTTCATTGCATTTACAACTTTTATGACATGACAAGGTCTCATCCCGAATCGGCCAAGTTCCAACATAAGAGATTTGCAGGCCATAGAACGATGAAACTTTCTGTGAAAACGATGTTTCATTAATTTCGTAGGTGTTATGCTCAAATCACAATTGTGTGTATCATCAAAAAAATCCACACACCATTTCCCATCTCTTGTTTTTGTAATTCAAAGTCGTGCTTCACAACCGGTCCTTGAATCTCTGTGACGTTTCTCAGTATCCACACTTGTACCAACGTCCTTCACACTTTTGAAACCTTCTTCGTTGCATACGGGAAAAGTGAATCTACGGCTGTTGGGTACATAAGCTTAAATGTAGAACCTACAATACTAGATCGTTTTGACTTGTGATAGTAAAACTCTTAAAACAATTATCACATTCTTCCTAGGACCATCTCATCTCTTCTAAGTATCTCACATCTGTTGATTTCCCTTCAAAGAATTATCGACCATCTCTTCAATTTTTGGCTATGATTCTTAATTTACGAAACAAGGGTCGGATTGTATTTTTCCTAGATCCTAAAGTCTGATTCCTAGTCCATTCCTATCCTATGTGAAAATAACAACTATAATAAATCCCAAATTGTAATTTGATTCATTCTTGTCTTGCTAGGTGATTTTGTATCCTATGTTAATCAAATATTAAGGGTAATTAATTGTTTATGTGGCATTATTGGTTCAAAACATGATTTTAGTAACATTTTGTAAATGAATGCAAAGTGTTTGATGAAGTGTGTCGGTAATTTTTCATTAATATTTTGTATAGCTATTTTATATATGAAGGTCTGATATCAAATTTGAGCTATGTGTCACATTATTGGAATCTAAATGTGTTCATGTTCTATCCTTTAAGTGGTTATGATATCAGTTCGTTCTTCAGGGTCAGTTGTCTTTTGTTGGTCATGTCAGCTCCTGTGTTTTAGTTTATAATTCTGCAAATATGAGCTCCAGGTTTTACTGTTTCATTCTGCGTCAAAATGTGTTAGGCTTTAAAGTATAAGTTTCTGATAATTGGTCCTGCGACAAGTGTGTTTTGCAATAGATTTTTAGTGTTTGGTTCTGCAATAAATTGTTTGACAATAAAGGGTCACGGTCAGTTGTTTGGTTTTTTTTAAAAAAGTGTGTTTGGCAATAAGTTTCAGGGTGGTACGCAAGTGGTTCGGCAAAATATGAGCTCTAGTTTGAAGTCAAGACAATATCAGTTTCAGAGTGTGCAGCATCAGTTATCTGTTGTGTTTTTGCAGCATTAGTTCACTATCAAATTCGGTTCTTGGGTGTTCATTGTGGTAGTCTCCTACTTTTTGTGTACATTATATTCAGTATACTCATTTACTATCTAATTAACTGGTTTTGTCCTCTAGTGAATGCTTATTTTTGGTATTTCACCTAGTTGGATTTTGGTCAGTTTGTTTGGATATAGTGAGAGTGGTCCTATTTTGGTCTTTTGTATCTTAGTGGGTTATCATTGCCAAATTGTTGTCATGTTTTTTTGTATTGTTTTCCATCTCTTTTTCTAGGGTCCCATTGTTCTTAATCATCTTGATTAGGGAGGCGAGATGCCTTTGTTTGTAATGTTTTCTTGTTGGTTTTGTTAATACATTGCCGCCTTTCTAATAAAAGGATCTGGTGGAAACGGGGTTGACTACCACTATACTGGACATTATGGTTTAATGTAGTTTTTTTTCTAACCAGTTGGTTAATTTTCTTGTAGTTTTTTGAAGCTTCACATACACTTTAACATTCTTATCATACATTTAACGTCTCATTACATCTCAATTTTGGGGTAGTGCTCATATTGCTAGTACCTACTGAGGTCAAAGTAATCTCAGTAAGGGTGATGTCCAAAAACATGTATAAAAACATTTCTGCAGATGGTACTCAAGCCCAACTAATGTGGATTATTTACTCGGTTGACAAGCATATAACAATGGCGTATGAGACTAATAAAGTAACTCCCAATGCCGTCTTCCACGGGTTATAGGTACCCAATACCGTTTCCGGTGTTTCAGGGAGTTTAAGATGTAGACAACCTTACCCTACATAAGGTAGAGAGGCTGCTTCCAGTTGCGTATGAGACTAATAGTAACTCTATAAAAAGAAGTAAACGTGTCATATCACAAGAGATACTAAACGAACACACATTTATTACCAAATACCAATTTTGACCCGTTGCACCCTCTCGACTAAGCAGTTAATCTCAAGTTAGTCTCATGTGTGACGAAATAGTAAATCTCATCCGGTCAACTTAAAAAAAATAATAATAATTAAAAAAAAAACAAAAAAAAAAAACAAAAAAAAAACAATTTTGAAGGGTTAACCTACTGGTGACTGCAACAATTTTCCAGGTAAAATGGACATGAAGTGATGCATGCAAATAACCAACACTGACAGCCCATAAGCAACAACATAATTGCCAACAAACTGAAAAACCTGGTACAAACTTATTGATGTCGACACTTAATAGTATCTCGAAGCCATTGTTGCCAAACTGAAAAACCTGGTCAATAAAACTATAGTTAACAATCAAAACTTAATGCTAGTATGTTTACCCAACTTTGAACAAAAAACATACAGATGAAGTACTATAAAGGAACGTCATTAACGAAAAATAATGCATCAAATTCAAGTTTTTTTGAGATTTCCATTATTTCCTTTGGTCACTGTCTAAAGTTAGTCCCATGTGCGACTAAACAGTTAGTTTCATCTGGTCTACTTCACTAAAAATAAATAAATAAATAAATTAAAAATATAAAATTTCTAATTTTGACCCGTTAACCTACTGGTGACAGCAACAATTTTCCAGGTAAAATGAACATTTTTCAAGCTATTTTAACCAAGTTCCATTGACAAGGCAAGATATATGTACAATTTCATTCACCACTTAAAGAGGTGTTTGGAAAACTGTTACAAAAGCAGCTTCACCGTAACTTGAAGGGGTGTTTGGCATTACAGAAACAATGTAAGTTAAAGGGGTGTTTGGCATTACAAAAACAATTTTCCAGTTTGACCCATTTTGCTTCTGTGACAGCAACATTTTTCAAAGAAATTTGAAACCACAGTATGTCAAAAAAAAGGCGAACAATAACTAAACCAACATATCTTGTACATAGTTGTTACAGAATACAAAAGGTTTTGGGAGGGATATGAGGGCTTTTTTTTTGTTCCAACATTCCAGTAGGCTCATTCCTACTTGGCTTTGACCATTTTAACATCAGAAAAAAAATGCAGACCTGATACGTCTTAAAAAGGCAAAGATCAACACAATTTCATTACAGAGAAAAGAAGACAACCAACAATATAAACTCTTTTGACCCGTTTACATTTGACCCATTTATAGTCATTCATAAATACAATCATTCAAAAACCAATTTTGATCCATCATAATAGCATAGCAAGATGTCTTCTTTCTCTTTAACCACGGGCTAAATTCCACCAAAAGGACAAAACATCAACATTATATTTTCTTTTTCTTCACCCATGAGTAGCATTTGCCAAAAGAGCACTAAAATTATCATTTTTTATCTTTGCGGTAACATCAGCGACACATGGAGGTTTCATTGCATTTACAACTTTTATGACATGACAAGGTCTCATCCCGAATCGGCCAAGTTCCAACATAAGAGATTTGCAGGCCATAGAACGATGAAACTTTCTGTGAAAACGATGTTTCATTAATTTCGTAGGTGTTATGCTCAAATCACAATTGTGTGTATCATCAAAAAAATCCACACACCATTTCCCATCTCTTGTTTTTGTAATTCAAAGTCGTGCTTCACAACCGGTCCTTGAATCTCTGTGACGTTTCTCAGTATCCACACTTGTACCAACGTCCTTCACACTTTTGAAACCTTCTTCGTTGCATACGGGAAAAGTGAATCTACGGCTGTTGGGTACATAAGCTTAAATGTAGAACCTACAATACTAGATCGTTTTGACTTGTGATAGTAAAACTCTTAAAACAATTATCACATTCTTCCTAGGACCATCTCATCTCTTCTAAGTATCTCACATCTGTTGATTTCCCTTCAAAGAATTATCGACCATCTCTTCAATTTTTGGCTATGATTCTTAATTTACGAAACAAGGGTCGGATTGTATTTTTCCTAGATCCTAAAGTCTGATTCCTAGTCCATTCCTATCCTATGTGAAAATAACAACTATAATAAATCCCAAATTGTAATTTGATTCATTCTTGTCTTGCTAGGTGATTTTGTATCCTATGTTAATCAAATATTAAGGGTAATTAATTGTTTATGTGGCATTATTGGTTCAAAACATGATTTTAGTAACATTTTGTAAATGAATGCAAAGTGTTTGATGAAGTGTGTCGGTAATTTTTCATTAATATTTTGTATAGCTATTTTATATATGAAGGTCTGATATCAAATTTGAGCTATGTGTCACATTATTGGAATCTAAATGTGTTCATGTTCTATCCTTTAAGTGGTTATGATATCAGTTCGTTCTTCAGGGTCAGTTGTCTTTTGTTGGTCATGTCAGCTCCTGTGTTTTAGTTTATAATTCTGCAAATATGAGCTCCAGGTTTTACTGTTTCATTCTGCGTCAAAATGTGTTAGGCTTTAAAGTATAAGTTTCTGATAATTGGTCCTGCGACAAGTGTGTTTTGCAATAGATTTTTAGTGTTTGGTTCTGCAATAAATTGTTTGACAATAAAGGGTCACGGTCAGTTGTTTGGTTTTTTTTAAAAAAGTGTGTTTGGCAATAAGTTTCAGGGTGGTACGCAAGTGGTTCGGCAAAATATGAGCTCTAGTTTGAAGTCAAGACAATATCAGTTTCAGAGTGTGCAGCATCAGTTATCTGTTGTGTTTTTGCAGCATTAGTTCACTATCAAATTCGGTTCTTGGGTGTTCATTGTGGTAGTCTCCTACTTTTTGTGTACATTATATTCAGTATACTCATTTACTATCTAATTAACTGGTTTTGTCCTCTAGTGAATGCTTATTTTTGGTATTTCACCTAGTTGGATTTTGGTCAGTTTGTTTGGATATAGTGAGAGTGGTCCTATTTTGGTCTTTTGTATCTTAGTGGGTTATCATTGCCAAATTGTTGTCATGTTTTTTTGTATTGTTTTCCATCTCTTTTTCTAGGGTCCCATTGTTCTTAATCATCTTGATTAGGGAGGCGAGATGCCTTTGTTTGTAATGTTTTCTTGTTGGTTTTGTTAATACATTGCCGCCTTTCTAATAAAAGGATCTGGTGGAAACGGGGTTGACTACCACTATACTGGACATTATGGTTTAATGTAGTTTTTTTTCTAACCAGTTGGTTAATTTTCTTGTAGTTTTTTGAAGCTTCACATACACTTTAACATTCTTATCATACATTTAACGTCTCATTACATCTCAATTTTGGGGTAGTGCTCATATTGCTAGTACCTACTGAGGTCAAAGTAATCTCAGTAAGGGTGATGTCCAAAAACATGTATAAAAACATTTCTGCAGATGGTACTCAAGCCCAACTAATGTGGATTATTTACTCGGTTGACAAGCATATAACAATGGCGTATGAGACTAATAAAGTAACTCCCAATGCCGTCTTCCACGGGTTATAGGTACCCAATACCGTTTCCGGTGTTTCAGGGAGTTTAAGATGTAGACAACCTTACCCTACATAAGGTAGAGAGGCTGCTTCCAGTTGCGTATGAGACTAATAGTAACTCTATAAAAAGAAGTAAACGTGTCATATCACAAGAGATACTAAACGAACACACATTTATTACCAAATACCAATTTTGACCCGTTGCACCCTCTCGACTAAGCAGTTAATCTCAAGTTAGTCTCATGTGTGACGAAATAGTAAATCTCATCCGGTCAACTTAAAAAAAATAATAATAATTAAAAAAAAAACAAAAAAAAAAACAAAAAAAAAACAATTTTGAAGGGTTAACCTACTGGTGACTGCAACAATTTTCCAGGTAAAATGGACATGAAGTGATGCATGCAAATAACCAACACTGACAGCCCATAAGCAACAACATAATTGCCAACAAACTGAAAAACCTGGTACAAACTTATTGATGTCGACACTTAATAGTATCTCGAAGCCATTGTTGCCAAACTGAAAAACCTGGTCAATAAAACTATAGTTAACAATCAAAACTTAATGCTAGTATGTTTACCCAACTTTGAACAAAAAACATACAGATGAAGTACTATAAAGGAACGTCATTAACGAAAAATAATGCATCAAATTCAAGTTTTTTTGAGATTTCCATTATTTCCTTTGGTCACTGTCTAAAGTTAGTCCCATGTGCGACTAAACAGTTAGTTTCATCTGGTCTACTTCACTAAAAATAAATAAATAAATAAATTAAAAATATAAAATTTCTAATTTTGACCCGTTAACCTACTGGTGACAGCAACAATTTTCCAGGTAAAATGAACATTTTTCAAGCTATTTTAACCAAGTTCCATTGACAAGGCAAGATATATGTACAATTTCATTCACCACTTAAAGAGGTGTTTGGAAAACTGTTACAAAAGCAGCTTCACCGTAACTTGAAGGGGTGTTTGGCATTACAGAAACAATGTAAGTTAAAGGGGTGTTTGGCATTACAAAAACAATTTTCCAGTTTGACCCATTTTGCTTCTGTGACAGCAACATTTTTCAAAGAAATTTGAAACCACAGTATGTCAAAAAAAAGGCGAACAATAACTAAACCAACATATCTTGTACATAGTTGTTACAGAATACAAAAGGTTTTGGGAGGGATATGAGGGCTTTTTTTTTGTTCCAACATTCCAGTAGGCTCATTCCTACTTGGCTTTGACCATTTTAACATCAGAAAAAAAATGCAGACCTGATACGTCTTAAAAAGGCAAAGATCAACACAATTTCATTACAGAGAAAAGAAGACAACCAACATATAAACTCTTTTGACCCGTTTACATTTGATCCATTTATAGTCATTCAAAAATACAATCATTCAAAAACCAATTTTGACCCATCATAATAGCATAGCAAGATGTCTTCTTTCTCTTTAACCACGGGTTAAATTCCACCAAAAGGACAACACATCAACATTATATCTTCTTTTTCTTCACCCCATGAGTAGCATTTGCCAAAAGAGCACTACAATTATCATTTTTTATCTTTGCGGTATCATCAGCGACACGTGGAGGTTTCCTTTCATTTACAGCTTTTTTGGCATGACAAGGTCTCATCCCGAACCGGCCAAGTTCCAACATAAGAGATTTGCAGGCCATAGAACAATGAAACTTCCTGTGAGAACGATGTTTCATTAATTTCGTAGGTGTTGTGCTCAAATCATAATTGTGTGTATCATCAAAAAAATCCACACACCATTTCCCATCTCTTGTGATTGTAATTCAAAGTCATGCTTCACAACTGGTCCTTGAATCTCTTCGACGTTTCTTAGTATCCACACTTGTACCAACATCCTTCACACTTTTGAAACCTTCTTCGTTGCATACGGGAAAAGTGAATCTACGGATGTTGGGTACATAAGCTTACATGTAGAACTTACAATACTAGATCGTTTTGACTTGTGATAATAAAACTCTTAAAACAATTGTCACATTCTTCCTAGGACCATCACATCTCTTCTAAGTATCTCACATCTGTTGATTGCCCTTCAAAAAATCATCGACCATCTCTTCAATTTTCGGCTATGATTCTTAATTTACGAAACAAGGGTCGGATTGTATTTTTCCTAGATCCTAAAGTCCGATTCCTAGTCCATTCCTATCCTATGTGAAAATAACAACTATAATAAATCCCAAATTGTAATTTGATTTATTCTTGTCTTGCTAGGTGATTTTGTATCCTATGTTAATCAAATATTAAGGGTAATTAATTGTTTATGTGGCATTATTGGTTCAAAACATGATTTTAGTAACATTTTGTAAATGAATGCAAAGTGTTTGATGAAGTGTGTCGGTAATTTTTCATTAATATTTTGTATAGCTATTTTATATATGAAGGTCTGATATCAAATTTGAGCTATGTGTCACATTATTGGAATCTAAATGTGTCCATGTTCTATCCTTTAAGTGGTTATGATATCAGTTCGTTCTTCAGGGTCAGTTGTCTTTTGTTGGTCATGTCAGCTCCTGTGTTTTAGTTTATAATTCTGCAAATATGAGCTCCAGGTTTTACTGTTTCATTCTGCATCAAAATGTGTTAGGCTTTAAAGTATAAGTTTCTGATAATTGGTCCTGCGACAAGTGTGTTTTGCAATAGATTTTTAGTGTTTGGTTCTGCAATAAATTGTTTGACAATAGAGCGTCATGGTCAGTTGTTTGGTTTTTTTTAAAAAGTATGTTTGGCAATAAGTTTCAGGGTGGTCCGCAAGTGGTTCGGCAAAATATGAGCTCCAGTTTGAAGTCAAGACAGTATCAGTTTCATAGTGTGCAACAACAGTTATCTGTTGTGTTTCTACAGCATTAGTTCACTATCAAATTCGGTTCTTGGGTGTTCATTGTGGTGGTCTCATACTTTTTGTGTACATTATATTCATTATACTCATTTAATATCTAATTAACTGGTTTTGTCCTCTAGTGAATGCTTATTTTTGGTATTTCACCTAGTTGGATTTTGGTCAGTTTGTTTGGATATAGTGAGAGTGGTCCTATTTTGGTCTTTTGTATCTTAGTGGGTTATCATTGCCAAATTGTTGTCATATTTTTTTGTATTGTGTTCCATCTCTTTTTCTAGGGTCCCATTGTTCTTAATCATCTTGATTAGGGAGGCGAGATGCCTTTGTTTGCAAAGTTTTCTTGTTGGTTTTGTTAATACATTGCCGCCTTTCTAAAAAAAAGGATCTGGTGGAAACGGGGTTGACTACCACTATACTGGACATTATGGTTTAATGTAGTTTTTTTTAACCAGTTGGTTAATTTTCTTGTAATTTTTTGAAGCTTCACATACACTTTTGGGGTAGTGCTCATATTGCTAGTACCTACTGAGGTCAAAGTAATCTCAGTAAGGGGTGGTGTCCAAAAACATGTATAAAAAAATTTCTGTAGATGGTACTGAAGCCCAAATAATGTGGATTATTTTCTCGGTTGACAAGCATATAACAATGGCGTATGAGACTAATAGTAACTCTATAAAAAGAAGTAAACGTGTCATATCACAAGAGATACTAAACGAACCCACATTTATTAGCAAATACCAATTTTGACCCGTTGCACCCTCTCGACTAAGCGGTTAATCTCAAGTTAGTCTCATGTGTGATGAAATAGTAAATCTCATCCGGTCAACTTAATAAAAAAAAGACCAATTTTGAAGGGTTAACCCATTGGTGACAGCAACAATTTTCCAGGTAAACTGGACATGTTTCTAGCAGAAAATATAATAGACTAAAGTGATGCATGCAAATAACCAACACTGACAGCCCATAAGCAATAGTAGAACTGCCAACAAACTGAAAAACCTGGTACAAACTTATTGATGTCGACACTTAATAGGATCTCGAAGCCATTGTTGCCAAACTAAAAAACCTGGTCAATAAAACTATAGTTAACAATCAAAACTTAATGCTAGTATGTTTACCAAACTTTGAACAAAAAACATACAGATGAAGTACTATAGAGGAACGTCATTAACAAAAAATAATGCATCAAATTCAAGTTTTTTGAGATTTCCATTAATTCCTTATGTCACTGTCTAAAGTTAGTCCCATGTGCGACTAAACAGTTAGTTTCATCCAGTGTACTTCACAAACAAAAAAAATAAATTAAATAAAAATTGAAAATTTCCAATTTTGACCCATTAACCTACTGGTGACAGCAACAATTTTCAAGGTAAAATGGACATTTTTCGAGCTATTTTAACCAAGTTCCATTAACAAGGCAAGATATATGTACAATTTCATTCACCACTTAAAGAGGTGTTTGGCAAACTGTAACAAAACTAGCTTCACTGTAACTTGAAGGGGTGTTTGGCATTACAGAAACAATGTAAGTTAAAGGGGTGTTTGGCATTACAAAAGCAATTTTCCAGTTTGACCATTTTAACATCAGAAAAAAATGCATACCTGATACGACTTAAAAAGGCAAAGATCAACACAATTTCATTACAGAGAAAAGAAGACAACCAAAATATAAACTCTTTTGACCCATTTACATTTGACCCATATATAGTCATTCAAAAATACAATCGTTCAAAAACCAATTTTGACCCATCATAATAGCATAGCAAGATGTCTTCTTTCTCTTTAACCACGGGTTAAATTCCACCAAAAGGACAACACATCAACATTATATCTTCTTTTTCTTCACCCCATGAGTAGCATTTGCCAAAAGAGCACTACAATTATCATTTTTTTCTTTGCGGTAACATCTGCGACACATGGAGGTTTCATTACATTTACAGCCTTTTTGACATGACAAGGTCTCATCCAAAATCGGCCAAGTTCCAACGTAAGAGATTTACAGACCATAGAACGATGAAACTTCCTATGAGAATGATGTTTCGTTAATGTCGTAGGTGTTGTGCTCAAATCATGATTGTGTGTATCATCAAAAAAATCCACACACCATTTCCCATCTTTTGTTATTGTAATTCAAAGTCGTGCTTTGATAACGCTACACGCGTCGTTCAAGGTCAAAGGAACTTCCTTTTCGTCGAGCAAGTTTATCAACACCCTAGGCAGTGAACCTAATCGTTGTAGTGTAGTATTAGGGTAAGCCACGGGAATTGATATCGTTATCTAGGGGAATAGGATTGATAGTGAGAAGTTACTACGCTAAGGTTGGGGTTGAGGAGGATTATTTTTTTTTTTATCTTTTTTTATGTTTTTAGGAAATAGAAAGGTACAAATCTCGGGGTATTGGATTTGGGGGTTGGTATTTCTACTGATTACTCTATTCATCGAATTATCTAATCTAAGGTGTATGTAGTCTATGTCTAATTATTGTGTGCTCGTATGATGATTTAAAGATGTGTTTACTTAGGTTTTATTACTCCTTAATTATCTCCTATTGATGGTTGAATTGTCACTTCCTTATTCTTAATCGCTTTGTATGTCTAAGGTCGTAGGGTATGCGTTTATCCCTAACTCTTTGAAACTACCAAAGGTTATCGCCTACAAAATCTCTAGAATTTATAAACTTAACTCTAAGGTACTCTTCGGATGGTTCAGCCTACAATGACTCTAGGTACTATAAGCTAAGGTTCAACAAAGATTAATCAAGCATTAACTACACAACGGATGACCTATCGCAATACTAGATCATTAACAATTAAGATAAGAGACAACCAATCAATATTCAATAATTAAGTTTCATATTCCCTAAGCAAACACACAAGTAAATTAGCCGGACATGGGAAACATGCAAGCATACACACAAGTAATTGAAGACATAATTGAATTAATGAAGTAAAACACTTATCTTGATGTAAGATAGGGTATGGAACCTTAAAATACTGTACAAGACAACCTTGGTTCGGTTTAGGTTTTTACTCAAAAAGACTACACACTGAAAACTATAAAATTCGGATTCTATATATAAGATTACATATGCGACGGTGTCACCCTTTGATTTGTGACGCCGTCAGGTCGCCGTCATTAGGGTTTCGTCTTGGCCATGTTAGTCTTGCGACGGCGTCACCTTATGCTTGTGACAACGTCCCTTTAAGTCTCTGACGTCGTCTGGATCAAATCTAGGTCGTCTGAGTTGCGACGACCTACTCTTTTAAAACCTGAAGCCGTCACTTGTAAATAAGCAATTTGGCTACTGAGCCGTCACAAAAGTGGTCCGACGGCGTCACTGTTTTGTGCCTGACGCCGTCACCTTCAGTTCCAGCAGCCTGAGTGTCTCAATTTTTGACTTTGGCCATTTTCTTTGTATATTCGCGCCTTTTCGTTCGAATAAGTGTCATTCCAGCATTTTACCTTCAAGATACCTAAAAAGTGAAAAGGAATGATATTAAGTAATAATGGATACAAAAGTGATCAAATAAGGGCTTAAACGACCCCTCAAAAAGGTACATTTTAAAACCTTATCAAATATCCCTACACTTGGTATTTGCTTGTCCTCAAGAAAATGTGCTTTTAGCCAATTAATTTATAAGTTAGGGGTCATGAAGCATTGGTTTAGAACAATCCACAACACATATAAGCCCGCAAAAGTCATAACAAGCACGGAAATTACATACTAGCACCTCACATGGGGGTGTTTGGATACACACATCTCTCGGGTGTATATGAAATATAACAAGTTGGAAATGGAAGATAAACACTCATTAACCGGTCCTAGTACATAGATTACCATAGGCTTGAGACTAGATCAAACCTCCATCGCTTTGGCGTAAGCACCTAGGAAAGACTATCAAAGAGGTCTTTTAAAGGGTTGTAATGATAGGCTTACGGTAGGGAAACAAAGGGTTTGGTGGGATAGGCTATTTAGTGGTGGCAAGTCAAAAAACTTTATGTTACAAGTACGCGAAGAATGGCATTGCTAAGCCAAGACTCGACACTCTAGACTCTAGATAACTGAAACAAACAAACATAAATTTAAAGATAGATGTAGGATGGTAGCCAGTATGTTTTTTTCATTTTTTTTTTCAACACTCTATTTTTTTTTTCTTTTTCTATTTTTTCGGTTTTTTTTAATTTTATTTTATTTTTCATACACTTTTACTCCACCATCCTCTACGATAACATCAAAATGATAGGGATTTATAGGCACATCCCTACACTTGAGTTTTTATTACTCTAACACTAATTTGACCCGAATTGAAAAGATCAAAACACTTGGAGTACATTATTACGCAAATAAAGGGAATTTGAATTTAACGTTCCCTTCCCGTCATTTCATAAACTTTAACTTTTCCCATGAGTCTCAATCGTCCAAAAACTGTTTACAAAGGATATGACTCGACTTAGCAACTTATGCAAGCAACTAGATAATTGAACTAAGGGTTTAGTGTGATAACAATAATGCACTAAAAGTGAGTGCATACAAGGTAGGCTAAGGCGATTTGGGTGTACATTTGGGGGTGGGGTGTAAACAATGCTCTTCATCGATATTCCGGAAAACCGAAACATCACGAGAACAGCGAAAAGGATAGGCTCTGAGGGGTTAACTAGGGGTATCGTATACTAAAAATGAGTACAAAGCAAAGGTGTGGGGGAATTACTCAACCGATGTGGAAGAAGTAATTATATTACGTGTAAAACCCTAAAAATACAAAACGTATATAAAGACTAAAATACCCTTGAGATCGAAATTATAAAATACGTAAAATACATTTATATTCAGTTAACGAAATTTAAAACCTAACCTACGAATAATTAAAACTTAACGAATAGGTTATGTGATCGACATTTAAAAACAAAAGTTAAACGTCTCGTGTGGAATGGTTGGGCCATTCGTTGGGCCTTGCCTTTCGCTTATTTATGAAACCACTGGGCCGTTTGTCCTTGAGTCGAGAGTCCCAAAAGAGCTCAAGTCTTGGGGCCGGATTGTTTGTTCATTGGACTCAAGTCGAAGCCCAAGCTGGGCGTGACCTTTTGGTCGGTTGGGACAGGCCGAAGCCCACACCACACTTAAAAACCATACTCGATCGGGCACACCTATAAATACAAAACATAAGACACCAATTGAAACCCTAACTTTACTAAAAGATCACGGCACAAGAAATTTCCTGCTTCTTTTCTTTTCCTCCAACCGTTGGCCGCTGCTCATTCTTTGTGTTTCGGTGTGTTTGATCCAAGAGCACTTGCTAAGGTATAACCATTTTCCTTGTCTCAATTACATGTGCATGCAACACGTTAGCACCCACTTGAATTCGTGAAGCATGTTAACGAGAGTCACATGAATAAGTCGAACCATATGAAAGAATCATGGCCATGCGTTTAAATAATTGTGAAACATGCAACCTTTATCGTTTATATATGTCGCGTATTCATGATCATCTATGATTTTCGAAACCTAAATATATATATGTCAATCATGTATCATAGCCACATAATAAGTAACGTACTTGTCGCCACATAAAATCATAAACATGTGTTAAATGTAGGAGTTAACGTATAGTCTTAGATTATGAATGTGTCAAGTTGTGTTTGTATATTGCCCCATAAAATCATAAACATAAAGGTTATATGTATATAAGTCGACGTGTGAGTATTAGGTCAAGAAGTGTCGCCGATTTAACGTAAATAAGTATGAATCATGTGTTTGTTGTTCTTGTTAAAGGCTATAGGTCGATGTATATAAGAATCACGTTAACCTTATGTTGTAGTTTTGTTTGTGTCGATTTGCATGCATGGGTTTTCCTAGCGTGAGTCTTTTGAAACAGTTTTGATGGTGTCGAATGCATGCGTGGTTGGAAAATAGGTTAACATGTCGTGTAAGTAAAATGTGAAAATGTTTGTGTGTGTGTCGAATGGGTTGTGAGTCGGGCAACGGGTAAGCTTTGGTCTCTTTAACCAAATGGTAGGTGGGTCGACAATGTGTGAGTTATTAGTGTAAAGGCATGCATGAGTTTTGTTCAACTTCCGTTTGTTTTTCACAAGTTCTAGGTCAAAGCGATGAGTCATTAAAATCCGTAACATGTCAATTTAATGTGTATTAATGTGGAAATTAAAAGATTGGGAAAAACCCTAGAATATAAATGAGAGTCGATTAGGGCTTGAAAGCTAAGTGGGTAATTCGTTATCTCATGTAAAAGTAGTAAGTGTGAGGTCATTAATAACGAATCATTAAGCGTATAGTATTAAGTATGTTGTAAACATGCGTGAGTTATGATTTTAGGTAAGAAACTAAGTGTCATGAATTGAAAGTATTGTATGCATGGTCTCATTTAGGTTGCGTTTGAACAAATGTTACATGTGAGTCGTGGTTAATCATGTAAGTTATGAAGGCTTGTGTAAACTATTTTGAAAGAGAATCCTAAAATCCGTCCTTGACATTTATAAACCCTATACTTTGAATGATGATCATATAAGTCCTCAAATAAGATATTTATCATATTAAACCCTTAAGTTTACCATTTATCATTTGTAACCCATAAGTTTGGCTAATTAATGATGAATACTCTAAAATGTTGTAATTCCGTCCGTTACTAAAAATAAGAATATTCTGACAACTCTAAAAGTATTAATGAGATTAATCCGTTATGACATTAATGATACTAATAAGTATTAAATAAATCATAATCCGTGTAGATTCGTTGAAGGAGACGCGACGTTACATCTTCGTATTCCTACATTCGTTTGCTTTCCTCTCATTTGTTTTAAGGTACAGATATTCTGACCTTTTTAGTAAAGGTTCCTTATGATGTTCTTTTTGTTCGCTTTTCTATTTTACTTATTAGGGTTTCCGATGCCATTGCTATGAACCCTTTCTGATTGTTTGATATGTCACTTGTGTAAAATACATGTTCTAGTGAACTCTGCAATATCTGATGTGAACTTATGTTAGGAAGATTTTGATATGCACAATTATTGAACCTTGCTATGGCTGATTATGAACTTCTGATTATGAACTTCTGCTTATGAATGTATGATATGCCACTGTGATATGAACTTCTGACTTCTGAATATCTGAATATGAACCTTATGATATGAAGTTATCTGATATGTTATCTGTGACCTTTATGATGAATTATGATATGTGTCATGTATGAAAATCTGTTTGACCTGAGTTAGTTTGACACCCGAGCTAAATATTTCACTAGTCATGGGGGTTCCATGTCCGTATCAGTGATGCACCTCTGATATGACTCTAGGGCAGTAGAGTGATGTTCTGCCACGTCCCTTGATGGTGGAGCATATTTTGTATATGTAGGTTGGGGCGTATGGATGCATCCTAGATTGATCTGTTATCTGATATGTTTTCTGGTGAATGATGTCGTGTGCAATACGCGTCTTCACAAAATTCTGGGAGCTAGCTACTCCAATTATTTTCTGAGGTTACCTTTTGAAGAAGAAAGATATTTCTAATATGATATGTTCTGGGCTCGTGGTAGTTGACTAAATCTTTATCTGTTACTTTTGTGTTAA
This sequence comes from Chrysanthemum seticuspe, assembly GCA_019973895.1. Taxonomy (NCBI): domain Eukaryota; kingdom Viridiplantae; phylum Streptophyta; class Magnoliopsida; order Asterales; family Asteraceae; genus Chrysanthemum; species Chrysanthemum seticuspe. The sequence goes on from BPTQ01000002.1 coordinate 50,645,752, forward strand.
GTATTCTGTATGATTCGGTATTTCGAGTGTTTATATTATGTATTCTGATATGATATGTTTGTGAATGTGCTAAGGACGTATATTTTCAAGTGATTACTAGTTGCCATGCTAGGATATGATTAATATGTTAAATATGATTCGCATGCTGTCATCTGATTGTCTGTTAACTTATCGTTATGTGAACTTTTGATCTGAGTGATGACAACGTTAGTAATAATCAATTGTTCTGAAAGTTTAGTAGTATAATTGTTCTGTTAATCTGGTAAACTTTACCTATACGTTAGGGTATCTATCTGTTTATGATTTGGTCTGCCATGATTTGATTGCTATTACCGCTGCTGCAATATTGAATTAAGTATGTTAAATGTAGATTAATTGATTTGTATGAATGTCATGTTTATTTTCTGGTAACTGTTTCCGTTAGTCATTAGACTCTTCGTTTGGTTGACTCGGAATCTATTATTCTTAATATGTTAAGTGTTTGGTTATTCTGATGTGTTTGTGTTTGTGTCATAAACGTGTTCTGAGGTGATCGTTAACTGTTATGTGTTTTCTGGATTTCTGTATATTTGCGCTTCCGCAGAATCCTCAAAGATTTGTTATTTCTCATTCCGTTGTGATTTCGTTAATTGTATATTTATTCTATTTTAGCTTTTGTTTCGTTATATCTGTTCACTGGGCTTTGTAAGCTCAGCCCCACATTCTTTTCCTGCGGCAGGTATTTAGCATTCAAGATGAGCTTATAGGATAGCTGATCTGGGTTGCGAAAGATTTGAAAATAGGGATCTTAGATTTATTTTGATATTAAGTTATTTATATTATCTTTTGTAAGTTTTTGTAAAGGCTTCCGCTTTCGTATAGTATTTAAAGTTCTGATATGAAACCGTATTGTGATATCTTTACCCTTGTCGGGTCGGGGTGTTACAATTTATGGTATCAGAGCCCTAGGTTTTAGGACCCTTAGAGCTTAGGCTATGACCTGTGAGAAGTGGGTAGATTTAGGATTTTCCTTTCTGCGTACTTTTCTTGTGTCCACTATCGTACTTAGACTTTGCTAATAGTGGGTTATTCTTTTAGATGGTTATTCCTCGTCGCCCTAGTTCATCCGATAGGAGCAAACAAGGACCAGCTAGGCAACCTAAGGAGAGGATGAAGTGGACCGTGGTTATTGCTAAAGGCTACAAGAGGTTTGGTAGAATGAAGCGGACCAATAGGAGGATACGAGTTCCGGCCTATATGTGGCCATGCACAATCGAGGAGAAGCTGACCTTGAAGAACGTAGACGGAAAAGTAGTGAAAGAGTACGAAACTAAAGTCGTTGACAACCAAGGTTTCACCACTAGGTATCATGATAGATGTCCCAAGTTCTTTGAAGATGGAGGAGTAGGTTGGGCTGAGAGTCGCGATTTGTATGCTTTTGTGGATCGGGTGCCGGAGGAAGAAGAGAGGAATCGGAAAAGTGACTTTGCTAGTCGCTTACTACCGCAGCGCGAAGGAAATAAGAACGGATGGATAAGTAAGGAAGAAGAGGAAGAAGAGGAACACGAGGAAGAATACGAGGTGGACTCAGATTTAGAGTCTACGGCTACTAGTAGGTTTAATCTGATACAAGGATAGGAATTTGCGCTCCTGATTAGTTGTCCTCTTTATGAGAAATTTCTGACATTGGATTTTGAGTTTAGGTCCTTTTGTTTTCATTTAGATGATTGAATCTTGGATTATTAAGTTTTATTTTGGGAGTTCATCTTATGATGATTTTGCAAATTTTGTTTGATTAGTGGAAATAAAACGAAATTTTGAAAGTATAGTTCCTGTCTGTTGTTTCTGATAGATTCGTTAAGTTTCTGTTACTCCTCATAAGTTTTGTCTACTATGTGTTTTCTTAATGATGTCGCTTATTCACAGCTAGAAATGAAGTATGACCATCATGATAGTATACTCATGTGGATCTGGTTTGTTATAGTAGGTTACTTGCAATTTGTATGTTATCTGTATGTGGTATGTTTTGTTATGATATTAGTTATGTGTTTTGTCATGACCCGAGACCGAATATAATGACAATAAGAACTTGTTATGTGATGCAAGTATTATGACGCCTGATCAATGTAATAATACCGAGATCATATAATCTGAACTTATTGAAGGTATACGACGTCTGGGAAATGCCTGTGGTTGATATGTGAATGGAATTTGCCTTGTATCCGTTATTTGGCACTCTTCATGTTTGGTTGAAATTCCGTACCTAATTGTGGGATTTTCGTCGATATCTGTTACGTATAAGTTTTGTACGATTGGGATCCGAAATCGTTATGATCCGTGTGAACCTATAGATTGCTATGTCTGCCCTAACTTTGTATGTCTCCACGTACTTCTCCGATTAGTAAGACCGTTAGGATTCGTTCTGTCTATGCATATGTTGTTTTCATCATTAGATACCTGAATAAGTTAGAGTGTGTTGTTTGATTTTCTGCATCTCATCTGTTTTCTGCCAATACGTTAATAAGTATATGATTATCTGTTATAAGTACTTGAATATTGGTTCGATTTCCGAAAAATATGAGTTTGAGGATTTCGATAAGAATCCGTTTGTTCCGAGATAAGTTTAGCGTTCGCCATATATTCCCTAAAATTCTGAAATCCGATTTGTTTTCTGTCCTATTCCGTCTTGTTCAATTTCGAGGACGAAATTTTCTTTTTAGAAGGGGAGAGTTGTAAAACCCTAAAAATACAAAACGTATATAAAGACTAAAATACCCTTGAGATCGAAATTATAAAATACGTAAAATACATTTATATTCAGTTAACGAAATTTAAAACCTAACCTACGAATAATAAAAACTTAACGAATAGGTTATGTGATCGACATGTAAAAACGAAAGTTAAACGTCTCGCGTGGAATGGTTGGGCCATTCGTTGAGCCTTGCCTTTCTCTTATTTATGAAACCACTGGGCCGTTTGTCCTTGAGTCGAGAGTCCCAAAAGAGCTCAAGTCTTGGGGCCGGATTGTTTGTTCATTGGACTCAAGTCGAAGCCCAAGTTGGGCGTGACCTTTTGGTCGGTTGGGACAGGCCGAAGCCCACACCACACTTAAAAACCAAACCCGATCGGGCACAACTATAAATACAAAACATAAGACACCAATTGAAACCCTAACTTTACTAAAAGATCACGGCACAAGAAATTTCCTGCTTCTTTTATTTTCCTCCAACCGTTGGCCGCTGCTCATTCTTTGAGTTTCGGTGTATTTGATCCAAGAGCACTTGCTAAGGTATAACCATTTTCCTTGTCTCAATTACATGTGCATGCAACACGTTAGCACCCACTTGAATTCGTGAAGCATGTTAACGAGAGTCACATGAATAAGTCGAACCATATGAAAGAATCATGGCCATGCGTTTAAATAATTGTGAAACATGCAACCTTTATCGTTTATATATGTCGCGTATTCATGATCATCTATGATTTTCGAAACCTAAATATATATATATATCGATCATGTATCATAGCCACATAATAAGTAACGTACTTGTCGCCACATAAAATCATAAACATGTGTTAAATGTAGGAGTTAACGTATAGTCTTAGATTATGAATGTGTCAAGTTGTGTTTGTATATTGCCCCATAAAATCATAAACATAAAGGTTATATGTATATAAGTCGACGTGTGAGTATTAGGTCAAGAAGTGTCGCGTCGATTTAACGTAAATAAGTATGAATCATGTGTTTGTTGTTCTTGTTAAAGGCTATAGGTCGATGTATATAAGAATCACGTTAACCTTATGTTGTAGTTTTGTTTGTGTCGATTTGCATGCATGGGTTTTCCTAGCGTGAGTCTTTTGAAACAGTTTTGATGGTGTCGAATGCATGCGTGGTTGGAAAATAGGTTAACATGTCGTGTAAGTAAAATGTGAAAATGTTTGTGTGTGTGTCGAATGGGTTGTGAGTCGGGCAACGGGTAAGCTTTGGTCTCTTTAACCAAATGGTAGGTGGGTCGACAATGTGTGAGTTATTAGTGTAAAGGCATGCATGAGTTTTGTTCAACTTCCGTTTGTCTTTCACAAGTTCTAGGTCAAAGCGATGAGTCATTAAAATCCGTAACATGTCAATTTAATGTGTATTAATGTGGAAATTAAAAGATTGGGAAAAACCCTAGAATATAAATGAGAGTCGATTAGGGCTTGAAAGCTAAGTGGGTAATTCGTTATCTCATGTAAAAGTAGTAAGTGTGAGGTCATTAATAACGAATCATTAAGCGTATAGTATTAAGTATGTTGTAAACATGCGTGAGTTATGATTTTAGGTAAGAAACTAAGTGTCATGAATTGAAAGTATTGAATGCATGGTCTCATTTAGGTTGCGTTTGAACAAATGTTACATGTGAGTCGTGGTTAATCATGTAAGTTATGAAGGCTTGTGTAAACTATTTTGAAAGAGAATCCTAAAATCCGTCCTTGACATTTATAAACCCTATACTTTGAATGATGATCATATAAGTCCTCAAATAAGATATTTATCATATTAAACCCTTAAGTTTACCATTTATCATTTGTAACCCATAAGTTTGGCTAATTAATGATGAATACTCTAAAATGTTGTAATTCCGTCCGTCACTAAAAATAAGAATATTCTGACAACTCTAAAAGTATTAATGAGATTAATCCGTTATGACATTAATGATACTAATAAGTATTAAATAAATCATAATCCGTGTAGATTCGTTGAAGGAGACGCGACGTTACATCTTCGTATTCCTACATTCGTTTGCTTTCCTCTCATTTGTTTTAAGGTACAGATATTCTGACCTTTTTAGTAAAGGTTCCTTATGATGTTCTTTTCGTTCGCTTTTCTATTTTACTTATTAGGGTTTCCGATGCCATTGCTATGAACCCTTTCTGATTGTTTGATATGTCACTTGTGTAAAATACATGTTCTAGTGAACTCTGCAATATCTGATGTGAACTTATGTTAGGAAGATTTTGATATGCACAATTATTGAACCTTGCTATGGCTGATTATGAACTTCTGATTATGAACTTCTGCTTATGAATGTATGATATGCCACTGTGATATGAACTTCTGACTTCTGAATATCTGAATATGAACCTTATGATATGAAGTTATCTGATATGTTATCTGTGACCTTTATGATGAATTATGATATGTGTCATGTATGAAAATCTGTTTGACCTGAGTTAGTTTGACACCCGAGCTAAATATTTCACTAGTCATGGGGGTTCCATGTCCGTATCAGTGATGCACCTCTGATATGACTCTAGGGCAGTAGAGTGATGTTCTGCCACGTCCCTTGATGGTGGAGCATATTTTGTATATGTAGGTTGGGGCGTATGGATGCATCCTAGATTGATCTGTTATCTGATATGTTTTCTGGTGAATGATGTCGTGTGCAATACGCGTCTTCACAAAATTCTGGGAGCTAGCTACTCCAATTATTTTCTGAGGTTACCTTTTGAAGAAGAAAGATATTTCTGATATGATATGTTCTGGGCTCGTGGTAGTTGACTAAATCTTTATCTGTTACTTTTGTGTTAAGTATTCTGTATGATTCGGTATTTCGAGTGTTTATATTATGTATTCTGATATGATATGTTTGTGAATGTGCTAAGGACGTATATGTTCAAGTGATTACTAGTTGCCATGCTAGGATATGATTAATATGTTAAATATGATTCGCATGCTGTCATCTGATTGTCTGTTAACTTATCGTTATGTGAACTTTTGATCTGAGTGATGACTATGTTAGTAATAATCAATTGTTCTGAAAGTTTAGTAGTATAATTGTTCCGTTAATCTGGTAAACTTTACCTATACGTTAGGGTATCTATCTGTTTATGATTTGGTCTGCCATGATTTGATTGCTATTACCGCTGCTGCAATATTGAATTAAGTGTGTTAAATGTAGATTAATTGATTTGTATGAATGCCATGTTTATTTTCTGGTAACTGTTTCCGTTAGTCATTAGACTCTTCGTTTGGTTGACTCGGAATCTATTATTCTTGATATGTTAAGTGTTTGGTTATTCTGATGTGTTTGCGTTTGTGTCATAAACGTGTTCTGAGGTGATCGTTAACTGTTATGTGTTTTCTGGATTTCTGTATATTTGCGCTTTCGCAGAATCCTCAAAGATTCGTTATTTCTCATTCCGTTGTGATTTCATTAATTGTATATTTATTCTATTTTAGCTTTTGTTTCGTTATATCTGTTCACTGGGCTTTGTAAGCTCAGCCGCACTTTCATTTCCTGCGGCAGGTATTTAGCATTCAAGATGAGCTTATGGGATAGCTGATATGGGTTGAGAGTAGAGACAAGAGCAAGATTTGAAAATAGGGATCTTAGATTTATTTTGATATTAAGTTATTTATATTATCTTTTGTAAGTTTTTGTAAAGGCTTCCGCTTTCGTATAGTATTTAAAGTTCTGATATGAAACCGTATTGTGATATCTTTACCCTTGTCGGGTCGGGGTGTTACATTACGGGTATCAAACAAGGGTTATCCTAATGCCTCTTATCATTTAGTTATTCCTAACTACACAAGTGTAGTCTTACTAGCGATCTCGAGATGCATCACAAAACAAGTTCTAGAATCTATTATACTACCGGTTCACACTCTAAGCATTAAAGATGAATGCTTCAATTCCTACTAATCTAAGGGCGATCCTCACATTTTTGGTGGAATTTAGGTGGTAAAGGGTTTTTTTGCTAGTCATATAACTTCCTATCCATGAGACGCTTTATTAAGACTAATGGCCCACTCCTATATGTCATGAAAAATTTTAAATTTGGTGCCAAAATTACCCTAACCGACATTTTCTCATGGTTTATTACACAAATACAATTGGACAAAGCAAATAATCAAGGATAAGCATACTTTCAAAGTTCCCGTTTTATTTTCCCTCCCTACACTTAAACTGAACATTGTCCCCAATGTTCCCCGAAAGTATCAAAGTTATGATAATGGAAGGTAATAAAAGATGAAAGAAACTAGTACTCCCCTGATTAGCTCGGTATGATCCGTGTAAAGTGGTGGTTACATCTTTTTTCAAGAAGAACGTTTGCGTGAAAAGCTCCTTCTCATCTTATGTATCTTCTTCTTGGTAAATTAAACCTGCACACTTGAAGAAAACAAACGAAACATTCGCGTAAAATCGGCGGTAATAATATATATAGGACTCTACTAAACTAGGATATAATGCTTGTGGAATGGATGTTTACAGAATTTCTGGAAAATTAAGACCTGGAAAATTCCAAAAATTTATAAGTAGCTTAGAAAACGAGAAAAAGTAATCAGTTGTTTTTGCTCCTTCCTGACGCCGTCAGGTTGCGATCCTGACAAAAACTGGTCTGCGATTTTCTGAAAAAAATTCTGGAAAATTTACATCTTTAGAATCTGGAAAAATTTCCTAGAAAACATCCATTATGACTCGATACAAGCATTTGACTCAAACAAACACACATGTATATCTTTTAATTAATTGAAATTCTCATGTTTACATTCCTTTTGAAAACATGTGTAATCCTCCCTACACTTATCCCTTATGTAAAATACCTTTATATGTAATTAAGACGAGGTTAAAAACAAAATAAAGAATTTTTACAAATTTAAACATGAGAATAAACAATCAATAAAAGATATATGACACAAACAAGCAAACAATTAAGCATGGGTTGCCTCCCACGAAGCGCTTTTCTTTATTTATGAGTCTTGTAGCTAGACTCGAAGTCGTGCCACTACGTTGTCCTAATCTTAGAGGCCCTTTCGATCTCCTTAACCCTTCTCTCATCACGAATGTATTCAGGGCCTAACTCAAGACAAGCAGTGTAGTAAACCTTGTTCTTCCAATCTACTTCAAATGCCGGAATGTTGTCCACATCTAAATAATCAATACCCTCGAACTTATTATTTTTGTGGGGCATTATATATTTAACACTATCGGCTCCATTTGAGAACTCGATTATTTCTTCCTCTCAATCATAAACCATCCTAGACTCCTCTATAAATGGTCTTCCAAGTATCACATCTCCTAAAAATCCATCAATGATACCCTTAACATTTTCCAAGATCATGAAATCACACCTATATGTGAAGTTACCTACGAAGACATGCAATACTTTAACCCTCCCAACATAGTTACTTGCTTTCTTAGGGCAAAAAGGGTCCCTTATAGGTTCTAACTTTTTGCTCATGATCCAATTGTAATAGATCCTAGACATTATATTCATGGGTGCCTTATAGTCAATGTAGGTGTGATCCCTATATAAGTATCCAATCATACACGGTATCTTGATGTTTTTAGGGTTACCCCTTCTTATGCGAGGCTCGAAGGGTGGTCTTGGGAAAATAACTATGTTATAGTGATAAGCGGTTTCCTTCCCCTTAGGGTATGAGTCAAAATACTCCTTAAGTTCTTTCTTATCCTTACTATCCTCCATAATTTCTAAGACCCTATAATCTCCATCTTCTAGGTCATCATCCGAATCACTTGAGGTTGAATCACTATCTACAGGGTTAGTAGATTCCTTAAGGGCTTCCTCAAGCGTATTTTCAATTATCCTATTTAGTTTCCTAAGCTCTCCAATTTCACTAACAATACGAGCTCGAAGTAGGTTGGCAAAGGCTGGATCAAGCGGTGGGTATTTGTTTGGTGGTAAAGTGTTGTTTGGCGAATTATCACCTTCCATGAAGAAAAGCGATAGGGTTACGAACAAAGGTCACGAAGAAGGGGGATAGACTACGAGGAAGCTAAAAATTGGAAAAAATTTACTTGATAGGAATCAAGCAAGGGAACCAAAACGAGATGGACACCTAACTAGCTATTCTATTCCCCGGCAGCGGCGCCAAAAACTTGATAACACTACACGCATCGTTCGTGGTCAAAGGAACTTCCTTTTCGTCGAGAAAGTTTTTCATCACCCTAGGCAGTGAACCTAATCGTTGTAGTGTAGTATTAGGGTAAGCCACGGGAATTGATATCGTTCTCTAGGGGAATAGGAATGCTAGTGAGAAGTTACTACGCTAAGGTTGGGGTTGAGGAAGATTATTTTTTTTATCTTTTTTTATGTTTTTAGGAAATAGAGAGGTACGAATCTCGGGGTATTGGATTTGGGGGTTGGTATTTCTACCAATTACTCTATTCGTTTAATTATCTAATCTAAGGTGTATGTAGTCTATGTCTAATTATTGTGTGCTTGTATGATGATTTAAAGATGTGTTTATTGAGGTTTTATTACTCCCTAATTATCTCCTATTGATGGTTGAATTGTCACTTCCTTATTCTTAATCGCGTTGTGTGTCTAAGGTCGTAGGGTATGCGTTTATCCCTAACTCTTTGAAACTACCAAAGGTTATCGCCTACAAAATCTCTAGGATTTATAAACTTAACTCTAAGGTACTCTTCGGATGGTTTAGCCTACAATGATTCTAGGTACTATAAGCTAAGGTTCAACAAAGATTAATCAAGCATTAACTACACAACGGATGACCTATCGCAATACTAGATCATTAACAATTAATATAAGAGACAACCAATCAATATTCAATAATTAAGTTTCATATTCCCTAAGCAAACACACAAGTAAATTAGCCGGACATGGGAAACATGCAAGCATATACACAAGTAATTGAAGACATAATTGAATTAATGAAGTAAAACACTTATCTTGATGTAATATAGGGTATGGTACCCTAAAATACTGTACAAGATAGCCTTGGTTCGGTTTAGGTTTTTACTCCAAAAGACTACACACTGAAAACTATAAAATTCGGATTATATATATAAGATTACATATGCGATGGCGTCACCCTTTGATTTGTGACGCCGTCGGGTCGCTGTCATTAGGGTTTCGTCTTGGCCACATTAGTCTTGCGACGACGTCACCTTATGCTTGTGACGCCATCCCTTTCAGTCTCTAACGTCGTCTTGATCAAATCTAGGCCATCTGAGTTGCGACAACCTACTCTTTTAAAACCTAAAGCCGTCACTTGTAAATAAGCAATTTGGCTACTGAGCCGTCACAAAAGTGGTCCGACGGTGTCACTGTTTTGTGCCTGACGCCGTCACCTTCAGTTCCAGCACCCTGAGTGTCTCGATTCTTGACTTTGGCCATTTTCTTCGTATATTCGCGCCTTTTCATCCGAATAAGTTTCATTCCAACATTTTTCCTTCAAGTTACCTAAAATGTGATAAGGAACGATATTAAGTAACTACGGAGACAAAAGTGATCAAATGAGGGCTTAAACGACCCCTCAAAAAGGTACATTTTAAAACCTTATCATGCTTCACAACCGGTCCTTGAATCTCTGCGACGTTTCTTAGTATCCACACTTGTACCAACATCCTTCACAATTTTGAAACCTTCTTTGTTGCATACATACCACTTTCTATAAACCTCATTAGTCATCTTGTTTTTATAATCCCAATGCTTACGTATACCAAATCCATGTATAAATCCATATTGATTATAAAATGTATATGCATCATCAGGCGTATCAAACACCTTCCCAACAATATTGCCATCAATATGTCCCTCTTCATTCCATCTATGACTTACATCAACATCATATGGTCTATCACTTCCATTACCTTGTTCCACATTGCTGATCAAATAACCAGTTGCATCAATATCATCAATTGACAGAGCATTAGTGGGTTCATTTTCTGATGGATTATCATGTACCATTTTGCTACTAAAAAAGTCTTTATTAGCATGAGAGTTCATGATCGAAGTATATTACAGAAAACAATTAACAAAAGAAGTTTTATAACAAGAAGTTGCTGATAAAAATTAGATGAAGTTCTAATAGCAATCTTAAAGATAAGATACATACATGAATCATGTGATCAAATAATGAAAGTTTTGAGAGCGAATTTGGGTTTTTTGATGTGGGGAGATGAATGTGGGGAGATGAGTGTGGTATGGTTTTAACGATTATTTTAATAAGTTCTATACCCAATCTTACATATATAATAGCCGTATATTCCATTTCCCCTTGTTTAAATTCATGAATTTGGTGTCAAAACCCACATAAGATGACATTTGTTAGTTTTGTTTAAAACTTCATAACATTGAATTTATGTCCTACCTATTGTGATTGTGTTTGAAATGCAAGATGATTTAAACCAAGGGTCTTTTTCCTTAGATAATTATTGAAACTGGCTTTTAAAATTTATGGGTTATAGTTTCATCGTTTAATGTTTTTTAAGTCAAATGTTACTTTAGGTTTTATTGGATTAGTAGGTTATTATATAAGGTGTTGTTGGAAGTGTTTTTGAACTTGAAAGTGAGGTTAAGATTGATGATCAATATGGCTCATTTGGGATTCTCAAATTAGTATTTAAGTGGTTTAGTGAAACTAAACTTTTACACGGGTGTGAAAACATGTGTGTAATAAAGTATTAAAATCGAGAAATTTGTTACTCATGTATTTATGTATTTATAGAAGATAGTTAAGAAGATAACCGTCAACAAAAGAAACCTAAAAGCAGAGTAGGTTGGAAAAGCATAAGCATAGTTAAAACATTTATGGAGGCTTGCATTGATGCAATTGCTTTGGATGGTCGCGAAGGTGTTAACTTAAAAGTACTCTCAAGGAAAAAAGTGGTGAAAGCCCTTAAAGATAACCATAACTTTGAAGCAGACCTGAAGCAAATGCGGAACCATTTTGATTATATGAAGACCAAGTATGGAGCATGGTTGTTGATGAGTGTGTAAATACTCATCATTTTTGGTCAAATCTGAACTGCAAAACATTTAAAAACACTCATAAATGCATCAAAATACTGAAAATATCTCAAAATTGTATTTTATATGTTTCAGATGCAAAATGTTTAAAATCAGATGAAAAATGAGCTAAGTTTGCATAATTGGCAGTTTCAGTCCCCCGACTTTCAAATCTTGACAAAATCAGTCCCTGAGCATTTGTTTTGAAATAAAAGTCAACCCAAGTCCTTTCAAAATCAAAATTTATCAAAAATGATCCTTGGGTAAAAAGTTTGGAAAATTGCAAGTTTGGTCCTTCAAGTTTCAAAATTGGCAAAAATAGTCCTTGGAAGTTTAAAAATATCTTTAATGGTCCTTGTACTATTGAAACTTGTCATAATTGGTCCCTTGGAATAACTTTGAAAATTTGGCAGTTTTGGTCCCTCAAATATCAGAAAATGCAAGTTTGGTCCTTGTTATATAAACACCTTTGAACCTTGAACCCTTCTTTTGACCCATGACCCCCTGCCAAAACCCTTGAACCCCCTGACAAAACCCTTGAACCCCGTCCACTAATACACCCCGGTCAACTCATGGTCAAACACCCCACACCCTTTCCCTCCTTTTTCTTCACCTTCACCAAACTGCCCTGCAACACTCAACCTCTCACTCCACCCCTCACCTCCAGCTCACTCTCACCTCTCCATGTCCCCTCCACCTCAACAACATCCAAGAAACATTAAATGTTCCCCCCTCATTGCACTCAACCTGTCCCAGTTGCAAAATATCAATTTCCCGCCAAAAAGCCATCAATGGCTAAAAACCACTCTAGTGATCCAATGGTCCAGAATACATGTGGGATTTGCTCAGAATACAAGTGGGAGCATTTTGGTGTATAAAAAGAAGAAAGAGAAGGAGAGACAAGTAGTAGTTTTTAGTTTCAAATTCCTTGTATGTCGTTTTTTAATTAAATTGTCTTAATTAGTTTCTAAAACTGTAACCTTAAGCTTTCTTGTATTGAACCTAAGTTGTTTAATCATTGTACTTTACTTTCAAGTATCAATTCAAGGTTTTATCATAGTTTCATGTTTTATTGTTTCCTTTTATAAATGCAGTTTACATGTTCTTAAATCCAAGCTCCAAAGAGCTTATTTCTAAACTCAAACAAGCCCACTGAAGCTGTTGATAGCTTTCAGTGAGCTTTAGAAACAGGTATAAGCAAAATTCTCAACTTGGTCAACAAAAGTCAACTGTAGCAGCTGTTGTGTTTTTTATCATGAATATGGGTGTTGCAGAGCTTGGATTGGGTTGAATTAGATTAGTATAGTGATAGATTTGGTTCTGTTATAAGCTGCACATAAGCTGGACTGCTTGTGAGTGCTTTTCTTATTTCAAAAAACTAAGTATTATTTGCATAATCTAGTTCTGCTTGAATTTTTTATTAGCATTAGTTTATATCTGCTCTATTATTGTTTCTAGACTATCATTAATATAGTTTATGTGTTAGTATAATCATTTAGATAAAACAGATTGCATTTTAGTTTTAATCAGTGGTGTTTGGATCAGTGGGTGAATGGAGTTTGAGGCTTGGTTTGTGCTCATGATCAGTTAACTTGGCCTCATTTAGGATCCTTGGATTTAATTCAGTGGTCAAATTGCACCTTAGAACACTCAAAGTCAAAATCACCTTCAATCTGTCCTAATTTCATATCTGTTGGAATTTTTAAACATCATAAGCTTGATTTGTGTTTAGAATTCAGTAGAATAGCTCATTATAGTTTTGTTTTAGCCTATAACATCATAATCAGTTCATAAATTGGTTTCAAATCTCACAAAAGTCAAAGTTATCAAAACTGCTAAGAAAGTCAAAAAGTGAAAAACTCAGTTTTCACCCAACTTGGTTGATTTTTCATTGATTCATTATTGGATCAATTCAAGTGAAACTTTGGGCTTAACAACTTCAATTGGTCAAGAGTTGAAATATTATTTTTGTAGATTTTTAGTAATTTTGTAAAAGCTCTAAATCAGCTTGTCAATTAGGTCTAAAGTGCCCTGTGCACTGACTCAGTGTATACTGAGTGTGCACAGGTTTTGTGCAGAGTTCTCCACAAGCTCATTAGAGCTTGTCTTGGTCTGATTTTTTGTTTATAAGCTCCTTGCCAGGTCTACTTGAGACTGTGATATCTGGTTTTAGGTTCCAACTAGGGTAGATAGCTTAATTTTGAGCTTGAAGTAAGCACCCCAAAACTGAATTCACTTGTGTGATTTTGTGCTCATAAGCTTGTAGCTTGAGAATCTGTGGTTAGGAGTAGTTGACTCTAGTTGTTTTTAGCCTATTTTAGCTTATTATAGCTTCTTTTAGCTTCTGGTTCAGTATTGCAGCAATTTGCTTATTGTGAGTGCTTATTTATAAGCACTTTTCACTGCAGCTTCATAATCTTGCACACTAGTATATGTTTTTATATTTTTCATAGACTTACAATCATATTTTAGACTTTTCCTGAATTTTTCAGATTTTTCTATCACTGTTTTCTATTTTTCTTTATTTAAAACAGTTTTTAGGACTTTTTAATTAGCCTTTATTACAAATAAATCAGAAAAGCTTAAAAAAAAATAAGTTTTCATTTTTCATAGATTAAGATAAATATAAAAAGCAAAAAAATAATTTTTCTAGATTTTTCTTAGTTAAATTTGTAATTTTTAGCAATTTAATTAGTTTTAAATAGTTTTTAATTAATAGAAAATAGAAAAATAATCAGAAAAATACAAAATTAGTTTTGAAAATTCTCTTTAGTTATTTTAAATTTTTCTAAGTCATAATTTCACTTTTCTAGCTTTATTTCATATTTTATTATATTTTAGGGTATTATTAAAAAGGTAAAAATAGTTTTCAATTAATATTAATTAAATAAATAGTCATAAAAATAATTTTCTTTTTCTCAAAATTTTCTCTTATCATTAGGTTTGTAAAAATTTCATTTTTATATTTTTAGGATTAATACTATTTCAATTTCACATTTTCTTTTGTACGTTACGTAGTTTTTAATTTAAATTTATAAAAGAAAAATAAAAAACATCATTTTAAAAATAGTGATAGCGTTTATTTAATATAATTTAGCTTTTTAATTTTCTTTCATTTTTCCTTTGTCATCTAGTATCAATCATAACCCTTTTCCCATTCAATATCACCCGATCACTATACGTTTGGTTATTCAGTCGCACAGCTCGTTGGGACTTAACGACCTGGGGAAACACTAAACTCCTCTTGATCTTCATTGCATTGGTTTTAAACTGTTTTAATTTTATTACGGTTGACCATTCACAAGTGGTTAATTTGTGTAATAAACTTGACAGTTTGCCACCAATCAGTTGTCTCTTAAAAACAGGACCGGAAACATTTGTGACGAGTCGACCAACACGTTTAACTTAACCGATGAGGAATGGGATTTAGAAATTCTGGTTAGTTATTTTTTTTGGGTAAAAGGTCAAAAGACCCGGTAAATATATTACTCCAAAAAATGTTTAAGTACAAAATATAGGGGTGAATCTCATATCTCAGCCCGTTACATAGGCATAATATCTTACATAACAAGATACTTCCTATTCTCTAAACAATAAAACAAACTACTATTCAAAAGATAACATTAGACTCCTAAGAAAACACAATTACTTCCTACCAAGGCCTTGGAGGTTAGTACCATACATTAGGGGTGGAAATCGAGTCGTGTTCGTATTGACCTATTCGGGTTCTCGTGTTGGCGGGTTAAGATAATCTCTACCCAAACACGGCCCATTTTTAATCATGTCAAGAAACTCAACCCTATCCCAGACCTGCATAACACGTGTAACCTTTTTATGACTGGTTGAACCTGTTTAAATAAATAGGTCAAGTGGTAAATAATGTTGGTAGTTTGTTGATTTAACTAGTTTAAATGCAAAAGTGATATAAGGATCTAAAATAGGGTTATGGTACAAAAATGTTACTAAAGTTTCCCAAAAATTTGTCCTAAGTTACTATAGTTTCATTTTGTTCATTAAAGTTACTGAACTTTGAAACTTTGTTCACTCAGGTTACTGAACTTATAAAAATATACCTTCAGGTTACTAAACTTTGAAACTTTGTTAGTTAGATTACTGAACTAATCAAAAAACATACATTCGGGTTACTCGGACTAACACTGAATTTATCGAAGTGTATGCTTCCAAAAGTTCACTAACCTAAGTGAACAAAATGAAACTATAGTAACTTACAATTTTTTAGGAAACTTTAGTAATTTTTTTGTACCATAACCCATCTAAAATATGATAAAAATAACATACAAATAACTATACGGCGATTTATAAAGTTATAAGTATCAATTTCAATGAAACATGAGGTATAATCATAATTCACTCGTATTAAATACATAGCAAAATACATTTAATCCACATCCAATATAAACCAGGTTATATATATTTTATTTTTAGAATCTAATATAATTTGTTAATACAAATATCGTCATTAAACGTTATTTATATTTTATGATCTTTACCTAAGTTTTGTTAACGACAAAAGTAAATTTAATTTTTGTAAAGCATAAAGCTTATCAAGAATAATAGATATTAAAACAAGCTTTCCTTAAATAAAATCTTTATCACTCAAGCATTTACATATTGATTAGTCATATATCAATTAACTTTGATATCCTTCTAAACTATAATGTATGTCAACATTTTTAGATCAACTATGTTTTAGTTTCTTAAAACAAAACATTACATATGTATTTACATTTAACATATTATTTCTAGAAATAGAAAACAACATATGACATCATGTGGTTCATCATTGAAATCTCTAAGGGATTTCATAAGATATTTTGTGTAGATTTGGACTCTACATATCTTACATGATCTTGGTTAGATTTTGTTGACTTTGGTAAGATTTTTGTAATATTGCTGTCAGACCAGGTGGCACCAAAATGTTACACGGGCGAAACCAATATTTTGGTTTCGTGGTCTGTCATGACAGCAGAATGTTTTGGCTATAAATAGCAAGCCAACCCAAGTTTTTATCTCATCCCTTTCTAGTATAATCACATACATTCCTTCTCTCTATTATTTCTAACTAAGTTTCATATCATTATAGAGATCCTCTTTTGTAGCAAAGAAGATAAAGGCATAATCAAGCTTCAACAAATAGTTGGAAGTCATGTTTGTTTTGTTGTTGTATGATCTAGTCTTGTTCATACGTCATTGATGTACCAAACCATCTTAAACTTCTGAGTGTGAGTGGTTAGTATTTTAGTCCTTAAAATACATAGTGTGTGGGAGTGGTTGTACCCTTGTAAAAGAACTCGGTATCTAGCTTTGTGTCAGAAATAGTGTGTAAGCGAAGTGTAAAGGTTTCTCCGCCGGTGAAAGGAGCTAGTTGACTAGTGAAGTTAAACTGACTTTTGCAATTTATGGGTTATGGTTGCATCGTTTAATGTTTTTTAAGTCAAATGTTACTTTATGTTTTATTGGATTAGTAGGTTATTATATAAGGTGTTGTTGGAAGTGTTTTTGAACTTGAAAGTAAGGTTAAGATTGATGATCAATATGGCTCATTTGGGATTCTCAAATTAGTATTTAAGTGGTTTAGTGAAACTAAACTTTTACACAGGTGTGAATACATGTATGTAATAAAGTATTAAAATCGAAAAATTTGTTACTCATGTATTTATGTATTTATAGAAAATAGTTAAGAAGATAACCGTCAACAAAAGAAACCTAAAAGCAGAGTCGGTTGGAAAAGCATAAGCATACTTAAACATTTATGGAGGCTTGCATTGATGCAATTGCTTTGGATGGTCGCGAATGTGTTAACTTAAAAGTACTCTCAAGGAAAAAAGTGGTGAAATCCCTTAAGGATAACCATAAATTTGAAGCTGACCTGAAGCAAATGCGGAACCATTTTGATTATATGAAGACCAAGTATGGAGCATGGTTGTCTCTTAAAAACAGGACCGGAAACATTTGTGACGAGTCGAACAACACGTTTAACTTAACCGATGAGGAATGGGATTTAGAAATTCTGGTTAGTTATTTTTTTTTGGGTAAAAGGTCAAAAGACCCGGTAAATATATTACTCCAAAAAATGTTTAAGTACAAAATATAGGGGTGAATCTCATATCTCAGCCCGTTACATAGGCATAATAGCTTACATAACCAGATACTTCCTATTCTCTAAACAAGAAAACAAACTACTACTCAAAAGATAACATTAGACTCCTAAGAAAATAAAATTACTTCCTACCAAGGCCTTGGAGCTTAGTACCATACATTAGGGGTGACAATCGAGTCGTGTTCGTATTGACCTATTCGGGTTCTCGTGTTGGCGGGTTAAGATAACCTCTACCCAAACACGGCCCATTTATTAATCGTGTCAAGAAACTCAACCCTATCCCAGACCTGCATAACACGTGTAACCTTTTTGTGACCGGTTGAACCTGTTTAAGTAAATAGGTTAAGGGGTAAATAAGGTTGGTAGTTTGTTGATTTAACTAGATTAAATGCAAAAGTGATATAATTAGGATCTAAAATAGGGTTATGGTACAAAAAAGTTACTAAAGTTTCCCAAAAATTTGTTCTAAGTTACTATAGTTTCATTTTGTTCATTAAGGTTACTGAACTTTGAAACTTAGTTCACTCAAGTTACTGAACTTATAAAAATATACCTTCAGGTTACTAAACTTTGAAACTTTGTTAGTTAGATTACTGAACTAATCAAAAAACATACATTCGGGTTACTCGGACTAACACTGAATTTATCGAAGTGTATGCTTCCAAAAGTTCACTAACCTAAGTGAACAAAATGAAACTATAGTAACTTACAAATTTTTAGGAAACTTTAATAACTTTTTTGTACCATAAGCCATATAAAATATGATAAAAATAACATACAAATAATTGTATGGCGATTTATAAAGTTATAAGTATCAATTTCAATGAAACATGAGGTATAATCATAATTCACTCGTATTAACTACATAGCAAAATACATTTAATCCACATCCAATATAAACCAGGTTACATATACTTTATTTTTTGTATCTAATATAATTTGTTAATACAAATATCGTCATTAAACGTTATTTATATTTTATGATCTTTATATAAGTTTTGTTAATGACAAAAGTAAATTTAATTTTTTTAAGCATAAAGCTTATCAAGATTAATAGATATTAAAACAAGCTTTCCTTAAATAAAATCTTCATCACTCAAGCATTTACATTTTGATTAGCCATATATCAATTAACTTTGATATCCTTCTAAACCATAATGTATGTCAACATTTTTAGATCAAGTATGTTTTAGTTTCGTAAAACAAAAAATCACATATGTATTTAAATTTAACATATTATTTCTAGAAATAGAAAACAACATATGACATTATGTGGTGCATCATTGAAATCTCTAGGGGATTTCATAAGATATTATGTGTAGATTTGGACTCTACATATTTTACATGATCTTGGTTAGATTTTGTTGACTTTGGTAAGATTTTTGTAATCTTGCTGTCAGACCCGGCGGCACCAAAATGTTACACGGGCGAAACCAATATTTTGGTTCCGTGGTCCGTCATGACAACAGAATGTTTTGGCTATAAATAGCAAGCCAACCCAAGTTGTTTTCTCATCCCTTTCTAGTATAATCACATACATTCCTTCTCTCTATTATTTCTAACTAAGTTTCATATCATTATAGTGGTCCTCTTTTGTAGCAAAGAAGATAAAGGCATAATCAAGCTTCAACAAATAGTTGAAAGTCTTGTTTGTTTTGTTGTTGTATGATCTAGTCTTGTTCATACGTCATTGTTGTACCAAACCATCTTAAACTTCTGAGTGTGAGTGGTTAGTATTTTAGTCCTTAAAATACATAGTTTGTGGGAGTGGTTGTACCATTGTAAAAGAACTCGACATCCAGCTTTGTGTCGGAAATAGCGTGTAAGCGAAGTGTAAAGGTTTCTCCGCCGGTGAAAGGAGCTTGTTGACTAGTGAAGTTAAACTCTCGAGTTGGAGACTCGGGGAGTGGAGTAGGGCAAGGAAAAAGAGTCCTTGTAGACCGAACCACTATAAACAACTTGTCGTGGTTTGATTGTTTCTTTCCTTATCTAGTCTCTATATATTGCTTGCATTTTTTTTTATTACTCACTAACATATCTTTGATCAATATCAATTGATCATTACAATAAGTTTTAAAACAAAGATTTTATTCGGTAAACTATTCAACCCCGCTTCTAGTTCTCCACAATTAGTACCAGAGCCTGGATGCTCAAGAATTTCTAAAATATATTGGATTTTATAAACTTGAAACGATCCATGGATTCCGAAAACTTTAAAGAAGGGCAATCTATGCAAAGACCACCACTCTTTGAAACCAATGGATTATCTATTGGAAAAACCGTTTTGAAACACATGTAAAGTCAAAAGATATAGATCTTTGGTTTGTTATCATTAAAGGAGACTTTAATCCTACAACAAAAGATATTTCTAGTGATGATCAAAAGAAACTAATAGCTAAAAATAATGAAGCTAATATGATGCATTATAATGCTTTGCCTAGAAAAGAATACGAAAGAATTTTTATGTGTGAAACCGCAAAAGAGATTTGGGAATCTTTAAGTATAACACATCAAGGAAATTCAAAAGTCAAGGATAAAAAATTGATCTTCTTGTTCAACAATATGAACAATTTGTTATCCCTGAAGATGAAACCATTGATTGTAGATTTGCTCGCTTTAATACTATTATTACTTCTCTTAAAGCACTTGATGAAACTTTTCGTAGTAAGAACTTTGTCAGGAAATTTGTTAGAGCACTCCATCCGAAGTGGAGAGCAAAAGTAACGGCCATTGAGGAATCAAAAGATCTCTCAATAATGTAACTTGACGAGCTAATTAGAAATTTCAAAGTACACGAAATGGTGATGGATAAATATTCGGACATTATCAAAGGAAAAGGAGAGAAAGTCAAATCCGTTGCTCAAAAGGCAAGAACGGAATCTAGTGATGATGACGAATATTTCTAGGGTAGTGAAGATGAGGAGTATGCCATGGCCGTTAGAGATTTCAAAAAGTTCTTTAGAAGAAGAGAAAAGTTTGTAAGGCAACTCCGAGATGAAAAGAAGCCATTCCGAAAAGACCGAGATGACAAAAAGAGAAAAGGTGAAAGGAAGTGCTTTAGATGTGGTGATACAAGTCATCTAATAGGGGATTGCCCCAAGCCACCTAAAAGAAGAACTCAACGAGCTTTTGTAAGTGGTGCTTGGAGTGATAGTGAGGATGATGAAGAATCAAGCAAGGATAAGATCGCTCTAATGGCACATGAATCAAACGAGGTACATTCCGACTCATCTTACTCTTCTATTGATGATGACACTTTGCAAAACTCTATAATCAATTGTGTGAGCTTAGCTTAAAAATCATAACTAAAAACAAGTTTTTAAAGACTAAAAAGGAATTTTTAGAAAACGAAATTTATGAGTTAAAAGAAAATGCAAAACGATTAGAAAAAGGCAAAGCAAATGACGATGGTTGCAAATCATGTCAAGAGCTTAATCTTGAAATAGAAAAGCTTAAACTCACACAAGAATTTCTCATTAAACATAACTCTAAATTTAAAAGATTTAACAAAAACATTTCTTGTGCCGATGAAATAGTAAGAATTCAAAAAGTATCAGGAAACACAAGTGGATTAGGTTTTAATGAAGTACTAATTCCAAATAGTCAAACCAAAATGGCCGAAAAAGACAAACAAACTGTCACATCTGGTGCAGTACAGCACAGACCA
Source organism: Chrysanthemum seticuspe (assembly GCA_019973895.1). Lineage (NCBI taxonomy): Eukaryota > Viridiplantae > Streptophyta > Magnoliopsida > Asterales > Asteraceae > Chrysanthemum > Chrysanthemum seticuspe. Next base: position 50,667,279 of record BPTQ01000002.1, read on the forward strand.
GATGGACCCAAAAATAGGGTTCCGTCCGTTGAAAGATTTGGTGTCGTGGTGTCTGCAGTAGGACATAATGTTTTCAAAACGGACCGTAATGAATTTTTCAAGGTAACAAAGAAAACCAAGGATGTTGTTAAACTAAAACCTGATGTTACATTAGGAGTAGGACTTGCTAGAAATGAATTTAGATCTAAAACTACTCAACAACGGCCAAAAACACCTATTGCTAAACGCCCTTTTCCCAAGAGCAACTACAACATACACCCCAACTATCAACATACCGGTTGGAATCAAAACTACCCTAGACCATATCAAACTCCAAATTACATGCCATGGAACCCTTATCCATCATTTCCATAAATGAACCAAGTAAATGGTATGTTTAATCCAAATGGACCCATGAAATATTGGGGACCAAACGCTTGAGTTATTTGTGTCATAAGTATGCTTGAAAGTTGGATTAGAACCTGATGAATGGATAAAAGATAGTGGATGCTCAAGACACATGACGGGCAACAAAAGCCTCTTCTCAACATACCAAGAGTATGACGGAGGTAATGTCACTTTTGGTAGCAATCTCAAAAGCAAAATCATTGGCAAAGGTACGATCGCTCATAACTCCCTAACTATTAAAAATGTTGCTCATGTTGATAGGTTAGGATTTAATCTACTTAGTATTAGCCAACTATATCATAAAAAGTATAAAGTACTATTCGAAGAAAATGGTAGTAAAATACTAAAAGATAGTATCACCATAGCTAAAGGAGTTTGGGAAAATAACATATATGTCATGAAAATAGATAGAACATCTAAAGACAAACTATGCATAACAACCTTAGATGATAACTCTACTCTTTGGCATAGACGATTAGGTCACGCTAATATGAGACTCATCCAAAATCTATCCTCAAAAGAGGTAGTTAGAAACCTACCAAAAGTGAAATATGATCAACACTTTTGCGACGCTTGCAAAATAGGTAAACAAATTTATAGTAGTCATAAAGCTAAAAACATGGTTTCCACATCTAAATGCCAAGAGCTTTTGCATATGGACTTATTCGGTCCATCCGCTATAAGAAGCTATGGAGGGAACCTCTACACTTTAGTTATAGTAGATGATTACTCAAGGTTCACTTGGACAATGTTTATGAAAACCAAAAATGAAGCTTTTGATAAATTTGAAATACTTAGTAAGAAAATTAAAAATCAACTAGGTGTTAACATTGTGTTGATCTGAATGGATCATAGTCACTAGTTCTACAATGAAACACAATTTGGAAACTTTTGTGATACAAATGGTACAACACATAACTTCTCGACTCCTCGAACACCCCAATCTAATGGAGTTGTAGAACATAAAAATAGAACTATTCAAGAAATGAGTAGAACAATGTTAAATGAACAAAACATACCTCAAAAGTTTTGGTGTAACGCCGTTGATACTTCTACATACATTTTAAATAGAGTTTTAATACGTCCTTTCTTAAACAAAACACCATATGAATTATATAAAGGAAAAAAGCCGGCTTTAGGATATTTTAGAGTGTTTAGGTGTAAATGTTTCATTCTTAATACCAAAGACTATCTCACTAAATTTGACCCAAAGTCTTATGAAGGTGTGTTTCTTGGTTACTCACAAACTAGCAAAGCATACATAGTTTTAAACAAAGAAACAATGAGAATTGAGGAATCGTTGAACAAAACATTCGACGAAAGTCCACCTCCCTCTAAGACATCACCTTTGGTAGATGATGACTTAGTTGAAAGTCAAGAAATAATTGAAAATGACAAGGAAGATGAACCATTAAATAATGAAATTATAAACATCAAAGAATTCAAAAGTCATCCTTTAGAAAAAGTCATAGGACAACTAACTCAAAGAACATTAAGATCACAAGCCCAAAATCAAAGTAACTACTTTTGTTTTGTATCGACCACTGAACCAAAAAACATAAATGAAGCAATAAAAGATGAATCTTGGGTAATTGTTATGCAAGAAAAGCTAAACCAATTCGTTAGAAATGACGTTTGAAAATTAGTTCTGAAACTTTAAAATCAAGCTATAATTGGAACGAAATGGGTTTTTCGAAATAAAATGGATGAAAACGGTGTAGTGTCTAGAAACAAAGCTAGGCTTGTTGCACAAGGTTATAATCAACAAGAAGGGATTGATTACGACGAAACTTATGCACCGGTAGCTAGGCTCGAGTCTATTAGAATCTTACTTACATATGCATGTGCTCATGACTTTAAATTATTTCAAATGGATGTTAAAAGTGCATTCCTAAATGGGTTCATTAACGAAGAAGTATATGTTGCTCAACCTCCCGGTTTTACCGACTTTAAAAAACCACATCATGTCTTCAAACTTAAGAAGGCACTATACGGACTTAAGCAAGCACCAAAAGCTTGGTACAATCGTCTTAAGACTTTCTTAGTAGAACACAAATACACCATGAGATTAGTAAATAATACTCTCTTTACCAAGAGCAGGGAATCACACATTTTCATAGTTCAAATATACGTTAATGACATCATATTTGGATCAACTTGTCAAGAGCTACGTGATGATTTTTCTAAAATCATGCACGACGAGTTTGAGATGAGTATGATGGGTGAGTTAAACTTCTTTCTAGGACTTCAACTTAAACAACTATAAGATGGCATATTCTCTAACCAATCTAAATACATAAAAGATATACTTAAGAAATTTGGTCTTGAAGACTCAAAACCAACTAAAACACCCATGTCCTCAGACACAAAACTCACCAAGGATGAGGAAGGTGAATCGTAGATAACACTAAACATAGAGGAATGATCGGTAGCCTACTTTATCTCACGGCTAGTAGACCCGACATTATGTTTAGTGTTTGTCTATGTGCTCGCTTTCAAGAAGATCCAAAGCATCACACTTAGAAGCCTTGAAACGAATATTCAGATACATTAAGGGAATGACATGTTTAGGATTATGGTATCCCAAAGGAACGGGTGTAGAAACTATAGTGTATGCCAATTCGGAACATGCCAGTGACTATGTCGATAGAAAAGGTACAATTGGTACTTGTACTTTGTTGGACATTGTCTCACCTCATGGTTTGCAAAGAAACAAATGGCTCTCGCTATCTCAACTACTGAAGTTGAATACGTCTCAGCCGAAAAAGCATGTCAACAAGCTCTTTGGATGAAGCAAGCTCTCGTGGATTACGGAATTCATCTCAACGACATCTCTATACTTTGCAACAACAAAGGAGCTATTGATCTCAGCAAAAATCCCGTCCAACATGCTCGAACGAAACATATTGAAATTCGTCATCACTTCCTTCGTGACAATGTTCAAAAAGGAAACATCTCAATTGAGAAAGTATCCTCTGAAGATAACATTGCCGACATCCTAACTAAACCTCTTAAACGAGAACCATTTAATCTTCTTAGACTTGGGTTGGGATTAATGGAACCAAACATGTAGTTAAAACATAACCTAAACCTTAGAATAACCAAAACAAAACAATTTAGCTTAGTTCTGCTACTGTTCCCACGGCACCAAACGACCAAACGGATGAAACCAAAAATTTGGGTCCGTCTGGTCCGTGGTGACAACAGTAGCCAAAATTCTAAATACAAAACACCTTCTTCTCCATAACTCACTTTACGAAAACGAACCACCAACATACCTAACTCATTATTAAGGTTTCTTCTCCTACTAATCACTGAAGAAAACATCATTGTAAGTATCCCAACTGCATTACTTCTCTTAATTCTGAGTCTAGGGTTCTAATTTATGCATAAAATCAATACATGGGGATTATGTATATTCTTGTACAAAACATGAACTTAATTGATAAAATGCATAACTAATTACTCAGATTATGAACTACATTGTCAAATTGCATAAACTAATCTTGTGTTCCACTATTTAGAAGCTAATTACTATAAGGCATTATCTTAATTAAACTAAAAACCCCATGTCAATATCTTGAAAAACTCCTCACTTGTAGGAAAACAAATTCCCATTGTTCATACAAATGAAAATGTTGTTTTTATCACTTATAGAAAAACTATTTCTCATTATACATACAAATAAAAACTTTATTTTCATCACTTGCATAATGTCTCTTGAATACTAAAGGTAATGCATAACTAATATGCATTCCCGGGTATATTCAAATGAACCCACATTGAATTAGTAGCGTTTGGGTTATCTCTTGCATTTTGCCAAACACTACCCATAAAATCTATTTTATGCATAAAATGAGTCGAGATAACCACAACTCCATATCGTTCGCATATAGCCACACACTAGAACAAAAACGCTAAATTTGTTTCTCATATTTACTAAAACTCATTAATTCCTGCTCCTAGGAACAAACATGGTAGCCGTAAATTTTATGATCACAAGGACACTCTTAACTACATCCCTCAACATCACAAAACCAAGGGCCTTACCAAAGAACAAGTTGAAATCTTTAAGAGTCTAGATAAAAGGTATTTCCATATGGGTAGGACCATTCACTCATCTTTTGTTGACGGAACTAATCTTCGTCAAGAACTAGCTACTATCAACTTCGATTGTCTCCTTAATATCGATGAATCAATTTGCCCTAGGTTTGTCCTAGAATTCTTTGCTAGTGTTGTCTCTTTCACAAATGAGGATGATCAAATGGCTTTTAGGTTTAGGATCAATCAAAATGACTACACCATTTCTCTCAACCAATTTGCTCATGTGTTAGGAATTCCTTGCCGTGGTACGTGTGTTTACTCGGATAAGTGGTCACTCAGTATCGTTAATGCTATCCATGACCGCACTCTTCCCTACCAAACTCCTTTGGTAGACAAGGACGTCATTCGTGAACACCTTTTTAATGAAAGGGTAGCACCAACCCGTATCACTCGAGCAGGAAAGGAAGTCAACCGAGATCCATACGGTATGGAACTCAATGAGCTCAAGCCCGAATTCAAAAAGTGGGAGGAACTCCTTAGAGCCAATGTCATTAGCACCATAGTAAATAGAGATCACATCAATGCTTGCCTTTGTCACATGCTCTACAAGTTGTCCACTCATCAACCATTCTACTTAGCTTACTACATTGCTAGGAGAATGGTAGATATCCCTACTCAAGGCTCCGTTGCTCTTCTATACGGGATGCTACTCACCCGTCTTTATAGAGCTTTTACACCCATTCCACCAAGTCCAAAAGGGTTGAAACTAGATTATTCTCTCATCCCTCACATATTTGTGCCCTTCAGTGATAAACGAGTGTCCAATACTAAGGCAAAAGGTAAAATGCCAAAACCTCAAATTCCTTCATCATCATCATCAAATAGCTCCGAAGATGGTCTCCCCAACTCTAGGATACAACCTCATGAGTACTATGCTTCTCTTCCTGAGATTGAGAACGAAAATGGCAGAGTTCAAGCAAACCAAGGGGATGTTCAAGTGCCTTTGAAGGATGATGACCAAGATTTACAAAAATTTGGATAAGTGAGGTTTAAAAGGGTGTTTGGAACAAGACAAGAAAAAATGATGTATGATATTATTTATGTGTTTTTGCTTCGTAGGATGATAAACTAACTTTAAACATTGATGTATGCTAACCGGTTCATGCAGGGGGATAGCACACGGGTGTTATCAAATTTTACCCATTTTCACTTTTGAGTGAAAATCATTAGCCCTTGTTGAAAATTGATGCTCCATTATGTTTCTGTATGCGTTATTGCTTGTTCCTAACTAGAAATAGTTATTTTCATATGTTTTAAGAAAAATTTCAGGTTTCGGAAAAGTCCTCGGAGGTTAAAAAACGGGACTGTGAACTTTCTGCACGCCACGGATCAAACGACACCATATTTTTGGTTCCGTCTGTTGAAATTGGTGCCCCCAAAAATTTGGTTTCGTCTTTACAAAATTTTGGTGTCGTGGATTCCCTAGGTAAATTTCTAAATTTCGCTTATTTTCACATTCCAAAGTACCAAAATTTGTTTCTAGGATAGTTTTTACTGCTTTTTATCCATATTAGAACTAGTTTAACACACTTAGACATATAGGATATCCATTTCCCACCAAAATTCAAAAATTTCAAAAATTCACCCAAGGAACCCTTTTTCATAAAGGAAGGAACCAAAAATTTGGTTCCTCGTAATTTGTGGGTGATCTGATTCTCAAGATCCTACAATCATTATAATACATTTATTGCATATCTTTGTCTTTTCACTCAAACCTTCTTGTATGGCTTGACTTAGATGATATGACTAACATTAAAAACCTCCTTTCTTTTATGGTTTAACATCAAATCAAACACATTTCTCCATAATTTCATAATCCTATAAATTAAGACCTTCTAAGATGATCATCCTCATACCTTTCCAATTTCTCTCATCTTGTACTAGAACAAGCTTAAGCAAAAATGACTAAGTCGCCCACCTATTCTCCATCAAACAAACCTTGCAAGAAAATGGCTAGAATGAGTGTTAGACCATGTTTCTTTGTCAATATTAGCTCATCTTCCAATTCCTCCCCTTAACCATCTCATCTCCTATAAGAGATGAGAACTTTTTTACTTTGACCACTCCTACACCACCTCCAAAATCACCTATTGTAGTCACCACTCCACTACCAACAAAAACTCCCATTGCTAACTCTCCGCCATCGGCTTCCATCCAAACATCCAAATCACCATCACCTCCTAAATCTCCAAATCTCATACCATTATAACTATTCTCCACACCACCTACATCTCCAAATCCATTATTTGAGGACTTGGAGGACTTACCTCCTAGGCCCAATAATCCACCTCCACTACCATCCTTTGGTACAATTGAGTGAATCTCTCATGAGTCTCCACACCCATCCTTTGATCCAAATGCCCCGTTAGGGCCTCAACCTCATCTTTTCCATCCTATTCACAATGACATTCATGGACCTTTGTATGGGGACCATGCCCTACCTCCAACATCCTTGTCTCCTCATATCGAGGACATTGATGAATCCATGTAGGAAGATCACCCACATTCCAAATCGGAGATAGAAGGCGAACTAAACCACCTCCATAACTTCTCCAATATGGTGGATTCTCACCTTAGTGAAACTATGCAAATTCAAAATGCTTTGCTCGCCTCCCTAATCACTCCAACCACAAACAACAACAACTCCACCATTCCACCACCACAAAATCATGAACCCAATTACCCACCTAGACACGGTTGCTCAAATTGTGACCGGACCACCTACATTAGCGAACGACCCGGGTGATGGTCCATTAGCTCCAAGATGAAATGAGTTTCATCCTCAACCACATCCTAGAGCGAATCAAAGCTCTTACTCATCAACCACCTCAATAGGAGGGTCCTAGTTTTTCTTTTAAAATTCGAAGTTATTTTTTTATTTATTTATTTATATTCTAGGAATTTTTTATTTTGCTTTATTTTTCTAATTTTTTAGGATTTTCTTAATGTACTAACACATACATTGTGTTCCTTTTCATGATTATCAAATCATGAAAATTTTAAGAAGTGAATGGTGTTTCTTATATTTTTGTTGATTATTACTTAGTGATTGGAAATGCTTATATATACTTGTGATGATGCTTATTACTAACATATTTTTTTGTAGCTTTTTCACAATCCATGTATCTTTCTCTTGGCACCCAATTTAGGGTGAGCATTGGCCAGGGGGAGATAATGGCTCGGGCTCATTACATCTTCTGCCTCGCCTCTTCTTTTTGTTTCGACAAAAGAGGGAGAATATTATAGAACTTGTCCTTAGACTTTCTATAAAGTCAACTGCATACTTTGTGTTAGATATAAGTTTTCACATACACATCAAACCATAACACAAAGTGGCGTATAAATGGAAATCTAGAGAGAGAAAGTTAGAGGTTTAGGGAACTTAGTGAGAGAAAGTGAAAGATATTATTATGAGCTCCAACTCTCTACCTTGGGAGGTAGAGAGTATTTATAGTCTTATATAAATCGCCACACATAGGGCTGTGGATCAGGCATACAGTGGGTAAAGACCCGTCCGTCCTCCACGGTGTTACTTAACTAAATACTACTTAACATAAAAGAACTACGACTACGAGCTTTCTAACGATTACATATACTTGAGGTGACCGACTCTTTAATACCTGGAATTTCTAATTCCTAACAATCTCCCCCTAAGGGAGGTCACCTCAATCATGTACCAAAATTACATTGAATACAAATAGATATTACATTAAAAATTATTCTTGCATTCTTGATGTAGTCCTTTGTTCCTAAGCTCGTAGTCATTGATTCTTCACATTGCATGTTTGGTTACTTCAAGTGGAGGTCTTTTACTGATCCACGTGATAATAATATTGAACCAGCTTTTGAGATCATCAGCAATCAAAAATCTCTGAGACATCCATTGTGGTGTTGGTATTATGTGATGTTGTGACTTACGGACCGACATGCTCACATTCTGGATCATGATATCTTCTCATCAGAGTAGCGGAAGCTTTAGTTGATTCATGATATTGGCAGCAGCGTAGCAGAAGCATGGAGTGAAAATATCAGAGTCAGTGATGCACTAATCATGATTTCTTTTGAGTTAAATGTGTTAAGTGAGCATGCGGCTATGGATTGACTGCTTCATTCTGATCAGCTGCAAACGTCGGGCGTGCCTGCATACAACAGTTAGCAATAAATCGCACGAAAGTGTCTTTGATCACTTTCGTTGAATTGAGGTACACGGCCCACGGTTCCCCGTTGATCAGTACATGTACTGCCTATGATCAGGTAAAATTCCGAAGAATTTCCTTGACAGGGTTTCGCAGCTGCTCTAGCTGTTCTCAAACCGGAACGTCTCAAAGAAGACAACACGGAGTGAGTGAACCAGCGAATTTTAAGTCCACTGATTGATGAAAAAGATTAGAAAAACAATCGTGTATTGCTCAATAGAAATTGTTTTTGCAATACAACGAAGATTTTATTGAAAATCAATTATCAATCATAAAAACACCTTTTGGTTTGAGAAATAAGTACACGGTCGATGTGCTAAAGAAAAGAGTTGTTAAGCACAAAGACCGGTTTTTCAAAGGTATCCATCAATCCCTAACCTGAACCAGGATTGATTCAATAAATTGAATCGCCCCATTGTTTCTGTTCAGTTGTCACATGGTTGATCCATATAATAGATCTCACATGCCACCTACCAGGAGCTTGTTTGATGTTGGCTCCAGAAGGCTTTCCATCTTCATTGTGAATATGTAAACACATCACTCAGATGTTCTGGCAATACCACAAGGATAATGCGTAGGACTCAAGATATAATCTCTCTTTCCACATTGTGTGAAACAGAGAGTCTTCATTGAAAGTGTCCTAATGAGATTTATTGATGATCTCGTGGCTCTAGACTCAATTTGTGCATATTTGGATCCTGTGCCGGAGACTAGGGAGAGGGTCTCCTTCTTCAATATCAACAATCTCTAAGAGAAAGTCGATAGATAATGTCGGTTCCCCGTGAGAATGAAACAAGTCCTTTTAAGAGGAACTTGAGTGGTTTGGAAAGTTGAAGTGCAGTGCGTCACTGGGTCCATGACGTCTTGTCTTCAATACCGATGTTACCATCAGTAGCATATGAATTGAACCCGGTTTCTGCCCTAAGGTTGAATAAATGGAGGGCTATTTGTTTTCACCCTTTTCTCATTCAATTCTTTTTAATTCTTCAACCCCTTCAGTGCTTACCGAGACTTCATAACTAGAACCTTGTTGGGTTTATTCCAGTACTAGCTCAGTCTCAGTCTGCACTCTTCCCATATCTCACTTTTCTCCTTTTATCATCATACCTAAGGACTTCTATACTAGCTAGTGGATTGTCCCTGGGTAGATCCCTCCGGTTCTGGCGGATCATGGGAACCAATACCTATCCTTATCAGCCTTATATCACCGTACATAAAGTAAAGTTGGTCGGTCTATTTGGTATTGTTCATCTGCCATTGGAACCAATTGAAAACCATTTGAAAATCAATCCAGATACTTGTGATATATTATCAAAACATTTTTGTACCTGAATTGTTTTTGATATTTTTAGAATAAGTGCTCCCCCTTAACATGTGCATCAAATGTTTGAAATCGTTTTGCACACGGAGGCAAGAGGAAGAAATTACTTCTTTGATTACCATTTTCTAAAAACTATCACCATCACTTCCTTGATCAAATCAAGTAGATAAAGCATTTCCAGGAAGGATGAGGTTTCCATAAATTTGCTCCCCCTCAATATGTGCCTCGAGGTTTGAAAAGAGTTTTGCACATACTAGAGGGAACCTGCACATTGAGATAAATGATCACGTTTCAAATCATAGGTTTAAGATAGATGCTCCCCCTCAACATGTGCATTGAAAATTTGAAATCGTTTGTCACATGTGGGAAGGACAGCATGTACGTCCTTATAAAACCATTTACCGAATAATCAGTTTAAATCCAATTTAAATCACACATTCTCCCCCGATCACAATTATCAAATCATTTGAGATTTGTGATCTCTTATAGATTTAAATTGATTTTGAAAGCTTTTAAGGAGAATTGTGACTTGATTATGAAAGCGTTTTAACTGATACGGATCGGATTTTAAGACTTTAAACTCCATTGATAAAACATGCATGTACATCTTTTGAAAACAATTTAATGCCAAATAACTTTTTTAATTTAATTGAAATCATTCTCCCCCTCAATCAATGACATAGGTTGTTGATTGAGAGATAGAGATTTTGACAAATAAGTCCTGATGATTATCAAAAATAGAGACCGAGTTATTTTTCAAAGCATTTAGTTTTCAGTAGATAAATGTTTATAGAATCAGAGCATTGAATTTTGAAAGCATGATAAAACATGGCTCTGTTCTTTCTTTTAAAACCGGGTTATTGCCTGAAAATGACAATAAACCATTTATTTCTCTTTCTCTCAAAAATATTTTTGATTTTTTTTTTTGTTTTTTTTTGTTTTTTTTTTTAAATAATAAATAAATAATAAAAAAAATTCGAACAATATCTAAAGTCCCGTGTCATTCTTTGAATGACAACAACAAGACCGTAGATATAATCGAATCGAGAGAAACATGACAAAATGACAATTTTTTTTTTTTTTTTTTTTTTTTTTTTGAAGATTTTTTGAATTTTTCAAATTTTTTTTATGGATTTTGAAAGTTTTATATTTTTCTATTTGATTTTTGAAGGTTTTATAATTTTGTATTTTGTTTTTCGAATAGATATATACAAGAGACAGATGAAGATAGACCTTTACTCCTCGTCTTCCTCCTGAAGACGTTTGAGTGTTTCTGGTTGAAGGCTTTTTAAGCCAAGCCGTGGAAGAATAAACTCAAAACGTTCTCTTGGAAGAGCTTTGGTGAAGATGTCAGCTAACTGGTATTCAGACCTCACAAAATAAAGTTCCACCACACCTTTTTCTACTTGTTCCCTGATGAAATGATGTCGAATGTCGATATGCGTTGCTCTTGATTGTTGAACATTGTTGCATGAGAGAGCAATAGCACTTTTATTATCACAGTACAGAGGGATTTTGTTGAATACAAAGCCATAGTCAGATAATTGAGATCTCATCCATAAGATTTGAGCACAACAGGATGACATGGCTATGTATTCAGCCTCTGTAGAGGAAATAGAAGTGCTCATTTGCTTCTTTGAAGACCAGCTCACAAGCTTATCACCCAAAAACTGAGCACCTCCAGACGTACTTCGACGTGTATCTTGACAACCTGCATGATCAGCATCTGCATAGGCCATTAGTGACATGCTGGTGTCCTTCGGGTACCAAAGACCCATATTGATGGTTCCTTGGAGATACCGAAAGACCCGTTTAACTGCTTCAAGGTGCTTTTTAGTAGGCTTAGCCTGGTATCTAGCACACATGCAAACATCGAACAAGATGTCTGGTCTACTAGCAGTGAGGTACGTCAGGGACCCAATCATACTACGATATTTCGTTTGGTCAATCATGATCCCTGAGTGGTCCTCATCTAGTTTGGTTCGGTCAATCATGGGGGTGTCAACAGGGTCACTTGAATCAAATCCAAATTTCTTTAAAATCTCTGTTGCATATTTAGATTGATTTATGAAAATGCCTCCGGGACTTTGTGAAATTTGTAATCCCAAGAAAAATGACATTTGTCCCATCATTGACATTTGAAACTTTGAACTCATTTCATTTGAAAAACGATCACATTCCATTGGGTCTGTCGAGGCAAAAATAATATCATCAACATAAATTTGAACATGAGTTAAATGTTTGCCTGACTTCCTGGTGAACAATGTAGGATCAACTGCTCCTTTGCAGCATCCGGTTGATAGAAGAAACTTTGACAGTGTATCATACCATGCCCATGGAGCTTGCTTTAAACCGTAAAGAGCCTTCTTCAGACGATAAACGTGAGTAGGATGCTCTTGATTCACAAATCCTTCAGGTTGGCTGACGTAGACGACTTCTTTAAGATCTGCGTTCAGAAATGCCGTTTTCACATCCATCTGATATACTATCATGTTCTTACTAGCAACATTAGCCAAGAAAATTCTGATTGCCTCGATTCGAGCAACCGGAGCAAAAGATTCTTCAAAGTCAATACCCTCCTCTTGACGGTATCCTTTAGCAACTAATCGAGCCTTGTTCTTCAACACATCACCATGCTCATCAAGTTTCACTTTGAAGATCCATTTGAGAGCAATAATCATAGCACAGTCTGGAGCAGGTACTAACTCCCATACATCAAGTCGATCAAACTCATGAATTTCATCTTGCATGGCATTGAACCAGCTATCTTCATTCATGGCGGTTTTAACATCTTTTGGTCCATTTTCTGAGGTGTTCATGTGGCAGTTGTTGAGGGACTGAGGTAGCTGAGTCGATGTCTCCTGAAGAAGATGGTTTTGATGATGATTCAGGAGCAAATATGTTTTCAAATGGAGCATCTTCAGGAGTAGCAAAGGGATTAACTTCATCATTGATGCCAGAAACATTTCCATGATGTACATTTGAAGAATGGTGATTTGTTGATGAGACTGAAGGATCAGCAACAGGTGCTTCTTGACTTAAAGATATTGAGACTGAAGGATTGACTTCATTCACAGGAATATGAGCATCCTCTGTTGTAGGGATCAACACCTCATTAGTAATTGAATCATACAGTTCATCAAACATAGGATCAAACAATTTCTTTAAATCATCTTCAGATGGAGGTACATATGAAGTTTCTTGAGAAGAGTTTGGAACAAGGGATGAACCAATGGGACTGTTTTGAAGTGCGGGTCCTGAGCTGGAGTGTCCAGGAGCCATTTGACCGGTCAGCTCATCAAACGTAACGTGAATTGTTTCCATGATATTTCGGGTTCTTTTGTTGTAGATTCGGTATCCCTTTTTGTTTGGTGCATATCCTACAAATACTCCAATGTCAGCTTTAGCCCTAAGTTTGCCTAAGTCTTGACCCTCATTAGTTGGGTAACACAATGCACCAAACACACGAAGGAAAGAGAGATTAGGTTTTCTGTTGTGGACAAGTTCATATGGAGTTTTTCCATGTACAGTGTGAATCAGGGAACGATTTTGTGTGTAGCATGCAGTGGCAATTGCTTCAGCCCAGAGAAACATTGGAACCTTTGAGTAAATCAGCATTGTTCTAGCGGCTTCAACAAGAGTTCGATTTCGTCTTTCAACTACACCGTTCTGTTGAGGAGTTCGTGGTACACTTCTTTGATGGCTGATTCCAATGCTTTCATAGAATTCACTAAGTTGTTTGTTGACAAACTCAGTTCCATTGTCTGTTCTGATAATTCTGACGGTTTTGTTAAGTCGAACCTGCAGCTGTTTGATGAGTTTGATGATGATATCAGGAGTTTCATCCTTTGTCCTTAAGAACTTGACCCAGGTGAATCTAGAGTAATCATCAACCACAACTAACACATATTTCTTCCCAAAGATATTCTGCACCCTCATTGGTCCACATAAATCCATATGAATCATATGAAGAACTTCTGTGACAGAGTTAGTAGGTTTGGGTTTGTGGGCAAACTTTTTGCTTTTACCCAATTGACATGCTGAACAAAGATGATCCTTTTCATACTTTAGTCTAGGTAAACCTACAACTAAGTCCTTTCTGGAAAGATCGTTGATGGTGCCGAAGTTCAAGTGATTGAGACGACGATGCCATAACCATGACTTTGTTTTTGAAGCCTTTGATAACAAGCAGATTGGAGAAGCCCTCATCATGTCATCGATAGAGATGGTGTAAAGATTTGAGCCACGAGTTCCTTTTAACAGTTCCTTACCATTAAGATCTCTAACAAAGCAGGTATGTTTTCTGAAGGCTACTTCTAGATCAGAATCACAGAATTGACCAACAGAGAATAGATTATGACCCAAACCTTCCACATAGTAAACTCTAGAGATGACACTATCACCAACAACATAATCTCCATAACCCATAATAGCACCGAAATGATCATTACCAAATCTAACAGTCCCGGTGAATTTGCTCACGAAGTTCATGAGCCGCGACCGGTCTCCAGTCATATGCTTGGAACAGCCTGAGTCCAGGTACCACAGAACGATTTGAACGATCTGCAGTTGAACACAGACAAGAATGGATAACTGGATAATTGGGATCCCCATGCAAGAATGGGTTCCATTTGGTTAGTAACAATGTTTGGAACACCCACATCAGAAATAGAAGCATTCATATCAGAAAGTGAGGCAATGGAATCATTGTGAATAGATGCAGTACTAGTGTCTGTATTAGCCCTGTTCACAGTGTGATCACTTCTTAAGGGAATAGTTCTACCAGTAGGCATCCATTTTCTAGTGGGCATTATCTGATTAGTCTTATGACCAACAGGTATCCAATAAAAGCCTATTTTACTGAATGTTCTTCCTGTGGGTTTCCACTGTTTTCTAACTTTCTTTCGTTTTTGCCTTTTAGCCTTCTTAGCATGAATTTTTGCATTAACAATATTAACTGGACAATTAACATCATTAGGCAGAACATTAACACCACATTCATGATTAGAAACAGAATTCAAGCAGACATCAGTACAAGGTTTGCAAATAGTATCGGAATTCGAATTAATTACAGTACGCCTATGGCTAATACTAGAATCAACACGATTCGTTTTATTCAATTCAAGCTTAAAGTTCCTAGATTGTTCTTCTACTCTCTTCCAGTGCACATTCTTAGCTTGAGAGGTCCTATCATTCCTTGTATTGTCTTGAGACTTTGACCTGCTCCGTTTAATGTCACTGATTACTCCTGTAGAGGGAATGGGAACATTAGTTGGTTTAACTACTCTTTGCATCACCTGTTTAGATGTACTGGGGTCTGAACTACATGCAGGTGCACTAAGGTTCACTTTCTTAAAACTAGAGGTACTGAGATTTGTACTTCTAGAAGGCATACTTGAGTTCTCTTTCTTAGCATTGACAGATCTGGAATCTGAACTACTTAAAGGCACACTACGGTTCACATTCAAAACATTGGGAATCGAATGCATATCATACTTGGCATTAGGCATCGAGCATGGAATCAAAGGATTAACTCTCTCACCTAATGACTTTGGGCATATTGTGATCAAGCATTCTAAGATTTCTTGAGATCGTTTGGCATATAAGCATGCATGTCCAATTGCATTATCATGAGGTTTCTCTAGCTTATCCTCTTCAACAATCTCACGCAGACATTCTAGGCAATCCTTAAGGGATGAGAAGTATGTTTGAATAGTAAGTTTGTTGTTCCTTAGATGAGGAGGGACATATGTCACAGATAAAGCATATTTATTACAAGAGTGAACCTTTGATACAACATTCTCCCCATTGGTCATTGGCATTTTCCCTTTTACCTGACTCTTCAGATTCTCAATTTCCTTTTGCAATGAAGCTATTTGTTCGTTATTTTTGTTACGAGTGACTTTAATTGATTCAAATAACTCATTGAAATGACGTTTAACCTTTTCATTTTCTTCTAGAAAACTTTTGTTTTCCTTTTGTAAAGCATTTACTAGGTTTTGAAGATGAAACGTTTGAGAATTCTGAGAATCTAAAGGAGGAGGCATTTGGGAGCCTGTCATATTGTTCGTTTGACCCTTTAATTGAGAGATTTGGGCTTTCAACTTTCTGATCGTGTTGCACTGAGCTTGAATCTGTTCATCACGTTTGTTAATTTGAAAAACTGCATCAAACTCTGGAGCATCTGAAGATGTCTTGATATTTGAAGTTTTGACATTTTCTTTGAGATGTTGATATTTGAGTTGTAAATTAAAATGCTCAACTTCTAGTTTAGAAAAATGTTTAACCAAATTGTCGTGATCATCCAGTTCAATTTTCTCGTTTAGTTTAGAATTAGTTTTTTCAAGCTCAATGACACGATCATGGGAGACTTTCAGGGCCATAGATAGTTCATGAAATTTGGAAGCATTAATAGAGCAATTTTAAGCAGTGAAAAAAATATCTTGAGCAACACATTCAGTAATAAGAGTCTCATTTAAGGTATGCAAGTTCTTCCTCTCAATCTCATTATATTTTAGTGCACGCTCATAATCACTAACTTCAACTACCATTGCATCAAATTCCTTTTCCATTCCCTTGATATCAGTTTCTATCCCCTTTTTAAGACTCTCAAAGTGATCTTTCAGAAGCTTAAAGAAAGGCGTGACCTCAGTTAAATAACATTCTTTCATTTGCTCAAAACCCCTTTCTCCTTCCGTTATACCAGTGGGTGTGATCCTTTTCTTGCAAGTTTTCTCAAAATCAACAAATAGTTGAAATATAACATATTGGCTAATTAAGGTCTTGCTTTTAGTGGCAATTGTTCTAGGAACAAGATGAATTGGTGTATTAGGAGGATACACAGTCGCTCTAGGCATTTTCCATAGGGGAGGGTTTGTTTCAACAATATTTTCAGCTTTCTGCTTATCTAAATCCTTTTTCCAGAAAACTTGTTCGGGGAGTCAACAATGTCTGAGGCTTAAACATGTTTAAGGAAATCCAGTTTTCCTTTTTGTAGTCATGGGGAGTGATAATTATTTTTTTTTCTTTGCATTTAGGATCATCTAATTTTTTGTTCATCCTTTCCCTAGTGACTTCATCTGATTTCTTATCTTCCTCAGTGCACTCAACGCAACTAGGTTTCTGTCTAGGTTTAAGAATCTCATTGCCATCATAGATCACACTTTGAGCTGCTTTTGCTATATTTCCGTACTCAGGGTTGGGTTTATCTATAATGGGAACACTATGCTTATCGCTTAGAACTCTATGTTTAGTGACCATGTGAGCAGTCTGAATGGTGTTTCCTTGTATGTATAACTTGTTTTCAAGTTTGTTTTTCAAAGTTTTCAGATTAGAAAAATCTCTCAAGAGTTTTGATTCCTTTGCATTAAATTCTTGCTTAAGCATTTTCACATTTTCTTGAAGTTCTTGTTTTTGCTTAGCTGTTTTAGAAAGTTTTTCTTGCAAGGAATTTAATTCTTGTTTCAATACTTCTTCTCTAAAATTACTTTTTCTAATGACTGTACGCACTTGCTCATCCATTTCCTGCTCACGAGTGGTCAGCTCAAATTTAGCACGTTGTTCATAAATAGCAACACGTTCTTTATAGGCATTTAGTTCAGAAATTACAGAATCATCAGGGGCACATGCAGTGTATTCATCAAAAACATAGTCATTGTTGACTGCAGAAGATGCATCACTTGGTACACCTTCACTTTCACTTTGTTTCACGTATTGATCATATGGGATAATATCGATATTACCCATATTTTCAACATTTGATTCAATAGTTTCAGTTGATTGTACTTTGTCATGCATCTGTTGCACATCAGCATTATCGTATAGTTTTAATACCTCTGAGATGAGTTTGTCTTGGGATGGGCCAGCTAGTGGTGAAGAAGAGACCTTGGGAGAAACCATTGGAGAAATGCTAGCCATAAAAATTGTGTGTGCCGTAGGTCCATCATCCACATCAGAGTCGTATGCATCACAATTAGCGACTTGAAAGGCATTCTGATGATTGTGACCTATCTCCTGAATAGGCTGCTCATCCACATCTGCATCATAGGTCTTGGCATTGCCTTCAGCTAGAAACAGCAATTCCTCTTCATCCAAAGCAGCACCATTGTCCTGAGCTTGTACCAGCAGCATCTTATCTCTGAAGTAATCAGCATTCTGTGGACGCTTTGGAGATGTGCAGTTCCTTGCAATGTGTCACTCACCACCACAGTTATAACATTTGATTGGCTTAGCTTGACCTTGGTTACCATTCCTTCCTCGATTCCGGTTGCCAACATAACCTCTACCAGCTCCACCTCTTCCCTGATCATACTGTCTTTCCTGAACTGGTTGCACCACGATCCTTCCATCTTTAACAGTGGCTTGATTGTGTGGGTTAGATGCTGTTCTGAGGTTGTTGTTGGTTTGTGGGAGAGAATTCATGTTTTGACTAATCAGAAGAGCTAGTTGATTAATGAAGTTACCCACGTGTGCATCAGCATCAGCTTGTTTGAACATAGGATCAGGAATGAGTTTGTGATTACCATTACCCAAGGGTATGACTTGTGATGCTTTGGTTGTGATTCCGATGTTTGAGTAGAAGGCAGTTGAGTCATTAGACGAGCTTGTCTCTCCCTGGTTGGTTTTGAACTGATTGAGAATCAATTTTTCAAACATAGCATGTCTCTCATTCTGAAGGAGGAAGGCATAGAGTTGCTCATAGTTTGTATTCTTCAATCCTTTAGTGAGCTTCATAGCGGTGACAAACTTGTGCCATTCGGGATTCATGTTGTTCACAAATTTTGAGTTCAGCTGAATGTTAGGCATAGTCATTATGATGTTCCTCATGTCATTCACTAACATATGAAATCTCACATAGTACTCATAGACATTCTCATCTGGTTTCATCTTGAAGTGTTCAAATTCGTCATAGAGTTGGGATTCTCTGTCTTCCATAGTTAATTCTGAACCTGAGAGAAGCATCTTAACATTATCCCAAACTGCCTTTGCATCAGTGTTATGATTGATCAGCTTGTAGATGTCTTTAGGAAGACCTTGAAGAACAATGTTTGAAGCCCTGATATCTGCATCGAATCTCTTTTTCTCCTTATCATCAAGCTCATCATACATTTTAGGTTTGTCCATTCCGTAAACAGGAGTACCATCTTCATTAGTATCAAGTATGTCTCTAGTCGTCTCAACTCGATATGGTCCTTCATCAATGGATTTGAGAATGTTGACACCATTTTCCTTTCCAAGGCAGTACAATCTGATTCGTTGAGCCCAAGAATCGTAGTCAGTTCTGTCAAGCATGGGTGGACGAGTATCTGACCCAGCTGCTTGAACATCCTCTGCAACAGTGGAGATGATAGTAGGAACGTTGGTAGACATGTTAACAGATAATACGGGATTTTATAACTCTATGATTAAACCGAGAAATAGATTCTTTCACGGGATTTTACTAAATCAAGAGAAAACCGTAAACAATCACCCAAGTCGCTAGAAGATAATGCACCAAGTCGCTAACACTTAATTCGCTACACCACTAAGTCGCTAGAGTTCCAAGTCGCTAGACAAATGCAAGTCGCTAAGTAGTAACTCGCTAAGCCTCAAGTCGCTAGCAAAATTTTGGCAGCAATTCGCTACTCAAGTCGCTAAAGATACAAGTCGCTAAAGAGCAACTCGCTACAGACCAAGTCGCTACCCGTAGTGGAGAGTCCACTACTTGTACTGTAAATCGCTAGATCTAAGTCGCTAGGTCTAAAACTGTAACTCGCTACAAATTTGTAAAGCAAGTCGCTACGAAGAAAGTAATCCGTGAGTTAAGTCGCTAGCAAGAAAAAACCACATAAACATCACTTTTCAATCCAAAAACAACCCAACCAAGATGATTCAAGCTTACCAAATGAAAACCTACACACTTGTGATGATTCTAAACATAAAAGTACTAACAAAATCCAAACTTTAACACAAGAAATCAACCAAATGATGCAAAAACCACTAAACTTTTTCAAACTCAAAAACCACCTAAAAACCACTAGAAATCCAAAGATGTGCAAGATATGATCTAACCATGGCTCTTGATACCAATTGTTAGATATAAGTTTTCACATACACATCAAACCATAACACAAAGTGGCGTATAAATGGAATTCTAGAGATAGAAAGTTAGAGGTTTAGGGAACTTAGTGAGAGAAAGTGAAAGATATAATTATGAGCTCCAACTCTCTACCTTGAGAGGTAGAGAGTATTTATAGTCTTACATAAATCGCCACACATCGGGCTGTGGATCAGGCATACAGTGGGTAAAGACCCGTCCGTCCTCCACGGTGTTACTTAACTAAATACTACTTAACATAAAAGAACTACGACTACGAGCTTTCTAACGATTACATATACTTGAGGTGACCGACTCTTTAATACCTGGAATTTCTAATTCCTAACACTTTGACTTTTTAAAAGTCAATATCATACTTTGACTTATGAAAAGTCAAAATTGATAAATACCAAATAATTGGACAAACTAGTCATAAGATAAAATAAACCTTTTATTATCAACTTTATCTAACTCACTAGTTCTTTCAAGTTCTAAAATTAATCTCATATTTTTATAATTCTTGTACAACTTTATATCTTTTATAAAAATAAAATTTATGTATTATCCTCAACAAAAAGGAGAGATTGTTAATACAAATATCGTCATTAAACGTTATTTATATTTTATGATCTTTACCTAAGTTTTATTAACGACAAAAGTAAATTTAATTTTTGTAAAGCATAAAGCTTGTCAAGATTAATAGATATTAAAACAAACTTTCTTTAAATAAAATCTTCATCACTCAAGCATTTACATTTTGATTAGTCATATATCAATTAACTTTGATATCCTTCTAAACCATAAAGTATGTCAACATTTTTAGATCAAGTATGTTTTAGTTTCTTAAAACAAAACATTACATATGTATTTACATTTAACATATTTTTTCTAAAAATAGAAAACAACATATGACATCATGTGGTGCATCATTGAAATCTCTAGGGGATTTCATAAGATATTTTGTGTAGATTTGGACTCTACATATCTTACATGATCTTGGTTAGATTTTGTTGACTTTGGTAAGATTTTTGTAATCTTGATGTCAGACCCGGCGGCACCAAAATGTTACATGGGCGAAACCAATATTTTGGTTTTGTGGTCCGTCGTGACAGCAGAATGTTTTGGCTATAAATAGAAAGCCAACCCAAGTTGTTTTCTCATCCCTTTCTAGCATAATCACATACATTCCTTCTCTCTATTATTTCTAACTCAGTTTCATATCATTATAGTGATCCTCTTTTGTAGCAAAGAAGATCAAGGCATAATCAAGCTTCAACAAATAGTTGGAAGTCTTGTTTGTTTTGTTGTTGTATGATCTAGTCTTGTTCATACATCATTGTTGTACCAAACCACTAAACTTCTGAGTATGAGTGGTTAGTATTTTAGTCCTTAAAATACATAGTGTGTGGGAGTGGTTGTACCCTTGTAAAAGAACTTGACATCTAGCTTTGTATCGAAAATGGTATGTAAGCGAAGTGTAAAGGTTTCTCTGCCGGTGAAAGGAGCTTGTTGACTAGTGAAGTTAAACTCTCGAGTTGGAGACTCGGGGAGTGGAGTAGGGCAAGGAAAAGAGTCCTTGTAGACCGAACCACTATAAACAACTTGTCGTGGTTTTCTTGTTTCTTTCCTTATCTACTCTTTATTTGTTGCTTGCATTTTGTTTATTACTCACTAACATATCTTTGATCAATATCAATTGATCATTACAATAAGTTTCAAAACAAATATTTTAATGGGTAAACTATTCAACTCCCCCTTCTAGTTTTCCACATAATCAAACGGGTACGCGGGTTGACCTGTTTAATACTTACTGAACCCAAACACAACCCGTTTATTAAACGAGTTAAACGTGTTGACCTGTTTTTGACCCAAACATATTTATCCTCAACCCAAACCTGTTTGACTTCGTGTCGGGTTCGTGTCGTTTATCGTGTTGTGTTAAGAATTGCCACCCTACCATAAATGTCATAAAAAGCATCCAATTTCCCTGGAAGATCGTAGACCTAATCCGTATAGTCATCATAATCATAGTCATCATAATCATTTTCACGATCGTGACCACCACCAAATAGGTTCATTGACTCATCAAAATTGTTCACAATATCCTCTTCATCGCTGTCAGAATCAACAATCTCTCCCACTTTAGAGAATGGGTTAACCCTCTTAGTAGAAGAAGTAGACTGAGAAAAAGTAGAACTAGATTTACTAACCGCGGCTTGCACCTTCTCTTTCACAACACTCACAAGCGGATCTTGTGATACATTACCAGTCTTTAGAGACCCATCTACTTTAGCTTCTTTTTTATTACCCGGATAATCAACCTTTTTAATAGGATGACCATCATCATCATCAAGAGTAGCTTTCCCATCAATAATTAGCTCAAGCTCCCTAATTTTCTCAACAATAGGAGTAGGACGAACCTCCTTAGCTTCCATTGTACTGCCAGAATCCAACTTAGCCCCATCCTTAGCCACGTCATAATGCCACACTCATCAATGTTTTTGCTAGCTTTAATTTCTTCATCTAGTTATTGATTATCATGTTTCTTTTATGTAGAAAAACAAGAATGTAAAACCTTTAAGAAGCACAAGCTTACATTTTCCAAAACTTTGTGCACAACTTTTTAATGATACTATGGCCACGGGCATTAAAAGTGGTGGAACAAGGTCAAATGAGCCTATTCGAGTTATTGAACCACATGTGGTCGAACACGATGATGATACTGCGATCCCAAATACCAATACTCCTAAAGCAACTTCCAAAGCTCCTTCAAAAATTCCTTGTGCGGCTAAAAACAAAGGAAAGCGTAGACATTCAATGGATGGAGTTGAAGAAGAAATCTTGGGTGTTCTAAAAGTAATAGCTGATAAGATTCTTGAACCACAACCACCTCCAAAACCCAAAACACCCACTCTTGAAGATTGCCAAAGTAAGTTGAAAGTTCTTGGATGGCTTGAAGATCCTTTGTACGATGTTGCACTTGCTATCTTTTGCGAGCCAAATGATCGCTATAGGGAAGGTTGGATGCAACTAAAACCAGAGAGGTGTGCTAGTTGGGTAAAAATGATTGGACGTAGCAAAGGGTTCATATAGCAATTTTATCATTTCGTTCATAAGTTGTATATTTTTGGGGGCGAACATGACTGATCTTTCTGGTTTGGTTTGGAATGTGTAGTATGGTTTCAAGTACTTTGAACATTTTGATTTTGTATGTAATCTCAATGATGTGATGCTTTTGGAACTTTTGATAAGTAATTTGAACATGTTCTTTTATGCGTAGAAAAATCACTTGTACCACTGATTTCATATAATTTGGTAAAGAGTTGGTTCATCCAGGGAAAAAAGAAACATTATTTGATTGAACATATCTTATTCCAAAGAACCTCCACTTGCGTATACGGGACCTATATCTACACCAAAAAAAAAAAAAAAAAAAAAAAAAAAAAAAAAAAAAAAAAAAAAAAAAAAGCCCCTAACTGACCTATTACTAATCCTTATTTGACTCAAACAAAAAAGCAAACTAACACCTATCTAAACACAAAGATTACCAACACACGGATAGAAAATCATTGGTTATCGCTCACATACAAGGTTTTCCCCTTTTAAAGTCTTTGTTGTTCCCTATCTATGGTACGTAATAGCATTTCATCTACACGTATTGTTGGTTTAATGAACAAAATATTAATAGATGTGTGTTAGGATCGAACTCGAGACCACGGGATTGCACACTTTACGTATGAGAATTATAGTTTAATAATTAAATATAAAATGTTATATTTAGTTATTATATAACGAACGTTAAGTAATTAAACGTAATGAACTAACGGTCGTTAAATGTTAAAGGAAATGACTAAATATAAATTTAGATGTCAAGAAGGTTCTAGAAACCTTATGGGTTTCCTAAACAAATCGTTTGGGGGTTACCATAACCTAATCCTACCCTAACTTGGATTCTAAGTTTCTACAAGTATAAATACAAGGCTTAGGGTCATTGTTATTTACTCTTGTACACCTAAACCTAAAAACCTAAACTTGTTTGTGTGTTTTTTAGTCCATACGATCAGATCTCTACTCCTAGGGATCGATTACTTTTGTGTTTCCTTAACAAATGTTTTGTGTTAATTAAACTAGCATTTACTTTAATTCGTTAATAGTACGTGTGTACAAGAACGTGGTACAATCACACTATTGATTGTATCTTGGATTGAATTAGAAAACTTTTAGGATTTAGTAAATCCAGTTATTAAAGAGTCGGTCACCTCAAGTATATGTAATCGTTAGAAAGCTCGTAGTCGTAGATTAGTTAATGTTTAATAGTATTTAGTTAAGTAACACCATGGAGGACGGACGGGTCTTTACCCACTGTATGCCTGATCCACAACCCGTAGGTGGCGATTTATGTAAAGACTATAAATACTCTCTACCTCCCAAGGTAGAGAGTTGGAGCTCATAATAATACTTTCATTTTCTCTCACTAAGTTCCCAAACCTCTAACTCTTTCTCTCTCTAAAACCTCTTGTATACGCCTCTTTGATCATTGGTTTAGTGTGTTTGTGAAATCCAATATGTTACAAATGGTATCAAGAGCCATGGTTTGATCATCTCTCTTACATATACTTGGATTTATAGTGGTTTTAGATGGTTTTTGTAGTTGAAAAAGTTTAGTGGTTTTTGCATCATTTGGATCATTTCTAGTGTTAAAGTTTTAATTTTGGGTGTACTTTCGTGTTTAGAATTATTGTAAGTGCTTGGGTTTTGATTTGGTAAGCTTGAATCACTATGGTTGAGCTTGTTTTGGATTGAAAAGTGTGTTTTTAAAGTTTTTCTTGCTAGCGACTTGGTTCTCGTAGTGATTTTCATCGTAGCGACTTGCTTCATTAAAATTTAGCGAGTTACAGTGTTAGTTGATAGTGACTTGAGCCTAGCGACTTGTCTATTGAGACAAGCCGACAAATAGTACAAGTTAGTGGATTCTCCACTACGGCTTGCCACTTGGTGAGGTTAGCGACTTGCTTCAGAAATTGTTAGCGAGTTGTAGTGTACATTGTTAGCAACTTGGATCTTAGCGAGTTGTTCTTTAGCAAGTTAACTGTGTCTAGCGACTTGGTACTTAGCGACTTGGTGTTAGCGACTTGGACCTTAGCGAGTTGCTCTTTAGCGACTTGACTGTGTAGCGACTTGGTGCACTAGCGACTTGTGTCCAGCGACTTGGTTCTTAGCGACTTGGTCTTAGCAACTTGGTTCATAGGAATCTGAGATCTTGGCGAGTTGCTACTTGGCGACTTGGTGATTAGCGACTTGGTTCATGAATTCGTAGCAACTTGGTTGATTTTTGTGTGTAATATGGTTTTCTCTTGATTTAGTTAAATCCCGTGAAAGAATCTATTTCCCGGTTTAATCATAGAGTTATAAAATCCCGTGTAATCTGTTAACATGTCTACCAATGTACCTACAATCATCTCCACTGTTGCTGAGGATGTTCAAGCAGTTGATTCAGATACTCGTCCACCTATGCTTGACAGAACTGACTACGACTCTTGGGCTCAACAAATCAGATTGTACTGTCTTGGAAAGGAAAATGGGGTCAACATTCTCAAATCAATTGATGAAGGACCTTATCATATTGAGACTACAAGAGACTTAATTGATACAGCTGCAGATGGAACAATGATCTATGGAATAAACATACCAAAGACGTATGATGACCTCAATGAGAAGGAGAAAAAGAGATTTGATGCTGATATCAGGGCTTCTAACATTATACTTCAGGGTCTTCCAAAAGATATCTACAAGCTTATCAATCACAACACTGAAGCCAAGGCAGTATGGGATAATGTCAAGATGCTTCTCTCAGGTTCTGAATTAACCAAGGAAGACATAGAATCACAACTGTATGATAAGTTTGAGCACTTCAAAATGAAACCAGATGAGAGTGTCTATGAATACTACGTGAGATTCCGTAAGCTTGTGAATGACATGAGGAACATCAAAATGACCATGCCAAACATTCAGCTAAACTCAAAGTTTGTGAACAACATGAATCCCGAATGGCACAAGTTTGTCACCTCTGTGAAGCTAACCAAAGGATTGAAGAATACAAACTATGAGCAGCTGTATGCCTTCCTTCTTCAGAATGAGAGACATGCCATGTTTGAAAAAAGGATTCTTGATCAGTTCAAAACCAACCAGGGAGAAACAAGCTCATCAAATGATTCAACAGCTTTTTACACTAATGTTAGAATTACCACCAAAGCTTCTCAAGTCATACCCATGGGTAATGGTAATTACAAGCTCATCCCTGATCCAGCATATAAGCCTCCTGACCCAAACACATTCATGGAAAACCTCATCAATCAACTGTCTCTCATGGTTAGTCAAAACATGAACTCTCTCCCACACACCAACAATAACCTCAGAACAGCATCCAACCCACACAATCAAGCTACTATCAGAGATGGGAAGGTCATGGTCCAACCAGTTCAAGAAAGGCAGTATGAACAGGGAAGAGGTGGAGTTGGTAGGGGATATGTGGCAAATCAGAATAGTGGAAGGAATCCAAATCAGGGTCAAGCTAAGCCAATTAAGTGCTACAACTGTGGTGGTGATGGATACATAGCACGGAACTACACTTCTCCAAAACGCCCTCAAAATGCAGAGTACTTCAATGACAAGATGTTACTAGTGCAAGCTCAGGATAATGGAGCTGTGTTAGATGCAGAGGAGTTGTTATTTCTTGCTGAGGGCAATGCAAAGACATATGATACAGATGTGGATGAGCAACCAATTCAGGAGATAGGTCATAATCATCAGAATGCCTTTCAAGTCGCCGACTGTGATGCATATGACTCTGACGTTGATGATGAACCTACTGCACAGACTATTTTCATGGCTAGCATTTCTCCAATGGTCTCTCCAAAGGTCCCCTCACCACAGCAAGCTGGTCCATCCAAAGAATCAATCATCTCAGAGGTATTAAAAGTATATGATGATGTTGATGAGCAAAAGATACATGACAAAGTACAATCAACTGAAACATTTGAGTCAGATATTGAAAATATGGGTAATATACATGTTGTCCCATATGATCAATATATGAAACAAAGTGAAAGCGAGACTATACCAAGTGATGCATCTTCTGCAGTCAATGATGACAATATTTTTTATGAATACACTGCATGTGCCCCTGAGGATTCTGTTATTTCTGAACTCAATGCCCATAAAGAACAAGTTGCTATTTATGAACAGCGTGCTAATTTTGAGTTAACCACCTGTGAGCAGGAAATGGATGACCAAATGCGTACAATTATTAGAAAAAGTAATTTTAGAGAAGAAGTATTAAAACAAGAGTTAAACTCCTTACATGAAAATCTTTCTAAAACTGCTAAGCAAAAACAAAAACTTCAAGAAAATGTTAAAATGTTTAAGCAAGAATTCAGTGCTAAGGAATCAAAACTTTTGAATGATTTTTCTAATCTAAAAACCTTGAAAAACAAGCTTGAAAATAAGTTGTACGTACAAGGGAATACCATTCAGACTGCTCACATGATCACTAAGCATAGAGTTCTCAACGATAAGCA
The DNA here is from genome assembly GCA_019973895.1 of Chrysanthemum seticuspe. Taxonomy (NCBI): domain Eukaryota; kingdom Viridiplantae; phylum Streptophyta; class Magnoliopsida; order Asterales; family Asteraceae; genus Chrysanthemum; species Chrysanthemum seticuspe. The sequence continues at coordinate 50,694,939 of BPTQ01000002.1, forward strand.
TAGTACCCCCATTATAAAGGAATCCAACCATGAGTATGGTAAGATTGCAAAAGCTGCTCAAAATGTAGTCTATGATGGCAATGAGATTCTTAAACCTAGACAGAAACCTAGTTGCATTGAGTGCACTGAGGAAGATAGAAAACTAGATGATGCATCTAGGGAGAAAATGAATAAGAAGCTTAACGATCTTGCGTGTAAAGAGAATAACATAACAATCAAACCCCATGATTACACTAAGGAAAATTGGATATCCTTGAACATGTTTAAGTCTCAAACTCAATTAACCCCAGAACAGATCTTTTGGAAGAAAGATATGGATAAGCTAAAAGTTAATGTACTTGTTGAAACAAACACTCCCCTTAGGAAAATGCCTGCAGCTACTGTGTATCCTCCAAATACACTAATGCATCTAGTTCCTAGATCTATTGCCACTAATAGCAAGACCTTAATCAGCCTGTATGTTGTTTATCAGCGGTTTGTTGATTTTGAGAAAACATGTAAGAAGAGAATCACACCTACAGGGATAACTGAGGGGGAAAGGGGTTTTGAGCAAATGAAAGAATGTTATTTAACTGAGGTCATGCCTTTCTTCAAACAATTAAAAGGTCAATTTGAGAGTCTTCAAAAAGGGATAAATTCAGATATTAAAGAAATGGAAAAAAAATTTGATGCAATGATAGTTGAAGTCAATGATTATGAACAGGAACTCAAATATAATGAAGTTGAAAGGAAGAACTTGCACATCTTAAATGAGAATTTGATTTCGAGTTGTGTTGCTCAAGATGTGTTTTATACTATTACTAAGCACTCTATTACTGCTTCTCAAGTTCATGAATTATCTATTGCATTGAAAGTTTCCCATGATCGTGTCATTGAGCTTGAAAACAAAAACTCATAACTAAGTGAGAAAATTGATCAGGATGATCACGATAATTTGGTAAAACATCTTTCTAAACTAGAAGTTGAACATTTTGATTTACAACTAAAATATCAACATCTTAAAGAAAATGTCAAAACCTCAAATATCAAGACATCCTCAGATGTTCCAGAGTTTGATGCAGTTTTTCAGATAAACAAACGTGACGAACAGATTCAAGCTCATTGTAACACGATCAGAAAGTTGAAAGCCTAAATCTCTCAATTAAAGGGTGAAAAGAACAAATGCCTCCTCCTTTAGATTCTCAGTATTTTCAAACTTTTCATCTTCAAAACTTAGTTAATGCTTTACAAAAAGAAAACAAAAGTTTTCTAGAAGAAAATGAAAAAGTTAAACGACACTTTAAAGATGTATATGATTCAATGAAAGTCACTCGTGACAAAAACAACGAAAAAATAACGTCTTTACAAAAAGAAATTGAGAATCTGAGGAGTCAGGAAAAAGGGAAACTGCCACTTGTTTTTAATGAGAATGTTGCATCAAAGTCATCCTCAGACTGCAAATATATTGTGACTGTTAAATACATTCCTCCTCATCTTAGGAATAATGAACCTATGTTTCACAACTATTGTCCTCACCGTAAGGATAGTCTAGAATGTCTCCGTGAGATTGTGAAAGAGGATTTTATAAATAAGCCTCTTGACAGTGAAATTAGGTTTGCATGCATTCAAGCCAAATGATCTCAAGAGCTGCTAGAATGTTTAATAGCAACATGTCCTAAATCCTTATGTGCAAAAGGAAAAGATGTGATGCCTTGTTCTATGCCTAGTGCCAAGCATACAAACCATTCTATGCCCAGTTTTAAGAAAGTGAACACTAATGTGCCTTCAAGTAGTTTAGATCCCTGCACTTCTAGTTCAGGAATGCAAAAAGTAGCAAAACCAACTAATGTTCCAATTCCCTCTACAGGAGTAAGAAGTGACACCAAAGCAAGCAGGCCAAAGCCTCAAGGAAACAAAAAGAATGATAGGACCTTGCATGCTACGAATGTTCAGTGGAAGAAAGTAGAAGATCACCTTCGGAAGAATTTGAATAAGACGAATGGTGTTGATTCTAGTGTTAGCTCTAAGCGTACTGTAACTAATGCGAATTCTGCTACTTTTGACATAACATGTAATGATGATTGCGTGGTTTCTGTTACTAATCTTAAATGTGGTGTGAATGATTTGTCTAATGTTGTTAAATGCCCAGCTAAAATTGTTAATGTTAAAATTCAAGCTAAAAAGGCAAAAAGGCAAAGGCGTAAGAAAGTTAGAAAATAGTGAAAACCCACAGGAAGGAAATTTAGTAATATAGGTTATCAATGTATACCTACTGGCCATAAGATTAATGTGTTGTGCCCTAAATTTGCGAAGTCAATGCCCACTAGAAAATGGATGCCTACTGGTAGAACTATTCCCTTAAGAAGTGAACATACTTTGAATGGGTCAAATATAAACACTAGCAATGCATCTATTTCTAATGAGTCCATTGTTTCTACTTCTGATGTGGGTGTTCCAATCACTGTTACTATCCAAATGGAACCCATTCTTGCATGGGGATCCAAATTATCCAGTTATCCATTCTTGTCTCTGTTCAACTGCAGATCGTTCAAATCGTTCTGTGGTACCTGAACTCAGGCTGTTCCAAGCATATGACTGGAGACCGGTCACGGCTCATGAACTTCGTGAGTAAATTCATCGGAACTGTGAGATTCGGAAACGATCATTTTGGTGCTATTATGGGTTATGGAGATTACGTGGTTGGAAATAGTGTAAATTCCAAGGTATATTATGTTGAAGGTCTTGGACATAATCTATTTTCTGTCGGACAATTATGTGACTCAGATTTAGAAGTGGCCTTCAGAAAACATACTTGCTTTGTTAGAGAACTTGATGGTGTGGAACTTCTCCGAGGAACTCGTGGTTCAAACCTATACACCATCTCTATCGAAGATATGATGAAATCTTCACCCATCTGCTTGCTGTCAAAGGCTTCCAAAACTAAGTCATGGCTATGGCACCATCGTCTTAATCACTTGACCTTTGGTACCATAAACAATCTTTCTAGAAAGGACTTAGTAAGAGGATTACCCAGATTAAAGTATGAAAAAGATCATCTTTGTTCAGCTTGCCAATTGGGAAAAAGCACAAAATATGCCCACAAACTCAGTAATGGAAGTTCTTCATACCCTTCATATGGATCTGTGCAGACCAATGAGAGTGCAAACGATAAATGGGAAGAAATACATTCTAGTAGTTTTTTATGAATACTCTCGATTTACTTGGGTAAAGTTCTTGACAAAGGATGAAACTCCAGATGTCATCATCAAACGTATCAAACAGCTTCAGGTTCAACTCAAAAATACTGTTAGAATTGTTTGAACAGACAATGGCACAGAGTTTGTTAACAAAGACTTAATTCAGTTTTATGAAAGTGTTGGAATCAGTCATCAAAGAAGTGTTCCACGAACTCCTCAACAGAACGGTGTAGTTGAAAGACGAAATTGAACTCTTGTGGAAGCCACAAGAACAATGCTAATTTATTCAAAGGTTCCAATGTTTCTATGGGCTGAAGCCATTGCCACTGCTTGCTACACCCAAAATCGTTCCCTTATTCACACATCTCATGGAAAACTCCATATGAACTTGTCCGTAAACGAAAACCTGATCTATCCTACCTTTGTGTTTTTGGTGCTTTATGTTACCCAACTAATGATGGTCAAGATGTAGGTAAACTAAAAGCTAAAGCGGACATTGGAGTATTTGTAGGTTATGCACCAAACAGTAAAGTATACCGAATCTACAACAAGAGAACTCGAAATATCATGGAAACAATTCACGTTACGTTCGATGAGCTGACCGGTCAAATGGCTCCAGGACAATCCAGTTCTGGACCCGCATTTCAACCTTTATCAAGTAGTCCTATCAGTTCTACTCTTGTTTCTAATCCCTCACCAGCAACTCCTTATGTAACTCCTTCAAAAGATGATTTGAAGAAATTATTTATCCAATGTTTGATAAACACTATGAGCCAAGAGCTAATGATATGTCAGTTCCATCAACATAGGCTGCCTCTATCCCTGTCAATGAAGTTAACCCTTCAGTTCCAATGTCATTAAGTTATGAAGCACCTGCTGCTGATCACTCTGTCTCATCAACAAATCATCAATCATCGAGTGTACACAATGGAAATGTTGCAGCTGTTACAGATGATGAAAACCCTTTTGCTCCTCCAGAAGATGAACCCTTTGAAAACATATTTGCTCCTGAGTCATCATCAGAACCATCTTCTTTAGGAGATATCAACTTTGCTACTTCAGTTCCTCAACAACAACCACATAAACACCTTAGAAAATGGACACATGATCATCCATTGGACAACATCATCGGAAACCTTTCCTGTCCTGTATCCACACGGTAACAACTTGCAACCGATGCCTTATGGTGCTTCTTCAACTCCGTACTCTCTAAGATCGAACCAAAAGACGTGAAAACTGCCATGAATGAAGACAGCTGGTTCAATGCCATGCAAGAAGAAATTCATGATTTTGATCGACTAGATGTATGGGAATTAGTACCTGCTCCAGATTGTGCAATGATCATTGCTCTAAAGTGGATCTTCAAAATAAAACTTGATGAGCATGGTGATGTTTTAAAGAACAAGGCTCGATTGGTTGCAAAAGGATACCGTCAAGAGGAGGGTATTGACTTTGAAGAATCATTTGCTCCTGTTGCTCGTATCGAGGCAATCAGAATCTTCTTGGATAATGCTGCAAGTAAGAACATGGTAGTCTATCAGATGGATGTAAAGACGGCTTTTCTTAACGGAGATCTTAAAGAAGTCGTATACGTCAGCCAACCTGAAGTCTTTGGGAATCCAGAGCATCCTACTCATGTCTATCATTTGAAGAAGGCCCTTTACGGTTTGAAGCAAGCTCCAAAGGCTTGGTATGATACGCTATCAAAGTTTCTTCTATCTACTGGATTCAGCAAAGGAGCAGTTGATCCGACATTGTTCCCCAGAACGTCAGACAAACATTTAATTCACGTTCAAATATATGTTGATGATATTATTTTTGCCTCGACTGACCCCAATGAATATGATCGTTTTTCAAATGAAATGGGTTCTAAATTTCAAATGTCAATGATGGGACAAATGTCATTTTTCTTGGGATTACAAATTTCACAAAGTCCTAGAGGCATTTTTATAAATCAATCTAAATATGCAAATGAGATTTTAAAGAAATTTGGATTTGATTTTTGTGACCCTGTTGACACTCCCATGATAGAGCGTACTAAACTGGATGAGGACCACTCAGGGATCATGGTAGACCAAATGAAATATCATAGTATGATTGGATCCCTGATGTATCTCACAGCCAGTAGACCAGACATTATGTTCGTTGTTTGCATGTGTGCTAGATATCAGGCTAAGCCTACCAAAAAGCACCTTGAAGCGGTTAAACGGGTCTTTCGGTATCTCCAAGGAACCATCAATATGAGACTTTGGTACCCGAAGGACACCGGTATGTCACTAACAGCCTAAGCAGATGATGATCATGCAGGATGTTAAGATACACGTCGAAGTACGTCTGGAGGTGCTCAGTTTTTGGGTGATAAACTTGTGAGCTGGTCTTCAAAGAAACAAATGAGTACTTCTATTTCCTCTACAGAGGCTGAATACATAGCCATGTCATCTTGTTGTGCTCAAATCCTATGGATGAGATCCCAATTATCTGACTATGGCTTTGAATTCAACAAAATTCCTATGTACTGTGATAATAAAAGTGCTATTGCTCTTTCATGCCACAACGTTCAACACTCAAGAGCAAAGCACATCGACATTCGACATCATTTCATCAGGGATCAAGTAGAAAACGGTGTGGTGGAACTCTATTTTGTGAGAACTGAATACCAATTAGCAGACATCTTCACCAAATCTCTTTCTAGAGAACGTTTTGAGTTTATCCTCCCACGACTTGGCCTAAAGAGTCTTCAACTGGAAACAGTCAAACGTCTTCAAGAGGAAGACGAGGAGTAAAGGTCTTTCTTCATCCATCTCTTGTAAATATTTATTCAAAAAGAAAATAGAAAAATATAAAACTTTCAAAAATCCATAAAAATTTGAAAATCTTGAAAAATTTCAAAAAATATTGTCTTTTTGTCATGATTTTTCTCAATTCGATAATATCTACGGTCTTTGTGCTGTCATTCAAAGAATGACACGGGATTTTAGATGTTGTTCGAATGTTCTTAAAAAAAATCAAAAATATTTTTGGGAGAAAGTGAAACAATGGTTTATTGTCATTTCAGACATTAACCCGTTTTTCAAAAAAAGAACAGAGCCATGCTTTTTCTTGTTTTTCAAAAATCACGCTCTGATTCTATAAACAAGTACTTATTATCTAATGAAAACTAATTGCTTTGTAGAATAACTCGGACTCTATTTTTGAAAATCATCTGGACTAAACGTTTGTCAAAAATATCTACCACTCAATCAACAACTTATGTCATTGTTGGGAATTACAAGTTTGAGTTGATAAAGACAAAAAGAATGAAACAAGAGGGACTTAATATGACAAGAAGGAAACCTACTAAAAGATGGAAGGGCTTGCTTGCAATGGAAGTTTTATTATTTAGTCCTTATCCTCTAGTATATAAAGAGGACATAGGTGTAGGTTTTTAATTAAGTCTTCCATAATGTAGTCGACTAAAAGGTGTGTGTTTAGCCTAGACGTTAGGGGAGAACGTCTAGGGTATTAGATTTAGATTAGTGTGTCCTAGGCATATGTTCATGTAAACGCCTAGGTTATTAGTTTAGTTAGTAGACGTGTTCCTATAAACGTCTTTTATTAGAGTATTAGTGATTGAAAAACCTTGTTCAATAACAAAGTATTGTTTTGATTATTCCGCTGCATATTATGTTTATTATCTTTGTTATTGATCCCTAGCTGAGCTTATAAACGATCTTATCAATTGGTATCAGAGCGGGGAGCTCTTGATATAGGGATTCGCAAGGTTTTATGTGTCGAAGAATGATGAAAAAGGAAGAAAAATTCGGAGCTCAAATTTTCGTATTTTTATACAGCACTGTTTTGAAACGGCGATAACTTTTTCGTTAACCGTTGGATTGGGACGAAATTTTAGGTGGATGTTCTTTATATACTAATCTAACTTTCCACCGGAGGGATTTTCAATCTGAGCATTTATGCAAAAGATATAGGCAGTCGAATATGGCTGCTGAAGGAGTTTTAAAAGTCGAATTTTTTTTTTTTTTTTTTTTTTTTAAGAAACTGATCGAGTATTTAATTAATACTGATTGGTGTGTTAATATTGATTGGCTACTTAATTGATTGTGATTGTGACTATTGTGAATGTATGCACATGGGCATATTTACATGGGGCTTAACGTCATTATGATTGGTGTCATTAACTGAAGCAATTTATTGTGGTTGTCGTCTTTTGCAAGTATAGTGGATGTGAATGATATACATAGACGATTCGCTTTGATTGGGTACTTATTATTTTTTAACCTCGTACTGAGAGGTTTGATGCAATAAATAGATACTTGTCGTTTATACCATAATGATCCAATTAATTCATTCAAGATCGTGGGTCAGTGATGTGCTAATATAATTATTTCATTCGCTGCTGCAACGTTTTTTCTTCAAAGTACTGCTCAGACGAGATCAAAGTACTGCTTGGTGTTTGTGAACGTACTGCTACTACGTTTTAAAGTACTGCTGCTGAGTTTTATTCAAAGTGCTGCTCGAGTTTTTATTAAGGTACTGCTTCGACGAAGATGAAAGTACTGCTGATCGTGAAAGTACTGCTACTGCGTTTATGAAAGTACTGTGGTTTATACGAAAGTGCTGCAGTTTATTTCAAAGTACTGCAAATTTTTATGAAAGTACTGCTCCTTCCTAAAGTACTGCTCATGGTTATTACGAGGCGATTTTGATTTAAGGGGAAGTCGTGATAATGGTTATGGATTTTTGGATGACACACACACAGGTTATTGTTCACACACACAAGGAGTTTAATTATTTATTCTTAAAAGGATTTTAAAAAAAGGCTCGTTTTGGAGATTTATTGAAGAATTGATTACGAAGAGGATTATTTATCACTTATTTGAAGGTGAAGTGGAATTGCTTGGTTTGTGTTCTTATCATCTAGCTTGATGAATCTAGCAATGTGTGATTTTTCTTATAATGCTCTATGCACACATTGTCTATCACTTGAAGGAGTTACATTGTAGTGCTCAGTGTCTCATATAGTTGAGGATTCTTGTCAAGGGATTGCGGTCTACTTATTTTTTTGTGGTTTGTATAAGTATGGAGTTCCGTGGATAGTAAAGATTTAAGACATAAGTTTGGGAAATTCTACTTCTTCATCAAGTTTGTTATATTTGGTGTTCTTCACACGTGATCATTACATAAAGCTTACAGATTTGAAGAATTAAGAAGATGGTTAACATATGATTTTCAGGGGAAGCTTATTGTTAAATGTTTAATCATCTACATGCATCACTCAAGGGGAAGTGGTTGATTTTTTCTATTGTTGATCATTATTACTACTGCTAGTTGAAGTTTTCTACTGTTTTGGATCCATTTTTCTTATGGTGGGCGATTTGAAGCATTGGACGGCTTAGATTGGAAGTATGATATTGGTTCGTGGTGGTCAAGATCATTATTTGCATACGTTCCCTATTTAGATAATAACAAAAAGGGGAAGAGATGTTTGAGTGACATGGCATGGATTAAGGGGAAGACAAAGGAAGACATACTTGTTTCATTTATGGCGAGATTTATTTATCTCAACTTCTGCTACTTCGTCTAGGGAAGTTCGTTCAAGAATGGTTTTGTCATTATTAACTAGGGGAAGATTGTTGGGAATTACAAGTTTGAGTTGATAAAGACAAAAAGAATGAAACAAGAGGGACTTAATATGACAAGAAGGAAACCTACTAAAAGATGGAAGGGCTTGCTTGCAATGGAAGTTTTATTATTTAGTCCTTATCCTCTAGTATATAAAGAGGACATAGGTGTAGGTTTTTAATTATGTCTTCCAAGATGTAGTCGACTTAAAGGTGTGTGTGTGTGTCCTAGGCGTATAGTCTTGTAAACGCCTAGGTTATTAGTTTAGTTAGTAGACTTGTTTCTATAAACGTCTAGTATTAGTTAGAGTTAGTGAATGAAAACCTTGTTCAATAACAAAGTATTGTTTTGATTATTCCGCTGCTTATTATCTTTGTTATTGATCCCTAGCTGAGCTTATAAACGATCTTATCAATTGGTATCAGAGCGGGGAGCTCTTGATATAGGGATTACAAGGTTTTATGCGTCGAAGAATGATGAAAAAGACAAAAAATTCGGAGCTCAAATTTTCGTATTTTTTATACAGCACTGTTTTGTAACGGCGATAACTTTTTCGTTAACCGTTGGATCGCGACGAAATTTTTGGTGGATATTCTCTATATGATAATCTAACTTTTCACCGAAGGGATCTTTAATTGGAGGTCTGAGTCGAAAGATATAAGGCGTCGAAGTTGGCTGCTGAAGGATTTTCAAAGTACTGCTGAAACAGTACTTTGATGTATGATTGGTTTGTGTTCGAATTTTTCGGGTTTATTCAAGGTTTTTGTTGTCAATGATGAAGCTGATTCGTAAAAGGTTACTGTCAAAGAAGGTATGATTTATTTTTAAGGGTATCGTTATGTGATGTTTTTGGAAACTACCAAAGTCAAACTCTAACTTATATGCCGACAAAAAGATTACTGGTCGATGATAATTCTCTTTGGCATAATCTCGTACTTCACTTAAAAATTGAATATAATTGTTCTCAAAGTGAGATGGGATTTGATGTGATACAGTATATGATAGTTACACTAGTCTTGCTTTTTGATTGGTCCGCATATGATCTACTTGATATTGATTGGTTGAACGAATTTGAAGAAGTCTATATGTGAGGAATATTGGATTCAAGGTCACGTGGTCATACAATCACATGTTGGTCTATTAATTTTTGGTCGAAAGTTGTGGTCACATGGGATGATTAATTCTTTATTCAAAAATTGTGATCAAAAGAGGTGATCAATACTGATTTATTTGATGGGGTCCAGTTGTTTGATGTCCACGCAAGATTGGATACATATTGGAGAATCTTGTTGTGTGGTACTGACTTATTCAATCAGGGTTGTTACGTCATATTGATGTTGGTTTATGAGTCAACATGTACTATAATTATTTTAATGAATGTACTGATTGATCATCCTTGATCTATGATAATGGAAGCACACGTGGACCAAAACAGAAGATAATTTTCGGTTGGAGTTAATATTATTTGTTGTGATATCACGTTTACAGTGATTAGACGAAAGTACTGTTGATTTCGAAAGTACTGATAATTTTTTTTGAAAGTACTGCTTGGCGCAAAGTACTGCGTTTAGTTTTGCGACAGTACAGCGACAGAAAAAGTGTCACTAATTTCAATAGTGACAGGTTGGTGACGACTTTGTGACAGATTATGTGTCGCTAACAGCAGCTTTGTGACGGCTTTGGGACAGAAAAAGTGTTGCTAATAGGACTGATTTGGATTAAGGGGAAGACAAAGGAAGACATACTTGTTTCATTTATGGCGAGATTTATTTATCTCAACTTCTGCTACTTCGTCTAGGGAAGTTCGTTCAAGAATGGTTTTGTCATTATTAACTAGGGGAAGATTGTTGGGAATTACAAGTTTGAGTTGATAAAGACAAAAAGAATGAAACAAGAGGGACTTAATATGACAAGAAGGAAACCTACTAAAAGATGGAAGGGCTTGCTTGCAATGGAAGTTTTATTATTTAGTCCTTATCCTCTAGTATATAAAGAGGACATAGGTGTAGGTTTTTAATTAAGTCTTCCATAATGTAGTCGACTAAAAGGTGTGTGTTTAGCCTAGACGTTAGGGGAGAACGTCTAGGGTATTAGATTTAGATTAGTGTGTCCTAGGCATATGTTCATGTAAACGCCTAGGTTATTAGTTTAGTTAGTAGACGTGTTCCTATAAACGTCTTTTATTAGAGTATTAGTGATTGAAAAACCTTGTTCAATAACAAAGTATTGTTTTGATTATTCCGCTGCGTATTATGTTTATTATCTTTGTTATTGATCCCTAGCTGAGCTTATAAACGATCTTATCAGTCATTGATTGAGGGGGAGAATGATTTCAATTAAATCAAAAGGTTATGTGTCATACAATTGTTTTCAAAAGATAATCATGCATGTTTAATCAATGGAGTTTAAAGTCTCATAATCCGATCCTTATCAATTAAAATGTTTTCATAATAAAGTCACAATTCTCCTCAAAAGCTTTCAAAATCAATTTAAATCTACAGAGATCGCAAATCTCAAATGATTAGAAAATTGTGATCGGGGGAGAATTTGTGATTTAAATTGGATTTAAACTGATGATTCGATAAATGGCTTCACAAGTGTTTTGCAAGCTTTCCTCCCCACATGTGCCAAATGATTTCAAATTTACCATGCACATGTTGAGGGGGAGCATCTTTTTAAAACCACAAAGAATTGAAACGTGATTGATTTGTCTCTAAGTGCAGGTTCCTTCTATTATGTGCAAAACTCTTTGAAACCTCGAGGCACATATTAAGGGGGAGCAAACTTATGAAAACCTCATCCTTCCTCAATATGCCTTATCTACTTGATTTGATCAGGGAAGTGATGTTGATATATTTTAGAAAATGGTAATCTAAGAAGTTAATTCTTCCTCTTGCCTCCGTGTGCTAAAACGATTTCTAATACATGATGCACATGTTGAGGGGGAGCTTTTTTTTCTAAAAATATCAAAAACAATTCAGGTACAAAATGCTTTGATAATATATCACAAGTATCTGGATTGATTTTCAAATGGTTTTCAATTGGTTCCAACGGCAGATAAACAATACCAAATAGACCGACCAAATTTACTTTATGTATGGTGATATACGGATGGTTAGGTTAGGTATTCGTTCCCACGATCCGCCAGAACCGGAGGGATCTACCCAGGGACAATCCACTAGATAGTGTAGAGTCCTTAGGTATGATGAAAAAAAGGAGAAAAGTGAGATATGGGAAGAGTGCGGACTGAGACTGAGCTAGTACTGGAATAAACCCAACAAGGTTCTAGTTATGAAGTCTAGGTAAGCACTGAAGGGGTTGAAGAATGAAAAAGAATTGAATGTGAAAAAGGGTGAAAAGAAATAGCCCTCCATTTATTCAACCATAGGGCAGAAACCGGGTTCAATTCATATGCTACTGGTGGTTACCAAGGTAACATCGGTATTGAAGACAAGACGTCATGGACCCAGTGACGCACTGCAGTACAACTTCCCAAGCTACTCAAGTTCCTCTTAAAAGGACTTGTTTCATTCTCACGGGGAACTGACATTTCAACTTTCTCTTAGAGTTTGTTGATATTGAAGAAGGAGACCCTCTCCCTAGTCTCTGGTATAGGAACCAAATGTGCACAATTGAGTCTAGATCTACGAGATCATCAAATAAATCTTTTTAGGACACTGTCATTGAAGACTCTCTGTTTCACACAATGTGGAAAGAGAGATTATATCTTATGAGTCCTACGCATTATCCTTGTGGTATTGCCAGAACATCTGAGTGATATGTAAACATATTCACAATGAAGATGGAAAGCCTTCTGGAGCCAACATCAAACAAGCTCCTGGTGGGTGGCATGTGAGATCTATCCAATAGATCAACCATGTGACAACTGAACAGAAACAATGGGGCGATTCAATCTTTTAAATCAATCCTGGTTCAAGTTATGGATTGACGGATACCTTTGAAAAACCGGTCGTTGTGCTTTAAAATCCTTTTCCTTAGCACATCGACTGTGTACTAATATTTCAAAACAAAAGGTGTTTATGATTGATAATTGATTTTCTTTAAAACCTTCGTTGTATTGTAAAAACATTTTCTATTGAGCGGTACACGATTGTTTATCAAATCTCTTTTCATCAATCAGTGAATCTCAATTTGCTGGTTCACTCACTCCGTGTTGTCTTCTTTGAGACGTTCCGATTTGAGAACAGCTAGACCAGCTGCGAAACCCTGTCAAGGAAATTCTTTGGAATTATACCTGATCACATGCAGTACTTGTACTGATCAACGGGGAACCGTGGGCCGTGTACCTCAATTCAACGAAAGTGATCAAAGAAACTTTCGTGCACTTTATTGCTAACTGTTGTATGCAGGTACGCCCGACGTTTGCAGCTGATCAGAATGAAGCGGTCAATCTATAGCTGCATGCTCACACTACACATTCATCTCTAAAGAAATCATGATAAGTGCATCAATGACTCTGATATTTTCACTCCATGCTTCTGCTACGCTGCTGAAAATATCATGAATCAACAAGATCTTCCGCTACTCTGATGATAATATATCATGATCCAGAATGTGATCATGTCGGTCCATAAGTCACAACATCACATAATACCAACATCACAATGGATGGGTCAGAGACTTATGTTTGCTAATGATCTCAAAGCTGGCTCAAAACTCATTATCACGTGGATCAGTTAAAGACCTCCACATTGATTATCCAAACATGCATTAATAAAGAATCAATGACTACGAGCTACAGAATAGATAACATTAACAAGAAACCAAGAACAATCTAATTGTAATATCAGTTTGTATTCTATGTATTTCTGAGGTGACCTCCCTTAGGGGGAGATTGTTAGGATTTAGTAAATCCAGTTATTAAAGAGTCGGTCACCTCAAGTATATGTAATCGTTAGAAAGCTCATAGTCGTAGATTAGTTAATGTTTAATAGTATTTAGTTAAGTAACACCGTGGAGGACGGACGGGTCTTTACCCACTGTATGCCTGATCCACAGCCCGTAGGTGGAGATTTATGTAAAGACTATAAATACTCTCTACCTCCTAAGGTAGAGAGTTGGAGCTCATAATAATACTTTCATTTTCTCTCACTAAGTTCCCAAACCTCTAACTCTTTCTCTCTCTAAAACCTCTTGTATACGCCTCTTTGATCATTGGTTTAGTGTGTTTGTGAAATCCAATCTGTTACAAAAATGGTAAGGGGTAATTCATATAATCCTATAAACCCTGATTAGGGTTCATCCAATTGCTAGTTTTGTGGATTTGATTCTTGTTCGGCTAGAATCAAGAAAGGTACGCATATTCTTGTTTATGTTAATTAATTATTCGTTAATCTTTCCTATACGCTTCTGCATGTGTACTTGATGTTTATTGTTTATATTTATGATTAGTCATGTTATATAATTCCAACAGTGGCATCACGAGCTTGGTTTAATGAGTAATTAATTACTAAACGCGTAAAAAACAAATAATTGTTATGTGTTTAATTATATATGTCCACCTAGGGTTTAGGGTTTTGAGACCCTAATTTTTTGGGCCGATTTGCCCTAATTCGGATTTTTTTTTAAATTAAAAAAATAGAAGTACTGTTCATCGGGTACTGTTTACCGCGACACTGTTCATCGGACTGATCTGTTCATTGGGATGTTACTGTTCATCGGGCGTTTACTATTCATTGGACTGTTACTGTTCATCCGGAAAAAAAATAATTTTTTTTAATTGAAATAGAAACCCTAGGATTTCATGATATAATTACGTGTTAATTATATGCGATCTTGTGACTATTTGAATAATTGTTATGTTATATCCATGATAATACATGCATGTTTGTATTGGATAGTTGATTGAATATTGTTTAATTGTTAAGATATCTTTATCACATGTTTATTTATGATAAATCTTGAATTGGGAAAGACTCCGATTATATACATTAATGAATCAATTATGTGCAATTTGGTATATAATTAATTATGGGTTTACGCAATCGATTCGTCGATGTATGTGGCTCACTTTCAATTGAGAGAGTGAAAGCCGTATTTAATATATACATTAATAAACTTAGACATTGATTATTAATAGGGTTTTATCGAATAAGTTGCATGTGGCTACTTGTTTACACGTATAAATTGTTTATTATGTGCGCATTGTTTTTAGTTGTTTATTTTTTTTATTTGTTTACTTGTTTGTTTATTATGTGTGACAGTTTTAAGCAAATGGTAATTTTGAATAGAAAAATAATACAGACTAAACAATGGTGAAATTTGATTTTTTTTTTGAAGAGTTAAGTTTTCAATAGTTTAATTGATTGATGATTTTGGTACAAATGGTCTGAACGGCTCACCCACTAGAACAAACTATAAAGGGGTTAATAAAGAAGTGCGCACAGTCACACTGAAAGGATGTCTAAGGTTATGCTTTTGCGCTTACCTGGTCCTCTGCCCCCTGTGAGTTCGACTGGAGCTACTTAGTAAGCCATAAATGTACAAACTCAGCTTAAGGGTGAATTAGTTTTAATTCTATGCACCACTTCGGTGGTAATTACCCGAAACACTAAGTGTTTACACTTATGAAAAAGTACAGTATAATGGATGATAATTATCGCTAAATTCCTTGATTGGTGAACCCAATACCTCAATCAAAACTTTGATAATTTGATTGTCACACCCTCGCCGGAGGCGGAAACACGAGGTGTAACGGAAGGGAACATAAGCACAAGATAATAGAACATACCAACGTTAAGATTTAAAAGAAAGAGTACACCATTACAATACCAGTTTAGCCGACATCGGCAAATATAGTACAAAGTTTAGATTCCAAATATAGCATTTTATTACATAACGATTTGTAGTGACAAGTGAAAACTTCATTATGCAAGACCTGGTAGAAAAGCTTACTAACGATCACCTGAAATGCATGAGAGAAAAACGGGTCAACTATGAAAATAGTTGGTGAGTAAACATGTTTAGTAAAATAAGAAAACTCGTAAGAAAGAGTCAAAGGTTTCGGTCATCGGAAATAGTCCACAAAGCAAAGGCATTGTAAATCCACTCAGTTCCAAGTTCCGCCCATACAAAACTTGCAACCTGTGTGTTCACAACCCATTGCACAAAATATAGTGTGTCAAGTAGTCAAATATAAATGGTCATAATAGTCCATAATATAGTACCACGTATATAATAATTCAGGGATGCTCCAAACATGGGAGACTTTGCAGTGATGCTCCGAACAAGGGAGACTTTGCAGTGATGCTCCGAACAATGGAGACTTTGTAGTGATGCTCCTGATGAAGCCAAATTATGTTGGGTGCCACTACCCAAAGTTATATTGGGTGCCTCTTCCCAAAGATATATACTGGGTGCCTCTTCCCAAAGATATACTGGGTACCTCTTCCCAAAGATACGCTCCGAACACGGGAGACTTTATAGTGATGCTCCGAACATGGGAGACTTTATAGTGATGCTCCGAACATGGGAGACTTTGGGACAAGGTCATAACATGTACGGTTCAATAAGTTCAAATAAGTCATAATTTCATAATTAAGTTCAAGGATTTGCTTTCAAGTTCACAAGTTCTAGTCAAACCAGTTAATAAAAGTAGTAATCAATTTAGCTCAAGAATGGTTCATGCATTTCGTCCCAAAATATAGTAAAATGGTAAAAAGGGGATGTGATTACTCACCTGTTGCAATAGTTACGATGACAGAGTGGATGCACAGAAATGAGACTCAACACTCTAACCGCGACCTATTATGAATGATATGCTCTAATATAAGTCATGAAACAATGTCGTGCATGCAAACTCATATGATATCCATACCACTTGTACATTTTGGAAAAATAAAGTTTATCGTCGAAATATATGTTTATGACATACTGCCAAGTTACCAAGTACTTTACAAGTACTTACGTCGAAATGATATCCTACGATAATTATTTAGTGATTTATTATGAAAATATAACTTTTCGTCGTAAAATAATGTCGTTGAAATTTCCATGAAAGTGACTAAAACGGCCTCTAAAAGCTAGTCGTAAAATGGTGCACGTCGAGTGTTAGGAAGCAAACTCAACGGTTTTAGGAAGCTTGCATCATTATCTCAAAGTTTTAGCATTTAAGTTTCCATCCTAAAGGTCTCGAACATAAAAAAAATAGAGGTTAAGTATGGTACTTTTAGTCCAAAATATAGTTTAAGGATGGTTTTTCGGCAAAGTTTAAGCGACCGTAATTAATTCATTACAACTCCGCTAAACAAACAGTCGGTCATTTTGGAAAGTATACTTGGCGATCTCACTTTTACTAGAAAACATCACTTTATAAAAAGTTCTAAATCAATGTTAAAAATAACCTTTAACTTGGTAACTAGTTTTTGCCGCAAAACTTGTCTATTAGAAATCAAGATAGTTTTTCTTATATGATAAAAGTTACGACAACTTTTATAAACGTGTATAATTTAATCGTTACAACTCCGTTTTCTACGTTTTAAAGGTCCTTAGCTTTGTATCAAAGTATACTAACATATTTTTAACAAGTCGACATAATTTACAACGTCCAAGCTTCATTTTTGACTCGTACAAAATAAATAATGTTTGCTGAAATTTCCAGAAATTGATATTTTTCGTCGCCAACTTGAAAAATTCATAACTTCTTCGTTATAGCTCCGTTTTAATCCGTTCAAGCGGCCACGGTTTCGTTTTAAAGTATATTTTCTAAATATCTAGGCCAAAAATTTTTATATACTGTCGGATTTTCCAGATTTTAAAAATAAGGACAGACCCTTTTCCAAACTTGTCGAAATAAGTTTTTCTCGCGCCAAACCTATTCTAACCCATTCAAAACAACTCTGAAGCTATTCTAATCCTACCATACACCTTCTTAGGGTGTCATGGGTTCCTAAACATCACCAAAAGTGATATGTTTCAAGGAGTATTTATAGGATGAAATATATATATATATATATATATATATATATATATATATATATATATATATATATATATATATATATATATATATATATATATATATATATATAACACTTAAAAAACAATAAAAAGTGGTATAAACATCAATATGACTTGCATGATTTTATTAAATATGATGATGAACATAAAATGAATATGAAAGATGATGATGAGTATGAAATGCTTACTAGTAACTTGATGAGGTGAAGTGAACAAAGGTTTAATCCTAAACACCCTAGGTTTTTATTTCAAAACCTTAACTAAGAGTGTGTCTAGATTGTTAAAAACTTGATTAGCAAAATTTTGGTGAAGCCCTCTTGATCCCTATGGTTGGCCTGTTTTGAAGAAGAGAGGAAGAGTAGTGTGTTTTTATTTTTCTTGAAAATGATATCTAGTGTATGTGATGATAAGTAAATGTATGTATAAGATATTTGTGAATTTTGGTGTGACTCATCCAAAGATGTCGACAACCATGAAAAAATCTCAAATAAACACTTACTTGTATGATATATTATATAAGTAAGTGTTAGTAATGCATCGTTATTTAAGGATAGATGGTAACTTGTATACATATTTAAGCATTTAGGGTAGCGTTAAATAAAAATAAATTTTAACGGCGCAAAATAAAATATATTGAGGTCCTAAAAATTATAAAAATACATTTCTTGCAAAAATTGAGTGAATAAATATTTATCGGGTTGAATTTACAAAACCGTCGTAATTATATAAACATAACAATTTATATACGAAATAAATTGAAAACATCGGGTAAATTGATAATATAATTTTTATAGTCTAAAAGTGAGTATAAAAATATATTAAGATTATTATTATTATTTTTTTTTTGGAAGTGACGGATCAATGTTTCAAAATAATGTTTACGCGATAGCGTTTATTTAATATGAAAATTATACGTTTAATGTAAAATGCAAAACCATGCATGAACTAATATGGTGACAATGATGTTAATGATATGTAGACTAAACTTAGTCTATATGAAATGTCCTCGATGATATGATCATGAATTCACAGCTAAACCATTAAGGTTACGTGAATTTGATACTCGTAAACCTAGTTTACGATAAACGATGAAATAGTAAATGTGAGAAATGACCGGAAATTGAGAATTGTGACAAATCGGTTTGGTCAAAGATCGCTTAAAAATTGGTCAACCAACCGATTAATCGGAGAAAATCGGTCTAATCGGATTAATCGGACAAAATCGCTTAAATGACGGTCAACAAAATTACTTAAAAATCAGACAAAATCGCTTAAAAATTGGTCAACAAACTGATTAATCGGACAAATCCGTCAAAGATCGCTTAAAAATGGTCAACAAACCGAATAATATCTATGTTTGACTTTAAACTTTGAAAAATTATGTATTATGTTTATATTTTAACACATAAAATATTTGAACTTTGATGCCCTATGTTTATCTCATACATATAATATAATATAATATCTAATATTACACATATTGTGTATAAAAATTCGAATCCGATTAATCCTCGATTAATCACCGCCTAACCGATTAATCGCTAGGCCCTACCCGACCGCCTCACTAACGCCTAGCGATTTTTACAACCTTGCTCATAACAGATATGGTAGAAAATGATTCTCGCTTTGGCGTCAAACTTGAGAAAAGAGTGAAAGGGTAAACCGAGTAAAAAAAATAAGAGCATAATTGGATTAGAAAAAAGATTGATGAAGATTGGGTATATTTGTTATTTAAAAGTTTTGGTGGGGAAATACCTACTTAGTGGAAATTATGAATTCATTTTAGAGGGATCTTAAAGATAACATTTTTCCTTAATATTTAACTTTGACTTTCAAGTTTCAAATTTCAAGTTTTCACTTTCACCTTGGACCTTTTTTCCATTTTATATAGTAAAGATAAAGATAAAGATATGTTTCTTTGACAATAACTTTATAAAGACAAGATCTTTAGGTTTTAATAACTTCAAATAATGACAAATTATATTATGTTAAAAGTATATACACATAGAAAGAAATAGACATGTCATTTAATTATTTTTTTCATTGATTGTATTAATTTTAGAGTAAATTGCAAAAATCGTCCCTAAACTTTGGCCAAATTGCACGTTTCGTCCCAAAACTTTGGAAAGTGCAAATATCGTCCATGTGGGGAAACTTTGGGGCAGAAATCGTCCCTGGCCTAGATCAAATGACTAAAATACCCTTCTCTCTTTATTACTTTTCAGTTTGTTGCGCAAATGGTCCCTGTGTTTCGCCAGATTTTGCAAATTTAGTCCTTTTTTTTTTTTAATTAACTATTAATATTAGTATTATTTTTTTTAACGTTTTCGTCTGATTTTTTACGTTTTCGTCTGATTTTTTACGTTTTCATCCTTTTTTTACGTTTTCGTCCTATTTTTTACGTTTTCGTCCGTTTTTTACGTTTTCGTCCGTTTTTTTACGTTTTCGTCTGATTTTTTACGTTTTCGTTCGTTTTTTTACGTTTTCATCAGATTTTTTACGTTTTCGTCTCTTATTTTAAGTTTCGTCCGATTTTTTACGTTTTTGTCCGTTTTTTTACGTTTTCGTCCGATTTTTTACGTATTCATCCATTTTTTACGTTTTCATCCGCTTTTTTATGTTTCGTCTGATTTTTTACGTTTTCGTCTGATTTTGTACGTTTTCGTCCGATTTTTTACGTTTTCGTCTGTTTTTGTCCGATTTTTTTACGTAAAAAATCGGACAAAAACATAAAAAAAATCGGACGAAAACTTAAAAAATGACGAAAACGTAAAAAATCGGACGAAAACTGTAGGACCTTACTTTTATCAACCTTATCACAAACCCACTTAACAAATACCACGTTAACACAAACACAAAACGTAAAGCTTAGAAATAAGATGAGAAAGATGGTGACTTGAAAATATAAATTCGTGTATGTGATGGGATAAGATATGCAAACAATAAGTTGTATATTCCTTGAGAGAGAAAATACACACACACACACACACTTTCAAGCACACCCCTCAAATGACCATTTGAGGGGTATTTATAGTACAAGCAACTTAAAACCCTAAAGGCTTTGCTTGGGCTTTTCGTTGGACTTGGTTTGGGCTTCGTGGACTTGGATTGGATTACACATAATAGTAGGCTAGCTTAACATAACTATTAGCCATTTAGCTTAGCCCAATCCACGAGCCCGTTGACTATTCTATCACGATATCTAACACACGTTACAAAGTTCCTAATCATGAATGACCATCACTTTTAATAAAACTATTAAGGCTAACAATCTCCCCCTAAGGGGTGGTCATTCAAAAGATGCTCCACTTGATAAGGTCTTTACTTTTCTCGAGCTTGAACTTTGTGCGTAGATATAGAATAGTCTTGATTCTTTGTTCCTTCATGCTTTGTGATCAGATAATGTGGTTGTTTGCCGTTGTCAACTTCGTTGGTTAGGTGTCTCCACGTCATTCTCCATTTTTTTCTCCACCATGCTCACACTTCTATTTTTCTTTTGGTTACCAATGATGTAGTTCTGGAGTCTTTAAACTTTGTAGATTCTTTGACATTGACGAAGAATCATCTCCTTTGATTATGATGAGAACTTTCATGTGTTGTTGGTATGAGCATGTGGTGAGTCTGCACGATCCATCCGCTCCGTAGCTTCCATAAGAAGAAAACATAAAAATATTGTTAGTAATAAGCGGATTCCGGCACTTACAAGTTTGAATTTCGAGGGTGTTAACAGCATAGTGTGAAAACACGTCTCTAATTCTCACAAAGGCCGTTCCTGAACTGGAGTCCCACAAGTGAGATAACGCGATGTACTGAAATACATCTACAGTTCAGATGAGTCGCTGAGGTACACCGAAGCATCACCCCACGACTGTAGACCGTTTGAGACACACTAAGCGTAATCCACGAGAATTACCGAAGTGACCTGCTGTCAGGGCTG
>BPTQ01000002.1:50730745-50743613 GCA_019973895.1 Chrysanthemum seticuspe
AGGGACAAGATTTCTGTATGAGAGAATACCGATCCAAACTACTCCGTTTGAAAGGGTATGAACTCGTATTGGGACTTTTCTGGATATCCATTGGCTAAAAATGAATTAGGGTGTTGAGTAGTCTGTTCTTAACAGTACGCTAATCCGATTTAGCCAAATTGTTGAACTGAGAATCGAACTAAAACCGTTGAGTAGTCTGTTCTTGACAGTGATCTCAGTTCGAGTTAATACCTTAACGAATGTGTATACTCTGATTATGAGGGAAGTAACGTACTAAGAAGGACTTAATCTGTATCCACTAGTCCGATACATATTAAATCCTCATTGATACGTTACGAAAGTTGATTAGCTGAGTATACTACAAGCCACAAAGTCAGTCAAGTATCTTGGGGGTGTGACAGATTTCTATGAACTGACTGAAACACCGAACATCATATGAGTCGATTAGTTGAAAGCATTGCATAGTTACTCCTAAATTATACATAGCCTGATCACCTATGTCTAATTCAGGAAGAATCATGCAATGAAGGGAGTATTAGTCTCATATGTGTAAGCAATTCCATAATTGAGCTTGACTCTAGTGACAGTTCTTGTCTGATGAGTTGCCAAAATCAAGCTAAGAGTCAAGTTGTTAAACCGATTTAGCCTAATCGCATGACAATTCTTGTCTGATGAGTTGTGGGATTAAGTAAAAATCGGTTACCTATAGGTCTTTTCAGGGTTATGCTCAAGTATGGGAAAGTTTGCCTCATCAAACCTAGCCATAAGAGAGTATGTCTTTAGAACAGGGACGCGATAGTCACAAGAACGTACATAATTAGATAAGAAACCCATATACATGAGCTTTGATGAAATCCCTTAGACTATGCACACTGTAAGTAGTGAACATCAACAGAACTTCGGGACGAAGTTCCCTTTAAGGGGTAGGTACTGTAACAATTCGCATTTTCAAGAATTTTACTATTCACTTTTACTATTCACTTTCACTATTTATCCTGTAAAATTTTTATTTCACATTCTCGTAGGATAAATTATTTTAGTAATGACCTGAGAGTTCGACAATCGTTAGATTATTTTCGCAAAAGTTATTAAGAAAACATCGTCTTAAAGTTTCATTTTGGTCGGAACACCATTTCAACATCCCGCGCATAACGAAAACCGCCTCTGACAATTTTTCCCGCATCTGATTAATTTTTAGATCACTCATATTTAATTAGAGAATTTTTAAGATTTCTTTTAAATGTTACCAAATAAACCCTGCGCCGTACGAAACTAAACTTACGTTTTAAACAATTCTACTTACATCCAGACTTAACGATTCCTGCACTGTGTTTCTAATATGTTTTTGACACTTTTACATTTTTTGGAAAAGTCAAACATATTTCCCTCCTCCTTTGACCATAAAGAAATTAACCTTGTACGTTCTATATTTTTGATTAAATCGCGTAACTTCTAGACTTCATGTATAACTGTAAAGTTATCCCGCGTATGACGAAAACCACATTTTGACATCTCATATCACTTTTAGACTAATTTTAGTCTACTCTAAATAAATTCACGGTCGTTTCCCTGAAATCTCGTTTTTTCTGATAAATTGCGAATTACGCGTTTTTGACCTGTATTTCTAGCTATAAGCAGCGTTTTTGCACCCAATAAAACTTATAGGAATGATTAAACTCATCATTATACTCCATCTAAAAATATGAAATTGCAATCAAGTATAACGTTTTGTGTATTTGTAAAAGTAAAAGAAATAGTTGAGCATGTATCTCCCCCAAAAGTTTCAAACGTGTATAAAAACGGGGCTAAGAACTCACGCTAATCAGTAAAAGTTTAGAGTACTTATGAAAGTAAATGAAAATAGTTGAGCATGTATCTCCCCCAAAAGTAATTTCAAAATGTATAAAAGTAGGGGCTATGAAACTCACCTTAATAATTGATATCACAACGTATAACGGAATCGATGGATAAGCCTGGGAGTCTCTACGTATAACCTAGAATATGATGTCAACTCTTAGGTTCGGAATAACGACGCGAAATTATAAACATGCCTATCTACGTCCTTATATTAATCATGATGTAGTATTTGTATGTTTGTTTATAGAAATGGTTTTAGTTTGTATATCTTGTACTACCGTTCGAGCCATCACAATTCAGAGGTCATGCAGTAAACGTTCGAGGAGCTAGAACACTTTAATTCGTAAATCCAGCAACTCGTCGATCTGTTTACCCAAATGAACCCCTCACATGAAGTTCCCTAGTATTGTAGTGCTTAATACGTAAAACATGTATTTTAATTACTTGATTATATGATATATTAAGAGTTTATAAATACAATAAATAAACTAACAAAGTTTATAAGTATTTAAATAAGTTTGAGTTTTATAAATACTTACCTTAATATAGAATGCTTGAGTATTATGAAAAAAAAAAGAAATATAAGCGGAGCTTCGACGTAGAATTTGCAAGCTTTGAAAACCCAAGGCTATTAGAAGATTATAACAACGCCTTCTTGAGAACCCGAAGAAGAAAAGAAGATTATAACGACGTCTTTTTGGATATTTGAAGTTATTTGAAGATTATAACGACTCTTTCTTGAAAACTTCCAAGAACGAAGATCAAACACTAGTTTTCTTCAAGAACACATGAATGTTCTTACAAGATCTATAAGAAATGCCTTAGGTTTAGGACTTTAGATGTTAAGAAGGTGTAGTGCAAGAAATTATGAAGGTTTTAGCTTGGTATTTATAGGGAAATTTTAGGAGTTAACTATATATTGGCTTAAAAACTAACCATGGTTAAATTTACACATGTAATGATCTAAGGAATGATCGAATATCATCCCTACATGTGTATATACACGTTCATATGGTAAGGTGGTGGATAAGATTGCAATTTCTTGATATTATCTTGATTTTACGGAGTGTAGTTTGGTTTCGAAAATCGCTAACGGTAAGTATTTAATTCATGAAACGTAAAACCGGGTGTCGTAAAAATATGAAACTTATAAGAGTGATTAAACTCATCATTATACTCCATCTAAAAATATGAAATGGGTGATAAGTCTCATTGGGTGCAAAAACGCTGCTTAAAGCTGGAAATACGGGTCAAACGCGTAATTCGCAATTTATCAGAAAAAACGAGATTTCAGGGAAACGACCGTGAATTTATTTAGAGTAGACTAAAATTAGTCTAAAAGTGATATGAGATGTCAAAATGTGGTTTTCGTCATACGCAGGATAACTTTACAGTTATACGTGAAGTCTAGAAGTTACGCGGTTTAATAAAAAATGTAGAACGTACAAGGTTAATTTCTTTATGGTCAAAGGAGGAGGGAAATATGTTTGACATTTCCAAAAAATGTGAAAGTGTCAAAAACATATTAGAAACACAGTGCAAGAATCGTTAAGTCTGGATGTAAGTAGAATTGTTTAAAACGTAAGTTTAATTTCGTACGGCGCAGGGTTTATTTGGTAACATTTAAAAGAAATCTTAAAAATTCTCTAATTAAATATGAGTGATCTAAAAATTAATCTGATGCGGGGAAAATTGTCAGAGGCGGTTTTCGTTATGCGCGGGATGTTGAAATGGTGTTCCGACCAAAATGAAACTTTAAGACGATGTTTTCTTAATAACTTTTGCGAAAATGATCTAACGATTGTCGAACTCTCAGGTCATTACTAAAATAATTTATCCTACGAGAATGTGAAATAAAAATTTTACGGGATGAATAGTGAAAGTGAATAGTAAAAGTGAATAGTAAAATTCTCGAAAATGCGAATTGTTACAGAAAGTGGTCAAAGACACTTTCTTGCGCTTTATTTCTAACTGTTGTCTGCAGGAACACCCGACAGTTGCAGGTGATCAGAATTGAGGAGTCAATCCATAGCCGCATGTTAACACATCGCATTCACATCCGAAGAAATCATGATAAGTGCATATCTTCATCAATTGGCTCTGATATTTTCAAACCATGCTTCTGCTACGCTGCAGCAAATATCATGAATCAACAAAAGCTTCCGCTACTCTGATGAGAAGATATCATGATCCAAAATGTGAGCATGTCGGTTCGATAGTCACAATATCACATAATGGCGATACTACATAGGATGAGTCAGAGATTTGCTCTGGCTGATGATCTCAAAGTTGGCTCATAACTCACCATCACGTGGATCAGTTAAAGACCTCCACTTGAAAGAACAAATCATGCGGAACATGAAGAATCAAAGACTACGGGCTACAGAGCAAAGAATCATGAATCCAAGAACACCAAAATGTAATATCTGTTTGTAATTGATGTAATTGAGGTGACCTCCCTTAGGGGGAGATTTTTAGGATTTAGAAAATCCGTTAGTTAAAGAGTCGGTCACCTCAAGTATATGTACTCGTTAGAAATCTCGTAGTTGTAGTAAGTAGTTTGTTAAGTAACACCGTGGAGGACGGACGGGTCTTTACCCACTGTATGCCTGATCCACAGCCCGTAAGAGGCGTGTCATGTTTGTAACTATAAATACCCTTTGCCTAGCAAGGCAAAGGGTTGGAGCTTTCCTAATACATTGTTCTTTGTCTCACCAAAGTTCCCAACTCTCTTCCACTTTCTCTCTCTAAAACTCATTCCATTCGATCCTATTGTGTGTTTGATTATGTGATTGTGAAAACCAATATGTTACAGACATTTATGAAGCAACGAAACAATCAACTAAATCTGAAAGCCTTCTTATTATATTGTGGTCCAATAAAATTGGACGAAAAGATTGTTTTCTTGTTGTCCAAAACACAAGCTTTGAATGGGACCGAGCCGAAGCAGCTACAGATGCCGCATCTCGTGAGTTCTATTGCCTAACACCTGTTGGAATTATATAACATGACTAATCATAAATATAAACAATAAACATCAAGTACACATGCGGAAGCGTAAAGAACATATAATGAATAATTAATTAACTAAAACATAAAGTATGCGTACCTTTTGATTCTAGCCGAACAAGAATCAATCCAAGCAATTCTCCAATCAATGAACCCTAAAAGTAAGGGTTTTAACAAAATCAAATAAAAGTAATGCTAATTTTAAGAACACAAAATATTTTTGTTTTGGAAAAACAAAGGATCGACCACCTTGGTGAAGATGTACAATCGGTTGGACAAAAAAACACACAAACACCTTTTGGTTTTTTAGGTTATGAGTACAAGAGATGGAATACAATGACCCTAGGTCTTGTATATATACCCAATATAACTTGGTGATCAAGTTAGAATTGGATTGGGCTTGGAACTCCCCCTTGGCCGATCGTAAGGCATATCCCAAGGGTTTCCGGAACCTTCTCGATCTCTATTTTATTATTTAGTCCTTCCATTTAACATTTAACGATCGTTAGTCCATTACACTTAATTAACTTAACGTTCGTTATATATTTCGTGTAAATAATAAATAAATACAACATTTTATATTTAATTATTAACTTTAATTTTTATACGCAAAATGTGCAATCTCGTGGTCTCGAGTTCGATCCTAACACACATCTATCAATATTTTGTCCATTAAACCAACAGCTCCCACTTGGATTTATCTTAATAGTGTGATCACATCGGTTAGCATCTAGCAATACTTCGATGCCTCTAGTACAACTCGAGTAAGGTCTCCTGGAGAAACCTTTTAATGATTTCTCATTATTATTGTCCCTTTGTTTCTAATACCATGTTAAATAAAGATATGAATTTAAGTCATTCTTTATTCAACCATTTTGTTTCTCGTTATTAGTGATTGAGCAAGATTACCAAATCTTCAGAACATATTCAGGGGAGATCTTGGGCATGGCCATGCAAACATCTTGTCAACCCTACAAGGGGCCCGACAGTATTAAACTCCAAAATAAATTTGAAGGAACAAATTCTATCTTGAATACAAGAATAACTCACAAACTTTGCAACACTTCTGAAAACAACCCTTGTGACTACGAGTTACGTTTAGCGTTAAGTTGTTTCACAGAAGTGCACTATATTCATGACACTTATCTGGTATTTCAAGTCTGAGGATAACTATTCATGATTTACTTAATCACAATATCCATAAAGTAAAATCATGTAGTTGGGATAAGTCCTATATTCAATTCATTGAATATTATCTAAAATTGGCATGCTTTCTCATCAATATACTTTTAAGTATGTTCTACCAAATCACTCAGATTTGTCTTAGTTTAATGATACTCCAATATCATTAATTGACAACGGACGATTTAGAATAACTAAGTTATTCATGGATTAAACATGCAAATATAGGATACAATATATTATAAAATCAAACATACCAAATATTTGATTTATTATAATAATTGTTTAACACCCTTTATCCAAATACTAAACATATCAATGCATGAAAATTCCAGTTGATGAATTATGCCTCAAGTAATGACAATCATACTTGTTGACAAGGCATAAATCAACCAACTTGATCTATCGTAATTTTGAGAATACTTATTTCAAGAATTCAATTAGTAAAGTTCTTGTATATGTGCATTCATCAATCCACATACTAATTCATAAAGTGTGTGACATCCTCTATCACCAATTTATGACAATTAAACTTTCAAACATTTTTAATGTTTAAAGTATTCTTATTCTTTTAATGTATAATGCAACTGTGCTCTTAGATAAGCACAACTAGTTCACATGGCCATTAACAAGGATGAAATCTTACCATGACTAGTATTGAGAGTCACCTCAACTAAAACCAGCAATATTGTATACAAACAACAATATGCTCATTAAAACTCCATAAATTTTAATATCTATTGTGTAATGTTTGATGTCTTCCAAACTTTTGTAGCTGATGACAATTTACACAACAATTGACATATTGTTCATCCATAGAATCTAGGATCAATTCCAGGCTGAGGAATGTAATTCTAAGTCCAAACATATTCTATTAGAATATGCATTACACAAGTTATCTAATAACTTTCAGTTTAGATATCAATGTTGTCAAATCATCTCTTATTCAATAATGATACAACAATTTAAATACACAACATGATGTACATGATGAATCTACAGGTCAAACTTAGATTTTATTCATGTTCTATCTTGTCAAAAGATATGTATCCACTTTTCAAATGATATATCATGTTTTATTAGAATCATTTATTTTACCGCACATGTTTATTAACAATAAACATATATTCCAAGGTTGTATGTTTTAATATTTAAATCTTACAAGTGAAGTTTCATTCCAAACTAAGACTTAACATTTGACTTACATGGAATGTTACTTCCCATATGTTATACAACATATAAGATGTTGGGTTTTAGGTTCCTTGGATTTGATGAGACAAAATAAATACAAGAATGAAACAAAGGGACTTAAAGTGACAAAGAAGAAATCTACAAAAAGATGGAAGGACTTGCTTGCAAAAGAAGATTTATTATTTAGTCCTTCGTAGTATTTTGTAAACCCTAATCCTCTAGTATATAAAGAGGACATGGGGTGTAGGTTTTATATATAAGTCTTCCATAATGTAGTCTAAAGGTGTGTGTATGTGTCTAGGCGTCAAGTCCTCTAAGTGGACGCCTATGATTTGTGTATTTTAGCCTCAAGGATCTTTGATCCCTGTTACAAGTTTAGTGTAACCGTATTATTCTGATCAAATAATATTTGAGGCTTGGAGTGATTATAATGAAAAACCTTGTGTCAATAACTTTGATTTGTTTTATTCCGCTGCATGTACAAGTTTATTATCATCGTTATTGTTAACCCTAGAGGCTCAAAACGATCTCAAGGAGTCATATCAAACTCTACAATTGGTATCAGAGCTTGGGGAGCTCGTTACCTAGGGATTCACAAGGTTTTATTGGTCGAAGAATGGCGAAAAGAAGAAAAAATTCGAAGCTGAAAATTTTCGTATATGTTTCTGCAGCACTGTTTTGTAACGATCATAACTTTTTCGTTAACCGTTGGATCGTGACGAAATTTTAGGTGGACGTTATCTATATATTCATCTAACTTTTCACCAAAGGAATTTTCGATCTGAGCTTCCAGTAAAAAGTTATTCATTGTCGAAGTTGGCTGCTGAAGGGTTTGCAGAAACTGGTTTAATAATTCGAATTTCTGGGTTTTCATGCATATTCAACTTCTTGAATTTGTGTTACTTGTTCTAATTCTTGATGGAGGTTGTTTATAGATTGTGTGGTGTTTATGATTCTTGGTTAGAAGCAGCTTTCCTAGTGTTTTTACGAAACCACTGATAGTGTTTTCTGAAACCACTGATAGTGTATTCTTGAAACCACTGATAGTGTATTCTTGAAACCACTGATAGTGTATTCTCGAAACCACTGATAGTGTTTTTACGAAACCACTTCTAGTGTTTTCTGAAACCACTTCTAGTGTTTTTCTGAAACCACTTCTAGTGTTTTTCTGAAACCACTTCTAGTGTTTTTCTGAAACCACTTCTAGTGTTTTTCTGAAACCACTTCTAGTGTTTTTCTGAAACCACTCCTAGTGTTTTCTCGAAACCACTGCTAGTGTTATCTCAATTCCACTGCTGGTGTTTCTTGCGTTATTCGTTTATGTTAATGAAGATTTGGAATTGAGAGGAAGCTGTACATGTTTTTGGTACTGATATTTTTGGTGACACACACATGGGATTTTGGTTCACACACACAAGGAGTTTGGTTATTTGATCTTAAAGGTTTTAAAAAGGCTCATATTTGGTTTATTGGACTAGTTGATTACGAAGACGGTTGAATATCACTAATTTGATGTTGTAGTTGAGTTTCACAGGTTTGTGTTCTTATCATATCTCAAAGTGGGTGTTACACTTTGTAGATAACTTGTCCGTGCTTTAATGATTGTGACGAAGAATTGATAAACACTTTAAGGAGTGACGTTATTGTGCTCAGTGATTATTGTCAAGAGATTGCGGTCTCCTTATACATTGGTTAGTATATGTTCAGAGTCACGTGGATAAACAAGACATAAGATGCAAGTTTGGGTTATTTTACTTCTTCATCAAATTCGTTATACTTGGTTTTCTTCACTAGTGATCATTACATAGAGCTTACTGATTTGAAGGATAATTTTCATGCATCACTCAAGGGGAAGTTTCTACTGCTTATATTCTCTATTTGTTGATAACAAAAAGGGGAAGAAATATTGGAGTGCGATGGCATGGATTAAGGGGAAGACAAAGGAAGACAAGATTTGTTTCATTTAGGGAGATGTTTTCATCTCAACTTCTGCTACTTCGTCTAGGGAAGTTCGTACACGACTTTGTTTGTTTTGTCATCATCAAATAGGGGAAGATTGTTGGGTTTTAGGTTCCTTGGATTTGATGAGACAAAATAAATACAAGAATGAAACAAAGGGACTTAAATTGACAAAGAAGAAATCTACAAAAAGATGGAAGGACTTGCTTGCAAAAGAAGATTTATTATTTAGTCCTTCGTAGTATTTTGTATACCCTAATCCTCTAGTATATAAAGAGGACATGGGGTGTAGGTTTTATATATAAGTCTTCCATAATGTAGTCTAAAGGTGTGTGTATGTGTCTAGGCGTCAAGTCCTCTAAGTGGACGCCTATGATTTGTGTAGTTTAGCCTCAAGGATCTTTGATCCCTGTTACAAGTTTAGTGTAACCGTATTATTCTGATCAAATAATATTTGAGGCTTGGAGTGATTATAATGAAAAACCTTGTGTCAATAACTTTGATTTGTTTTATTCCGCTGCATGTACAAGTTTATTATCATCGTTATTGTTAACCCTAGAGGCTCAAAACGATCTCAAGGAGTCATATCAAACTCCACATAAGATTTAAAAACCTTAACATAATACTCCAACTAGCTTACAGAAATACTTAAATTTTATCTTATTTCAATTATAAATCAAAAACTAGGATTTAATAATTAAACATAAGAATAATTTCATAGATGCATGCATTTATCCATTTATGGATTATTGCACTTTGTACACTTCCAAAGATTATATGAATTCAAAAATCCTTTCTATTACTTACCGTCCTCGCTCATGTAATTTTACAATAAAGAGTTTTGATATTCCATTGTCATTTTTCATATTAATGAAAATAAGAATGACAATTATCATCTTTATATATTTAATGTGTCTAGGAAAGAATATTCAATCACAATTAATTGCTTAAGTGTGATTAATAATCTTGTCATAAGACATGCATTAAATATGTGTACAATATTGTCCATATGATTTCTACACAAAGATTTAAACCGATATGGTTTTCCTTCTCTTTGAAGAAACTCATCTTCATTCTCTAGTCTAACTATTAAGATAAACCAAGTTTCCAAAAATTAATTATCTTTATGGACAACATCTTTAACATTCGTAGTATGAGTAATTTACCCAATTCAATATTTGGTAATCCATCATAATGATTATTAGGTTTACTATAATCTTGTAACTCATGTTCTTCTCAGCATATAAATCAAATATCTGAGATATCCTTGCAGATCTATGAATGAAAATTCCATCATCTTGAGGTTAACATTCATATCTGCCTCATCGTGATATTTGCTAGTGTATTTAAGAAGATTATGTATCTTGTAATTTTATCTTTCAAGATAAAAAAAAACTCCCACTTGCCTTTTGTAATATATAGACTATCTATATATACTTAGCAAATAGAGCAAAACTACATTGTTCTCTTTTTGGGATATTACTGATAAGGATTTAAAATGTACCTTTTTGAGGGGTCGTTTAAGCCTTTATTTGATCACTTTTGTATCCGTTATTGCTTAATATCGTTCCTTTTCACTTTTTAGGTCTCTTAAAGGCAAACTGCTGTATTGGCACTTATTTGGACGAAAAAGCGCGGATATATGAAGAAAATGGCCAAAGTCAAGAATCGAGACGCTCAAGATGCTAAATCACAAGGGGATGGCGTCACTGCTTAATCTGCGACGCCGTCGGAGGAATTTGTGACGACTCAGAAGAGAAATTGCTAGTTTTCGAAGGACGGCGTCGGGCGTTAAATGAGTAGGCCGTCGCATCTCAGACGGCCTAGATTCAATCCAGACGGCGTCAGAAGCTGAAGAGGACGGCGTCACAAGCATAAGGTGACGCCTTCGCAAGATTAACTTGGCCAAGACGAAACCCTAATGACGGCGACACGACGGCGTCACAAATCATAAGGTGACGCCGTCGCACATGTAATCTTATATATAGAATCCGAATTTTTCAGTTTTAGAGAGGAGTCTTTTAGGTAAACTTTTGGAGTAAAACCTAAACCAAACCAAGGTCGTATTTTAGGGTTCTAAACCCTATCTTACACCAAGATAAGTTGTTTACTTCATTAATTTAATCATGTCTTCAATTATTTGTGTATATGCTTGCATTTTCTCCATGTCCGGCGAATTTACTTGTGTGTTTGCTTAGGGAATATGAAACTTAATTATTGAATATTGTTGGGAATTATGTGAAGTAGGATTACTGCTGACATTACTACCGAAGGATTCTGCTGAAGTAGAAGCAGAATCTGCTGAAGAAGTGATTCTACTGAAGAGTACAAGCATTGTCGTGTTACTGCTGAAGGGTGAAAGCTGACTAGGATCAGCATGCGCTATATGAATTAAATGCTAACTCTCTATATTATTGTACTGCCCAAGGTTGCATGGGCATAATTGTTCTGCTCAATATAGTTTAGTGTATTAGTCATTAAATGCATGCAAACATGTTTAGTCGATTGAGTAGTAAGAGATTAGGGTTCCTTACTTATAAAAGGAACCCAATAGTTTGTAATAGACAACCAACTCATCTGAAACATAGAGTTTCAGTGAATAAAAAGATCCATAGAGGATCTAAGTGTTCTTAGTTATAACATCTTGTGTTTACTTTCCGCTATAGAATACGAGTGTTAGAGACTGTCTATTAGTTT
The DNA here is from genome assembly GCA_019973895.1 of Chrysanthemum seticuspe. Lineage (NCBI taxonomy): Eukaryota > Viridiplantae > Streptophyta > Magnoliopsida > Asterales > Asteraceae > Chrysanthemum > Chrysanthemum seticuspe. The sequence goes on from BPTQ01000002.1 coordinate 50,742,641, forward strand.
GCTTATGATTACATATGCAACACTAACGATCCACGAGTGCTAAAGATCTGTCAAGGTCTGAGAGTTTTCAACAAGTGGTATCAGAGCCTCGGGAGAGTCTCTACGATACTGAGAACCTTATTTACCTCACCCCCATACAACCAAACACATTTCCACAATTCCTGGAACTGATGATGAATCAGAAGTCACCACCACCAACAAAAACAACACCACCTGTATGCAACAACTTAGTCTCTCCAATAGTAATGGTAAGTTTCCTTACCTAAAGAAAGAAGAGTATGATCTATGGACCATGAAGATGCAGAACTGGATCTCCAATATTGATTAGAATCTTTGGGAGATTGTGAAGAATGGTAACAGTCTAAAGAAGACCATTCCAGATCTTGATGGTAAATTTACCATTGCTCCTCCCAAAACTGCTGAAGAGATTCTTGCAGTACAGAGGGAGCACAAAGTAAGAACCATCCTTCTTCAATCTATTCCTGAAGATCACTTAGGTGATTTTCACCACATGGTTGATGCAAAGGACATCTGGATGGCTCTGAAAGCAAGGTTTGGTGGGAATGAAGAGTCCAGGAGGATGAGGAAGTCTATGCTGAGACAACACTTCCAAGAGTTCAACATCTCTGAGGAAGAAGGTATCCACAAGGGATATGACAGGTTTCACAAGATTCTGAGTCAGCTGAATCAGCTGAATGCAAAGCCTAACAATGATGATTGCAATTCTAAGTTCCTTAGATCTTTGCCTCCATCATGATTACATGTGAGTATAGCCCTGAAAGCTAAAGGTGGGCTGGACATGCTCACCTTTGATGAGCTATACAATAAACTCAGATCTCTTGAACCTGATGTCAGATCTCCCTACCGTGCACCATCTTCTGGTCATACAGCCTTTGTTGGGACATCTCACTCGAATATGATGATGCATACTTCAAGTCCATCTTACTTACCATCATCATCCTATCGTCCCACT